>CATKUP010000082.1:0-1200000 GCA_949786385.1 Onychomys leucogaster
ATTCATTTGAGCCGAAAAATCAGTGGCTTTACCAGAAATGAACTCTTGCTTGTAGGAAGACACAGAGGCTGTGGTTTAACTCCGTTTGGGAAGGGAAATTGAGACCAGTGTTCTCATCCATGAAACACCCTCTGTTTTAACGCAAGAAGCTTCCTCTTCTTTCCTGAGCCTGCAATATAGCAAGAAACATGAGCATGCCCAGAAAAAAAGAGCTGTGTTTCCTACTCATACGGACCATATCTAGTTGAACTCTGCTTATGAAACTGTAACAAACCACAGCATTTTTTACATAGATGCTCTTTAGTTAATAGTGAAAAACGTGTTGGTTTCAGGAACTGTGTAAATTCATTTGAGCCGAAAAATCACTGGGTTTACCGGATATGAACTCTTGCTTGTAGGAAGACACAGAGACTTTGGTTTAACCCCGCTTCTGAAGGAAAATTCAGACCAGTGTTCTCATCCCTGAAACATACTCTGTTATAACGCAAGAAGCATGCTCTTCTTCCAGCATCTCCAATACAGCAAGAAACATGAGCATGCCCAGAAAAGAAGAACTGTGTTTCTTACTCATACGGACCATATCTAGTTAAACTATGCTTATGAAACTGTAACAAACCCCAGCATGTGTTACATAGATGCTCTTTAGTTAATAGTGATAAACGTGTTGGGTTCGTGAACTGTGTAAATTCATTTGAGCCAAAAAATACCTGGATTTACCGGATATGAACTCTTGCTTGTAGGAAGACAGAGAGGCTTTGGTTTAATTCCGTTTCTGAAGGAAAATTCAGACCAGTGTTCTCATCCAAGAAACATACTCTGTTTAAACGCAAGAAGCATGCTCTTCTTTCCAGAGTCTCCAATACACCAAGAAACATGAGCATGCCCAAAAAAAGGAACTGGGTTTCTTACTCATACGGACCATATCTAGTTAAACTCTGCTTATGAAACTGTAACAAAGCACAGCATCTCTTACATAGATGCTCTTTAGTTAATAGTGAAAATCCTGTTGGGTTCAAGAACAGTGTAAATTCATTTTAGCCGAAAAATCACTGAGTTTACCGGAAATGAACTCTTGCTTGTAGGAAGACACAGAGGCTTTGGTTTAACTCCGTTTGTGAAGGAAATTTCAGACCAGTGTTCTCATCCATGAAACACCCTCTGTTTTAACGCAAGAAGCTTCCTCTTCTTTCCAGAGTCTGCAATACAGCAAGAAATATGAGCATGCCAAGAAAAAAAGAACTGCGTTTCCTACTCATACGGACCATATCTAGTTGAACTCTGCTTATGAAACTGTAACAAACCACAGCATGTGTTACATAGATGCTCTTTAGTTAATAGTGAAAAACGTGTTGGTTTCAAGAACTGTGTAAATTCATTTGAGCCGAAAAATCACTGGGTTTACCGGATATGAACTCTTGCTTGTAGGAAGACTCAGAGACTTTGGTTAAACTCCGTTTCAGAAGGAAAATTCAGACCAGTGTTCTCATCCATGAAACATACTCTGTTATAACGCAAGAAGCATGCCCTTCTTCCAGGATCTCTAATGCAGCAAGAAACATGAGCATGCCCAGAAAAAAAGAACTGAGTTTCCTACTCATTAGGACCATATCTAGTTGAACTCTACTTATGAAACTGTAACAAACCACAGCATCTCTTACATATATGCTCTTTAGTTAATAGTGAAAAACGTGATGGGTTCGTAAATGTGTAAATTCATTTGAGCCGAAAATTCACTGGGTTTACGGGAAAGGAACTCTTGCTTGTAGGAAGACACAGAGACTTTGGTTTAACTCTGTTTCTGAAGGAAAATTCAGACCAGTGTTCTCATCCAAGAAACATACTCTGTTATAACGCAAGAAGCATGCACTTCTTCAAGCGTCTCCAATACAGCAAGAAACATGAGCATGCCCAGAAAAAAAGAACTGTGTTTCCTACTCATACGGACCATATCTAGTTAAACTCTGCTTATGAAACTGTAACAAACCACAGCATGTGTTACATAGATGCTCTTTAGTTAATAGTGAAAAACGTGTTGAGTTCGTGAACTGTGTAAATTCATTTGAGCCGAAAAATCACTGGGTGTACCGGAAATGAACTCTTGCTTGTAGGAAGACACAGAGGCTGTGGTTTAACTCCGTTTGGGAAGGGAAATTGAGACCAGTGTTCTCATCCATGAAACACCCTCTGTTTTAACGCAAGAAGCTTCCTCTTCTTTCCTGAGCCTGCAATATAGCAAGAAACATGAGCATGCCCAGAAAAAAAGAGCTGTGTTTCCTACTCATACGGACCATATCTAGTTGAACTCTGCTTATGAAACTGTAACAAACCACAGCATTTTTTACATAGATGCTCTTTAGTTAATAGTGAAAAACGTGTTGGTTTCATGAACTGTGTAAATTCATTTGAGCCGAAAAATCACTGGGTTTACCGGATATGAACTCTTGCTTGTAGGAAGACACAGAGACTTTGGTTTAACCCCGCTTCTGAAGGAAAATTCAGACCAGTGTTCTCATCCCTGAAACATACTCTGTTATAACGCAAGAAGCATGCTCTTCTTCCAGCATCTCCAATACAGCAAGAAACATGAGCATGCCCAGAAAAGAAGAACTGTGTTTCTTACTCATACGGACCATATCTAGTTAAACTATGCTTATGAAACTGTAACAAACCCCAGCATGTGTTACATAGATGCTCTTTAGTTAATAGTGATAAACGTGTTGGGTTCGTGAACTGTGTAAATTCATTTGAGCCAAAAAATACCTGGATTTACCGGATATGAACTCTTGCTTGTAGGAAGACAGAGAGGCTTTGGTTTAATTCCGTTTCTGAAGGAAAATTCAGACCAGTGTTCTCATCCAAGAAACATACTCTGTTTAAACGCAAGAAGCATGCTCTTCTTTCCAGAGTCTCCAATACACCAAGAAACATGAGCATGCCCAAAAAAAGGAACTGGGTTTCTTACTCATACGGACCATATCTAGTTAAACTCTGCTTATGAAACTGTAACAAAGCACAGCATCTCTTACATAGATGCTCTTTAGTTAATAGTGAAAATCCTGTTGGGTTCAAGAACAGTGTAAATTCATTTTAGCCGAAAAATCACTGGGTTTACCGGAAATGAACTCTTGCTTGTAGGAAGACACAGAGGCTTTGGTTTAACTCCGTTTGTGAAGGAAATTTCAGACCAGTGTTCTCATCCATGAAACACCCTCTGTTTTAACGCAAGAAGCTTCCTCTTCTTTCCAGAGTCTGCAATACAGCAAGAAATATGAGCATGCCAAGAAAAAAAGAACTGCGTTTCCTACTCATACGGACCATATCTAGTTGAACTCTGCTTATGAAACTGTAACAAACCACAGCATGTGTTACATAGATGCTCTTTAGTTAATAGTGAAAAACGTGTTGGTTTCAAGAACTGTGTAAATTCATTTGAGCCGAAAAATCACTGGGTTTACCGGATATGAACTCTTGCTTGTAGGAAGACTCAGAGACTTTGGTTAAACTCCGTTTCAGAAGGAAAATTCAGACCAGTGTTCTCATCCATGAAACATACTCTGTTATAACGCAAGAAGCATGCCCTTCTTCCAGGATCTCTAATGCAGCAAGAAACATGAGCATGCCCAGAAAAAAAGAACTGAGTTTCCTACTCATTAGGACCATATCTAGTTGAACTCTGCTTATGAAACTGTAACAAACCACAGCATCTCTTACATATATGCTCTTTAGTTAATAGTGAAAAACGTGCTGGGTTCGTAAATGTGTAAATTCATTTGAGCCGAAAATTCACTGGGTTTACGGGAAAGGAACTCTTGCTTGTAGGGAGACACAGAGGCTGTGGTTTAACTCCGTTTGTGAGGGAAATTCAGACCAGTGTTCTCATCCATGAAACACCCTCTGTTTTTACGCAAGAAGCTTCCTCTTCTTTCCCGAGTCTGCAATATAGCAAGAAACATGAGCATGCCCAGAAAAAAAGAGCTGTGTTTCCTACTCATACGGACCATATCTAGTTGAACTCTGCTTATGAATCTGTAACTAACCACAGCATGTGTTACATAGATGCTCTTTAGTTAATAGTGAAAAACGTGTTGGGTTCATGAACTGTGTAAATTCATTTGAGCCGAAAAACTCCTGGGTTTACCGGAAATGAACTCTTGCTTGTAGAAAGACACAGAGGCTTTGATTCAACGACTTTTCTGAAGGAAAATTCAGACCAGTGTTCTCATCCAAGAAACATACTCTGTTTTAACGAAACAAGCATGCTCTTCTTCCAGCGTCTCCAATACAGCAAGAAACATGAGCATGCCCAGAAAAAAAGAACTGTGTTTCCTACTCATACGGACCAAATCTAGTTGAACTCTGCTTATGAAACTGTAACAAACCACAGCATGTGTTACATAGATGCTCTTTAGTTAATAGTGACAAACGTTTCGGTTTCAAGAACTGTGTAAATTCATTTGATCCGAAAAATCACTGGGTTTACCAGATATGAACTCTTGCTTGTAGGAAGACACAGAGACTTTAGTTTAACTCCGTATCTGAAGGAAAATTCAGACCAGTGTTCTCATCCTTGAAACATACTCTGTTATAACGCAAGAAGCATGCTCTTCTTCCAGCGTCTCCAATACAGCAAGAAACATGAGCATGCCCAGAAAAGAAGAACTGTGTTTCTTACTCATATGGACCATATCTAGTTAAACTCTGCTTCTGAAACTGTAACAAACCACAGCATGTGTTACATAGATGCTCTTTACTTAATAGTTGAAAACATGTTGGGTTCATGAACTGTGTAAATTCATTTGAGCAGAAAAATCACTGGGTTTACCGGAAATGAACCCTTGCTAATAGGAAAGCACAGAGGCATTGGTTTCACTCCTTTTCTGAAGGGAAATTCAGACCAGAGTTCTCATCCATGAAACACACTCTGTTTTAGCGCAAAGAGCATGCTCTTCTTTCCAGTCACTAATACAGCAAGAAACATGAGCATGCCCAGAAAAAAATAAGTGTGGTTCCTACTCATACGGACCATATCTAGTTGAACTCTGATTATGAAACTATAACAAACCACAGCATCTCTTACATAGATGCTCTTTAGTTAATAGTGAAAAACGTGTTGGGTTCGTGAACTGTGTAAATTCATTTGAGCCGAAAAATCAGTGGCTTTACCAGAAATGAACTCTTGCTTGTAGGAAGACACAGAGGTTGTGGTTTAACTCCGTTTGGGAAGGGAAATTGAGACCAGTGTTCTCATCCATGAAACACCCTCTGTTTTAACGCAAGAAGCTTCCTCTTCTTTCCTGAGCCTGCAATATAGCAAGAAACATGAGCATGCCCAGAAAAAAAGAGCTGTGTTTCCTACTCATACGGACCATATCTAGTTGAACTCTGCTTATGAAACTGTAACAAACCACAGCATTTTTTACATAGATGCTCTTTAGTTAATAGTGAAAAACGTGTTGGGTTCATGAACTGTGTAAATTCATTTGAGCCGAAAAACTCCTGGGTTTACCGGAAATGAACTCTTGCTTGTAGAAAGACACAGAGGCTTTGATTCAACGCCTTTTCTGAAGGAAAATTCAGACCAGTGTTCTCATCCAAGAAACATACTCTGTTTTAACGAAACAAGCATGCTCTTCTTCCAGCGTCTCCAATACAGCAAGAAACATGAGCATGCCCAGAAAAAAAGAACTGTGTTTCCTACTCATACGGACCAAATCTAGTTGAACTCTGCTTATGAAACTGTAACAAACCACAGCATGTGTTACATAGATGCTCTTTAGTTAATAGTGACAAACGTTTCGGTTTCAAGAACTGTGTAAATTCATTTGATCCGAAAAATCACTGGGTTTACCAGATATGAACTCTTGCTTGTAGGAAGACAAAGAGACTTTAGTTTAACTCCGTATCTGAAGGAAAATTCAGACCAGTGTTCTCATCCTTGAAACATACTCTGTTATAACGCAAGAAGCATGCTCTTCTTCCATCGTCTCCAATACAGCAAGAAACATGAGCATGCCCAGAAAAGAAGAACTGTGTTTCTTACTCATATGGACCATATCTAGTTAAACTCTGCTTCTGAAACTGTAACAAACCACAGCATGTGTTACATAGATGCTCTTTACTTAATAGTTGAAAACATGTTGGGTTCATGAACTGTGTAAATTCATTTGAGCAGAAAAATCACTGGGTTTACCGGAAATGAACCCTTGCTAATAGGAAAGCACAGAGGCATTGGTTTCACTCCTTTTCTGAAGGGAAATTCAGACCAGAGTTCTCATCCATGAAACACACTCTGTTTTAGCGCAAAGAGCATGCTCTTCTTTCCAGTCACTAATACAGCAAGAAACATGAGCATGCCCAGAAAAAAATAAGTGTGGTTCCTACTCATACGGACCATATCTAGTTGAACTCTGATTATGAAACTATAACAAACAACAGCATCTCTTACATAGATGCTCTTTAGTTAATAGTGAAAAACGTGTTGGGTTCGTGAATTGTGTAAATTCATTTGAGCCGAAAAATCAGTGGCTTTACCAGAAATGAACTCTTGCTTGTAGGAAGACACAGAGGTTGTGGTTTAACTCCGTTTGGGAAGGGAAATTGAGACCAGTGTTCTCATCCATGAAACACCCTCTGTTTTAACGCAAGAAGCTTCCTCTTCTTTCCTGAGCCTGCAATATAGCAAGAAACATGAGCATGCCCAGAAAAAAAGAGCTGTGTTTCCTACTCATACGGACCATATCTAGTTGAACTCTGCTTATGAAACTGTAACAAACCACAGCATTTTTTACATAGATGCTCTTTAGTTAATAGTGAAAAACGTGTTGGTTTCAGGAACTGTGTAAATTCATTTGAGCCGAAAAATCACTGGGTTTACCGGATATGAACTCTTGCTTGTAGGAAGACACAGAGACTTTGGTTTAACCCCGCTTCTGAAGGAAAATTCAGACCAGTGTTCTCATCCCTGAAACATACTCTGTTATAACGCAAGAAGCATGCTCTTCTTCCAGCATCTCCAATACAGCAAGAAACATGAGCATGCCCAGAAAAGAAGAACTGTGTTTCTTACTCATACGGACCATATCTAGTTAAACTATGCTTATGAAACTGTAACAAACCCCAGCATGTGTTACATAGATGCTCTTTAGTTAATAGTGATAAACGTGTTGGGTTCGTGAACTGTGTAAATTCATTTGAGCCAAAAAATACCTGGATTTACCGGATATGAACTCTTGCTTGTAGGAAGACAGAGAGGCTTTGGTTTAATTCCGTTTCTGAAGGAAAATTCAGACCAGTGTTCTCATCCAAGAAACATACTCTGTTTAAACGCAAGAAGCATGCTCTTCTTTCCAGAGTCTCCAATACACCAAGAAACATGAGCATGCCCAAAAAAAGGAACTGGGTTTCTTACTCATACGGAACATATCTAGTTAAACTCTGCTTATGAAACTGTAACAAAGCACAGCATCTCTTACATAGATGCTCTTTAGTTAATAGTGAAAATCCTGTTGGGTTCAAGAACAGTGTAAATTCATTTTAGCCGAAAAATCACTGGGTTTACCGGAAATGAACTCTTGCTTGTAGGAAGACACAGAGGCTTTGGTTTAACTCCGTTTGTGAAGGAAATTTCAGACCAGTGTTCTCATCCATGAAACACCCTCTGTTTTAACGCAAGAAGCTTCCTCTTCTTTCCAGAGTCTGCAATACAGCAAGAAATATGAGCATGCCAAGAAAAAAAGAACTGCGTTTCCTACTCATACGGACCATATCTAGTTGAACTCTGCTTATGAAACTGTAACAAACCACAGCATGTGTTACATAGATGCTCTTTAGTTAATAGTGAAAAACGTGTTGGTTTCAAGAACTGTGTAAATTCATTTGAGCCGAAAAATCACTGGGTTTACCGGATATGAACTCTTGCTTGTAGGAAGACTCAGAGACTTTGGTTAAACTCCGTTTCAGAAGGAAAATTCAGACCAGTGTTCTCATCCATGAAACATACTCTGTTATAACGCAAGAAGCATGCCCTTCTTCCAGGATCTCTAATGCAGCAAGAAACATGAGCATGCCCAGAAAAAAAGAACTGAGTTTCCTACTCATTAGGACCATATCTAGTTGAACTCTGCTTATGAAACTGTAACAAAACACAGCATCTCTTACATATATGCTCTTTAGTTAATAGTGAAAAACGTGATGGGTTCGTAAATGTGTAAATTCATTTGAGCCGAAAATTCACTGGGTTTACGGGAAAGGAACTCTTGCTTGTAGGAAGACACAGAGACTTTGGTTTAACTCTGTTTCTGAAGGAAAATTCAGACCAGTGTTCTCATCCAAGAAACATACTCTGTTATAACGCAAGAAGCATGCACTTCTTCAAGCGTCTCCAATACAGCAAGAAACATGAGCATGCCCAGAAAAAAAGAACTGTGTTTCCTACTCATACGGACCATATCTAGTTAAACTCTGCTTATGAAACTGTAACAAACCACAGCATGTGTTACATAGATGCTCTTTAGTTAATAGTGAAAAACGTGTTGAGTTCGTGAACTGTGTAAATTCATTTGAGCCGAAAAATCACTGGGTTTAGCAGAAATGAACTCTTGCTTGTAGGAAGACACAGAGGCTGTGGTTTAACTCCGTTTGGGAAGGGAAATTGAGAACAATGTTCTCATCCATGAAACACCCTCTGTTTTAACGCAAGAAGCTTCCTCTTCTTTCCTGAGCCTGCATTATAGCAAGAAACATGAGCATGCCCAGAAAAAAAGAGCTGTGTTTCCTACTCATACGGACCATATCTAGTTGAACTCTGCTTATGAAACTGTAACAACCCACAGCATTTGTTACATAGATGCTCTTTAGTTAATAGTGAAAAACGTGTTGGTTTCAGGAACTGTGTAAATTCATTTGAGCCGAAAAATCACTGGGGTTACCGGATATGAACTCTTGCTTGTAGGAAGACACAGAGACTTTGGTTTAACCCCGTTTCTGAAGGAAAATTCAGACCAGTGTTCTCATCCATGAAACATACTCTGTTATAACGCAAGAAGCATGCTCTTCTTCCAGCATCTCCAATACAGCAAGAAACATGAGCATGCCCAGAAAAGAAGAACTGTGTTTCTTACTCATACGGACCATATCTAGTTAAAGTGTGCTTATGAAACTGTAACAAACCCCAGCATGTGTTACATAGATGCTCTTTAGTTAATAGTGAAAAACGTGTTGGGTTCATGAACTGTGTAAATTCATTTGAGCCGAAAAATCACTGGGTTTACCGGAAATGAACTCTTGCTTGTAGGGAGACACAGAGGCTGTGGTTTAACTCCGTTTGTGAGGGAAATTCAGACCAGTGTTCTCATCCATGAAACACCCTCTGTTTTTACGCAAGAAGCTTCCTCTTCTTTCCGGAGTCTGCAATATAGCAAGAAACATGAGCATGCCCAGAAAAAAAGAGCTGTGTTTCCTACTCATACGGACCATATCTAGTTGAACTCTGCTTATGAATCTGTAACTAACCACAGCATGTGTTACATAGATGCTCTTTAGTTAATAGTGAAAAACGTGTTGGTTTCAAGAACTGTGTAAATTCATTTGAGCCGAAAAATCACTGGGTTTACCGGATATGAACTCTTGCTTGTAGGAAGACTCAGAGACTTTGGTTAAACTCCGTTTCAGAAGGAAAATTCAGACCAGTGTTCTCATCCATGAAACATACTCTGTTATAACGCAAGAAGCATGCCCTTCTTCCAGGATCTCTAATGCAGCAAGAAACATGAGCATGCTCAGAAAAAAAGAACTGAGTTTCCTACTCATTAGGACCATATCTAGTTGAACTCTGCTTATGAATCTGTAACAAACCACAGCATCTCTTACATATATGCTCTTTAGTTAATAGTGAAAAACGTGATGGGTTCGTAAATGTGTAAATTCATTTGAGCCGAATATTCACTGGGTTTACGGGAAAGGAACTCTTGCTTGTAGGAAGACACAGAGACTTTGGTTTAACTCTGTTTCTGAAGGAAAATTCAGACCAGTGTTCTCATCCAAGAAACATACTCTGTTATAACGCAAGAAGCATGCACTTCTTCAAGCGTCTCCAATACAGCAAGAAACATGAGCATGCCCAGAAAAAAAGAACTGTGTTTCCTACTCATACGGACCATATCTAGTTAAACTCTGCTTATGAAACTGTAACAAACCACAGCATGTGTTACATAGATGCTCTTTAGTTAATAGTGAAAAACGTGTTGAGTTCGTGAACTGTGTAAATTCATTTGAGCCGAAAAATCACTGGGTTTAGCAGAAATGAACTCTTGCTTGTAGGAAGACACAGAGGCTGTGGTTTAACTCCGTTTGGGAAGGGAAATTGAGAACAATGTTCTCATCCATGAAACACCCTCTGTTTTAACGCAAGAAGCTTCCTCTTCTTTCCTGAGCCTGCATTATAGCAAGAAACATGAGCATGCCCAGAAAAAAAGAGCTGTGTTTCCTACTCATACGGACCATATCTAGTTGAACTCTGCTTATGAAACTGTAACAAACCACAGCATTTGTTACATAGATGCTCTTTAGTTAATAGTGAAAAACGTGTTGGTTTCAGGAACTGTGTAAATTCATTTGAGCCGAAAAATCACTGGGGTTACCGGATATGAACTCTTGCTTGTAGGAAGACACAGAGACTTTGGTTTAACCCCGTTTCTGAAGGAAAATTCAGACCAGTGTTCTCATCCATGAAACATACTCTGTTATAACGCAAGAAGCATGCTCTTCTTCCAGCATCTCCAATACAGCAAGAAACATGAGCATGCCCAGAAAAGAAGAACTGTGTTTCTTACTCATACGGACCATATCTAGTTAAAGTGTGCTTATGAAACTGTAACAAACCCCAGCATGTGTTACATAGATGCTCTTTAGTTAATAGTGAAAAACGTGTTGGGTTCATGAACTGTGTAAATTCATTTGAGCCGAAAAATCACTGGGTTTACCGGAAATGAACTCTTGCTTGTAGGGAGACACAGAGGCTGTGGTTTAACTCCGTTTGTGAGGGAAATTCAGACCAGTGTTCTCATCCATGAAACACCCTCTGTTTTTACGCAAGAAGCTTCCTCTTCTTACCCGAGTCTGCAATATAGCAAGAAACATGAGCATGCCCAGAAAAAAAGAGCTGTGTTTCCTACTCATACGGACCATATCTAGTTGAACTCTGCTTATGAATCTGTAACTAACCACAGCATGTGTTACATAGATGCTCTTTAGTTAATAGTGAAAAACGTGTTGGGTTCATGAACTGTGTAAATTCATTTGAGCCGAAAAACTCCTGGGTTTACCGGAAATGAACTCTTGCTTGTAGAAAGACACAGAGGCTTTGATTCAACGCCTTTTCTGAAGGAAAATTCAGACCAGTGTTCTCATCCAAGAAACATACTCTGTTTTAACGAAACAAGCATGCTCTTCTTCCAGCGTCTCCAATACAGCAAGAAACATGAGCATGCCCAGAAAAAAAGAACTGTGTTTCCTACTCATACGGACGAAATCTAGTTGAACTCTGCTTATGAAACTGTAACAAACCACAGCATGTGTTACATAGATGCTCTTTAGTTAATAGTGACAAACGTTTCGGTTTCAAGAACTGTGTAAATTCATTTATTCCGAAAAATCACTGGGTTTACCAGATATGAACTCTTGCTTGTAGGAAGACACAGAGACTTTAGTTTAACTCCGTATCTGAAGGAAAATTCAGACCCGTGTTCTCATCCTTGAAACATACTCTGTTATAACGCAAGAAGCATGCTCTTCTTCCAGCGTCTCCAATACAGCAAGAAACATGAGCATGCCCAGAAAAGAAGAACTGTGTTTCTTACTCATATGGACCATATCTAGTTAAACTCTGCTTCTGAAACTGTAACAAACCACAGCATGTGTTACATAGATGCTCTTTACTTAATAGTTGAAAACGTGTTGGGTTCATGAACTGTGTAAATTCATTTGAGCAGAAAAATCACTGGGTTTACCGGAAATGAACCCTTGCTAATAGGAAAGCACAGAGGCATTGGTTTCACTCCTTTTCTGAAGGGAAATTCAGACCAGAGTTCTCATCCATGAAACACACTCTGTTTTAGCGCAAAGAGCATGTTCTTCTTTCCAGTCTCTAATACAGCAAGAAACATGAGCATGCCCAGAAAAAAATAAGTGGGGTTCCTACTCATACGGACCATATCTAGTTGAACTCTGATTATGAAACTGTAACAAACCACAGCATCTCTTACATAGATGCTCTTTAGTTAATAGTGAAAAACGTGTTGGGTTCGTGAACTGTGTAAATTCATTTGAGCCGAAAAATCAGTGGCTTTACCAGAAATGAACTCTTGCTTGTAGGAAGACACAGAGGTTGTGGTTTAACTCCGTTTGGGAAGGGAAATTGAGACCAGTGTTCTCATCCATGAAACACCCTCTGTTTTAACGCAAGAAGCTTCCTCTTCTTTCCTGAGCCTGCAATATAGCAAGAAACATGAGCATGCCCAGAAAAAAAGAGCTGTGTTTCCTACTCATACGGACCATATCTAGTTGAACTCTGCTTATGAAACTGTAACAAACCACAGCATTTTTTACATAGATGCTCTTTAGTTAATAGTGAAAAACGTGTTGGTTTCAGGAACTGTGTAAATTCATTTGAGCCGAAAAATCACTGGGTTTACCGGATATGAACTCTTGCTTGTAGGAAGACACAGAGACTTTGGTTTAACCCCGCTTCTGAAGGAAAATTCAGACCAGTGTTCTCATCCCTGAAACATAATCTGTTATAACGCAAGAAGCATGCTCTTCTTCCAGCATCTCCAATACAGCAAGAAACATGAGCATGCCCAGAAAAGAAGAACTGTGTTTCTTACTCATACGGATCATATCTAGTTAAACTATGCTTATGAAACTGTAACAAACCCCAGCATGTGTTACATAGATGCTCTTTAGTTAATAGTGATAAACGTGTTGGGTTCGTGAACTGTGTAAATTCATTTGAGCCAAAAAATACCTGGATTTACCGGATATGAACTCTTGCTTGTAGGAAGACAGAGAGGCTTTGGTTTAATTCCGTTTCTGAAGGAAAATTCAGACCAGTGTTCTCATCCAAGAAACATACTCTGTTTAAACGCAAGAAGCATGCTCTTCTTTCCAGAGTCTCCAATACACCAAGAAACATGAGCATGCCCAAAAAAAGGAACTGGGTTTCTTACTCATACGGACCATATCTAGTTAAACTCTGCTTATGAAACTGTAACAAAGCACAGCATCTCTTACATAGATGCTCTTTAGTTAATAGTGAAAATCCTGTTGGGTTCAAGAACAGTGTAAATTCATTTTAGCCGAAAAATCACTGGGTTTACCGGAAATGAACTCTTGCTTGTAGGAAGACACAGAGGCTTTGGTTTAACTCCGTTTGTGAAGGAAATTTCAGACCAGTGTTCTCATCCATGAAACACCCTCTGTTTTAACGCAAGAAGCTTCCTCTTCTTTCCAGAGTCTGCAATACAGCAAGAAATATGAGCATGCCAAGAAAAAAAGAACTGCGTTTCCTACTCATACGGACCATATCTAGTTGAACTCTGCTTATGAAACTGTAACAAACCACAGCATGTGTTACATAGATGCTCTTTAGTTAATAGTGAAAAACGTGTTGGTTTCAAGAACTGTGTAAATTCATTTGAGCCGAAAAATCACTAAGTTTACCGGATATGAACTCTTGCTTGTAGGAAGACTCAGAGACTTTGGTTAAACTCCGTTTCAGAAGGAAAATTCAGACCAGTGTTCTCATCCATGAAACATACTCTGTTATAACGCAAGAAGCATGCCCTTCTTCCAGGATCTCTAATGCAGCAAGAAACATGAGCATGCCCAGAAAAAAAGAACTGAGTTTCCTACTCATTAGGACCATATCTAGTTGAACTCTGCTTATGAAACTGTAACAAACCACAGCATCTCTTACATATATGCTCTTTAGTTAATAGTGAAAAACGTGATGGGTTCGTAAATGTGTAAATTCATTTGAGCCGAAAATTCACTGGGTTTACGGGAAAGGAACTCTTGCTTGTAGGAAGACACAGAGACTTTGGTTTAACTCTGTTTCTGAAGGAAAATTCAGACCAGTGTTCTCATCCAAGAAACATACTCTGTTATAACGCAAGAAGCATGCACTTCTTCAAGTGTCTCCAATACAGCAAGAAACATGAGCATGCCCAGAAAAAAAGAACTGTGTTTCCTACTCATACGGACCATATCTAGTTAAACTCTGCTTATGAAACTGTAACAAACCACAGCATGTGTTACATAGATGCTCTTTAGTTAATAGTGAAAAACGTGTTGAGTTCGTGAACTGTGTAAATTCATTTGAGCCGAAAAATCACTGGGTTTACCGGAAATGAACTCTTGCTTGTAGGAAGACACAGAGGCTGTGGTTTAACTCCGTTTGGGAAGGGAAATTGAGAACAATGTTCTCATCCATGAAACACCCTCTGTTTTAACGCAAGAAGCTTCCTCTTCTTTCCTGAGCCTGCAATATAGCAAGAAACATGAGCATGCCCAGAAAAAAAGAGCTGTGTTTCCTACTCATACGGACCATATCTAGTTGAACTCTGCTTATGAAACTGTAACAAACCACAGCATATGTTGCATAGATGCTCTTTAGTTAATAGTGAAAAACGTGTTGGTTTCAGGAACTGTGTAAATTCATTTGAGCCGAAAAATCACTGGGTTTACCGGATAGGAACTCTTGCTTGTAGGAAGACACAGAGACTTTGGTTTAACCCCGTTTCTGAAGGAAAATTCAGACCAGTGTTCTCATCCATGAAACATACTCTGTTATAACGCAAGAAGCATGCTCTTCTTCCAGCATCTCCAATACAGCAAGAAACATGAGCATGCCCAGAAAAGAAGAACTGTGTTTCTTACTCATACGGACCATATCTAGTTAAAGTGTGCTTATGAAACTGTAACAAACCCCAGCATGTGTTACATAGATGCTCTTTAGTTAATAGTGAAAAACGTGTTGGGTTCGTGAACTGTGTAAATTCATTTGAGCCGAAAAATCACTGGGTTTACCGGAAATGAACTCTTGCTTGTAGGGAGACACAGAGGCTGTGGTTTAACTCCGTTTGTGAGGGAAATTCAGACCAGTGTTCTCATCCATGAAACACCCTCTGTTTTTACGCAAGAAGCTTCCTCTTCTTTCCCGAGTCTGCAATATAGCAAGAAACATGAGCATCCCCTGAAAAAAAGATCTGTGTTTCCTACTCATACGGACCATATCTAGTTGAACTCTGCTTATGAATCTGTAACTAACCACAGCATGTGTTACATAGATGCTCTTTAGTTAATAGTGAAAAACGTGTTGGGTTCATGAACTGTGTAAATTCATTTGAGCGGAAAAACTCCTGGGTTTACCGGAAATGAACTCTTGCTTGTAGAAAGACACAGAGCCTTTGATTCAACGCCTTTTCTGAAGGAAAATTCAGACCAGTGTTCTCATCCAAGAAACATACTCTGTTTTAACGAAACAAGCATGCTCTTCTTCCAGCGTCTCCAATACAGCAAGAAACATGAGCATGCCCAGAAAAAAAGAACTGTGTTTCCTACTCATACGGACCAAATCTAGTTGAACTCTGCTTATGAAACTGTAACAAACCACAGCATGTGTTACATAGATGCTCTTTAGTTAATAGTGACAAACGTTTCGGTTTCAAGAACTGTGTAAATTCATTTGATCCGAAAAATCACTGGGTTTACCAGATATGAACTCTTGCTTGTAGGAAGACACAGAGACTTTGATTTAACTCCGTATCTGAAGGAAAATTCAGACCAGTGTTCTCATCCTTGAAACATACTCTGTTATAACGCAAGAAGCATGCTCTTCTTCCAGCGTCTCCAATACAGCAAGAAACATGAGCATGCCCAGAAAAGAAGAACTGTGTTTCTTACTCATATGGACCATATCTAGTTAAACTCTGCTTCTGAAACTGTTAACAAACCACAGCATGTGTTACATAGATGCTCTTTACTTAATAGTTGAAAACGTGTTGGGTTCATGAACTGTGTAAATTCATTTGAGCAGAAAAATCACTGGGTTTACCGGAAATGAACCCTTGCTAATAGGAAAGCACAGAGGCATTGGTTTCACTCCTTTTCTGAAGGGAAATTCAGACCAGAGTTCTCATCCATGAAACACACTCTGTTTTAGCGCAAAGAGCATGCTCTTCTTTCCAGTCTCTAATACAGCAAGAAACATGAGCATGCCCAGAAAAAAATAAGTGTGGTTCCTACTCATACGGACCATATCTAGTTGAACTCTGATTATGAAACTGTAACAAACCACAGCATCTCTTACATAGATGCTCTTTAGTTAATAGTGAAAAACGTGTTGGGTTCGTGAACTGTGTAAATTCATTTGAGCCGAAAAATCAGTGGCTTTACCAGAAATGAACTCTTGCTTGTAGGAAGACACAGAGGTTGTGGTTTAACTCCGTTTGGGAAGGGAAATTGAGACCAGTGTTCTCATCCATGAAACACCCTCTGTTTTAACGCAAGAAGCTTCCTCTTCTTTCCTGAGCCTGCAATATAGCAAGATACTGAGCATGCCCAGAAAAAAAGAGCTGTGTTTCCTACTCATACGGACCATATCTAGTTGAACTCTGCTTATGAAACTGTAACAAACCACAGCATTTTTTACATAGATGCTCTTTAGTTAATAGTGAAAAACGTGTTGGATTCAGGAACTGTGTAAATTCATTTGAGCCGAAAAATCACTGGGTTTACCGGATATGAACTCTTGCTTGTAGGAAGACACAGAGACTTTGGTTTAACCCCGCTTCTGAAGGAAAATTCAGACCAGTGTTCTCATCCCTGAAACATACTCTGTTATAACGCAAGAAGCATGCTCTTCTTCCAGCATCTCCAATACAGCAAGAAACATGAGCATGCCCAGAAAAGAAGAACTGTGTTTCTTACTCATACGGACCATATCTAGTTAAACTATGCTTATGAAACTGTAACAAACCCCAGCATGTGTTACATAGATGCTCTTTAGTTAATAGTGATAAACGTGTTGGGTTCGTGAACTGTGTAAATTCATTTGAGCCAAAAAATACCTGGATTTACCGGATATGAACTCTTGCTTGTAGGAAGACAGAGAGGCTTTGGTTTACTTCCGTTTCTGAAGGAAAATTCAGACCAGTGTTCTCATCCAAGAAACATACTCTGTTTAAACGCAAGAAGCATGCTCTTCTTTCCAGAGTCTCCAATACACCAAGAAACATGAGCATGCCCAAAAAAAGGAACTGGGTTTCTTACTCATACGGACCATATCTAGTTAAACTCTGCTTATGAAACTGTAACAAAGCACAGCATCTCTTACATAGATGCTCTTTAGTTAATAGTGAAAATCCTGTTGGGTTCAAGAACAGTGTAAATTCATTTTAGCCGAAAAATCACTGGGTTTACCGGAAATGAACTCTTGCTTGTAGGAAGACACAGAGGCTTTGGTTTAACTCCGTTTGTGAAGGAAATTTCAGACCAGTGTTCTCATCCATGAAACACCCTCTGTTTTAACGCAAGAAGCTTCCTCTTCTTTCCAGAGTCTGCAATACAGCAAGAAATATGAGCATGCCAAGAAAAAAAGAACTGCGTTTCCTACTCATACGGACCATATCTAGTTGAACTCTGCTTATGAAACTGTAACAAACCACAGCATGTGTTACATAGATGCTCTTTAGTTAATAGTGAAAAACGTGTTGGTTTCAAGAACTGTGTAAATTCATTTGAGCCGAAAAATCACTGGGTTTACCGGATATAAACTCTTGCTTGTAGGAAGACTCAGAGACTTTGGTTAAACTCCGTTTCAGAAGGAAAATTCAGACCAGTGTTCTCATCCATGAAACATACTCTGTTATAACGCAAGAAGCATGCCCTTCTTCCAGGATCTCTAATGCAGCAAGAAACATGAGCATGCCCAGAAAAAAAGAACTGAGTTTCCTACTCATTAGGACCATATCTAGTTGAACTCTGCTTATGAAACTGTAACAAACCACAGCATCTCTTACATATATGCTCTTTAGTTAATAGTGAAAAACGTGATGGGTTCGTAAATGTGTAAATTCATTTGAGCCGAAAAATCACTGGGGTTACCGGATATGAACTCTTGCTTGTAGGAAGACACAGAGACTTTGGTTTAACCCCGTTTCTGAAGGAAAATTCAGACCAGTGTTCTCATCCATGAAACATACTCTGTTATAACGCAAGAAGCATGCTCTTCTTCCAGCATCTCCAATACAGCAAGAAACATGAGCATGCCCAGAAAAGAAGAACTGTGTTTCTTACTCATACGGACCATATCTAGTTAAAGTGTGCTTATGAAACTGTAACAAACCCCAGCATGTGTTACATAGATGCTCTTTAGTTAATAGTGAAAAACGTGTTGGGTTCATGAACTGTGTAAATTCATTTGAGCCGAAAAATCACTGGGTTTACCGGAAATGAACTCTTGCTTGTAGGGAGACACAGAGGCTGTGGTTTAACTCCGTTTGTGAGGGAAATTCAGACCAGTGTTCTCATCCATGAAACACCCTCTGTTTTTACGCAAGAAGCTTCCTCTTCTTTCCCGAGTCTGCAATATAGCAAGAAACATGAGCATGCCCAGAAAAAAAGAGCTGTGTTTCCTACTCATACGGACCATATCTAGTTGAACTCTGCTTATGAATCTGTAACTAACCACAGCATGTGTTACATAGATGCTCTTTAGTTAATAGTGAAAAACGTGTTGGGTTCATGAACTGTGTAAATTCATTTGAGCCGAAAAACTCCTGGGTTTACCGGAAATGAACTCTTGCTTGTAGAAAGAAACAGAGGCTTTGATTCAACGCCTTTTCTGAAGGAAAATTCAGACCAGTGTTCTCATCCAAGAAACATACTCTGTTTTAACGAAACAAGCATGCTCTTCTTCCAGCGTCTCCAATACAGCAAGAAACATGAGCATGCCCAGAAAAAAAGAACTGTGTTTCCTACTCATACGGACCAAATCTAGTTGAACTCTGCTTATGAAACTGTAACAAACCACAGCATGTGTTACATAGATGCTCTTTAGTTAATAGTGACAAACGTTTCGGTTTCAAGAACTGTGTAAATACATTTGATCCGAAAAATCACTGGGTTTACCAGATATGAACTCTTGCTTGTAGGAAGACACAGAGACTTTAGTTTAACTCCGTATCTGAAGGAAAATTCAGACCAGTGTTCTCATCCTTGAAACATACTCTGTTATAACGCAAGAAGCATGCTCTTCTTCCAGCGTCTCCAATACAGCAAGAAACATGAGCATGCCCAGAAAAGAAGAACTGTGTTTCTTACTCATATGGACCATATCTAGTTAAACTCTGCTTCTGAAACTGTTAACAAACCACAGCATGTGTTACATAGATGCTCTTTACTTAATAGTTGAAAACGTGTTGGGTTCATGAACTGTGTAAATTCATTTGAGCAGAAAAATCACTGGGTTTACCGGAAATGAACCCTTGCTAATAGGAAAGCACAGAGGCATTGGTTTCACTCCTTTTCTGAAGGGAAATTCAGACCAGAGTTCTCATCCATGAAACACACTCTGTTTTAGCGCAAAGAGCATGCTCTTCTTTCCAGTCTCTAATACAGCAAGAAACATGAGCATGCCCAGAAAAAAATAAGTGTGGTTCCTACTCATACGGACCATATCTAGTTGAACTCTGATTATGAAACTGTAACAAACCACAGCATCTCTTACATAGATGCTCTTTAGTTAATAGTGAAAAACGTGTTGGGTTCGTGAACTGTGTAAATTCATTTGAGCCGAAAAATCAGTGGCTTTACCAGAAATGAACTCTTGCTTGTAGGAAGACACAGAGGTTGTGGTTTAACTCCGTTTGGGAAGGGAAATTGAGACCAGTGTTCTCATCCATGAAACACCCTCTGTTTTAACGCAAGAAGCTTCCTCTTCTTTCCTGAGCCTGAAATATAGCAAGAAACTGAGCATGCCCAGAAAAAAAGAGCTGTGTTTCCTACTCATACGGACCATATCTAGTTGAACTCTGCTTATGAAACTGTAACAAACCACAGCATTTTTTACATAGATGCTCTTTAGTTAATAGTGAAAAACGTGATGGGTTCGTAAATGTGTAAATTCATTTGAGCCGAAAATTCACTGGGTTTACGGGAAAGGAACTCTTGCTTGTAGGAAGACACAGAGACTTTGGTTTAATTCCATTTCTGAAGGAAAATTCAGACCAGTGTTCTCATCCAAGAAACATACTCTGTTTTAACGCAAGAAGCATGCTCTTCTTTCCAGCATCTCCAATACAGCAAGAAACATGAGCATGCCCAGAAAAAAAGAACTGTGTTTCCTACTCATACGGACCAAATCTAGTTGAACTCTGCTTATGAAACTGTAACAAACCACAGCATGTGTTACATAGATGCTCTTTAGTTAATAGTGACAAACGTTTCGGTTTCAAGAACTGTGTAAATTCATTTGATCCGAAAAATCACTGGATTTACCAGATATGAACTCTTGCTTGTAGGAAGACACAGAGACTTTAGTTTAACTCCGTATCTGAAGGAAAATTCAGACCAGTGTTCTCATCCTTGAAACATACTCTGTTATAACGCAAGAAGCATGCTCTTCTTCCAGCGTCTCCAATACAGCAAGAAACATGAGCATGCCCAGAAAAGAAGAACTGTGTTTCTTACTCATATGGACCATATCTAGTTAAACTCTGCTTCTGAAACTGTAACAAACCACAGCATGTGTTACATAGATGCTCTTTACTTAATAGTTGAAAACGTGTTGGGTTCATGAACTGTGTAAATTCATTTGAGCAGAAAAATCACTGGGGTTACCGGAAATGAACCCTTGCTAATAGGAAAGCACAGAGGCATTGGTTTCACTCCTTTTCTGAAGGGAAATTCAGACCAGAGTTCTCATCCATGAAACACACTCTGTTTTAGCGCAAAGAGCATGCTCTTCTTTCCAGTCTCTAATACAGCAAGAAACATGAGCATGCCCAGAAAAAAATAAGTGTGGTTCCTACTCATACGGACCATATCTAGTTGAACTCTGATTATGAAACTGTAACAAACCACAGCATCTCTTACATAGATGCTCTTTAGTTAATAGTGAAAAACGTGTTGGGTTCGTGAACTGTGTAAATTCATTTGAGCCGAAAAATCAGTGGCTTTACCAGAAATGAACTCTTGCTTGTAGGAAGACACAGAGGTTGTGGTTTAACTCCGTTTGGGAAGGGAAATTGAGACCAGTGTTCTCATCCATGAAACACCCTCTGTTTTAACGCAAGAAGCTTCCTCTTCTTTCCTGAGCCTGAAATATAGCAAGAAACTGAGCATGCCCAGAAAAAAAGAGCTGTGTTTCCTACTCATACGGACCATATCTAGTTGAACTCTGCTTATGAAACTGTAACAAACCACAGCATTTTTTACATAGATGCTCTTTAGTTAATAGTGAAAAACGTGATGGGTTCGTAAATGTGTAAATTCATTTGAGCCGAAAATTCACTGGGTTTACGGGAAAGGAACTCTTGCTTGTAGGAAGACACAGAGACTTTGGTTTAATTCCATTTCTGAAGGAAAATTCAGACCAGTGTTCTCATCCAAGAAACATACTCTGTTTTAACGCAAGAAGCATGCTCTTCTTTCCAGCATCTCCAATACAGCAAGAAACATGAGCATGCCCAGAAAAAAAGAACTGTGTTTCCTACTCATACGGACCAAATCTAGTTGAACTCTGCTTATGAAACTGTAACAAACCACAGCATGTGTTACATAGATGCTCTTTAGTTAATAGTGACAAACGTTTCGGTTTCAAGAACTGTGTAAATTCATTTGATCCGAAAAATCACTGGATTTACCAGATATGAACTCTTGCTTGTAGGAAGACACAGAGACTTTAGTTTAACTCCGTATCTGAAGGAAAATTCAGACCAGTGTTCTCATCCTTGAAACATACTCTGTTATAACGCAAGAAGCATGCTCTTCTTCCAGCGTCTCCAATACAGCAAGAAACATGAGCATGCCCAGAAAAGAAGAACTGTGTTTCTTACTCATATGGACCATATCTAGTTAAACTCTGCTTCTGAAACTGTAACAAACCACAGCATGTGTTACATAGATGCTCTTTACTTAATAGTTGAAAACGTGTTGGGTTCATGAACTGTGTAAATTCATTTGAGCAGAAAAATCACTGGGTTTACCGGAAATGAACCCTTGCTAATAGGAAAGCACAGAGGCATTGGTTTCACTCCTTTTCTGAAGGGAAATTCAGACCAGAGTTCTCATCCATGAAACACACTCTGTTTTAGCGCAAAGAGCATGCTCTTCTTTCCAGTCTCTAATACAGCAAGAAACATGAGCATGCCCAGAAAAAAATAAGTGTGGTTCCTACTCATACGGACCATATCTAGTTGAACTCTGATTATGAAACTGTAACAAACCACAGCATCTCTTACATAGATGCTCTTTAGTTAATAGTGAAAAACGTGTTGGGTTCGTGAACTGTGTAAATTCATTTGAGCCGAAAAATCAGTGGCTTTACCAGAAATGAACTCTTGCTTGTAGGAAGACACAGAGGTTGTGGTTTAACTCCGTTTGGGAAGGGAAATTGAGACCAGTGTTCTCATCCATGAAACACCCTCTGTTTTAACGCAAGAAGCTTCCTCTTCTTTCCTGAGCCTGCAATATAGCAAGAAACTGAGCATGCCCAGAAAAAAAGAGCTGTGTTTCCTACTCATACGGACCATATCTAGTTGAACTCTGCTTATGAAACTGTAACAAACCACAGCATTTTTTACATAGATGCTCTTTAGTTAATAGTGAAAAACGTGTTGGATTCAGGAACTGTGTAAATTCATTTGAGCCGAAAAATCACTGGGTTTACCGGATATGAACTCTTGCTTGTAGGAAGACACAGAGACTTTGGTTTAACCCCGCTTCTGAAGGAAAATTCAGACCAGTGTTCTCATCCCTGAAACATACTCTGTTATAACGCAAGAAGCATGCTCTTCTTCCAGCATCTCCAATACAGCAAGAAACATGAGCATGCCCAGAAAAGAAGAACTGTGTTTCTTACTCATACGGACCATATCTAGTTAAACTATGCTTATGAAACTGTAACAAACCCCAGCATGTGTTACATAGATGCTCTTTAGTTAATAGTGATAACCGTGTTGGGTTCGTGAACTGTGTAAATTCATTTGAGCCAAAAAATACCTGGATTTACCGGATATGAACTCTTGCTTGTAGGAAGACAGAGAGGCTTTGGTTTAATTCCGTTTCTGAAGGAAAATTCAGACCAGTGTTCTCATCAAAGAAACATACTCTGTTTAAACGCAAGAAGCATGCTCTTCTTTCCAGAGTCTCCAATACACCAAGAAACATGAGCATGCCCAAAAAAAGGAACTGGGTTTCTTACTCATACGGACCATATCTAGTTAAACTCTGCTTATGAAACTGTAACAAAGCACAGCATCTCTTACATAGATGCTCTTTAGTTAATAGTGAAAATCCTGTTGGGTTCAAGAACAGTGTAAATTCATTTTAGCCGAAAAATCACTGGGTTTACCGGAAATGAACTCTTGCTTGTAGGAAGACACAGAGGCTTTGGTTTAACTCCGTTTGTGAAGGAAATTTCAGACCAGTGTTCTCATCCATGAAACACCCTCTGTTTTAACGCAAGAAGCTTCCTCTTCTTTCCAGAGTCTGCAATACAGCAAGAAATATGAGCATGCCAAGAAAAAAAGAACTGCGTTTCCTACTCATACGGACCATATCTAGTTGAACTCTGCTTATGAAACTGTAACAAACCACAGCATGTGTTACATAGATGCTCTTTAGTTAATAGTGAAAAACGTGTTGGTTTCAAGAACTGTGTAAATTCATTTGAGCCGAAAAATCACTGGGTTTACCGGATATGAACTCTTGCTTGTAGGAAGACTCAGAGACTTTGGTTAAACTCCGTTTCAGAAGGAAAATTCAGACCAGTGTTCTCATCCATGAAACATACTCTGTTATAACGCAAGAAGCATGCCCTTCTTCCAGGATCTCTAATGCAGCAAGAAACATGAGCATGCCCAGAAAAAAAGAACTGAGTTTCCTACTCATTAGGACCATATCTAGTTGAACTCTGCTTATGAAACTGTAACAAACCACAGCATCTCTTACATATATGCTCTTTAGTTAATAGTGAAAAACGTGATGGGTTCGTAAATGTGTAAATTCATTTGAGCCGAAAATTCACTGGGTTTACGGGAAAGGAACTCTTGCTTGTAGGAAGACACAGAGACTTTGGTTTAATTCCATTTCTGAAGGAAAATTCAGACCAGTGTTCTCATCCAAGAAACATACTCTGTTTTAACGCAAGAAGCATGCTCTTCTTTCCAGCATCTCCAATACAGCAAGAAACATGAGCATGCCCAGAAAAAAAGAACTGTGTTTCCTACTCATACGGACCAAATCTAGTTGAACTCTGCTTATGAAACTGTAACAAACCACAGCATGTGTTACATAGATGCTCTTTAGTTAATAGTGACAAACGTTTCGGTTTCAAGAACTGTGTAAATTCATTTGATCCGAAAAATCACTGGATTTACCAGATATGAACTCTTGCTTGTAGGAAGACACAGAGACTTTAGTTTAACTCCGTATCTGAAGGAAAATTCAGACCAGTGTTCTCATCCTTGAAACATACTCTGTTATAACGCAAGAAGCATGCTCTTCTTCCAGCGTCTCCAATACAGCAAGAAACATGAGCATGCCCAGAAAAGAAGAACTGTGTTTCTTACTCATATGGACCATATCTAGTTAAACTCTGCTTCTGAAACTGTAACAAACCACAGCATGTGTTACATAGATGCTCTTTACTTAATAGTTGAAAACGTGTTGGGTTCATGAACTGTGTAAATTCATTTGAGCAGAAAAATCACTGGGTTTACCGGAAATGAACCCTTGCTAATAGGAAAGCACAGAGGCATTGGTTTCACTCCTTTTCTGAAGGGAAATTCAGACCAGAGTTCTCATCCATGAAACACACTCTGTTTTAGCGCAAAGAGCATGCTCTTCTTTCCAGTCTCTAATACAGCAAGAAACATGAGCATGCCCAGAAAAAAATAAGTGTGGTTCCTACTCATACGGACCATATCTAGTTGAACTCTGATTATGAAACTGTAACAAACCACAGCATCTCTTACATAGATGCTCTTTAGTTAATAGTGAAAAACGTGTTGGGTTCGTGAACTGTGTAAATTCATTTGAGCCGAAAAATCAGTGGCTTTACCAGAAATGAACTCTTGCTTGTAGGAAGACACAGAGGTTGTGGTTTAACTCCGTTTGGGAAGGGAAATTGAGACCAGTGTTCTCATCCATGAAACACCCTCTGTTTTAACGCAAGAAGCTTCCTCTTCTTTCCAGAGTCTGCAATACAGCAAGAAATATGAGCATGCCAAGAAAAAAAGAACTGCGTTTCCTACTCATACGGACCATATCTAGTTGAACTCTGCTTATGAAACTGTAACAAACTACAGCATGTGTTACATAGATGCTCTTTAGTTAATAGTGAAAAACGTGTTGGTTTCAAGAACTGTGTAAATTCATTTGAGCCGAAAAATCACTGGGTTTACCGGATATGAACTCTTGCTTGTAGGAAGACTCAGAGACTTTGGTTAAACTCCGTTTCAGAAGGAAAACTCAGACCAGTGTTCTCATCCATGAAACATACTCTGTTATAACGCAAGAAGCATGCCCTTCTTCCAGGATCTCTAATGCAGCAAGAAACATGAGCATGCCCAGAAAAAAAGAACTGAGTTTCCTACTCATTAGGACCATATCTAGTTGAACTCTGCTTATGAAACTGTAACAAACCACAGCATCTCTTACATATATGCTCTTTAGTTAATAGTGAAAAACGTGCTGGGTTCGTAAATGTGTAAATTCATTTGAGCCGAAAATTCACTGGGTTTACGGGAAAGGAACTCTTGCTTGTAGGAAGACACAGAGACTTTGGTTTAATTCCATTTCTGAAGGAAAATTCAGACCAGTGTTCTCATCCAAGAAACATACTCTGTTTTAACGCAAGAAGCATGCTCTTCTTTCCAGCATCTCCAATACAGCAAGAAACATGAGCATGCCCAGAAAAAAAGAACTGTGTTTCTTACTCATACGGACCATATCTAGTTAAACTATGCTTATGAAAGTGTAACAAAGCACAGCATCTCTTACAAGGATGCTCTTTAGTTAATAGTAAAAATCCCGTTGGGATCAAGAACTGTGTATATTCATTTGATCCGAAAAATCACTGGGTTTACCGGAAATGAGCAATCGCTTGTAGGAAGACACAGAGGCTGTGGTTTAACTCCGTTTATGAAGGGAAATTCAGACCAGTGTTCTCATCCATGAAACACCCTCTGTTTTAACGCAAGAAGCTTCCTCTTCTTTCCAGAGTCTGCAATACAGCAAGAAATATGAGCATGCCCAGAAAAAAAGAACTGTGTTTCCTACACATACGGACCATATCTAGTTGAACTCTGCTTATGAAACTGTAAGAAACCACAGCATGTGTTACATAGATGCTCTTTAGTTAATAGTGAAAAACGGGTTGGTTTCAAGAACTGTGTAAATTCATTTGAGCCAAAAAATCACTGGGTTTACCGGATATGAACTCTTGCTTGTAGGAAGACACAGAGACTTTGGTTAAACTCCGTTTCTGAAGGAAAATTCAGACCAGTGTTCTCATCCTTGAAACATACTCTGTTATAACGCAAGAAGCATGCTCTTCTTCCAGCGTCTCCAATACAGCAAGAAACATGAGCATGCCCAGAAAAGAAGAACTGTGTTTCTTACTCATAAGGACCATATCTAGTTAAACTATGCTTATGAAACTGTAACAAACCCCAGCATGTGTTACATAGATGCTCTTTAGTTAATAGTGATAAACGTGTTGGGTTCGTGAACTGTGTAAATTCATTTGAGCCAAAAAATACCTGGATTTACCGGATATGAACTCTTGCTTGTAGGAAGACAGAGAGGCTTTGGTTTAATTCCGTTTCTGAAGGAAAATTCAGACCAGTGTTCTCATCCAAGAAACATACTCTGTTTAAACGCAAGAAGCATGCTCTTCTTTCCAGAGTCTCCAATACACCAAGAAACATGAGCATGCCCAAAAAAAGGAACTGGGTTTCTTACTCATACGGACCATATCTAGTTAAACTCTGCTTATGAAACTGTAACAAAGCACAGCATCTCTTACATAGATGCTCTTTAGTTAATAGTGAAAATCCTGTTGGGTTCAAGAACAGTGTAAATTCATTTTAGCCGAAAAATCACTGGGTTTACCGGAAATGAACTCTTGCTTGTAGGAAGACACAGAGGCTTTGGTTTAACTCCGTTTGTGAAGGAAATTTCAGACCAGTGTTCTCATCCATGAAACACCCTCTGTTTTAACGCAAGAAGCTTCCTCTTCTTTCCAGAGTCTGCAATACAGCAAGAAATATGAGCATGCCAAGAAAAAAAGAACTGCGTTTCCTACTCATACGGACCATATCTAGTTGAACTCTGCTTATGAAACTGTAACAAACCACAGCATGTGTTACATAGATGCTCTTTAGTTAATAGTGAAAAACGTGTTGGTTTCAAGAACTGTGTAAATTCATTTGAGCCGAAAAATCACTGGGTTTACCTGATATGAACTCTTGCTTGTAGGAAGACTCAGAGACTTTGGTTAAACTCCGTTTCAGAAGGAAAATTCAGACCAGTGTTCTCATCCATGAAACATACTCTGTTATAACGCAAGAAGCATGCCCTTCTTCCAGGATCTCTAATGCAGCAAGAAACATGAGCATGCCCAGAAAAAAAGAAGTGAGTTTCCTACTCATTAGGACCATATCTAGTTGAACTCTGCTTATGAAACTGTAACAAACCACAGCATCTCTTACATATATGCTCTTTAGTTAATAGTGAAAAATGTGATGGGTTCGTAAATGTGTAAATTCATTTGAGCCGAAAATTCACTGGGTTTACGGGAAAGGAACTCTTGCTTGTAGGAAGACACAGAGACTTTGGTTTAATTCCATTTCTGAAGGAAAATTCAGACCAGTGTTCTCATCCAAGAAACATACTCTGTTTTAACGCAAGAAGCATGCTCTTCTTTCCAGCATGTCCAATACAGCAAGAAACATGAGCATGCCCAGAAAAAAAGAACTGTGTTTCCTACTCATACGGACCAAATCTAGTTGAACTCTGCTTATGAAACTGTAACAAACCACAGCATGTGTTACATAGATGCTCTTTAGTTAATAGTGACAAACGTTTCGGTTTCAAGAACTGTGTAAATTCATTTGATCCGAAAAATCACTGGATTTACCAGATATGAACTCTTGCTTGTAGGAAGACACAGAGACTTTAGTTTAACTCCGTATCTGAAGGAAAATTCAGACCAGTGTTCTCATCCTTGAAACATACTCTGTTATAACGCAAGAAGCATGCTCTTCTTCCAGCGTCTCCAATACAGCAAGAAACATGAGCATGCCCAGAAAAGAAGAACTGTGTTTCTTACTCATATGGACCATATCTAGTTAAACTCTGCTTCTGAAACTGTAACAAACCACAGCATGTGTTACATAGATGCTCTTTACTTAATAGTTGAAAACGTGTTGGGTTCATGAACTGTGTAAATTCATTTGAGCAGAAAAATCACTGGGTTTACCGGAAATGAACCCTTGCTAATAGGAAAGCACAGAGGCATTGGTTTCACTCCTTTTCTGAAGGGAAATTCAGACCAGAGTTCTCATCCATGAAACACACTCTGTTTTAGCGCAAAGAGCATGCTCTTCTTTCCAGTCTCTAATACAGCAAGAAACATGAGCATGCCCAGAAAAAAATAAGTGTGGTTCCTACTCATACGGACCATATCTAGTTGAACTCTGATTATGAAACTGTAACAAACCACAGCATCTCTTACATAGATGCTCTTTAGTTAATAGTGAAAAACGTGTTGGGTTCGTGAACTGTGTAAATTCATTTGAGCCGAAAAATCAGTGGCTTTACCAGAAATGAACTCTTGCTTGTAGGAAGACACAGAGGTTGTGGATTAACTCCGTTTGGGAAGGGAAATTGAGACCAGTGTTCTCATCCATGAAACACCCTCTGTTTTAACGCAAGAAGCTTCCTCTTCTTTCCTGAGCCTGTAATATAGCAAGAAACATGAGCATGCCCAGAAAAAAAGAGCTGTGTTTCCTACTCATACGGACCATATCTAGTTGAACTCTGCTTATGAAACTGTAACAAACCACAGCATTTTTTACATAGATGTTCTTTAGTTAATAGTGAAAAACGTGTTGGTTTCAGGAACTGTGTAAATTCATTTGAGCCGAAAAATCACTGGGTTTACCGGATATGAACTCTTGCTTGTAGGAAGACACAGAGACTTTGGTTTAACCCCGCTTCTGAAGGAAAATTCAGACCAGTGTTCTCATCCCTGAAACATACTCTGTTATAACGCAAGAAGCATGCTCTTCTTCCAGCATCTCCAATACAGCAAGAAACATGAGCATGCCCAGAAAAGAAGAACTGTGTTTCTTACTCATACGGACCATATCTAGTTAAACTATGCTTATGAAACTGTAACAAACCCCAGCATGTGTTACATAGATGCTCTTTAGTTAATAGTGATAAACGTGTTGGGTTCGTGAACTGTGTAAATTCATTTGAGCCAAAAAATACCTGGATTTACCGGATATGAACTCTTGCTTGTAGGAAGACACAGAGGCTTTGGTTTAACTCCGTTTGTGAAGGAAATTTCAGACCAGTGTTCTCATCCATGAAACACCCTCTGTTTTAACGCAAGAAGCTTCCTCTTCTTTCCAGAGTCTGCAATACAGCAAGAAATATGAGCATGCCAAGAAAAAAAGAACTGCGTTTCCTACTCATACGGACCATATCTAGTTGAACTCTGCTTATGAAACTGTAACAAACTACAGCATGTGTTAACTAGATGCTCTTTAGTTAATAGTGAAAAACGTGTTGGTTTCAAGAACTGTGTAAATTCATTTGAGCCGAAAAATCACTGGGTTTACCGGATATGAACTCTTGCTTGTAGGAAGACTCAGAGACTTTGGTTAAACTCCGTTTCAGAAGGAAAATTCAGACCAGTGTTCTCATCCATGAAACATACTCTGTTATAACGCAAGAAGCATGCCCTTCTTCCAGGATCTCTAATGCAGCAAGAAACATGAGCATGCCCAGAAAAAAAGAACTGAGTTTCCTACTCATTAGGACCATATCTAGTTGAACTCTGCTTATGAAACTGTAACAAACCACAGCATCTCTTACATATATGCTCTTTAGTTAATAGTGAAAAACGTGCTGGGTTCGTAAATGTGTAAATTCATTTGAGCCGAAAATTCACTGGGTTTACGGGAAAGGAACTCTTGCTTGTAGGAAGACACAGAGACTTTGGTTTAATTCCATTTCTGAAGGAAAATTCAGACCAGTGTTCTCATCCAAGAAACATACTCTGTTTTAACGCAAGAAGCATGCTCTTCTTTCCAGCATCTCCAATACAGCAAGAAACATGAGCATGCCCAGAAAAAAAGAACTGTGTTTCTTACTCATACGGACCATATCTAGTTAAACTCTACTTATGAAAGTGTAACAAAGCACAGCATCTCTTACAAGGATGCTCTTTAGTTAATAGTGAAAATCCCGTTGGGATCAAGAACTGTGTATATTCATTTGATCCGAAAAATCACTGGGTTTACCGGAAATGAGCAATCGCTTGTAGGAAGACACAGAGGCTGTGGTTTAACTCCGTTTATGAAGGGAAATTCAGACCAGTGTTCTCATCCATGAAACACCCTCTGTTTTAACGCAAGAAGCTTCCTCTTCTTTCCAGAGTCTGCAATACAGCAAGAAATATGAGCATGCCCAGAAAAAAAGAACTGTGTTTCCTACACATACGGACCATATCTAGTTGAACTCTGCTTATGAAACTGTAAGAAACCACAGCATGTGTTACATAGATGCTCTTTAGTTAATAGTGAAAAACGGGTTGGTTTCAAGAACTGTGTAAATTCATTTGAGCCAAAAAATCACTGGGTTTACCGGATATGAACTCTTGCTTGTAGGAAGACACAGAGACTTTGGTTAAACTCCGTTTCTGAAGGAAAATTCAGACCAGTGTTCTCATCCAAGAAACATACTCTGTTTAAACGCAAGAAGCATGCTCTTCTTTCCAGAGTCTCCAATACACCAAGAAACATGAACATGCCCAAAAAAAGGAACTGGGTTTCTTACTCATACGTACCATATCTAGTTAAACTTTGCTTATGAAACTGTAACAAAGCACAGCATCTCTTACATAGATGCTCTTTAGTTAATAGTGAAAATCCTGTTGGGTTCAAGAACAGTGTAAATTCATTTGAGCCGAAAAATCACTGGGTTTACAGGAAATGAACTTTTGTTTGTAGGAAGACACAGAGTCTTTGGTTTAACTCCGTTTGTGAAGGAAAATTCAGACCAGTGTTCTCATCCATGAAACAACCTCTGTTTTAATGCAAGAAGCTTCCTCTTCTTTCCAGAGTCTGCAATACAGCAAGAAATATGAGCATGCCCAGAAAAAAAGAACTGTGTTTCCTACTCATACGGACCATATCTAGTTGAACTCTGCTTATGAAACTGTAACAAACCACAGCATCTCTTACATAGATGCTCTTTAGTTAATAATGAAAAACGTGTTGGTTTCAGGAACTGTGTAAATTCATTTGAGCCGAAAAATCACTGGGTTTACCGGATATGAACTCTTGCTTGTAGGAAGACACAGAGACTTTGGTTTAACCCCGTTTCTGAAGGAAAATTCAGACCAGTGTTCTCATCCATGAAACATACTCTGTTATAACGCAAGAAGCATGCTCTTCTTCCAGCATCTCCAATACAGCAAGAAACAAGAGCATGCCCAGAAAACAGGAACTGAGTTTCTTACTCATACGGACCATATCTAGTGGAACTCTGCTTATGAAACTGTAACAAAGCACAGCATATCTTACATAGATGCTCTTTAGTTAATAATGAAAAACGTGTTGGTTTCAAGAACTGTGTAAACTAATTTGAGCCGAAAAATCACTGGGTTTACCCGATATGAACTCTTGCTTGTAGGATGACACAGAGACTTTGGTTAAACTCCGTTTCTGAAGGAAAATTCAGACCAGTGTTCTCATCCATGAAACATACTCTGTTATAACGCAAGAAGCATGCCCTTCTTCCAGGATCTCTAATACAGCAAGAAACATGAGCATGCCCAGAAAAAAAGAACTGAGTTTCCTACTCATTAGGACCATATCTAGTTGAACTCTGCTTATGAAACTGTAACAAACCACAGCATCTCTTACATAGATGCTCTTTAGTTAATAGTGAAAAACGTGATGGGTTCGTAAATGTGTAAATTCATTTGAGCCGAAAATATACTGGGTTTACGGGAAAGGAACTCTTGCTTGTAGGAAGACACAGAGACTTTGGTTTAATTCCATTTCTGAAGGAAAATTCAGACCAGTGTTCTCATCCTTGAAACACCCTCTGTTTGTATGCAAGAAGCTTCCTCTTCTTTCCCGAGTCTGCAATATAGCAAGAAACATGAGCATGCCCAGAAAAAAAGAGCTGTGTTTCCTACTCATACGGACCAAATCTAGTTGAACTCTGCTTATGAAACTGTAAGAAACCACAGCATGTGTTACATAGATGCTCTTTAGTTAATAGTGAAAAACGGGTTGGTTTCAAGAACTGTGTAAATTCATTTGAGCCAAAAAATCACTGGGTTTACCGGATATGAACTCTTGCTTGTAGGAAGACACAGAGACTTTGGTTAAACTCCGTTTCTGAAGGAAAATTCAGACCAGTGTTCTCATCCTTGAAAAATACTCTGTTATAACGCAAGAAGCATGCTCTTCTTCCAGCGTCTCCAATACAGCAAGACATGAGCATGCCCAGAAAAGAAGAACTGGGTTTCTTACTCATGGGCCATATCTAGTTAAACTCTGCTTATGAAACTGTAACAAAGCACAGCATCTCTTACATAGATGCTCTTTAGTTAATAGTTAAAATCCTGTTGGGTTCAAGAACAGTGTAAATTCATTTGAGCCGAAAAATCACTGGGTTTACAGGAAATGAACTCTTGCTTGTAGGAAGACACAGAGTCTTTGGTTTAACTCCGTTTGTGAAGGAAAATTCAGACCAGTGTTCTCATCCATGAAAAAACCTCTGTTTTAATGCAAGAAGCTTCCTCTTCTTTCCATGGTCTGCAATACAGCAAGAAATATGAGCATGCCAAGAAAAAAAGAACTGTGTTTCCTACTCATACGGACCATATCTAGTTGAACTCAGCTTATGAAACTGTAACAAACCACAGCATGTGTTACATAGATGCTCTTTAGTTAATAGTGTAAAACGTGTTTGTTTCAAGAACTGTGTAAATTCATTTTAGCCGAAAAATCACTGGGTTTACCGGAAATGAACTCTTGCTTGTAGGAAGACACAGAGGCTGTGGTTTAACTCCGTTTGGGAAGGGAAATTGAGACCAGTGTTCTCATCCATGAAACATACTCTGTTATAACGCAAGAAGCATGCTCTTCTTCCAGCATCTCCAATACAGCAAGAAACATGAGCATGCCCAGAAAAGAAGAACTGTGTTTCTTACTCATACGGACCATATCTAGTTAAACTGTGCTTATGAAACTGTAACAAACCCCAGCATGTGTTACATAGATGCTCTTTAGTTAATAGTGAAAAACGTGTTGGGTTCGTGAACTGTGTAAATTCATTTGAGCCGAAAAATCACTGGGTTTACCGGAAATGAACTCTTGCTTGTAGGGAGACACAGAGGCTGTGGTTTAACTCCGTTTGTGAAGGGAAATTCAGACCAGTGTTCTCATCCTTGAAACACCCTCTGTTTGTATGCAAGAAGCTTCCTCTTCTTTCCCAAGTCTGCAATATAGCAAGAAACATGAGCATGCCCAGAAAAAAAGAGCTGTGTTTCCTACTCATACGGACCAAATCTAGTTGAACTCTGCTTATGAAACTGTAAGAAACCACAGCATGTGTTACATAGATGCTCTTTAGTTAATAGTGAAAAACGGGTTGGTTTCAAGAACTGTGTAAATTCATTTGAGCCAAAAAATCACTGGGTTTACCAGATATGAACTCTTGCTTGTAGGAAGACACAGAGACTTTGGTTAAACTCCGTTTCTGAAGGAAAATTCAGACCAGTGTTCTCATCCTTGAAACATACTCTGTTATAACGCAAGAAGCATGCTCTTCTTCAAGCGTCCCCAATACAGCAAGATATGAGCATGCCCAGAAAACAAGAACTGGGTTTCTTACTCATACGGACCATATCTAGTTAAACTCTGCTTATGAAACTGTAACAAAGCACAGCATCTCTTACATAGATGCTCTTTAGTTAATAGTGAAAATCCTGTTGGGTTCAAGAACAGTGTAAATTCATTTGAGCCGAAAAATCACTGGGTTTACAGGAAATGAACTCTTGTGTGTAGGAAGACACAGAGTCTTTGGTTTAACTCCGTTTGTGATGGAAAATTCAGACCAGTGTTCTCATCCATGAAACAACCTCTGTTTTAATGCAAGAAGCTTCCTCTTCTTTCCAGAGTCTGCAATACAGCAAGAAATATGAGCATGCCCAGAAAAAAAGAACTGTGTTTCCTACTCATACGGACCATATCTAGTTGAACTCTGCTTATGAAACTGTAACAAACCACAGCATCTCTTACATAGATGCTCTTTAGTTAATAGTGAAAAACGTGTTGGTTTCAGGAACTGTGTAAATTCATTTGAGCCGAAAAATCACTGGGTTTACCGGATATGAACTCTTGCTTGTAGGAAGACACAGAGACTTTGGTGTAACCCCGTTTCTGAAGGAAAATTCTGACCAGTGTTCTCATCCATGAAACATACTCTGTTATAACGCAAGAAGCATGCTCTTCTTCCAGCATCTCCAATACAGCAAGAAACATGAGCATGCCCAGAAAAGAAGAACTGTGTTTCTTACTCATACGGACCATATCTAGTTAAACTGTGCTTATGAAACTGTAACAAACCCCAGCATGTGTTACATAGATGCTCTTTAGTTAATAGTGAAAAACGTGTTGGGTTCATGAACTGTGTAAATTCATTTGAGCTGAAAAATCACTGGGTTTACCGGAAATGAACTCTTGCTTGTAGGGAGACACAGAGGCTATGGTTTAACTCCGTTTGTGAAGTGAAATTCAGACCAGTGTTATCATCCATGAAACACCCTCTGTTTTTATGCAAGAAGCTTCCTCTTCTTTCCCGAGTCTGCAATATAGCAAGAAACATGAGCATGCCCAGAAAAAAAGAGCTGTGTTTCCTACTCATACGGTCCTTATCTAGTTGAACTCTGCTTATGAATCTGTAACAAACCACAGCATTTGTTACATAGATGCTCTTTAGTTAATAGTGAAAAACGTGTTGGGTTCATGAACTGTGTAAATTCATTTGAGCCGAAAAGCTCCTGGGTTTACCGGAAATGAACTCTTGCTTGTAGTAAGACACAGAGGCTTTGGTTGAACGCCTTTTCTGAAGGAAAATTCAGACCAGTGTTCTCATCCAAGAAACATACTCTGTTTTAATGCAACAAGCATGCTCTTCTTCCAGCGTCTCCAATACAGCAAGAAACATGAGCATGCCCAGAAAAAAAGAACTGTGTTTCCTACTCATACGGACCAAATCTAGTTGAACTCTGCTTATGAAACTGTAACAAACCACAGCATGTGTTACATAGATGCTCTTTAGTTAATAGTGAAAAACGTGTTGGGTTCGTGAACTGTGTAAATTCATTTGAGCCGAAAAATCAGTGGCTTTACCGGAAATGAACTCTTGCTTGTAGGAAGACACAGAGGATGTGGTTTAACTCGTTTGGGAAGGGAAATTGAGACGAGTGTTCTCATCCATGAAACACCCTCTGTTTTAACGCAAGAAGCTTCCTCTTCTTTCCTTAGGGCCTTCAATATAGCAAGAAACATGAGCATGCCCAGAAAAAAAAGAGCTGTGTTTCCTACTCATACGGACCATATCTAGTTGAACTCTGCTTATGAAACTGTAAGAAACCACAGCATTTTTTACATAGATGCTCTTAAGTTAATAGTTTAAAACGTGTTGGTTTCAGGAACTGTGTAAATTCATTTGAGCCGAAAAATCCCTGGGTTTACTGGATATGAAATCTTGCTTGTAGGAAGACACAGAGACTTTTTTTTAACCCCGCTTCTGAAGGAAAATTCAGACCAGTGTTCTCATCCCTGAAACATACTCTGTTATAACGCAAGAAGCATGCTCTTCTTCCAGCATCTCCAATACAGCAAGAAACATGAGCATGCCCAGAAAAAAAGAACTGAGTTTCCTACTCATTAGGACCATATCTAGTTGAACTCTGCTTATGAAACTGTAACAAACCACAGCATCTCTTACATAGATGCTCTTTAGTTAATAGTGAAAAACGTGATGGGTTCGTAAATGTGTAAATTCATTTGAGCCGAAAATTCACTGGGTTTACCAGAAAGGAACTCTTGCTTGTAGGAAGACACAGAGACTTTGGTTTAATTCCATTTCTGAAGGAAAATTCAGACCAGTGTTCTCATCCAAGAAACATACTCTGTTTTAACGCAAGAAGCATGCTCTTCTTTCCAGCGTCTCCTATACATCAAGAAACATGAGCATGCCCAGATAAAAAGAACTGTGTTTCTTACTCATACGGACCATATCTAGTTAAACTCTGCTTATGAAACTGTAACAAAGCACAGCATCTCTTACATAGATGCTCTTTAGTTAATAGTTAAAATCCTGTTGGGTTCAAGAACAGTGTAAATTCATTTGAGCCGAAAAATCACTGGGTTTACAGGAAATGAACTCTTGCTTGTAGGAAGACACAGAGTCTTTGGTTTAACTCCGTTTGTGAAGGAAAATTCAGACCAGTGTTCTCATCCATGAAAAAACCTCTGTTTTAATGCAAGAAGCTTCCTCTTCTTTCCATGGTCTGCAATACAGCAAGAAATATGAGCATGCCAAGAAAAAAAGAACTGTGTTTCCTACTCATACGGACCATATCTAGTTGAACTCAGCTTATGAAACTGTAACAAACCACAGCATGTGTTACATAGATGCTCTTTAGTTAATAGTGAAAAACGTGTTGGTTTCAAGAACTGTGTAAATTCATTTTAGCCGAAAAATCACTGAGTTTACCGGAAATGAACTCTTGCTTGTAGGAAGACACAGAGGCTGTGGTTTAACTCCGTTTGGGAAGAGAAATTGAGACCAGTGTTCTCATCCATGAAACATACTCTGTTATAACGCAAGAAGCATGCTCTTCTTCCAGCATCTCCAATACAGCAAGAAACATGAGCATGCCCAGAAAAGAAGAACTGTGTTTCTTACTCATACGGACCATATCTAGTTAAACTGTGCTTATGAAACTGTAACAAACCCCAGCATGTGTTACATAGATGCTCTTTAGTTAATAGTGAAAAACGTGTTGGGTTCGTGAACTGTGTAAATTCATTTGAGCCGAAAAATCACTGGGTTTACCGGAAATGAACTCTTGCTTTTAGGGAGACACAGAGGCTGTGGTTTAACTCCGTTTGTGAAGGGAAATTCAGACCAGTGTTCTCATCCTTGAAACACCCTCTGTTTGTATGCAAGAAGCTTCCTCTTCTTTCCCGAGTCTGCAATATAGCAAGAAACATGAGCATGCCCAGAAAAAAAGAGCTGTGTTTCCTACTCATACGGACCATATCTAGTTGAACTCTGCTTATGAATCTGTAACAAACCACAGCATTTGTTACATAGATGCTCTTTAGTTAATAGTGAAAAACGTGTTGGGTTCATGAACTGTGTAAATTCATTTGAGCCGAAAAACTCCTGGGTTTACCGGAAATGAACTCTTGCTTGTAGTAAGACACAGAGGCTTTGGTTGAACGCCTTTTCTGAAGGAAAATTCAGACCAGTGTTCTCATCCAAGAAACATACTCTGTTTTAATGCAACAAGCATGCTCTTCTTCCAGCGTCTCCAATACAGCAAGAAACATGAGCATGCCCAGAAAAAAAGAACTGTGTTTCCTACTCATACGGACCAAATCTAGTTGAACTCTGCTTATGAAACTGTAACAAACCACAGCATGTGTTACATAGATGCTCTTTAGTTAATAGTGAAAAACGTGTTGGGTTCGTGAACTGTGTAAATTCATTTGAGCCGAAAAATCAGTGGCTTTACCGGAAATGAACTCTTGCTTGTAGGAAGACACAGAGGATGTGGTTTAACTCGTTTGGGAAGGGAAATTGAGACGAGTGTTCTCATCCATGAAACACCCTCTGTTTTAACGCAAGAAGCTTCCTCTTCTTTCCTTAGGGCCTTCAATATAGCAAGAAACATGAGCATGCCCAGAAAAAAAAGAGCTGTGTTTCCTACTCATACGGACCATATCTAGTTGAACTCTGCTTATGAAACTGTAACAAACCACAGCATTTTTTACATAGAAGCTCTTTAGTTAATAGTGAAAAACGTGTTGGTTTCAAGAACTGTGTAAATTCATTTGAGCCGAAAAATCACTGGGTTTACCGGATATGAACTCTTGCTTGTAGGAAGACACAGAGACTTTGGTTAAACTTCGTTTCTGAAGGAAAATTCAGACCACGGTTCTCATCCATGAAACATACTCTGTTATAACGCAAGAAGCATGCCCTTCTTCCCGGATCTCTAATACAGCAAGAAACATGAGCATGCCCAGAAAAAAAGAACTGAGTTTCCTACTCATTAGGATCATATCTAGTTGAACTCTGCTTATGAAACTGTAACAAACCACAGCATCTCTTACATAGATGCTCTTTAGTTAATAGTGAAAAACGTGATGGGTTCGTAAATGTGTAAATTCATTTGAGCCGAAAATTCACTGGGTTTACCGGAAATGAACTCTTTCTTGTAGGAAGACACAGAGGCTGTGGTTTATCTCCGTTTCTGAAGGAAAATTCAGACCAGTGTTCTCATCCAAGAAACATACTCTGTTATAACGCAAGAAGCATGCTCTTCTTCCAGCGTCTCCAATGCAGCAATAAACATGAGCATGCCCAGAAAAAAAGAACTGTGTTTCTTACTCATACGGACCATATCTAGTTAAACTCTGCTTATGAAAGTGTAACAAAGCACAGCATCTCTTACATAGATGCTCTTTAGTTAATAGTGAAAATCCTGTTGGGATCAAGAACTGTGTATATTCATTTGATCAGAAAAATCACTGGGTATACCGGAAATGAACTATTGCTTGTAGGAAGACAGAGAGGCTGTGGTTTAACTCCGTTTATGAAGGGAAATTCAGACCAGAGTTCTCATCCATGAAACACACTCTGTTTTAAACCAAAGATCATGCTGTTCTTTCCAGCGTCTCTAATACAGCAAGAAACATGAGCATACCCAGAAAAAAAGAACTGTGTTTCCTACTCATACAGACCATATATTGTTGAACTCTGCTTATGAAACTGTAACAAACCACAGCATCTCTGACATAGGTGCTCTTTAGTTAATAGTGAAAATCCTGTTGGGTTCGTGAACTGTGTAAATTCATTTGAGCCGAAAAATCACTGTGTTCACCGGAAATGAACTCGTGCTTGTAGGAAGACACAGAGACTGTGGTTTAACTCCGTTTATGAAGGGAAATTCAGACCAGTGTTCTCATCCATGAAACACCCTCTGTTTTAACGCAAGAAGCTTCCTCTTCTTTCCAGAGTCTGCAATACAGCAAGAAATATGAGCATGCCCAGAAAAAAAGAACTGTGTTTCCTACTCATACGGACCATAACTAGTTGAACTCTGATTATGAAACTGTAACAAACCCGAGCATGTGTTACATAGAAGCTCTTTAGTTAATAGTGAAAAACGTGTTGGTTTCAAGAACTGTGTAAATTCATTTGAGCCGAAAAATCACTGGGTTTACCGGATATGAACTCTTGCTTGTAGGAAGACACAGAGACTTTGGTTAAACTTCGTTTCTGAAGGAAAATTCAGACCACGGTTCTCATCCATGAAACATACTCTGTTATAACGCAAGAAGCATGCCCTTCTTCCCGGATCTCTAATACAGCAAGAAACATGAGCATTCCCAGAAAAAAAGAACTGAGTTTCCTACTCATTAGGACCATATCTAGTTGAACTCTGCTTATGAAACTGTAACAAACCACAGCATCTCTTACATAGATGCTCTTTAGTTAATAGTGAAAAACGTGATGGGTTCGTAAATGTGTAAATTCATTTGAGCCGAAAATTCACTGGGTTTACCGGAAATGAACTCTTTCTTGTAGGAAGACACAGAGGCTGTGGTTTATCTCCGTTTCTGAAGGAAAATTCAGACCAGTGTTCTCATCCAAGACACATACTCTGTTATAACGCAAGAAGCATGCTCATCTTCCAGCGTCTCCAATACAGCAATAAACATGAGCATGCCCAGAAAAAAAGAACTGTGTTTCTTACTCATACGGACCATATCTAGTTAAACTCTGCTTATGAAAGTGTAACAAAGCACAGCATCTCTTACATAGATGCTCTTTAGTTAATAGTGAAAATCCTGTTGGGATCAAGAACTGTGTATATTCATTTGATCCGAAAAATCACTGGGTTTACCGGAAATGAACTATTGCTTGTAGGAAGACACAGAGGCTGTGGTTTAACTCCGTTTATGAAGGGAAATTCAGACCAGTGTTCTCATCCATGAAAAACCCTCTGTTTTAACGCAAGAAGCTTCCTCTTCTTTCCAGAGTCTGCAATACAGCAAGAAATATGAGCATGCCCAGAAAAAAAGAACTGTGTTTCCTACTCATACGGACCAAATCTAGTTGAACTCTGCTTATGAAACTGTAAGAAACCACAGCATGTGTTACATAGATGCTCTTTAGTTAATAGTGAAAAACGGGTTGGTTTCAAGAACTGTGTAAATTCATTTGAGCCAAAAAATCACTGGGTTTACCGGATATGAACTCTTGCTTGTAGGAAGACACAGAGACTTTGGTTAAACTCCGTTTCTGAAGGAAAATTCAGACCAGTGTTCTCATCCTTGAAACATACTCTTTTATAACGCAAGAAGCATGCTCTTCTTCCAGCGTCTCCAATACAGCAAGAAACATGAGCATGCCCAGAAAAGAAGAACTGTGTTTCTTACTGATACGGACCATATCTAGTTAAACTCTTCTTATGAAACTGTAACAAACCACAGCATCTCTTACATAGATACTCTTTAGATAATACTGAAAAACGTGTTGGGTTCGTGAACTGTGTAAATTCATTTGAGCCGAAAATTCACTGGGTTTACCGGAAAGGAACTCTTGCTTGTAGGAAGGCACAGAGACTTTGGTTTAATTCCATTTCTGAAGGAAAATTCAGACTAGTGTTCTCATTCAAGAAACATACTCTGTTTAACGCAAGAAGCATGCTCTTCTTTCCAGCGTCTCCAATACAGCAAGAAACATGAGCATGCCCAGAAAAAAAGAACTGTGTTTCTTACTCATACGGACCATATCTAGTTGAACTCTGCTTATGAAACTGTAACAAACCACAGCATTTTTTACATAAATGCTCTTTAGTTAATAGTGAAAATCCTTTTGGGTTCGTGAAGTGAGTAAATTCATTTGAGCCGAAAAATCACTGTGTTCACAGGGAATGAACTCGTGCTTGTAGGAAGACACAGAGACTGTGGTTTAACTCCGTTTATGAAGGGAAATTCAGACCAGTGTTCTCATCCATGAAACACCCTCTGTTTTAACGCAAGAAGCTTCCTCTTCTTTCCAGAGTCTGCAATACAGCAAGAAATATGAGCATGCCCAGAAAAAAAGAACTGTGTTTCCTACTCATACGGACCATAACTAGTTGAACTCTGCTTATGAAACTGTAAAAAACCACAGCATGTGTTACATAGAAGCTCTTTAGTTAATAGTGAAAAACGTGTTGGTTTCAAGAACTGTGTAAATTCATTTGAGCCGAAAAATCACTGGGTTTACCGGATATGAACTCTTGCTTGTAGGAAGACACAGAGACTTTGGTTAAACTTCGTTTCTGAAGGAAAATTCAGACCACGGTTCTCATCCATGAAACATACTCTGTTATAACGCAAGAAGCATGCCCTTCTTCCCGGATCTCTAATACAGCAAGAAACATGAGCATGCCCAGAAAAAAAGAACTGAGTTTCCTACTCATTAGGACCATATCTAGTTGAACTCTGCTTATGAAACTGTAACAAACCACAGCATCTCTTACATAGATGCTCTTTAGTTAATAGTGAAAAACGTGATGGGTTCGTAAATGTGTAAATTCATTTGAGCCAAAAATTCACTGGGTTTACCGGAAATGAACTCTTTCTTGTAGGAAGACACAGAGGCTGTGGTTTATGTCCGTTTCTGAAGGAAAATTCAGACCAGTGTTCTCATCCAAGAAACATACTCTGTTATAACGCAAGAAGCATGCTCTTCTTCCAGCGTCTCCAATACAGCAAGAAACATGAGCATGCCCAGAAAAAAAGAACTGTGTTTCTTACTCATACGGACCATATCTAGTTAAACTCTGCTTATGAAAGTGTAACAAAGCACAGCATCTCTTACATAGATGCTCTTTAGTTAATAGTGAAAATCCTGTTGGGATCAAGAACTGTGTATATTCATTTGATCCGAAAAATCACTGGGTTTACCGGAAATGAACTATTGCTTGTAGGAAGACACAGAGGCTGTGGTTTAACTCCGTTTATGAAGGGAAATTCAGACCAGTGTTCTCATCCATGAAAAACCCTCTGTTTTAACGCAAGAAGCTTCCTCTTCTTTCCAGAGTCTGCAATACAGCAAGAAATATGAGCATGCCCAGAAAAAAAGAACTGTGTTTCCTACTCATACGGACCATATCTAGTTGAACTCTGCTTATGAAACTGTAAGAAACCACAGCATGTGTTACATAGATGCTCTTTAGTTAATAGTGAAAAACGGGTTGGTTTCTAGAACTGTGTAAATTCATTTGAGCCAAAAAATCACTGGGTTTACCGGATATGAACTCTTGCTTGTAGGAAGACACAGAGACTTTGGTTAAACTCCATTTCTGAAGGAAAATTCAGACCAGTGTTCTCATCCTTGAAACATACTCTTTTATAACGCAAGAAGCATGCTCTTCTTCCAGCGTCTCCAATACAGCAAGAAACATGAGCATGCCCAGAAAAGAAGAACTGTGTTTCTTACTCATAAGGACCATATCTAGTTAAACTCTGCTTATGAAACTGTAACAAACCACAGCATCTCTTACATAGATACTCTTTAGATAATACTGAAAAACGTGTTGGGTTCGTGAACTGTGTAAATTCATTTGAGCCGAAAATTCACTGGGTTTACCGGAAAGGAACTCTTGCTTGTAGGAAGTCACAGAGAATTTGGTTTAATTCCATTTCTGAAGGAAAATTCAGACCACTGTTCTCATTTAAGAAACATACTCTGTTTAACGCAAGAAGCATGCTCTTCTTTCCAGCGTCTCCAATACAGCAAGAAACATGAGCATGCCCAGAAAAAAAGAACTGTGTTTCTTACTCATACGGACCATATCTGGTTAAACTCTGCTTATGAAACTGTAACAAAGCACAGCATCTCTTACATAGATGCTCTTTAGTTAATAGTGAAAAAAGTGTTGAGTTCGTGTACTGTGTAAATTCATTTGAGCCGAAAAATCACTGGGTTTACCGGAAATGAACTCTTGCTTGTAGGAAGACACAGAGGCTGTGGTTTAACTCCGTTTGGGAAGGGAAATTGAGACCAGTGTTCTCATCCATGAAACACCCTCTGTTTTAACGCAAGAAGCTTCCTCTTCTTTCCTGAGCCTCAATATAGCAAGAAACATGAGCATGCCCAGAAAAAAAGAGCTGTGTTTCCTACTCATATGCACCATATGTAGTTGAACTCTGCTTATGAAACTGTAACAAACCACAGCATTTTTTACTTAGATGCTCTTTAGTTAATAGTGAAAATCCTTTTGGGTTCGTGAAGTGAGTAAATTCATTTGAGCCGAAAAATCACTGTGTTCACCGGAAATGAACTCGTGCTTGTAGGAAGACACAGAGACTTTGGTTTAAGTCCGTTTCTGAAGGAAAATTCAGACCAGTGTTCTCATCCAAGAAATGTACTCTGTTATAACGCAAGAAGCATGCTCTTTTCAAGCATCTCCAATACAGCAAGAAACATGAGCATGCCCAGAAAGAAAGAACTGTGTTTCCTACTCATACGGATCATATCTAGTTGAACTCTGCTTATGAAACTGTAACAAACCACAGCATCTCTTACATAGATGCTCTTAAGTAAATAGTGAATATCCTGTTGGGTTCAAGAACTGTGTAAAATCATTTGATCCGAAAAATCACTGGGTTTACCAGAAATGAACTCTTGCTTGTAGGAAGACACAGAGGCTGTGGTTTAACTCCGTTTGTGAAGGGAAATTCAGACCAGTGTTCTCATCCAAGAAACATACTCTGTTATAACGCAAGAAGCATGCACTTCTTCAAGCGTCTCCAATACAGCAAGAAACATGAGCATGCCCAGAAAAAAAGAACTGTGTTTCCTACTCATACGGACCATATCTAGTTAAACTCTGCTTATGAAACTGTAACAAACCACAGCATCTCTTACATAGATGCTCTTTAGTTAATACTGAAAAACGGGTTGGGTTCGTGAACTGTGTAAATTCATTTGAGCCGAAAATTCACTGGGTTTACCGGAAAGGTACTATTGCTTGTAGGAAGGCACAGAGACTTTGGTTTAATTCCATTTCTGAAGGAAAATTCAGACCAGTGTTCTCATTCAAGAAACATACTCTGTTTAACGCAAGAAGCATGCTCTTCTTTCCAGCGTCTCCAATACAGCAAGAAACATGAGCAGGCCCAGAAAAAAAGAACTGTGTTTCTTACTCATACGGACCATATCTGGTTAAACTCTGCTTATGAAACTGTAACAAAGCACAGCATCTCTTACATAGATGCTCTTTAGTTAATAGTGAAAATCCTGTTGGGTTCAACAACTGTGTAAATTCATTTGATCCGAAAAATCACTGGGTTTACCGGAAATGAACTCTTGCTTGTAGGAAGACACAGAGGCTGTGGTTTAACTCCGTTTCTGAAGGAAAATTCAGACCAGAGTTCTCATCCATGAAACACACTCTGTTTTAAAGCAAAGATCATGCTGTTCTTTCCAGCGTCTCTAATACAGCAAGAAACATGAGCATACCCAGAAATAAGAACTGTGTTTCCTACTCATACAGACCATATATTGTTGAACTCTGCTTATGAAACTGTAACAAACCACAGCATCTCTTACATAGGTGCTCTTTAGTTAATAGTGAAAATCCTGTTGGGTTCGTGAACTGTGTAAATTCATTTGAGCCGAAAAATCACTGGGTTCACCGGATATGAACTCTTGCTTGTAGGAAGACACAGAGACTTTGGTTTAACTCCGTTTCTGAAGGAAAATTCAAACCAGTGTTCTCATCCAAGAAACATACTCTGTTATAACGCAGGAAGCATGCTCGTCTTCAAGCGTCTCCAATACAGCAAGAAACATGAGCATGCCCAGAAATAAAGAGCTGTGTTTCCTACTGATTAGGACCATATCTAGTTGAACTCTTCTTATGAAACGGTAACAAACCACAGCATGTGTTACATAGATGCTCTTTAGTTAATAGTGAAAAACGTGTTGGGTCCATGAACTGTGTAAATTCATTTGAGCAGAAAAACCCCTGGGTTTACCGGAAATGAACTCTTGCTCATAGGAAAACACAGAGGCTTTGGTTTCACTCCGATTGTGAAGGGAAATTCAGACCAGAGTTCTCACCCATGAAATGCACTCTGTTTTAGCGCAAAGAGCATGCTCTTCTTTCCAGGTCTCTAATACAGCAAGAAACATGAGCATGCCCAGAAAGAAAGAACTGTGTTTCCTACTCATTAGGACCATATCTAGTTGAACTCTGCTCATGAAACTGTAACAAACAACAGCATGTTTTACATAGATGCTCTTTAGTTAATAGTGAAAAACGTTTTGGGATTTGTGAACTGTGTAAATTCATTTGAACCGAAAATTCACTAGGTTTACCGGAAATGAACTCTTGCTTGTAGGAAGACATAGAGACTTTGGTTTAATTCCATTTCTGAAGGAAAATTCAGACCAGTGTTCTCATCCAAGAAACATACTCTGTTTTAACGTAAAAAGCATGCTCTTCTTTCCAGCGTCTCCAATACAGCAAGAAACATGAGCATGCCCAGAAAAAAAGAACTGTGTTTCTTACTCATTCGGACCATATCTGGTTAAACTCTGCTTATGAAACAGTAACAAAGCACAGCATCTCTTACATAGATGCTCTTTAGTTAATAGTGAAAATCCTGTTGGGTTCAAGAACTGTGTAAATTCATTTGATCCGAAAAATCACTGGGTTTATCGGAAATGAACTCTGGCTTGTAGGAAGACACAGAGACTTTGGTTTACCTCCGTTTCTGAAGGAAAATTCAGACCAGTGTTCTCATCCAAGAAACATACTCTGTGATAACGCAAGAAGCATGCTCTTCTTCAAGCTTCTCCAATAAAGCAAGAAACATGAGCATGCCCAGAGAAAAGAACTTTGTTTCCTACTCATACGGACCATATATAGTTGAACTCTGCTTATGAAACTGTAACAAAGCACAGCATCTCTGACATAGGTGATCTTTAGTTAACAGTGAAAATCCTGTTGGGTTTCTGAACTGTGTAAATTCATTTGAGCTGAAAAATCACTGGGTTCACCGGAAATGAACTCTTGCTTGTAGGAAGACACAGAGACTTTGGTTTAACTCCGTTTCTGAAGGAAAATTCAGACCAGTGTTCTCATTCAAGAAACATACTTTGTTTAACGCAAGAAGCATGCTCTTCTTTCCAGCGTCTCCAATACAGCAAGAAACATGAGCATGCCCAGAAAAAAAGAACTGTGTTTCTTACTCATTCGGACCATATCTGGTTAAACTCTGCTAATGAAACTGTAACAAAGCCCAGCATCTCTTACATAGATGCTCTTAAGTTAATAGTGAAAATCCTTTTGGGTTCAAGAACTGTGTAAATTCATTTGATCCGAAAAATGACTGGGTTTACCGGAAATGAACTCTTGCTTGTAGGAAGACACAGAGGCTGTGGTTTAACTCCGTTTGTGAAGGGAAATTCAGACCAGTGTTCTCATCCATGAAACACCCTCTGTTTTAACGCAAGAAGCTTCCTCTTCTTTCCCGAGTCTGCAATATAGCAAGAAACATGAGCATGCCCAGAAAAAAAGAACTGTGTTTCTTACTCATACGTACCATATCTAGTTGAACTCTGCTTATGAAACTGTAACAAACCCCAGCATGTGTTACATAGATGCTCTTAAGTAAATAGTGAAAAACGTGTTGGTTTCAAGAACTGTGTAAATTCTTTTGAGCCGAAAAATCACTGGGTTTACCGGATATGAACTCTTGCTTGTAGGAAGACACAGAGACTTTGGTTTAACTCCGTTTCTGAAGGAAAATTCAGACCAGTGTTCTCATCCAAGAAACATACTCTGTTATAACGCAAGAAGCATGCACTTCTTCAAGCGTCTCCAATACAGCAAGAAACATGAGCATGCCCAGAAAAAAAGAACTGTGTTTCCTACTCATACGGACCATATCTAGTTAAACTCTGCTTATGAAACTGTAACAAACCACAGCATCTCTTACATAGATGCTCTTTAGTTAATAGTGAAAATCCTGTTGGGATCAAGAACTGTGTATATTCATTTGATCCGAAAAATCACTGGGTTTACCGGAAATGAACTATTGCTTGTAGGAAGACACAGAGGCTGTGGTTTAACTCCGTTTATGAAGGGAAATTCAGACCAGTGTTCTCATCCATGAAAAACCCTCTGTTTTAACGCAAGAAGCTTCCTCTTCTTTCCAGAGTCTGCAATACAGCAAGAAATATGAGCATGCCCAGAAAAAAAGAACTGTGTTTCCTACTCATACGGACCATATCTAGTTGAACTCTGCTTATGAAACTGTAAGAAACCACAGCATGTGTTACATAGATGCTCTTTAGTTAATAGTGAAAAACGGGTTGGTTTCTAGAACTGTGTAAATTCATTTGAGCCAAAAAATCACTGGGTTTACCGGATATGAACTCTTGCTTGTAGGAAGACACAGAGACTTTGGTTAAACTCCATTTCTGAAGGAAAATTCAGACCAGTGTTCTCATCCTTGAAACATACTCTTTTATAACGCAAGAAGCATGCTCTTCTTCCAGCGTCTCCAATACAGCAAGAAACATGAGCATGCCCAGAAAAGAAGAACTGTGTTTCTTACTCATAAGGACCATATCTAGTTAAACTCTGCTTATGAAACTGTAACAAACCACAGCATCTCTTACATAGATACTCTTTAGATAATACTGAAAAACGTGTTGGGTTCGTGAACTGTGTAAATTCATTTGAGCCGAAAATTCACTGGGTTTACCGGAAAGGAACTCTTGCTTGTAGGAAGTCACAGAGAATTTGGTTTAATTCCATTTCTGAAGGAAAATTCAGACCACTGTTCTCATTTAAGAAACATACTCTGTTTAACGCAAGAAGCATGCTCTTCTTTCCAGCGTCTCCAATACAGCAAGAAACATGAGCATGCCCAGAAAAAAAGAACTGTGTTTCTTACTCATACGGACCATATCTGGTTAAACTCTGCTTATGAAACTGTAACAAAGCACAGCATCTCTTACATAGATGCTCTTTAGTTAATAGTGAAAAAAGTGTTGAGTTCGTGTACTGTGTAAATTCATTTGAGCCGAAAAATCACTGGGTTTACCGGAAATGAACTCTTGCTTGTAGGAAGACACAGAGGCTGTGGTTTAACTCCGTTTGGGAAGGGAAATTGAGACCAGTGTTCTCATCCATGAAACACCCTCTGTTTTAACGCAAGAAGCTTCCTCTTCTTTCCTGAGCCTCAATATAGCAAGAAACATGAGCATGCCCAGAAAAAAAGAGCTGTGTTTCCTACTCATATGCACCATATGTAGTTGAACTCTGCTTATGAAACTGTAACAAACCACAGCATTTTTTACTTAGATGCTCTTTAGTTAATAGTGAAAATCCTTTTGGGTTCGTGAAGTGAGTAAATTCATTTGAGCCGAAAAATCACTGTGTTCACCGGAAATGAACTCGTGCTTGTAGGAAGACACAGAGACTTTGGTTTAAGTCCGTTTCTGAAGGAAAATTCAGACCAGTGTTCTCATCCAAGAAATGTACTCTGTTATAACGCAAGAAGCATGCTCTTTTCAAGCATCTCCAATACAGCAAGAAACATGAGCATGCCCAGAAAGAAAGAACTGTGTTTCCTACTCATACGGATCATATCTAGTTGAACTCTGCTTATGAAACTGTAACAAACCACAGCATCTCTTACATAGATGCTCTTAAGTAAATAGTGAATATCCTGTTGGGTTCAAGAACTGTGTAAAATCATTTGATCCGAAAAATCACTGGGTTTACCAGAAATGAACTCTTGCTTGTAGGAAGACACAGAGGCTGTGGTTTAACTCCGTTTGTGAAGGGAAATTCAGACCAGTGTTCTCATCCAAGAAACATACTCTGTTATAACGCAAGAAGCATGCACTTCTTCAAGCGTCTCCAATACAGCAAGAAACATGAGCATGCCCAGAAAAAAAGAACTGTGTTTCCTACTCATACGGACCATATCTAGTTAAACTCTGCTTATGAAACTGTAACAAACCACAGCATCTCTTACATAGATGCTCTTTAGTTAATACTGAAAAACGGGTTGGGTTCGTGAACTGTGTAAATTCATTTGAGCCGAAAATTCACTGGGTTTACCGGAAAGGTACTATTGCTTGTAGGAAGGCACAGAGACTTTGGTTTAATTCCATTTCTGAAGGAAAATTCAGACCAGTGTTCTCATTCAAGAAACATACTCTGTTTAACGCAAGAAGCATGCTCTTCTTTCCAGCGTCTCCAATACAGCAAGAAACATGAGCAGGCCCAGAAAAAAAGAACTGTGTTTCTTACTCATACGGACCATATCTGGTTAAACTCTGCTTATGAAACTGTAACAAAGCACAGCATCTCTTACATAGATGCTCTTTAGTTAATAGTGAAAATCCTGTTGGGTTCAACAACTGTGTAAATTCATTTGATCCGAAAAATCACTGGGTTTACCGGAAATGAACTCTTGCTTGTAGGAAGACACAGAGGCTGTGGTTTAACTCCGTTTCTGAAGGAAAATTCAGACCAGAGTTCTCATCCATGAAACACACTCTGTTTTAAAGCAAAGATCATGCTGTTCTTTCCAGCGTCTCTAATACAGCAAGAAACATGAGCATACCCAGAAATAAGAACTGTGTTTCCTACTCATACAGACCATATATTGTTGAACTCTGCTTATGAAACTGTAACAAACCACAGCATCTCTTACATAGGTGCTCTTTAGTTAATAGTGAAAATCCTGTTGGGTTCGTGAACTGTGTAAATTCATTTGAGCCGAAAAATCACTGGGTTCACCGGATATGAACTCTTGCTTGTAGGAAGACACAGAGACTTTGGTTTAACTCCGTTTCTGAAGGAAAATTCAAACCAGTGTTCTCATCCAAGAAACATACTCTGTTATAACGCAGGAAGCATGCTCGTCTTCAAGCGTCTCCAATACAGCAAGAAACATGAGCATGCCCAGAAATAAAGAGCTGTGTTTCCTACTGATTAGGACCATATCTAGTTGAACTCTTCTTATGAAACGGTAACAAACCACAGCATGTGTTACATAGATGCTCTTTAGTTAATAGTGAAAAACGTGTTGGGTCCATGAACTGTGTAAATTCATTTGAGCAGAAAAACCCCTGGGTTTACCGGAAATGAACTCTTGCTCATAGGAAAACACAGAGGCTTTGGTTTCACTCCGATTGTGAAGGGAAATTCAGACCAGAGTTCTCACCCATGAAATGCACTCTGTTTTAGCGCAAAGAGCATGCTCTTCTTTCCAGGTCTCTAATACAGCAAGAAACATGAGCATGCCCAGAAAGAAAGAACTGTGTTTCCTACTCATTAGGACCATATCTAGTTGAACTCTGCTCATGAAACTGTAACAAACAACAGCATGTTTTACATAGATGCTCTTTAGTTAATAGTGAAAAACGTTTTGGGATTTGTGAACTGTGTAAATTCATTTGAACCGAAAATTCACTAGGTTTACCGGAAATGAACTCTTGCTTGTAGGAAGACATAGAGACTTTGGTTTAATTCCATTTCTGAAGGAAAATTCAGACCAGTGTTCTCATCCAAGAAACATACTCTGTTTTAACGTAAAAAGCATGCTCTTCTTTCCAGCGTCTCCAATACAGCAAGAAACATGAGCATGCCCAGAAAAAAAGAACTGTGTTTCTTACTCATTCGGACCATATCTGGTTAAACTCTGCTTATGAAACAGTAACAAAGCACAGCATCTCTTACATAGATGCTCTTTAGTTAATAGTGAAAATCCTGTTGGGTTCAAGAACTGTGTAAATTCATTTGATCCGAAAAATCACTGGGTTTATCGGAAATGAACTCTGGCTTGTAGGAAGACACAGAGACTTTGGTTTACCTCCGTTTCTGAAGGAAAATTCAGACCAGTGTTCTCATCCAAGAAACATACTCTGTGATAACGCAAGAAGCATGCTCTTCTTCAAGCTTCTCCAATAAAGCAAGAAACATGAGCATGCCCAGAGAAAAGAACTTTGTTTCCTACTCATACGGACCATATATAGTTGAACTCTGCTTATGAAACTGTAACAAAGCACAGCATCTCTGACATAGGTGATCTTTAGTTAACAGTGAAAATCCTGTTGGGTTTCTGAACTGTGTAAATTCATTTGAGCTGAAAAATCACTGGGTTCACCGGAAATGAACTCTTGCTTGTAGGAAGACACAGAGGCTGTGGTTTAACTCCGTTTATGAAGGGAAATTCAGACCAGTGTTCTCATCCATGAAAAACCCTCTGTTTTAACGCAAGAAGCTTCCTCTTCTTTCCAGAGTCTGCAATACAGCAAGAAATATGAGCATGCCCAGAAAAAAAGAACTGTGTTTCCTACTCATACGGACCATATCTAGTTGAACTCTGCTTATGAAACTGTAAGAAACCACAGCATGTGTTACATAGATGCTCTTTAGTTAATAGTGAAAAACGGGTTGGTTTCTAGAACTGTGTAAATTCATTTGAGCCAAAAAATCACTGGGTTTACCGGATATGAACTCTTGCTTGTAGGAAGACACAGAGACTTTGGTTAAACTCCATTTCTGAAGGAAAATTCAGACCAGTGTTCTCATCCTTGAAACATACTCTTTTATAACGCAAGAAGCATGCTCTTCTTCCAGCGTCTCCAATACAGCAAGAAACATGAGCATGCCCAGAAAAGAAGAACTGTGTTTCTTACTCATAAGGACCATATCTAGTTAAACTCTGCTTATGAAACTGTAACAAACCACAGCATCTCTTACATAGATACTCTTTAGATAATACTGAAAAACGTGTTGGGTTCGTGAACTGTGTAAATTCATTTGAGCCGAAAATTCACTGGGTTTACCGGAAAGGAACTCTTGCTTGTAGGAAGTCACAGAGAATTTGGTTTAATTCCATTTCTGAAGGAAAATTCAGACCACTGTTCTCATTTAAGAAACATACTCTGTTTAACGCAAGAAGCATGCTCTTCTTTCCAGCGTCTCCAATACAGCAAGAAACATGAGCATGCCCAGAAAAAAAGAACTGTGTTTCTTACTCATACGGACCATATCTGGTTAAACTCTGCTTATGAAACTGTAACAAAGCACAGCATCTCTTACATAGATGCTCTTTAGTTAATAGTGAAAAAAGTGTTGAGTTCGTGTACTGTGTAAATTCATTTGAGCCGAAAAATCACTGGGTTTACCGGAAATGAACTCTTGCTTGTAGGAAGACACAGAGGCTGTGGTTTAACTCCGTTTGGGAAGGGAAATTGAGACCAGTGTTCTCATCCATGAAACACCCTCTGTTTTAACGCAAGAAGCTTCCTCTTCTTTCCTGAGCCTCAATATAGCAAGAAACATGAGCATGCCCAGAAAAAAAGAGCTGTGTTTCCTACTCATATGCACCATATGTAGTTGAACTCTGCTTATGAAACTGTAACAAACCACAGCATTTTTTACTTAGATGCTCTTTAGTTAATAGTGAAAATCCTTTTGGGTTCGTGAAGTGAGTAAATTCATTTGAGCCGAAAAATCACTGTGTTCACCGGAAATGAACTCGTGCTTGTAGGAAGACACAGAGACTTTGGTTTAAGTCCGTTTCTGAAGGAAAATTCAGACCAGTGTTCTCATCCAAGAAATGTACTCTGTTATAACGCAAGAAGCATGCTCTTTTCAAGCATCTCCAATACAGCAAGAAACATGAGCATGCCCAGAAAGAAAGAACTGTGTTTCCTACTCATACGGATCATATCTAGTTGAACTCTGCTTATGAAACTGTAACAAACCACAGCATCTCTTACATAGATGCTCTTAAGTAAATAGTGAATATCCTGTTGGGTTCAAGAACTGTGTAAAATCATTTGATCCGAAAAATCACTGGGTTTACCAGAAATGAACTCTTGCTTGTAGGAAGACACAGAGGCTGTGGTTTAACTCCGTTTGTGAAGGGAAATTCAGACCAGTGTTCTCATCCAAGAAACATACTCTGTTATAACGCAAGAAGCATGCACTTCTTCAAGCGTCTCCAATACAGCAAGAAACATGAGCATGCCCAGAAAAAAAGAACTGTGTTTCCTACTCATACGGACCATATCTAGTTAAACTCTGCTTATGAAACTGTAACAAACCACAGCATCTCTTACATAGATGCTCTTTAGTTAATACTGAAAAACGGGTTGGGTTCGTGAACTGTGTAAATTCATTTGAGCCGAAAATTCACTGGGTTTACCGGAAAGGTACTATTGCTTGTAGGAAGGCACAGAGACTTTGGTTTAATTCCATTTCTGAAGGAAAATTCAGACCAGTGTTCTCATTCAAGAAACATACTCTGTTTAACGCAAGAAGCATGCTCTTCTTTCCAGCGTCTCCAATACAGCAAGAAACATGAGCAGGCCCAGAAAAAAAGAACTGTGTTTCTTACTCATACGGACCATATCTGGTTAAACTCTGCTTATGAAACTGTAACAAAGCACAGCATCTCTTACATAGATGCTCTTTAGTTAATAGTGAAAATCCTGTTGGGTTCAACAACTGTGTAAATTCATTTGATCCGAAAAATCACTGGGTTTACCGGAAATGAACTCTTGCTTGTAGGAAGACACAGAGGCTGTGGTTTAACTCCGTTTCTGAAGGAAAATTCAGACCAGAGTTCTCATCCATGAAACACACTCTGTTTTAAAGCAAAGATCATGCTGTTCTTTCCAGCGTCTCTAATACAGCAAGAAACATGAGCATACCCAGAAATAAGAACTGTGTTTCCTACTCATACAGACCATATATTGTTGAACTCTGCTTATGAAACTGTAACAAACCACAGCATCTCTTACATAGGTGCTCTTTAGTTAATAGTGAAAATCCTGTTGGGTTCGTGAACTGTGTAAATTCATTTGAGCCGAAAAATCACTGGGTTCACCGGATATGAACTCTTGCTTGTAGGAAGACACAGAGACTTTGGTTTAACTCCGTTTCTGAAGGAAAATTCAAACCAGTGTTCTCATCCAAGAAACATACTCTGTTATAACGCAGGAAGCATGCTCGTCTTCAAGCGTCTCCAATACAGCAAGAAACATGAGCATGCCCAGAAATAAAGAGCTGTGTTTCCTACTGATTAGGACCATATCTAGTTGAACTCTTCTTATGAAACGGTAACAAACCACAGCATGTGTTACATAGATGCTCTTTAGTTAATAGTGAAAAACGTGTTGGGTCCATGAACTGTGTAAATTCATTTGAGCAGAAAAACCCCTGGGTTTACCGGAAATGAACTCTTGCTCATAGGAAAACACAGAGGCTTTGGTTTCACTCCGATTGTGAAGGGAAATTCAGACCAGAGTTCTCACCCATGAAATGCACTCTGTTTTAGCGCAAAGAGCATGCTCTTCTTTCCAGGTCTCTAATACAGCAAGAAACATGAGCATGCCCAGAAAGAAAGAACTGTGTTTCCTACTCATTAGGACCATATCTAGTTGAACTCTGCTCATGAAACTGTAACAAACAACAGCATGTTTTACATAGATGCTCTTTAGTTAATAGTGAAAAACGTTTTGGGATTTGTGAACTGTGTAAATTCATTTGAACCGAAAATTCACTAGGTTTACCGGAAATGAACTCTTGCTTGTAGGAAGACATAGAGACTTTGGTTTAATTCCATTTCTGAAGGAAAATTCAGACCAGTGTTCTCATCCAAGAAACATACTCTGTTTTAACGTAAAAAGCATGCTCTTCTTTCCAGCGTCTCCAATACAGCAAGAAACATGAGCATGCCCAGAAAAAAAGAACTGTGTTTCTTACTCATTCGGACCATATCTGGTTAAACTCTGCTTATGAAACAGTAACAAAGCACAGCATCTCTTACATAGATGCTCTTTAGTTAATAGTGAAAATCCTGTTGGGTTCAAGAACTGTGTAAATTCATTTGATCCGAAAAATCACTGGGTTTATCGGAAATGAACTCTGGCTTGTAGGAAGACACAGAGACTTTGGTTTACCTCCGTTTCTGAAGGAAAATTCAGACCAGTGTTCTCATCCAAGAAACATACTCTGTGATAACGCAAGAAGCATGCTCTTCTTCAAGCTTCTCCAATAAAGCAAGAAACATGAGCATGCCCAGAGAAAAGAACTTTGTTTCCTACTCATACGGACCATATATAGTTGAACTCTGCTTATGAAACTGTAACAAAGCACAGCATCTCTGACATAGGTGATCTTTAGTTAACAGTGAAAATCCTGTTGGGTTTCTGAACTGTGTAAATTCATTTGAGCTGAAAAATCACTGGGTTCACCGGAAATGAACTCTTGCTTGTAGGAAGACACAGAGACTTTGGTTTAACTCCGTTTCTGAAGGAAAATTCAGACCAGTGTTCTCATTCAAGAAACATACTTTGTTTAACGCAAGAAGCATGCTCTTCTTTCCAGCGTCTCCAATACAGCAAGAAACATGAGCATGCCCAGAAAAAAAGAACTGTGTTTCTTACTCATTCGGACCATATCTGGTTAAACTCTGCTAATGAAACTGTAACAAAGCCCAGCATCTCTTACATAGATGCTCTTAAGTTAATAGTGAAAATCCTTTTGGGTTCAAGAACTGTGTAAATTCATTTGATCCGAAAAATGACTGGGTTTACCGGAAATGAACTCTTGCTTGTAGGAAGACACAGAGGCTGTGGTTTAACTCCGTTTGTGAAGGGAAATTCAGACCAGTGTTCTCATCCATGAAACACCCTCTGTTTTAACGCAAGAAGCTTCCTCTTCTTTCCCGAGTCTGCAATATAGCAAGAAACATGAGCATGCCCAGAAAAAAAGAACTGTGTTTCTTACTCATACGTACCATATCTAGTTGAACTCTGCTTATGAAACTGTAACAAACCCCAGCATGTGTTACATAGATGCTCTTTAGTTAATAGTGAAAAACGTGTTGGTTTCAAGAACTGTGTAAATTCTTTTGAGCCGAAAAATCACTGGGTTTACCGGATATGAACTCTTGCTTGTAGGAAGACACAGAGACTTTGGTTTAACTCCGTTTCTGAAGGAAAATTCAGACCAGTGTTCTCATCCAAGAAACATACTCTGTTATAACGCAAGAAGCATGCACTTCTTCAAGCGTCTCCAATACAGCAAGAAACATGAGCATGCCCAGAAAAAAAGAACTGTGTTTCCTACTCATACGGACCATATCTAGTTAAACTCTGCTTATGAAACTGTAACAAACCACAGCATCTCTTACATAGATGCTCTTTAGTTAATAGTGAAAATCCTGTTGGGATCAAGAACTGTGTATATTCATTTGATCCGAAAAATCACTGGGTTTACCGGAAATGAACTATTGCTTGTAGGAAGACACAGAGGCTGTGGTTTAACTCCGTTTATGAAGGGAAATTCAGACCAGTGTTCTCATCCATGAAAAACTCTGTTTTAACGCAAGAAGCTTCCTCTTCTTTCCAGAGTCTGCAATACAGCAAGAAATATGAGCATGCCCAGAAAAAAAGAACTGTGTTTCCTACTCATACGGACCATATCTAGTTGAACTCTGCTTATGAAACTGTAAGAAACCACAGCATGTGTTACATAGATGCTCTTTAGTTAATAGTGAAAAACGGGTTGGTTTCTAGAACTGTGTAAATTCATTTGAGCCAAAAAATCACTGGGTTTACCGGATATGAACTCTTGCTTGTAGGAAGACACAGAGACTTTGGTTAAACTCCATTTCTGAAGGAAAATTCAGACCAGTGTTCTCATCCTTGAAACATACTCTTTTATAACGCAAGAAGCATGCTCTTCTTCCAGCGTCTCCAATACAGCAAGAAACATGAGCATGCCCAGAAAAGAAGAACTGTGTTTCTTACTCATAAGGACCATATCTAGTTAAACTCTGCTTATGAAACTGTAACAAACCACAGCATCTCTTACATAGATACTCTTTAGATAATACTGAAAAACGTGTTGGGTTCGTGAACTGTGTAAATTCATTTGAGCCGAAAATTCACTGGGTTTACCGGAAAGGAACTCTTGCTTGTAGGAAGTCACAGAGAATTTGGTTTAATTCCATTTCTGAAGGAAAATTCAGACCACTGTTCTCATTTAAGAAACATACTCTGTTTAACGCAAGAAGCATGCTCTTCTTTCCAGCGTCTCCAATACAGCAAGAAACATGAGCATGCCCAGAAAAAAAGAACTGTGTTTCTTACTCATACGGACCATATCTGGTTAAACTCTGCTTATGAAACTGTAACAAAGCACAGCATCTCTTACATAGATGCTCTTTAGTTAATAGTGAAAAAAGTGTTGAGTTCGTGTACTGTGTAAATTCATTTGAGCCGAAAAATCACTGGGTTTACCGGAAATGAACTCTTGCTTGTAGGAAGACACAGAGGCTGTGGTTTAACTCCGTTTGGGAAGGGAAATTGAGACCAGTGTTCTCATCCATGAAACACCCTCTGTTTTAACGCAAGAAGCTTCCTCTTCTTTCCTGAGCCTCAATATAGCAAGAAACATGAGCATGCCCAGAAAAAAAGAGCTGTGTTTCCTACTCATATGCACCATATGTAGTTGAACTCTGCTTATGAAACTGTAACAAACCACAGCATTTTTTACTTAGATGCTCTTTAGTTAATAGTGAAAATCCTTTTGGGTTCGTGAAGTGAGTAAATTCATTTGAGCCGAAAAATCACTGTGTTCACCGGAAATGAACTCGTGCTTGTAGGAAGACACAGAGACTTTGGTTTAAGTCCGTTTCTGAAGGAAAATTCAGACCAGTGTTCTCATCCAAGAAATGTACTCTGTTATAACGCAAGAAGCATGCTCTTTTCAAGCATCTCCAATACAGCAAGAAACATGAGCATGCCCAGAAAGAAAGAACTGTGTTTCCTACTCATACGGATCATATCTAGTTGAACTCTGCTTATGAAACTGTAACAAACCACAGCATCTCTTACATAGATGCTCTTAAGTAAATAGTGAATATCCTGTTGGGTTCAAGAACTGTGTAAAATCATTTGATCCGAAAAATCACTGGGTTTACCAGAAATGAACTCTTGCTTGTAGGAAGACACAGAGGCTGTGGTTTAACTCCGTTTGTGAAGGGAAATTCAGACCAGTGTTCTCATCCAAGAAACATACTCTGTTATAACGCAAGAAGCATGCACTTCTTCAAGCGTCTCCAATACAGCAAGAAACATGAGCATGCCCAGAAAAAAAGAACTGTGTTTCCTACTCATACGGACCATATCTAGTTAAACTCTGCTTATGAAACTGTAACAAACCACAGCATCTCTTACATAGATGCTCTTTAGTTAATACTGAAAAACGGGTTGGGTTCGTGAACTGTGTAAATTCATTTGAGCCGAAAATTCACTGGGTTTACCGGAAAGGTACTATTGCTTGTAGGAAGGCACAGAGACTTTGGTTTAATTCCATTTCTGAAGGAAAATTCAGACCAGTGTTCTCATTCAAGAAACATACTCTGTTTAACGCAAGAAGCATGCTCTTCTTTCCAGCGTCTCCAATACAGCAAGAAACATGAGCAGGCCCAGAAAAAAAGAACTGTGTTTCTTACTCATACGGACCATATCTGGTTAAACTCTGCTTATGAAACTGTAACAAAGCACAGCATCTCTTACATAGATGCTCTTTAGTTAATAGTGAAAATCCTGTTGGGTTCAACAACTGTGTAAATTCATTTGATCCGAAAAATCACTGGGTTTACCGGAAATGAACTCTTGCTTGTAGGAAGACACAGAGGCTGTGGTTTAACTCCGTTTCTGAAGGAAAATTCAGACCAGAGTTCTCATCCATGAAACACACTCTGTTTTAAAGCAAAGATCATGCTGTTCTTTCCAGCGTCTCTAATACAGCAAGAAACATGAGCATACCCAGAAATAAGAACTGTGTTTCCTACTCATACAGACCATATATTGTTGAACTCTGCTTATGAAACTGTAACAAACCACAGCATCTCTTACATAGGTGCTCTTTAGTTAATAGTGAAAATCCTGTTGGGTTCGTGAACTGTGTAAATTCATTTGAGCCGAAAAATCACTGGGTTCACCGGATATGAACTCTTGCTTGTAGGAAGACACAGAGACTTTGGTTTAACTCCGTTTCTGAAGGAAAATTCAAACCAGTGTTCTCATCCAAGAAACATACTCTGTTATAACGCAGGAAGCATGCTCGTCTTCAAGCGTCTCCAATACAGCAAGAAACATGAGCATGCCCAGAAATAAAGAGCTGTGTTTCCTACTGATTAGGACCATATCTAGTTGAACTCTTCTTATGAAACGGTAACAAACCACAGCATGTGTTACATAGATGCTCTTTAGTTAATAGTGAAAAACGTGTTGGGTCCATGAACTGTGTAAATTCATTTGAGCAGAAAAACCCCTGGGTTTACCGGAAATGAACTCTTGCTCATAGGAAAACACAGAGGCTTTGGTTTCACTCCGATTGTGAAGGGAAATTCAGACCAGAGTTCTCACCCATGAAATGCACTCTGTTTTAGCGCAAAGAGCATGCTCTTCTTTCCAGGTCTCTAATACAGCAAGAAACATGAGCATGCCCAGAAAGAAAGAACTGTGTTTCCTACTCATTAGGACCATATCTAGTTGAACTCTGCTCATGAAACTGTAACAAACAACAGCATGTTTTACATAGATGCTCTTTAGTTAATAGTGAAAAACGTTTTGGGATTTGTGAACTGTGTAAATTCATTTGAACCGAAAATTCACTAGGTTTACCGGAAATGAACTCTTGCTTGTAGGAAGACATAGAGACTTTGGTTTAATTCCATTTCTGAAGGAAAATTCAGACCAGTGTTCTCATCCAAGAAACATACTCTGTTTTAACGTAAAAAGCATGCTCTTCTTTCCAGCGTCTCCAATACAGCAAGAAACATGAGCATGCCCAGAAAAAAAGAACTGTGTTTCTTACTCATTCGGACCATATCTGGTTAAACTCTGCTTATGAAACAGTAACAAAGCACAGCATCTCTTACATAGATGCTCTTTAGTTAATAGTGAAAATCCTGTTGGGTTCAAGAACTGTGTAAATTCATTTGATCCGAAAAATCACTGGGTTTATCGGAAATGAACTCTGGCTTGTAGGAAGACACAGAGACTTTGGTTTACCTCCGTTTCTGAAGGAAAATTCAGACCAGTGTTCTCATCCAAGAAACATACTCTGTGATAACGCAAGAAGCATGCTCTTCTTCAAGCTTCTCCAATAAAGCAAGAAACATGAGCATGCCCAGAGAAAAGAACTTTGTTTCCTACTCATACGGACCATATATAGTTGAACTCTGCTTATGAAACTGTAACAAAGCACAGCATCTCTGACATAGGTGATCTTTAGTTAACAGTGAAAATCCTGTTGGGTTTCTGAACTGTGTAAATTCATTTGAGCTGAAAAATCACTGGGTTCACCGGAAATGAACTCTTGCTTGTAGGAAGACACAGAGACTTTGGTTTAACTCCGTTTCTGAAGGAAAATTCAGACCAGTGTTCTCATTCAAGAAACATACTTTGTTTAACGCAAGAAGCATGCTCTTCTTTCCAGCGTCTCCAATACAGCAAGAAACATGAGCATGCCCAGAAAAAAAGAACTGTGTTTCTTACTCATTCGGACCATATCTGGTTAAACTCTGCTAATGAAACTGTAACAAAGCCCAGCATCTCTTACATAGATGCTCTTAAGTTAATAGTGAAAATCCTTTTGGGTTCAAGAACTGTGTAAATTCATTTGATCCGAAAAATGACTGGGTTTACCGGAAATGAACTCTTGCTTGTAGGAAGACACAGAGGCTGTGGTTTAACTCCGTTTGTGATGGGAAATTCAGACCAGTGTTCTCATCCATGAAACACCCTCTGTTTTAACGCAAGAAGCTTCCTCTTCTTTCCCGAGTCTGCAATATAGCAAGAAACATGAGCATGCCCAGAAAAAAAGAACTGTGTTTCTTACTCATACGTACCATATCTAGTTGAACTCTGCTTATGAAACTGTAACAAACCCCAGCATGTGTTACATAGATGCTCTTTAGTTAATAGTGAAAAACGTGTTGGTTTCAAGAACTGTGTAAATTCTTTTGAGCCGAAAAATCACTGGGTTTACCGGATATGAACTCTTGCTTGTAGGAAGACACAGAGACTTTGGTTTAACTCCGTTTCTGAAGGAAAATTCAGACCAGTGTTCTCATCCAAGAAACATACTCTGTTATAACGCAAGAAGCATGCACTTCTTCAAGCGTCTCCAATACAGCAAGAAACATGAGCATGCCCAGAAAAAAAGAACTGTGTTTCCTACTCATACGGACCATATCTAGTTAAACTCTGCTTATGAAACTGTAACAAACCACAGCATCTCTTACATAGATGCTCTTTAGTTAATACTGAAAAACGGGTTGGGTTCGTGAACTGTGTAAATTCATTTGAGCCGAAAATTCACTGGGTTTACCGGAAAGGAACTCTTGCTTGTAGGAAGTCACAGAGAATTTGGTTTAATTCCATTTCTGAAGGAAAAATCAGACCACTGTTCTCATTTAAGAAACATACTCTGTTTAACCCAAGAAGCATGCTCTTCTTTCCAGCATCTCCAATAAAGCAAGAAACATGAGCATGCCCAGAAAAAAAGAACTGTGTTTCTTACTCATACGGACCATATCTGGTTAAACTCTGCTCATGAAACTGTAACAAAGCACAGCATCTCTTACATAGATGCTCTTTAGTTAATAGTGAAAAAAGTGTTGAGTTCGTGTACTGTGTAAATTCATTTGAGCCGAAAAATCACTGGGTTTACCGGAAATGAACTCTTGCTTGTAGGAAGACACAGAGGCTGTGGTTTAACTCCGTTTGGGAAGGGAAATTGAGACCAGTGTTCTCATCCATGAAACACCCTCTGTTTTAACGCAAGAAGCTTCCTCTTCTTTCCTGAGCCTCAATATAGCAAGAAACATGAGCATGCCCAGAAAAAAAGAGCTGTGTTTCCTTCTCATATGCACCATATCTAGTTGAACTCTGCTTATGAAACTGTAACAAACCACAGCATTTTTTACTTAGATGCTCTTTAGTTAATAGTGAAAATCCTTTTGGGTTCGTGAAGTGAGTAAATTCATTTGAGCCGAAAAATCACTGTGTTCACCGGAAATGAACTCGTGCTTGTAGGAAGACACAGAGACTTTGGTTTAACTCCGTTTCTGAAGGAAAATTCAGACCAGTGTTCTCATCCAAGAAACATACTCTGTTATAACGCAAGAAGCATGCTCTTTTCAAGCATCTCCAATACAGCAAGAAACATGAGCATGCCCAGAAAGAAAGAACTGTGTTTCCTACTCATACGGACCAAATCTAGTTGAACTCTGCTTATGAAACTGTAACGAACCACAGCATCTCTTACATAGATGCTCTTAAGTAAATAGTGAATATCTTGTTGGGTTCAAGAACTGTGTAAAATCATTTGATCCGAAAAATCACTGGGTTTACCAGAAATGAACTCTTGCTTGTAGGAAGACACAGAGGCTGTGTTTTAACTCCGTTTATGAAGGGAAATTCAGACCAGTGTTCTCATCCATGAAACACCCTCTGTTTTAACGCAAGAAGCTTCCTCTTCTTTCCAGAGTCTGCAATACAGCAAGAAATATGAGCATGCCCAGAAAAAAAGAACTGTGTTTCCTACTCATACGGACCATAACTAGTTGAACTCTGCTTATGAAACTGTAACAAACCACAGCATGTGTTACATAGAAGCTCTTTAGTTAATAGTGAAAAACGTGTTGGTTTCAAGAACTGTGTAAATTCATTTGAGCCGAAAAATCACTGGGTTTACCGGATATGAACTCTTGCTTGTAGGAAGACACAGAGACTTTGGTTAAACTTCGTTTCTGAAGGAAAATTCAGACCACGGTTCTCATCCATGAAACATACTCTGTTATAACGCAAGAAGCATGCCCTTCTTCCCGGATCTCTAATACAGCAAGAAACATGAGCATGCCCAGAAAAAAAGAACTGAGTTTCCTACTCATTAGGACCATATCTAGTTGAACTCTGCTTATGAAACTGTAACAAAGCACAGCATCTCTTACATAGATGCTCTTTAGTTAATAGTGAAAAACGTGCTGGGTTCGTAAATGTGTAAATTCATTTGAGCCGAAAATTCACTGGGTTTACCGGAAATGAACTCTTTCTTGTAGGAAGACACAGAGGCTGTGGTTTATCTCCGTTTCTGAAGGAAAATTCAGACCAGTGTTCTCATCCAAGAAACATACTCTGTTATAACGCAAGAAGCATGCTCTTCTTCCAGCGTCTCCAATACAGCAAGAAACATGAGCATGCCCAGAAAAAAAGAACTGTGTTTCTTACTCATACGGACCATATCTAGTTAAACTCTGCTTATGAAAGTGTAACAAAGCACAGCATCTCTTACATAGATGCTCTTTAGTTAATAGTGAAAATCCTGTTGGGATCAAGAACTGTGTATATTCATTTGATCCGAAAAATCACTGGGTTTACCGGAAATGAACTATTGCTTGTAGGAAGACACAGAGGCTGTGGTTTAACTCCGTTTATGAAGGGAAATTCAGACCAGTGTTCTCATCCATGAAACACCCTCTGTTTTAACGCAAGAAGCTTCCTCTTCTTTCCAGAGTCTGCAATACAGCAAGAAATATGAGCATGCCCAGAAAAAAAGAACTGTGTTTCCTACTCATACGGACCATATCTAGTTGAACTCTGCTTATTAAACTGTAAGAAACCACAGCATGTGTTACATAGATGCTCTTTAGTTAATAGTGAAAAACGTGTTGGTTTCAAGAACTGTGTAAATTCATTTGAGCCAAAAAATCACTGGGTTTACCGGATATGAACTCTTGCTTGTAGGAAGACACAGAGACTTTGGTTAAACTCCGTTTCTGAAGGAAAATTCAGACCAGTGTTCTCATCCTTGAAACATACTCTTTTATAACGCAAGAAGCATGCTCTTCTTCCAGCGTCTCCAATACAGCAAGAAACATGAGCATGCCCAGAAAAGAAGAACTGTGTTTCTTACTCAAAAGGACCATATCTAGTTAAACTCTGCTTATGAAACTGTAACAAACCATAGCATCTCTTACATAGATGCTCTTTAGTTAATAGTGAAAAACGTGTTGGGTTCGTGAACTGTGTAAATTCATTTGAGCCGAAAATTCACTGGGTTTACTGGAAAGGAACTCTTGCTTGTAGGAAGTCACAGAGAATTTGGTTTAATTCCATTTCTGAAGGAAAATTCAGACCACTGTTCTCATTTAAGAAACATACTCTGTTTAACGCAAGAAGCATGCTCTTCTTTCCAGCGTCTCCAATACAGCAAGAAACATGAGCATGCCCAGAAAAAAGAACTGTGTTTCTTACTCATACGGACCATATCTGGTTAAACTCTGCTTATGAAACTGTAACAAAGCACAGCATCTCTTACATAGATGCTCTTTAGTTAATAGTGAAAATCCTTTTGGGTTCGTGAAGTGAGTAAATTCATTTGAGCCGAAAAATCACTGTGTTCACCGGAAATGAACTCGTGCTTGTAGGAAGACACAGAGACTTTGGTTTAACTCCGTTTCTGAAGGAAAATTCAGACCAGTGTTCTCATCCAAGAAACATACTCTGTTATAACGCAAGAAGCATGCTCTTTTCAAGCATCTCCAATACAGCAAGAAACATGAGCATGCCCAGAAAGAAAGAACTGTGTTTCCTACTCATACGGACCATATCTAGTTGAACTCTGCTTATGAAACTGTAACAAACCACAGCATGTGTTACATAGATGCTCTTTAGTTAATAGTGAAAAACCTGTAGGTTTCAAGAACTGTGTAAATACTTTTGAGCCGAAAAATCACTGGATTTACCGGATATGAACTCTTGCTTGTAGGAAGAAACAGAGACTTTTGTTTAACTCCGTTTCTGAAGGAAAATTCAGACCAGTGTTCTCATCCAAGAAACATACTCTGTGATAACGCAAGAAGCATGCTCTTCTTCAAGCTTCTCCAATAAAGCAAGAAACATGAGCATGCCCAGAGAAAAGAACTTTGTTTCCTACTCATACGGACCATATATAGTTGAACTCTGCTTATGAAACTGTAACAAAGCACAGCATCTCTGACATAGGTGATCTTTAGTTAACAGTGAAAATCCTGTTGGGTTTCTGAACTGTGTAAATTCATTTGAGCTGAAAAATCACTGGGTTCACCGGAAATGAACTCTTGCTTGTAGGAAGACACAGAGACTTTGGTTTAACTCCGTTTCTGAAGGAAAATTCAGACCAGTGTTCTCATTCAAGAAACATACTTTGTTTAACGCAAGAAGCATGCTCTTCTTTCCAGCGTCTCCAATACAGCAAGAAACATGAGCATGCCCAGAAAAAAAGAACTGTGTTTCTTACTCATTCGGACCATATCTGGTTAAACTCTGCTTATGAAACTGTAACAAAGCCCAGCATCTCTTACATAGATGCTCTTAAGTTAATAGTGAAAATCCTTTTGGGTTCAAGAACTGTGTAAATTCATTTGATCCGAAAAATGACTGGGTTTACCGGAAATGAACTCTTGCTTGTAGGAAGACACAGAGGCTGTGGTTTAACTCCGTTTGTGAAGGGAAATTCAGACCAGTGTTCTCATCCATGAAACACCCTCTGTTTTAACGCAAGAAGCTTCCTCTTCTTTCCTGAGTCTGCAATATAGCAAGAAACATGAGCATGCCCAGAAAAAAAGAACTGTGTTTCTTACTCATACGTACCATATCTAGTTGAACTCTGCTTATGAAACTGTAACAAACCCCAGCATGTGTTACATAGATGCTCTTTAGTTAATAGTGAAAAACGTGTTGGTTTCAAGAACTGTGTAAATTCTTTTGAGCCGAAAAATCACTGGGTTTACCGGATATGAACTCTTGCTTGTAGGAAGACACAGAGACTTTGGTTTAACTCCGTTTCTGAAGGAAAATTCAGACCAGTGTTCTCATCCAAGAAACATACTCTGTTATAACGCAAGAAGCATGCACTTCTTCAAGCGTCTCCAATACAGCAAGAAACATGAGCATGCCCAGAAAAAAAGAACTGTGTTTCCTACTCATACGGACCATATCTAGTTAAACTCTGCTTATGAAACTGTAACAAACCACAGCATCTCTTACATAGATGCTCTTTAGTTAATACTGAAAAACGGGTTGGGTTCGTGAACTGTGTAAATTCATTTGAGCCGAAAATTCACTGGGTTTACCGGAAAGGAACTCTTGCTTGTAGGAAGTCACAGAGAATTTGGTTTAATTCCATTTCTGAAGGAAAATTCAGACCACTGTTCTCATTTAAGAAACATACTCTGTTTAACGCAAGAAGCATGCTCTTCTTTCCAGCATCTCCAATACAGCAAGAAACATGAGCATGCCCAGAAAAAAAGAACTGTGTTTCTTACTCATACGGACCATATCTGGTTAAACTCTGCTCATGAAACTGTAACAAAGCACAGCATCTCTTACATAGATGCTCTTTAGTTAATAGTGAAAAAAGTGTTGAGTTCGTGTACTGTGTAAATTCATTTGAGCCGAAAAATCACTGGGTTTACCCGAAATGAACTCTTGCTTGTAGGAAGACACAGAGGCTGTGGTTTAACTCCGTTTGGGAAGGGAAATTGAGACCAGTGTTCTCATCCATGAAACACCCTCTGTTTTAACGCAAGAAGCTTCCTCTTCTTTCCTGAGCCTCAATATAGCAAGAAACATGAGCATGCCCAGAAAAAAAGAGCTGTGTTTCCTTCTCATATGCACCATATCTAGTTGAACTCTGCTTATGAAACTGTAACAAACCACAGCATTTTTTACTTAGATGCTCTTTAGTTAATAGTGAAAATCCTTTTGGGTTCGTGAAGTGAGTAAATTCATTTGAGCCGAAAAATCACTGTGTTCACCGGAAATGAACTCGTGCTTGTAGGAAGACACAGAGACTTTGGTTTAACTCCGTTTCTGAAGGAAAATTCAGACCAGTGTTCTCATCCAAGAAACATACTCTGTTATAACGCAAGAAGCATGCTCTTTTCAAGCATCTCCAATACAGCAAGAAACATGAGCATGCCCAGAAAGAAAGAACTGTGTTTCCTACTCATACGGACCAAATCTAGTTGAACTCTGCTTATGAAACTGTAACGAACCACAGCATCTCTTACATAGATGCTCTTAAGTAAATAGTGAATATCTTGTTGGGTTCAAGAACTGTGTAAAATCAATTTATCCGAAAATTCACTGGGTTTACCGGAAATGAACTCTTGCTTGTAGGAAGACACAGAGGCTGTGTTTTAACTCCGTTTATGAAGGGAAATTCAGACCAGTGTTCTCATCCATGAAACACCCTCTGTTTTAACGCAAGAAGCTTCCTCTTCTTTCCAGAGTCTGCAATACAGCAAGAAATATGAGCATGCCCAGAAAAAAAGAACTGTGTTTCCTACTCATACGGACCATAACTAGTTGAACTCTGCTTATGAAACTGTAACAAACCACAGCATGTGTTACATAGAAGCTCTTTAGTTAATAGTGAAAAACGTGTTGGTTTCAAGAACTGTGTAAATTCATTTGAGCCGAAAAATCACTGGGTTTACCGGATATGAACTCTTGCTTGTAGGAAGACACAGAGACTTTGGTTAAACTTCGTTTCTGAAGGAAAATTCAGACCACGGTTCTCATCCATGAAACATACTCTGTTATAACGCAAGAAACATGCCCTTCTTCCCGGATCTCTAATACAGCAAGAAACATGAGCATGCCCAGAAAAAAAGAACTGAGTTTCCTACTCATTAGGACCATATCTAGTTGAACTCTGCTTATGAAACTGTAACAAAGCACAGCATCTCTTACATAGATGCTCTTTAGTTAATAGTGAAAAACGTGATGGGTTCGTAAATGTGTAAATTCATTTGAGCCGAAAATTCACTGGGTTTACCGGAAATGAACTCTTTCTTGTAGGAAGACACAGAGGCTGTGGTTTATCTCCGTTTCTGAAGGAAAATTCAGACCAGTGTTCTCATCCAAGAAACATACTCTGTTATAACGCAAGAAGCATGCTCTTCTTCCAGCATCTCCAATACAGCAAGAAACATGAGCATGCCCAGAAAAAAAGAACTGTGTTTCTTACTCATACGGACCATATCTAGTTAAACTCTGCTTATGAAAGTGTAACAAAGCACAGCATCTCTTACATAGATGCTCTTTAGTTAATAGTGAAAATCCTGTTGGGATCAAGAACTGTGTATATTCATTTGATCCGAAAAATCACTGGGTTTACCGGAAATGAACTATTGCTTGTAGGAAGACACAGAGGCTGTGGTTTAACTCCGTTTATGAAGGGAAATTCAGACCAGTGTTCTCATCCATGAAACACCCTCTGTTTTAACGCAAGAAGCTTCCTCTTCTTTCCAGAGTCTGCAATACAGCAAGAAATATGAGCATGCCCAGAAAAAAAGAACTGTGTTTCCTACTCATACGGACCATATCTAGTTGAACTCTGCTTATGAAACTGTAAGAAACCACAGCATGTGTTACATAGATGCTCTTTAGTTAATAGTGAAAAACGTGTTGGTTTCAAGAACTGTGTAAATTCATTTGAGCCAAAAAATCACTGGGTTTACCGGATATGAACTCTTGCTTGTAGGAAGACACAGAGACTTTGGTTAAACTCCGTTTCTGAAGGAAAATTCAGACCAGTGTTCTCATCCAAGAAACATACTCTGTTATAACGCAAGAAGCATGCTCTTCTTCCAGCGTCTCCAATACAGCAGGAAACATGAGCATGCCCAGAAAAGAAGAACTGTGTTTCCTACTCATACGGACCATATCTAGTTGAACTCTGCTTATGAAACTGTAACAAACCACAGCATGTGTTACATAGATGCTCTTTAGTTAATAGTGAAAAACCTGTAGGTTTCAAGAACTGTGTAAATACTTTTGAGCCGAAAAATCACTGGATTTACCGGATATGAACTCTTGCTTGTAGGAAGAAACAGAGACTTTTGTTTAACTCCGTTTCTGAAGGAAAATTCAGACCAGTGTTCTCATCCAAGAAACATACTCTGTGATAACGCAAGAAGCATGCTCTTCTTCAAGCTTCTCCAATAAAGCAAGAAACATGAGCATGCCCAGAGAAAAGAACTTTGTTTCCTACTCATACGGACCATATATAGTTGAACTCTGCTTATGAAACTGTAACAAAGCACAGCATCTCTGACATAGGTGATCTTTAGTTAACAGTGAAAATCCTGTTGGGTTTCTGAACTGTGTAAATTCATTTGAGCTGAAAAATCACTGGGTTCACCGGAAATGAACTCTTGCTTGTAGGAAGACACAGAGACTTTGGTTTAACTCCGTTTCTGAAGGAAAATTCAGACCAGTGTTCTCATTCAAGAAACATACTTTGTTTAACGCAAGAAGCATGCTCTTCTTTCCAGCGTCTCCAATACAGCAAGAAACATGAGCATGCCCAGAAAAAAAGAACTGTGTTTCTTACTCATTCGGACCATATCTGGTTAAACTCTGCTTATGAAACTGTAACAAAGCCCAGCATCTCTTACATAGATGCTCTTAAGTTAATAGTGAAAATCCTTTTGGGTTCAAGAACTGTGTAAATTCATTTGATCCGAAAAATGACTGGGTTTACCGGAAATGAACTCTTGCTTGTAGGAAGACACAGAGGCTGTGGTTTAACTCCGTTTGTGAAGGGAAATTCAGACCAGTGTTCTCATCCATGAAACACCCTCTGTTTTAACGCAAGAAGCTTCCTCTTCTTTCCCGAGTCTGCAATATAGCAAGAAACATGAGCATGCCCAGAAAAAAAGAACTGTGTTTCTTACTCATACGTACCATATCTAGTTGAACTCTGCTTATGAAACTGTAACAAACCCCAGCATGTGTTACATAGATGCTCTTTAGTTAATAGTGAAAAACGTGTTGGTTTCAAGAACTGTGTAAATTCTTTTGAGCCGAAAAATCACTGGGTTTACCGGATATGAACTCTTGCTTGTAGGAAGACACAGAGACTTTGGTTTAACTCCGTTTCTGAAGGAAAATTCAGACCAGTGTTCTCATCCAAGAAACATACTCTGTTATAACGCAAGAAGCATGCACTTCTTCAAGCGTCTCCAATACAGCAAGAAACATGAGCATGCCCAGAAAAAAAGAACTGTGTTTCCTACTCATACGGACCATATCTAGTTAAACTCTGCTTATGAAACTGTAACAAACCACAGCATCTCTTACATAGATGCTCTTTAGTTAATACTGAAAAACGGGTTGGGTTCGTGAACTGTGTAAATTCATTTGAGCCGAAAATTCACTGGGTTTACCGGAAAGGAACTCTTGCTTGTAGGAAGTCACAGAGAATTTGGTTTAATTCCATTTCTGAAGGAAAATTCAGACCACTGTTCTCATTTAAGAAACATACTCTGTTTAACGCAAGAAGCATGCTCTTCTTTCCAGCATCTCCAATACAGCAAGAAACATGAGCATGCCCAGAAAAAAAGAACTGTGTTTCTTACTCATACGGACCATATCTGGTTAAACTCTGCTCATGAAACTGTAACAAAGCACAGCATCTCTTACATAGATGCTCTTTAGTTAATAGTGAAAAAAGTGTTGAGTTCGTGTACTGTGTAAATTCATTTGAGCCGAAAAATCACTGGGTTTACCGGAAATGAACTCTTGCTTGTAGGAAGACACAGAGACTTTGGTTAAACTCCGTTTCTGAAGGAAAATTCAGACCAGTGTTCTCATCCTTGAAACATACTCTTTTATAACGCAAGAAGCATGCTCTTCTTCCAGCGTCTCCAATACAGCAAGAAACATGAGCATGCCCAGAAAAGAAGAACTGTGTTTCTTACTCAAAAGGACCATATCTAGTTAAACTCTGCTTATGAAACTGTAACAAACCATAGCATCTCTTACATAGATACTCTTTAGATAATACTGAAAAACGTGTTGGGTTCGTGAACTGTGTAAATTCATTTGAGCCGAAAATTCACTGGGTTTACCGGAAAGGAACTCTTGCTTGTAGGAAGTCACAGAGAATTTGGTTTAATTCCATTTCTGAAGGAAAATTCAGACCACTGTTCTCATTTAAGAAACATACTCTGTTTAACGCAAGAAGCATGCTCTTCTTTCCAGCGTCTCCAATACAGCAAGAAACATGAGCATGCCCAGAAAAAAGAACTGTGTTTCTTACTCATACGGACCATATCTGGTTAAACTCTGCTTATGAAACTGTAACAAAGCACAGCATCTCTTACATAGATGCTCTTTAGTTAATAGTGAAAAAAGTGTTGAGTTCGTGTACTGTGTAAATTCATTTGAGCCGAAAAATCACTGGGTTTACCGGAAATGAACTCTTGCTTGTAGGAAGACACAGAGGCTGTGGTTTAACTCCGTTTGGGAAGGGAAATTGAGACCAGTGTTCTCATCCATGAAACACCCTCTGTTTTAACGCAAGAAGCTTCCTCTTCTTTCCTGAGCCTCAATATAGCAAGAAACATGAGCATGCCCAGAAAAAAAGAGCTGTGTTTCCTACTCATATGCACCATATCTAGTTGAACTCTGCTTATGAAACTGTAACAAACCACAGCATTTTTTACTTAGATGCTCTTTAGTTAATAGTGAAAATCCTTTTGGGTTCGTGAAGTGAGTAAATTCATTTGAGCCAAAAAATCACTGGGTTTACCGGATATGAACTCTTGCTTGTAGGAAGACACAGAGACTTTGGTTAAACTCGGTTTCTGAAGGAAAATTCAGACCAGTGTTCTCATCCTTGAAACATACTCTTTTATAACGCAAGAAGCATGCTCTTCTTCCAGCGTCTCCAATACAGCAAGAAACATGAGCATGCCCAGAAAAGAAGAACTGTGTTTCTTACTCAAAAGGACCATATCTAGTTAAACTCTGCTTATGAAACTGTAACAAACCATAGCATCTCTTACATAGATACTCTTTAGATAATACTGAAAAACGTGTTGGGTTCGTGAACTGTGTAAATTCATTTGAGCCGAAAATTCACTGGGTTTACCGGAAAGGAACTCTTGCTTGTAGGAAGTCACAGAGAATTTGGTTTAATTCCATTTCTGAAGGAAAATTCAGACCACTGTTCTCATTTAAGAAACATACTCTGTTTAACGCAAGAAGCATGCTCTTCTTTCCAGCGTCTCCAATACAGCAAGAAACATGAGCATGCCCAGAAAAAAGAACTGTGTTTCTTACTCATACGGACCATATCTGGTTAAACTCTGCTTATGAAACTGTAACAAAGCACAGCATCTCTTACATAGATGCTCTTTAGTTAATAGTGAAAAAAGTGTTGAGTTCGTGTACTGTGTAAATTCATTTGAGCCGAAAAATCACTGGGTTTACCGGAAATGAACTCTTGCTTGTAGGAAGACACAGAGGCTGTGGTTTAACTCCGTTTGGGAAGGGAAATTGAGACCAGTGTTCTCATCCATGAAACACCCTCTGTTTTAACGCAAGAAGCTTCCTCTTCTTTCCTGAGCCTCAATATAGCAAGAAACATGAGCATGCCCAGAAAAAAAGAGCTGTGTTTCCTACTCATATGCACCATATCTAGTTGAACTCTGCTTATGAAACTGTAACAAACCACAGCATTTTTTACTTAGATGCTCTTTAGTTAATAGTGAAAATCCTTTTGGGTTCGTGAAGTGAGTAAATTCATTTGAGCCGAAAAATCACTGTGTTCACCGGAAATGAACTCGTGCTTGTAGGAAGACACAGAGACTTTGGTTTAACTCCGTTTCTGAAGGAAAATTCAGACCAGTGTTCTCATCCAAGAAACATACTCTGTTATAACGCAAGAAGCATGCTCTTTTCAAGCATCTCCAATACAGCAAGAAACATGAGCATGCCCAGAAAGAAAGAACTGTGTTTCCTACTCATACGGACCATATCTAGTTGAACTCTGCTTATGAAACTGTAACAAACCAGAGCATCTCTTACATAGATGCTCTTAAGTAAATAGTGAATATCCTGTTGGGTTCAAGAACTGTGTAAAATCATTTGATCCGAAAAATCACTGGGTTTACCAGAAATGAACTCTTGCTTGTAGGAAGACACAGAGGCTGTGGTTTAACTCCGTTTGTGAAGGGAAATTCAGACCAGTGTTCTCATCCAAGAAACATACTCTGTTATAACGCAAGAAGCATGCACTTCTTCAAGCGTCTCCAATACAGCAAGAAACATGAGCATGCCCAGAAAAAAAGAACTGTGTTTCCTACTCATACGGACCATATCTAGTTAAACTCTGCTTATGAAACTGTAACAAACCACAGCATCTCTTACATAGATGCTCTTTAGTTAATACTGAAAAACGGGTTGGGTTCGTGAACTGTGTAAATTCATTTGAGCCGAAAATTCACTGGGTTTACCGGAAAGGTACTATTGCTTGTAGGAAGGCACAGAGACTTTGGTTTAATTCCATTTCTGAAGGAAAATTCAGACCAGTGTTCAAATTCAAGAAACATACTCTGTTTAACGCAAGAAGCATGCTCTTCTTTCCAGCGTCTCCAATACAGCAAGAAACATGAGCAGGCCCAGAAAAAAAGAACTGTGTTTCTTACTCATACGGACCATATCTGGTTAAACTCTGCTTATGAAACTGTAACAAAGCACAGCATCTCTTACATAGATGCTCTTTAGTTAATAGTGAAAAAAGTGTTGAGTTCGTGTACTGTGTAAATTCATTTGAGCCGAAAAATCACTGGGTTTACCGGAAATGAACTCTTGCTTGTAGGAAGACACAGAGGCTGTGGTTTAACTCCGTTTGGGAAGGGAAATTGAGACCAGTGTTCTCATCCATGAAACACCCTCTGTTTTAACGCAAGAAGCTTCCTCTTCTTTCCTGAGCCTCAATATAGCAAGAAACATGAGCATGCCCAGAAAAAAAGAGCTGTGTTTCCTACTCATATGCACCATATCTAGTTGAACTCTGCTTATGAAAGTGTAACAAACCACAGCATTTTTTACTTAGATGCTCTTTAGTTAATAGTGAAAATCCTTTTGGGTTCGTGAAGTGAGTAAATTCATTTGAGCCGAAAAATCACTGTGTTCACCGGAAATGAACTCGTGCTTGTAGGAAGACACAGAGACTTTGGTTTAACTCCGTTTCTGAAGGAAAATTCAGACCAGTGTTCTCATCCAAGAAACATACTCTGTTATAACGCAAGAAGCATGCTCTTTTCAAGCATCTCCAATACAGCAAGAAACATGAGCATGCCCAGAAAGAAGGAACTGTGTTTCCTACTCATACGGACCATATCTAGTTGTACTCTGCTTATGAAACTGTAACAAACCACAGCATCTCTTACATAGATGCTCTTAAGTAAATAGTGAATATCCTGTTGGGTTCAAGAACTGTGTAAAATCATTTGATCCGAAAAATCACTGGGTTTACCAGAAATGAACTCTTGCTTGTAGGAAGACACAGAGGCTGTGGTTTAACTCCGTTTGTGAAGGGAAATTCAGACCAGTGTTCTCATCCAAGAAACATACTCTGTTATAACGCAAGAAGCATGCTCTTCTTCCAGCATCTCCAATACAGCAAGAAACATGAGCAGGCCCAGAAAAAAAGAACTGTGTTTCTTACTCATACGGACCATATCTGGTTAAACTCTGCTTATGAAACTGTAACAAAGCACAGCATCTCTTACATAGATGCTCTTTAGTTAATAGTGAAAATCATGTTGGGTTCAACAACTGTGTAAATTCATTTGATCCGAAAAATCACTGGGTTTACCGGAAATGAACTCTTGCTTGTAGGAAACACAGAGGCTGTGTTTTAACTCCGTTTATGAAGGGAAATTCAGACCAGTGTTCTCATCCATTGAACACCCTCTGTTTTAACGCAAGAAGCTTCCTCTTCTTTCCCGAGTCAGCAATATAGCAAGAAGCTTGAGCATGCCCAGAAACAAAGAGCTGTGTTTCCTACTCATACGGACCATATCTAGTTGAACTCTGCTTATGAAACTGTAACAAACCACAGCATGTGTTACATAGATGCTCTTTAGTTAATAGTGAAAAACCTGTAGGTTTCAAGAACTGTGTAAATTCTTTTGAGCCGAAAAATCCCTGGATTTACCGGATATGAACTCTTGCTTGTAGGAAGAAACAGAGACTTTGGTTTAACTCCGTTTCTGAAGGAAAATTCAGACCAGTGTTCTCATCCAAGAAACATACTCTGTGATAACGTAAGAAGCATGCTCTTCTTCAAGTGTCTCCAATAAAGGAAGAAACATGAGCATGCCCAGAAAAAAGAACTTTGTTTCCTACTCATACGAACCATATATAATTGAACTCTGCTTATGAAACTGTAACAAAGCACAGCATCTCTGACATAGGTGATCTTTAGTTAACAGTGAAAATCCCGTTGGGTTTCTGAACTGTGTAAATTCATTTGAGCCGAAAAATCACTGGGTTCACCGGAAATGAACTCTTGCTTGTAGGAAGACACAGAGACTTTGGTTTAACTCCGTTTCTGAAGGAAAATTCAGACCAGTGTTCTCATTCAAGAAACATACTTTGTTTAACGCAAGAAGCATGCTCTTCTTTCCAGCGTCTCCAATACAGCAAGAAACATGAGCATGCCCAGAAAAAAAGAATTGTGTTTCTTACTCATACGGACCATATCTGGTTAAACTCTGCTTATGAAACTGTAACAAAGCACAGCATCTCTTACATAGATTCTCTTTAGTTAATAGTGAAAATCCTGTTGGGTTCAAGAACTGTGTAAATTCATTTGATCCGAAAAATCACTGGGTTTACCAGAAATGAACTCTTGCTTGTAGGAAGACACAGAGGCTGTGGTTTAACTCCGTTTGTGAAGGGAAATTCAGACCAGTGTTCTCATCCATGAAACACCCTCTGTTTTAACGCAAGAAGCTTCCTCTTCTTTCCAGAGTCTGCAATATAGCAAGAAACATGAGCATGCCCAGAAAAAAAGAACTGAGTTTCTTACTCATACGGACCATATCTATTCAAACTGTGCTTATGAAACTGTAACAAACCCCAGCATGTGTTACATAGATGCTCTTTAGTTAATAGTGAAAAACCTGTAGGTTTCAAGAACTGTGTAAATTCTTTTGAGCCGAAAAATCACTGGGTTTACAGGATATGAACTCTTGCTTGTAGGAAGACACAGAGACTTTGGTTTAACTCCGTTTCTGAAGGAAAATTCAGACCAGTGTTCTCATCCAAGAAACATACTCTGTGATAATGCAAGAAGCATGCTCTTCTTCAAGCGTCTCCAATACAGCAAGAAACATGAGCATGCCCAGAAAAAAAGAACTGTGTTTCCTACTCATACGGACCATATATAGTTGAACTCTGCTTATGAAACTGTAACAAACCACAGCATCTCTGACATAGGTGCTCTTTAGTTAATAGTGAAAATCCTTTTGGGTTCGTGGACTGTGTAAATTCATTTGAGCCGAAAAATCACTGTGTTCACCGGAAATGAACTCGTGCTTGTAGGAAGACACAGAGACTTTGGTTTAACTCCATTTCTGAAGGAAAATTCAGACCAGTGTTCTCATCCAAGAAACATACTCTGTTATAACGCAAGAAGCATGCTCTTTTCAAGCGTCTCCAATACAGAAAGAAACATGAGCATGCCCAGAAAAAAAGAACTGTGTTTCCTACTCATAAGGACCATATCTAGTTAAACTCTGCTTATGAAACTGTAACAAACCACAGCATCTCTGACATAGGTGCTCTTTAGTTAATAGTGAAAATCCTGTTGGGTTCGTGAACTGTGTAAATTCATTTGAGCCGAAAAATCACTGGGTTCACCGGAAATGAACTCTTGCTTGTAGGGAGACACAGAGGCTTTGGTTTAACTCCGTTTGTGAAGGGATATTCATACCAGTGTGCTCATCCATGAAACACCCTCTGTTTAAATGCAAGTAGCATCCTCTTCTTTCCAGAGTCTGCAGTACACCAAGAAATATGAGCATGTCCAGAAAAAAAGAACTGTGCTTCCTACTCATACGGACCATATCTAGTTGAACTCTGCTTATGAAACTGTAACAAACCACAGCATCTCTTACATAGATGCTCTTAAGTAAATAGTGAATATCCTGTTGGGTTCAAGAACTGTGTAAATTCATTTGATGCGAAAAATCACTGGGTTCACCAGAAATGAATTCTTGCTTGTAGGAAGACACAGACGCTGTGGTTTAACTCCGTTTGTGAAGGGAAATTTAGACCAGTGTTCTCATCCATGAAACACCCTCTGTTTTAACGCAAGAAGCTTCCTCTTCTTTCCCGAGTATGCAATATATCAAGAAACATGAGCATGCCCAGAAAAAAAGAGCTGTGTTTCCTACTCATACGGAACATATCTAGTTGAACTCTGCTTATGAAACTGTAACAAACCACAGCATGTGTTACATAGATGCTCTTTAGTTAATAGTGAAAAACGTGTTGGTTTCAAGAACTGTGGAAATTCTTTTGAGCCGAAAAATCACTGGGTTTACCGGATATGAACTCTTGCTTGTAGGAAGACACAGAGACTTTGGTTTAACTCCGTTTCTGAAGGAAAATTCAGACCAGTGTTCTCATCCAAGAAACATACTCTGTGATAAATCAAGAAGCATGCTCTTCTTCAAGCGTCTCCAATACAGCAAGAAACATCAGCATGCCCAGAAAAAAAGAACTGTGTTCCCTACTCATACGGAACATATATAGGTGAACTCTGCTTATGAAACTGTAACAAACCACAGCATGTCTGACATAGGTGCTCTTTAGTTAACAGTGAAAATCCTGTTGGGTTTGTGAACTGTGTAAATTCATTTGAGCCGAAAATCACTGGGTTCACCGGAAATGAACTCTTGCTCGTAGGAAGACACAGAGACTTTGGTTTAACTCCGTTTCTGAAGGAAAATTCAGACCAGTGTTCTCATTCAAGAAACATACTTTGTTTAACGCAAGAAGCATGCTCTTCTTTCCAGCGTCTCCAATACAGCAAGAAACATGAGCATGCCCAGAAAAAAAGAACTGTGTTTCTTACTCATTCGGACCATATCTGGTTAAACTCTGCTTATGAAACTGTAACAAAGCCCAGCATCTCTTACATATATGCTCTTAAGTTAATAGTGAAAATCCTTTTGGGTTTAAGAACTGTGTAAATTCATTTGATCCGAAAAATGACTGGGTTTACCGGAAATGAACTCTTGCTTGTAGGAAGACACAGAGGCTATGGTTTAACTCCGTTTGTGAAGGGAAATTCAGACCAGTGTTCTCATCCATGAAACACCCTCTGTTTTAACGCAAGAAGCTTCCTCTTCTTTCCCGAGTCAGCAATATAGCAAGAAACATGAGCATGCCCAGAAAAAAAGAACTGAGTTTCTTACTCATACGGACCATATCTATTTAAACTGTGCTTATGAAACTGTAACAAACCCCAGCATGTGTTACATAGATGCTCTTTAGTTAATAGTGAAAAACCTGTAGGTTTCAAGAACTGTGTAAATTCTTTTGAGCCGAAAAATCACTGGGTTTACAGGATATGAACTCTTGCTTGTAGGAAGACACAGAGACTTTGGTTTAACTCCGTTTCTGAAGGAAAATTCAGACCAGTGTTCTCATCCAAGAAACATACTCTGTTATAAATCAAGAAGCATGCTCTTCTTCAAGCGTCTCCAATACAGCAAGAAACATCAGCATGCCCAGGAAAAATGAACTGTGTTTCCTACTCATATGGACCATATATAGGTGAACTCTGCTTATGAAACTGTAACAAACCACAGCATGTCTGACATAGGTGCTCTTTAGTTAACACTGAAAATCCTGTTGGGTTTGTGAACTGTGTAAATTCATTTGAGCCAAAAATCACAGTGTTCACCGAAAATGAACTCGTGCTTGTAGGAAGACACAGAGACTTTGGTTTAACCCCGTTTCTGAAGGAAAATTCAGACCAGTGTTCTCATCCAAGAAACATACTCTGTTATAACGCAAGAAGCATGCTCTTTTCAAGCGTCTCCAATACAGCAAGAAACATGAGCATGCACAGAAAAAAAGAACTGTGTTTCCTACTCATACGGACCATATCTAGTTAAACTCTGCTTATGAAACTGTAACAAACCACAGCATCTCTGACATAGGTGCTCTTTATTTAATAGTGAAAATCGTGTTGGGTTCGTGAACTGTGTAAATTCATTTGAGCCGAAAAATCACTGGGTTCACCGGAAATGAACTCTTGCTTGTAGGGAGACACAGAGGCTTTGGTTTAACTCCGTTTCTGAAGGAAAATTCAGACCAGTGTTCTCATTCAAGAAACATACTTTGTTTAACGCAAGAAGCATGCTCTTCTTTCCAGCGTCTCCAATACAGCAAGAAACATGAGCATGCCCAGAAAAAAAGAACTGTGTTTCTTACTCATTCGGACCATATCTGGTTAAACTCTGCTTATGAAACTGTAACAAACCCCAGCATGTGTTACATAGATGCTCTTTAGTTAATAGTGAAAAACCTGTAGGTTTCAAGAACTGTGTAAATTCTTTTGAGCCGAAAAATCACTGGGTTTACAGGATATGAACTCTTGCTTGTAGGAAGACACAGAGACTTTGGTTTAACTCCGTTTCTGAAGGAAAATTCAGACCAGTGTTCTCATCCAAGAAACATACTCTGTTATAAATCAAGAAGCATGCTCTTCTTCAAGCGTCTCCAATACAGCAAGAAACATCAGCATGCCCAGGAAAAATGAACTGTGTTTCCTACTCATATGGACCATATATAGGTGAACTCTGCTTATGAAACTGTAACAAACCACAGCATGTCTGACATAGGTGCTCTTTAGTTAACACTGAAAATCCTGTTGGGTTTGTGAACTGTGTAAATTCATTTGAGCCAAAAATCACAGTGTTCACCGAAAATGAACTCGTGCTTGTAGGAAGACACAGAGACTTTGGTTTAACCCCGTTTCTGAAGGAAAATTCAGACCAGTGTTCTCATCCAAGAAACATACTCTGTTATAACGCAAGAAGCATGCTCTTTTCAAGCGTCTCCAATACAGCAAGAAACATGAGCATGCACAGAAAAAAAGAACTGTGTTTCCTACTCATACGGACCATATCTATTTAAACTCTGCTTATGAAACTGTAACAAACCACAGCATCTCTGACATAGGTGCTCTTTAGTTAATAGTGAAAATCGTGTTGGGTTCGTGAACTGTGTAAATTCATTTGAGCCGAAAAATCACTGGGTTCACCGGAAATGAACTCTTGCTTGTAGGGAGACACAGAGGCTTTGGTTTAACTCCGTTTCTGAAGGAAAATTCAGACCAGTGTTCTCATTCAAGAAACATACTTTGTTTAACGCAAGAAGCATGCTCTTCTTTCCAGCGTCTCCAATACAGCAAGAAACATGAGCATGCCCAGAAAAAAAGAACTGTGTTTCTTACTCATTTGGACCATATCTGGTTAAACTCTGCTTATGAAACTGTAACAAAGCACAGCATCTCTTACATAGATGCTCTTTAGTTAATAGTGGAAATCCTGTTGGGTTCAAGAACTGTGTAAATTCATTTGATCCGAAAAATCACTGAGTTTACCAGAAATGAACTCTTGCTTGTAGGAAGACACAGAGGCTGTGGTTTAACTCCGTTTGTGAAGGGAAATTCAGACCAGTGTTCTCATCCATGAAACACCCTCTGTTTTAACGCAAGAAGCTTCCTCATCTTTCCCGAGTCTGCAATATAGCAAGAAACATGAGCATGCCCAGAAAAAAAGAACTGAGTTTCTTACTCATACGGACCATATCTATTTAAACTGTGCTTATGAAACTGTAACAAACCCCAGCATGTGTTACATAGATGCTCTTTAGTTAATAGTGAAAAACCTGTAGGTTTCAAGAACTGTGTAAATTCTTTTGAGCCGAAAAATCACTGGGTTTACAGGATATGAACTCTTGCTTGTAGGAAGACACAGAGACTTTGGTTTAACTCCGTTTCTGAAGGAAAATTCAGACCAGTGTTCTCATCCAAGAAACATACTCTGTGATAATGCAAGAAGCATGCTCTTCTTCAAGCGTCTCCAATACAGCAAGAAACATGAGCATGCCCAGAAAAAAAGAACTGTGTTTCCTACTTATACGGACCATATATAGTTGAACTCTGCTTATGAAACTGTAACAAACCACAGCATCTCTGACATTGGTGCTCTTTAGTTAATAGTGAAAATCCTTTTGGGTTCGTGGACTGTGGAAATTCATTTGAGCCGAAAAATCACTGTGTTCACCGGAAATGAACTCGTGCTTGTAGGAAGACACAGAGACTTTGGTTTAACTCCGTTTCTGAAGGAAAATTCAGACCAGTGTTCTCATCCAAGAAACATACTCTGTTATAACGCAAGAAGCATGCTCTTTTCAAGCGTCTCCAATACAGCAAGAAACATGAGCATGCCCAGAAAAAAAGAACTTTGTTTCCTACTCATAAGGACCATATCTAGTTAAACTCTGCTTATGAAACTGTAACAAACCACAGCATCTCTGACATAGGTGCTCTTTAGTTAATAGTGAAAATCCTGTTGGGTTCGTGAACTGTGTAAGTTCATTTGAGCCGAAAAATCACTGGGTTCACCGGAAATGAACTCTTGCTTGTAGGGAGAAACAGAGGCTTTGGTTTAACTCCGTTTGTGAAGGGAAATTCAGACCAGTGTGCTCATCCATGAAACACCCTCTGTTTTAATGCAAGTAGCATCCGCTTCTTTCCAGAGTCTGCAGTACAGCAAGAAATATGAGCATGTCCAGAAAAAAAGAACTGTGCTTCCTACTCATACGGACCATATCTAGTTGAACTCTGCTTATGAAACTGTAACAAACCACAGCATGTGTTACATAGATGCTCTTTAGTTAATAGAGAAAAACGTGTTGGTTTCAAGAACTGTGGAAATTCTTTTGAGCCGAAAAATCACTGGGTTTACCGGATATGAACTCTTGCTTGTAGGAAGACACAGAGACTTTGGTTTAACTCCGTTTCTGAAGGAAAATTCAGACCAGTGTTCTCATCCAAGAAACATACTCTGTTATAAATCAAGAAGCATGCTCTTCTTCAAGCGTCTCCAATACAGCAAGAAACATCAGCATGCCCAGAAAAAAAGAACTGTGTTTCCTACTCATATGGACCATATATAGGTGAACTCTGCTTATGAAACTGTAACAAACCACAGCATGTCTGACATAGGTGCTCTTTAGTTAACAGTGAAAATCCTGTTGGGTTTGTGAACTGTGTAAATTCATTTGAGCCGAAAATCACTGGGTTTACCGGAAATGAACTCTTGCTCGTAGGAAGACACAGAGACTTTGGTTTAACTCCGTTTCTGAAGGAAAATTCAGACCATTGTTCTCATCCAAGAAACATACTCTGTTATAACGCAAGAAGCATGCACTTCTTCAAGCGTCTCCAATACAGCAAGAAACATGAGCATGCCCAGAAAAAAAGAACTGTGCTTCCTACTCATACGGACCATATCTAGTTAAACTCTGCTTATGAAACTGTAACAAACCACAGCATCTCTTACATAGATGCTCTTTAGTTAATACTGAAAAACGTGTTGGGTTCGTGAACTGTGTAAATTCATTTGAGCCGAAAATTCACTGGGTTTACCGGAAAGGTACTATTGCTTGTAGGAAGGCACAGAGACTTTGGTTTAACTCCCTTTCTAAAGGAAAATTCACTCCAGTGTTCTCATTCAAGAAACATACTCTGTTTAACGCAAGAAGCATGCACTTCTTTCCAGCGTCTCCAATACAGCAAGAAACATGAGCATGCCCAGAAAAAAAGAACTGTGTTTCCTACTCATACGTACCATGTCTAGTTGAACTCTGCTTATGAAACTGTAACAAACCACAGCATGTGTTACATAGATGCTCTTTAGTTAATAGTGAAAAACGTGTTGGGTTCATGAACTGTATAAATTCATTTGAGCAGAAAAACCCTTGGGTTTACCGGAAATGAACTCTTGCTTGTAGGAAGACACAGAGACTTTGGTTTAATTCCATTTCTGAAGGAAAATTCAGACCAGTGTTCTCATCCAAGAAACATACTCTGTTTTAACGTAAAAAGCATGCTCTTCTTTCCAGCGTCTCCAATACAGCAAGAAACATGAGCATGCCCAGAAAAAAAGAACTGTGTTTCTTACTCATTCGGACCATATCTGGTTAAACTCTGCTTATGAAACTGTAAAGAAGCACAGCATCTCTTACATAGATGCTCTTTAGTTAATAGTGAAAATCCTGTTGGGTTCAAGAACTGTGTAAATTCATTTGATCCGAAAAATCACTGGGTTTATCGGAAAGGAACTCTTGCTTGTAGGAAGACACAGAGGCTGTGGTTTAACTCCGTTTGTGAAGGGAAATTCAGACCAGTGTTCTCATCCATTGAACACCCTCTGTTTTAACGCAAGAAGCTTCCTCTTCTTTCCCGAGTCAGCAATATAGCAAGAAGCATGAGCATGCCCAGAAAAAAAGAGCTGTGTTTCCTACTCATACGGACCATATCTAGTTGAACTCTGCTTATGAAACTGTAACAAACCACAGCATGTGTTACATAGATGCTCTTTAGTTAATAGTGAAAAACCTGTAGGTTTCAAGAACTGTGTAAATTCTTTTGAGCCGAAAAATCACTTGGTTTACCGGATATGAACTCTTGCTTGTAGGAAGAAACAGAGACTTTGGTTTAACTCCGTTTCTGAAGGAAAATTCAGACCAGTGTTCTCATCCAAGAAACATACTCTGTGATAACGTAAGAAGCATGCTCTTCTTCAAGTGTCTCCAATAAAGGAAGAAACATGAGCATGCCCAGAAAAAAGAACTGTGTTTCCTACTCATACGAACCATATATAGTTGAACTCTGCTTATGAAACTGTAACAAAGCACAGCATCTCTGACATAGGTGATCTTTAGTTAACAGTGAAAATCCTGTTGGGTTTCTGAACTGTGTAAATTCATTTGAGCCGAAAAATCACTGGGTTCACCGGAAATGAACTCTTGCTTGTAGGAAGACACAGAGACTTTGGTTTAACTCCGTTTCTGAAGGAAAATTCAGACCAGTGTTCTCATTCAAAAAACATACTTTGTTTAACGCAAGAAGCATGCTCTTCTTTCCAGCGTCTCCAATACAGCAAGAAACATGAGCATGCCCAGAAAAAAAGAACTGTGTTTCTTACTCATTCGGACCATATCTGGTTAAACTCTGCTTATGAAACTGTAACAAAGCACAGCATCTCTTACATAGATGCTCTTTAGTTAATAGTGAAAATCATGTTGGGTTCAAGAACTGTGTAAATTCATTTGATCCGAAAAATCACTGGGTTTACCGGAAATGAACTCTTGCTTGTAGGAAGACACAGAGGCTGTGGTTTAACTCCGTTTGTGAAGGGAAATTCAGACCAGTGTTCTCATCCATGAAACACCCTCTGTTTTAACGCAAGAAGCTTCCTCTTCTTTCCCGAGTCTGCAATATAGCAAGAAACATGAGCATGCCCAGAAAAAAAGAACTGAGTTTCTTACTCATACGGACCATATCTATATAAACTGTGCTTATGAAACTGTAACAAACCCCAGCATGTGTTACATAGATGCTCTTTAGTTAATAGTGAAAAACCTGTAGGTTTCAAGAACTGTGTAAATTCTTTTGAGCCGAAAAATCACTGGGTTTACAGGATATGAACTCTTGCTTGTAGGAAGACACAGAGACTTTGGTTTAACTCCGTTTCTAAAGGAAAATTCAGACCAGTGTTCTCATCCAAGAAACATACTCTGTGATAATGCAAGAAGCATGCTCTTTTCAAGCGTCTCCAATACAGCAAGAAACATGAGCATGCCCAGAAAAAAAGAACTGTGTTTCCTACTTATAAGGACCATATCTAGTTAAACTCTGCTTATGAAACTGTAACAAACCACAGCATCTCTGACATAGTTGCTCTTTAGTTAATAGTGAAAATCCTGTTGGGTTCGTGAACTGTGTAAATTCATTTGAGCCGAAAAATCACTGGGTTCACCGGAAATGAACTCTTGCTTGTAGGGAGACACAGAGGCTTTGGTTTAACTCCGTTTGTGAAGGGAAATTCAGACCAGTGTGCTCATCCATGAAACACCCTCTGTTTTAACGCAAGTAGCATCCTCTTCTTTCCAGAGTCTGCAATACAGCAAGAAATATGAACATGTCCAGAAAAAAAGAACTGTGCTTCCTACTCATACGGACCATATCTAGTTGAACTCTGCTTATGAAACTGTAACAAACCACAGCATCTCTTACATAGATGCTCTTAAGTAAATAGTGAATATCCTGTTGGGTTCAAGAACTGTGTAAATTCATTTGATCCGAAAAATCACTGGGTTCACCAGAAATGAACTCTTGCTTGTAGGAAGACACAGAGGCTGTGGTTTAACTCCGTTTGTGAAGGGAAATTCAGACCAGTGTTCTCATCCATGAAACACCCTCTGTTTTAACGCAAGAAGCTTCCTCTTCTTTCCCGAGTATGCAATATATCAAGAAACATGAGCATGCCCAGAAAAAAAGAGCTGTGTTTCCTACTCATATGGACCATATCTAGTTGAACTCTGCTTATGAAACTGTAACAAACCACAGCATGTGTTACATAGATGCTCTTTAGTTAATAGTGAAAAACGTGTTGGTTTCAAGAACTGTGGAAATTCTTTTGAGCCGAAAAATCACTGGGTTTACCGGATATGAACTCTTGCTTGTAGGAAGACACAGAGACTTTGGTTTAACTCCGTTTCTGAAGGAAAATTCAGACCAGTGTTCTCATCCAAGAAACATACTCTGTTATAAATCAAGAAGTATGCTCTTCTTCAAGCGTCTCCAATACAGCAAGAAATATCAGCATGCCCAGAAAAAAAGAACTGTGTTTCCTACTCATATGGACCATATATAGGTGAACTCTGCTTATGAAACTGTAACAAACCACAGCATGTCTGACATAGGTGCTCTTTAGTTAACAGTGAAAATCCTGTAGGGTTTGTGAACTGTGTAAATTCATTTGAGCCGAAAATCACTGGGTTCACCGGAAATGAACTCTTGCTCGTAGGAAGACACAGAGACTTTGGTTTAACTCCGTTTCTGAAGGAAAATTCAGACCATTGTTCTCATCCAAGAAACATACTCTGTTATAACGCAAGAAGCATGCACTTCTTCAAGCGTCTCCAATACAGCAAGAAACATGAGCATGCACAGAAAAAAAGAACTGTGCTTCCTACTCATACGGACCATATCTAGTTAAACTCTGCTTATGAAACTGTAACAAACCACAGCATCTCTTACATAGATGCTCTTTAGTTAATACTGAAAAACGTGTTGGGTTCGTGAACTGTGTAAATTCATTTGAGCCGAAAATTCACTGGGTTTACCGGAAAGGTACTATTGCTTATAGGAAGGCACAGAGACTTTGGTTTAACTCCGTCTCTAAAGGAAAATTCAGTCCAGTGTTGTCATTCAAGAAACATACTCTGTTTAACGCAAGAAGCATGCACTTCTTTCCAGCGTCTCCAATACAGCAAGAAACATGAGCATGCCCAGAAAAAAAGAACGGTGTTTCCTACTCATACGTACCATGTCTAGTTGAACTCTGCTTATGAAACTGTAACAAAGCACAGCATCTCTGACATAGGTGATCTTTAGTTAACAGTGAAAATCCTGTTGGGTTTCTGAACTGTGTAAATTCATTTGAGCCGAAAAATCACTGTGTTCACCGGAAATGAACTCTTGCTTGTAGGAAGACACAGAGACTTTGGTTTAACTCCGTTTCTGAAGGAAAATTCAGACCAGTGTTCTCATTCAAGAAACATATTTTGTTTAACGCAAGAAGCATGCTCTTCTTTCCAGCGTCTCCAATACAGCAAGAAACATGAGCATGCCCAGAAAAAAAGAACTGTGTTTCTTACTCATTCAGACCATATCTGGTTAAACTCTGCTTATGAAACTGTAAAGAAGCACAGCATCTCTTACATAGATGCTCTTTAGTTAATAGTGAAAATCCTGTTGGGTTCAAGAACTGTGTAAATTCATTTGATCCGAAAAATCACTGGGTTTATCGGAAAGGAACTCTTGCTTGTAGGAAGACACAGAGGCTGTGGTTTAACTCCGTTTGTGAAGGGAAATTCAGACCAGTGTTCTCATCCATTGAACACCCTCTGTTTTAACGCAAGAAGCTTCCTCTTCTTTCCCGAGTCAGCAATATAGCAAGAAGCATGAGCATGCCCAGAAAAAAAGAGCTGTGTTTCCTACTCATACGGACCATATCTAGTTGAACTCTGCTTATGAAACTGTAACAAACCACAGCATGTGTTACATAGATGCTCTTTAGTTAATAGAGAAAAACGTGTTGGTTTCAAGAACTGTGGAAATTCTTTTGAGCCGAAAAATCACTGGGTTTACCGGATATGAACTCTTGCTTGTAGGAAGACACAGAGACTTTGGTTAAACTCCGTTTCTGAAGGAAAATTCAGACCAGTGTTCTCATCCAAGAAACATACTCTGTTATAAATCAAGAAGCATGCTCTTCTTCAAGCGTCTCCAATACAGCAAGAAACATCAGCATGCCCAGAAAAAAAGAACTGTGTTTCCTACTCATATGGACCATATATAGGTGAACTCTGCTTATGAAACTGTAACAAACCACAGCATGTCTGACATAGGTACTCTTTAGTTAACAGTGAAAATCCTGTTGGGTTTGTGAACTGTGTAAATTCATTTGAGCCGAAAATCACTGGGTTTACCGGAAATGAACTCTTGCTCGTAGGAAGACACAGAGACTTTGGTTTAACTCCGTTTCTGAAGGAAAATTCAGACCATTGTTCTCATCCAAGAAACATACTCTGTTATAACGCAAGAAGCATGCACTTCTTCAAGCGTCTCCAATACAGCAAGAAACATGAGCATGCCCAGAAAAAAAGAACTGTGCTTCCTACTCATACGGACCATATCTAGTTAAACTCTGCTTATGAAACTGTAACAAACCACAGCATCTCTTACATAGATGCTCTTTAGTTAATACTGAAAAACGTGTTGGGTTCGTGAACTGTGTAAATTCATTTGAGCCGAAAATTCACTGGGTTTACCGGAAAGGTACTATTGCTTGTAGGAAGGCACAGAGACTTTGGTTTAACTCCCTTTCTAAAGGAAAATTCACTCCAGTGTTCTCATTCAAGAAACATACTCTGTTTAACGCAAGAAGCATGCACTTCTTTCCAGCGTCTCCAATACAGCAAGAAACATGAGCATGCCCAGAAAAAAAGAACTGTGTTTCCTACTCATACGTACCATGTCTAGTTGAACTCTGCTTATGAAACTGTAACAAACCACAGCATGTGTTACATAGATGCTCTTTAGTTAATAGTGAAAAACGTGTTGGGTTCATGAACTGTATAAATTCATTTGAGCAGAAAAACCCTTGGGTTTACCGGAAATGAACTCTTGCTTGTAGGAAGACACAGAGACTTTGGTTTAATTCCATTTCTGAAGGAAAATTCAGACCAGTGTTCTCATCCAAGAAACATACTCTGTTTTAACGTAAAAAGCATGCTCTTCTTTCCAGCGTCTCCAATACAGCAAGAAACATGAGCATGCCCAGAAAAAAAGAACTGTGTTTCTTACTCATTCGGACCATATCTGGTTAAACTCTGCTTATGAAACTGTAAAGAAGCACAGCATCTCTTACATAGATGCTCTTTAGTTAATAGTGAAAATCCTGTTGGGTTCAAGAACTGTGTAAATTCATTTGATCCGAAAAATCACTGGGTTTATCGGAAAGGAACTCTTGCTTGTAGGAAGACACAGAGGCTGTGGTTTAACTCCGTTTGTGAAGGGAAATTCAGACCAGTGTTCTCATCCATTGAACACCCTCTGTTTTAACGCAAGAAGCTTCCTCTTCTTTCCCGAGTCAGCAATATAGCAAGAAGCATGAGCATGCCCAGAAAAAAAGAGCTGTGTTTCCTACTCATACGGACCATATCTAGTTGAACTCTGCTTATGAAACTGTAACAAACCACAGCATGTGTTACATAGATGCTCTTTAGTTAATAGTGAAAAACCTGTAGGTTTCAAGAACTGTGTAAATTCTTTTGAGCCGAAAAATCACTTGGTTTACCGGATATGAACTCTTGCTTGTAGGAAGAAACAGAGACTTTGGTTTAACTCCGTTTCTGAAGGAAAATTCAGACCAGTGTTCTCATCCAAGAAACATACTCTGTGATAACGTAAGAAGCATGCTCTTCTTCAAGTGTCTCCAATAAAGGAAGAAACATGAGCATGCCCAGAAAAAAGAACTGTGTTTCCTACTCATACGAACCATATATAGTTGAACTCTGCTTATGAAACTGTAACAAAGCACAGCATCTCTGACATAGGTGATCTTTAGTTAACAGTGAAAATCCTGTTGGGTTTCTGAACTGTGTAAATTCATTTGAGCCGAAAAATCACTGGGTTCACCGGAAATGAACTCTTGCTTGTAGGAAGACACAGAGACTTTGGTTTAACTCCGTTTCTGAAGGAAAATTCAGACCAGTGTTCTCATTCAAAAAACATACTTTGTTTAACGCAAGAAGCATGCTCTTCTTTCCAGCGTCTCCAATACAGCAAGAAACATGAGCATGCCCAGAAAAAAAGAACTGTGTTTCTTACTCATTCGGACCATATCTGGTTAAACTCTGCTTATGAAACTGTAACAAAGCACAGCATCTCTTACATAGATGCTCTTTAGTTAATAGTGAAAATCATGTTGGGTTCAAGAACTGTGTAAATTCATTTGATCCGAAAAATCACTGGGTTTACCGGAAATGAACTCTTGCTTGTAGGAAGACACAGAGGCTGTGGTTTAACTCCGTTTGTGAAGGGAAATTCAGACCAGTGTTCTCATCCATGAAACACCCTCTGTTTTAACGCAAGAAGCTTCCTCTTCTTTCCCGAGTCTGCAATATAGCAAGAAACATGAGCATGCCCAGAAAAAAAGAACTGAGTTTCTTACTCATACGGACCATATCTATATAAACTGTGCTTATGAAACTGTAACAAACCCCAGCATGTGTTACATAGATGCTCTTTAGTTAATAGTGAAAAACCTGTAGGTTTCAAGAACTGTGTAAATTCTTTTGAGCCGAAAAATCACTGGGTTTACAGGATATGAACTCTTGCTTGTAGGAAGACACAGAGACTTTGGTTTAACTCCGTTTCTAAAGGAAAATTCAGACCAGTGTTCTCATCCAAGAAACATACTCTGTGATAATGCAAGAAGCATGCTCTTTTCAAGCGTCTCCAATACAGCAAGAAACATGAGCATGCCCAGAAAAAAAGAACTGTGTTTCCTACTTATAAGGACCATATCTAGTTAAACTCTGCTTATGAAACTGTAACAAACCACAGCATCTCTGACATAGTTGCTCTTTAGTTAATAGTGAAAATCCTGTTGGGTTCGTGAACTGTGTAAATTCATTTGAGCCGAAAAATCACTGGGTTCACCGGAAATGAACTCTTGCTTGTAGGGAGACACAGAGGCTTTGGTTTAACTCCGTTTGTGAAGGGAAATTCAGACCAGTGTGCTCATACATGAAACACCCTCTGTTTTAACGCAAGTAGCATCCTCTTCTTTCCAGAGTCTGCAATACAGCAAGAAATATGAACATGTCCAGAAAAAAAGAACTGTGCTTCCTACTCATACGGACCATATCTAGTTGAACTCTGCTTATGAAACTGTAACAAACCACAGCATCTCTTACATAGATGCTCTTAAGTAAATAGTGAATATCCTGTTGGGTTCAAGAACTGTGTAAATTCATTTGATCCGAAAAATCACTGGGTTCACCAGAAATGAACTCTTGCTTGTAGGAAGACACAGAGGCTGTGGTTTAACTCCGTTTGTGAAGGGAAATTCAGACCAGTGTTCTCATCCATGAAACACCCTCTGTTTTAACGCAAGAAGCTTCCTCTTCTTTCCCAAGTATGCAATATATCAAGAAACATGAGCATGCCCAGAAAAAAAGAGCTGTGTTTCCTACTCATATGGACCATATCTAGTTGAACTCTGCTTATGAAACTGTAACAAACCACAGCATGTGTTACATAGATGCTCTTTAGTTAATAGTGAAAAACGTGTTGGTTTCAAGAACTGTGGAAATTCTTTTGAGCCGAAAAATCACTGGGTTTACCGGATATGAACTCTTGCTTGTAGGAAGACACAGAGACTTTGGTTTAACTCCGTTTCTGAAGGAAAATTCAGACCAGTGTTCTCATCCAAGAAACATACTCTGTTATAAATCAAGAAGTATGCTCTTCTTCAAGCGTCTCCAATACAGCAAGAAATATCAGCATGCCCAGAAAAAAAGAACTGTGTTTCCTACTCATATGGACCATATATAGGTGAACTCTGCTTATGAAACTGTAACAAACCACAGCATGTCTGACATAGGTGCTCTTTAGTTAACAGTGAAAATCCTGTAGGGTTTGTGAACTGTGTAAATTCATTTGAGCCGAAAATCACTGGGTTCACCGGAAATGAACTCTTGCTCGTAGGAAGACACAGAGACTTTGGTTTAACTCCGTTTCTGAAGGAAAATTCAGACCATTGTTCTCATCCAAGAAACATACTCTGTTATAACGCAAGAAGCATGCACTTCTTCAAGCGTCTCCAATACAGCAAGAAACATGAGCATGCACAGAAAAAAAGAACTGTGCTTCCTACTCATACGGACCATATCTAGTTAAACTCTGCTTATGAAACTGTAACAAACCACAGCATCTCTTACATAGATGCTCTTTAGTTAATACTGAAAAACGTGTTGGGTTCGTGAACTGTGTAAATTCATTTGAGCCGAAAATTCACTGGGTTTACCGGAAAGGTACTATTGCTTATAGGAAGGCACAGAGACTTTGGTTTAACTCCATCTCTAAAGGAAAATTCAGTCCAGTGTTGTCATTCAAGAAACATACTCTGTTTAACGCAAGAAGCATGCACTTCTTTCCAGCGTCTCCAATACAGCAAGAAACATGAGCATGCCCAGAAAAAAAGAACGGTGTTTCCTACTCATACGTACCATGTCTAGTTGAACTCTGCTTATGAAACTGTAACAAAGCACAGCATCTCTGACATAGGTGATCTTTAGTTAACAGTGAAAATCCTGTTGGGTTTCTGAACTGTGTAAATTCATTTGAGCCGAAAAATCACTGTGTTCACCGGAAATGAACTCTTGCTTGTAGGAAGACACAGAGACTTTGGTTTAACTCCGTTTCTGAAGGAAAATTCAGACCAGTGTTCTCATTCAAGAAACATATTTTGTTTAACGCAAGAAGCATGCTCTTCTTTCCAGCGTCTCCAATACAGCAAGAAACATGAGCATGCCCAGAAAAAAAGAACTGTGTTTCTTACTCATTCGGACCATATCTGGTTAAACTCTGCTTATGAAACTGTAACAAAGCACAGCATCTCTTACATAGATGCTCTTTAGTTAATAGTGAAAATCCTTTTGGGTTCAAGAACTGTGTAAATTCATTTGATCCGAAAAATAACTGGGTTATCCGGAAATGAACTCTTGCTTGTAGGAAGACACAGAGGCTGTGGTTTAACTCCGTTTGTGAAGGGAAATTCAGACCAGTGTTCTCATCCATGAAACACCCTCTGTTTTAACGCAAGAAGCTTCCTCTTCTTTCCTGAGTCTGCAATATAGCAAGAAACATGAGCATGCCCAGAAAAAAGAACTGAGTTTCTTACTCATACGGACCATATCTATTTAAACTGTGCTTATGAAACTGTAACAAACCCCAGCATGTGTTACATAGATGTTCTTTAGTTAATAGTGAAAAACCTGTAGGTTTCAAGAACTGTGTAAATTCTTTTGAGCCGAAAAATCACTGGGTTTACAGGATATGAACTCTTGCTTGTAGGAAGACACAGAGACTTTGGTTTAACTCCGTTTCTGAAGGAAAATTCAGACCAGTGTTCTCATCCAAGAAACATACTCTGTGATAATGCAAGAAGCATGCTCTTCTTCAAGCGTCTCCAATACAGCAAGAAACATGAGCATGCCCAGAAAAAAAGAACTGTGTTTCCTACTCATACCGACCATATATAGTTGAACTCTGCTTATGAAACTGTAACAAACCACAGCATCTCTGACATAGGTGCTCTTTAGTTAATAGTGAAAATCCTTTTGGGTTCGTGGACTGTGTAAATTCATTTGAGCCGAAAAATCACTGTGTTCACCGGAAATGAACTCGTGCTTGTAGGAAAACACAGAGATTTTGGTTTAACTCCGTTTCTGAAGGAAAATTCAGACCAGTGTTCTCATCCAAGAAACATACTCTGTTATAATGCAAGAAGCATGTTCTTCTTCAAGCGTCTCCAATACAGCAAGAAATATGAGCATGCCCAGAAAAAAAGAACTGTGTTTCCTACTCATACGGACCATATTTAGTTAAACTCTGCTTATGAAAGTGTAACAAACCACAGCATCTCTGACATAGGTGCTCTTTAGTTAATAGTGAAAATCGTGTTGGGTTCGTGAACTGTGTAAATTCATTTGAGCCGAAAAATCACTGTGTTCACCGGAAATGAACTCTTGCTTGTAGGGAGACACAGAGGCTTTGGTTTAACTCCGTTTGTGAAGGGAAATTCAGACCAGTGTCCTCATCCATGAAACACCCTGTGTTTTAACGCAAGTAGCATCCTCTTCTTTCCAGAGTCTGCAATATAGCAAGAAATATGAGCATGTCCAGAAAAAAAGAACTGTTTTTCCTACTCATACGGACCATATCTAGTTGAACTCTGCTTATGAAAATGTAACAAATCACAGCATCTCTTACATACATGCTCTTAAGGTAATAGTGAAAATCCTGTTGGGTTCAAGAACTGTGTAAATTCATTTGATCCGAAAAATCACTGGGTTTACCGGAAATGAACTCTTGCTTGTAGGAAGACACAGAGTCTGTGGTTTAACTCCGTTTGTGAAGGGAAATTCAGACCAGTGTTCTCATCCATGTAACACCCTCTGTTTTAACGCAAGAAGCTTCCTCTTCTTTAACGAGTCTGCAATATAGCAAGAAACATGAGCATGCCCAGAAAAAAAGAGCTGTGTTTCCTACTCATAAGGACCATATCTAGTTGAACTCTGCTTATGAAACTGTAACAAACCACAGCATTTGTTACATAGATGCTCTTTAGTTAATAGTGAAAAACCTGTTGGTTTCAAGAACTGTGTAAATTCATTTGAGCCGAAAAATCACTGGGTTTACCGGATATGAACTCTTGCTTGTAGGAAGACACAGAGAATTTGGTTTAACTCTGTTTCTGAAGGAAAATTCAGACCAGTGTTCTCATCCATGAAACATACTCTGTTATAACGCAAGAAGCATGCTCTTCTTCCAGCGTCTCCAATACAGCAAGAAACATGAGCATGCCCAGAAAAGAAGAACTGTGTTTCTTACTCATACGGACCATATCTAGTTAAACTGTGCTTATGAAACTGTAAAAAAACCCCAGCATGTGTTACGTAGATGCTCTTTAGTCATTAGTGAAAAACGTGTTGGGTTCATGAAGTGTATAAGTTCATTTGAGCAGAAAAACCCCTGGGTTTACAGGAAATGAACTCTTGCTTGTAGGAAGACACAGAGACTTTGGTTTAACTCCGTTTCTGAAGGAAAATTCAGACCAGTGTTCTCATCCAAGAAACATACTCTGTTATAACGCAAGAAGCATGCTCTTCTTCAAGCGTCTCCAATACAGCAAGAAACATGAGGATGCCCAGAAAAAAAGAACTGTGTTTCCTACTCATACGGACCATATACAGTTGAACTCTGCTTATGAAACTTTAACAAACCACAGCATCTGTGACATAGGTGCTCTTTAGTTAATAGTGAAAATCGTGTTGGGTTTGTGAACTGTGTAAATTCATTTGAGCCGAAAAATCACTGGTTTCACCGGAAATGAACTCTTGCTTGTAGGGAGACACAGAGGCTTTGGTTTAAATCCGTTTGTTACGGGAAATTCAGACCAGTGTGCTCATCCATGAAACAACCTCTGTTTTAACACAAGTAGCATCGTCTTTTTTCCAGAGTCTGCAATACAGCAAGAAACATGAGCATGCCCGGAAAAAAAGAACTGTGTTTCCTACTCATACGGACCATATGTAGTTAAACTCTGCTTATGAAACTGTAACAAACCACAGCATGTGTTACATAGATGCTCTTTAGTTAATAGTAAAAAACGTTTTGGTTTCATGAACTGTGTAAATTCATTTGAGCAGAAAAACCCCTGGGTTTACCGGAAATGAACTCTTGCTCATAGGAAAACACAGAGGCTTTGGTTTCACTCTGTTTGTGAAGGGAAATTCAGACCAGAGTTCTCACCCATGAAACACACTCTGTTTTAGCACAAAGAGCATGCTCTTCTTTCCAGGTCTCTAATACAGCAAGAAACATGAGCATGCCCAGAAAAAAAGAACTGTGTTTCCTACTCATTAGGACCATATATAGTTGAACTCTGCTTATGAAACTGTAACAAACCACAGCATGTGTTACATAGATGCTCTTTAGTTAATAGTGAAAAACGTGTTGGGTTCGTGAACTGTGTAAATTCAATTGAGCTGAAAATTCACTGGGTTTACCGGAAATGAACTCTTGCTTGTAGGAATAAACAGAGACTTTGGTTTACCTCCGTTTCTGAAGGAAAATTCAGACCAGTGTTCTCATCCATGAAACACACTCTGTTTTATCACAAAGAGCATGCTCTTCTTTCCATGTCTCTAATACAGCAAGAAACATGAGCATGCCCAGAAAAAAAGAACTGTGTTTCCTACTCATACGGACCATATATAGTTGAACTCTGCTTATGAAACTGTAACAAACCACAGCATCTCTGACATAGGTGCTCTTTATTTAATAGTGAAAATCCTGTTGGGTTCGTGAACTGTGTAAATTCATTTGAGCCGAAAAATCACTCGGTTCACCGGAAATGAACTCTTGCTTGTAGGGAGACACAGAGGCTCTGGTTTTACTCCATTTGTGAATGGAAATTCAGACCAGTGTGCTCATCCATGAAACACCCACTGTTTTAACGCAAGTAGCATCCTCTTCTTTCCAGCGTCTCCAATACAGCAAGAAACATGAGCATGCCCAGAAAAAAAGAACTGTGTTTCTTACTCATACGGACCATATCTAGTTAAACTCTGCTTATGAAACTGTAACAAACCACAGCATCTATTACATAGATGCTCTTTAGTTAATAGTGAAAATCGTGCTGGGATCATGAACTGTATAAATTCATTTGAGCCGAAATATCACTGGGTTTACCCGAAATGACCTCTTGCTTGTAGGATACCACAGAAGCTTTGGATTCACTCCGTTTGTGAAGGGAAATTCAGACCAGTGTTCTCATCCATGAAACACGCTCTGTTTTAACGCAAGAAGCTTCCTCTTCTTTCCCGAGTCAGCAATATAGCAAGAAACATGAGCATGCCCAGAAAAAAAGAGCTGTGTTTCCTACTCATACCGACAATATCTAGTTGAACTCTGCTTATGAAACTGTAACAAACCACAGCATCTATTACATAGATGCTCTTTAGTTAATAGTGAAAATCGTGCTGGGATCATGAACTGTATAAATTCATTTGAGCCGAAAAATCACTGGGTTTACCAGATATGAACTCTTGCTTGTAGGAAGACACAGAGACTTTGGTTTAACTCCGTTTCTGAAGGAAAATTCAGACCAGTGTTCTCATCCAAGAAACATACTCTGTTATAACGCAAGAAGCATGCTCTTCTTCAAGCGTCTCCAATACAGCAAGAAACATGAGCATGCAGAGAAACAAAGAACTGTGTTAATTACTCATAGGGACCATATCTAGTTAAACTCTGCTCATGAAATTGTAACAAACCACAGCATCTATTACATAGATGCTCTTTAGTTAATAGTGAAAATCCTGCTGGGATCATGAACTGTATAAATTCATTTGAGCCGAAATTCACTGGGTTTACCGGAAATGACCTCTTCCTTGTAGGATACCACAGAGGCTTGGGATTCTCTCCGTTTGTGAAGGGAAATTCAGACCAGAGTTCTCATCCATGAAACACACTCTGTTTTAGCGCAAAGAGCATGCTCTTCTTTCCATGTCTCTAATACAGCAAGAAACATGAGCATGCACAGAAAAAAAGAACTGTGTTTCCTACCCATTAGGACCATATCTAGTTGAACTCTGCTTATGAAACTGTAACAAACCACAGCATCTCTGACATAGGTGCTCTTTAGTTAATAGTGAAAATCCTGTTGGGTTCGTGAACTGTGTAAATTCATTTGAGCCGAAAAATCACTGGGTTCACCGAAAATGAACTCTTGCTTTTAGGGAGACACAGAGGCCCTAGTTTAACTCCGTTTGTGAAGGGAAATTCAGACCAGTGTGCTCATCCATGAAACACCCACTGTTTTAACGCAAGTAGCATCCTCTTCTTTCCAGAGTCTGCAATACAGCAAGAAATATGAGCATGTCCAGAAAAAAAGAACTGTGTTTCCTACTCATACGGACCATATCTAGTTGAACTCTGCTTATGAAACTGTAACAATCCACAGCATGTGTTGCATAAATGCTCTTTAGTTAATAGTGAAAATCGTGTTGGGTTCGTGAACTGTGCAAATTCATTTGAGCCGAAAATTCACTGGGTTTACCTGAAAGGAACTCTTGCTTGTAGGAAGACACAGCGGCTTTGGTTTAACTCTGTTTGTGAAGGGAAATTCACACCAGAGTTCTCATCCATGAAACATACTCTGTTATAACGCAAGAAGCATGCACTTCTTCAAGCGTCTCCAATACTGCAAGAAACATGAGCATGCCCAGAAAAAAAGAACTGTGTTTCTTACTCATATGGACCATATATAGTTAAACTCTGCTTATGAAACTGTAACAAACCACAGCATCTCTTACATATATGGTCTTTCATTTATAGTGAAAAACGTGTTGGGTTCGTGAACTGTGTAAATTCATTTGAGCCGAAAAATCACTGGGTTTACCGGAAAACAACTCTTGCTTGTAGGAAGACACAGAGGCTTTGGTTTAACTCTGTTTGTGAAGGGAAAATCAGACCACTGTTCTCATCCATGAAACACCCTCTGTTTTAATGCAAGAAGCTTCCTCTTCTTTCCAGAGTCTACAATACAGCAAGAAACATGAGCATGCTCAGAAAAAAAGAACTGTGTTACCTATGCATATGGACCATATCTAGGTGAACTCGGCTTATGAAACTGTAACAAACCACAGCATGTATTACATAGATGCTCTTTAGTTAATAGTGAAAAACATGTTGGTTTCAAAACTTTGTAAATTCATTTGACCCGAAAAATCACTGGGTTTTACGGATATGAACTCTTGCTTGTAGGAAGACACAGAGACTTTGGTTTAACTCCGTTTCTGAACGAAAATTCAGACCAGTGTTCTCATCCATGAAACATACTCTGTTTTAACGTAAGAAGCATGCTCTTCTTTCCAGCGTCTCCAATCCAGCAAGAAAAATGAGCATGCCCAGAAAAAAAGAACTGTGTTTCTTACTCATATGGACCATATATAGTTGAACTCTGCTTATGAAACTGTAACAAACCACAGCATCTCTTACATATATGGTCTTTAGTTTATAGTGAAAAACGTGTTGGGTTCGTGAACTGTGTAAATTCATTTGAGCCGAAAAATCACTGGGTTTACCGGAAAACAACTCTTGTTTGTAGGAAGACACAGAGGCTTTGGTTTAACTCCATTTGTGTATGGAAATTCAGACCAGTGTTCTCATCCATTAAACACCCTCTGTTTTAACGCAAGAAGCTTCCTCTTCTTTCCAGATTCTGCAATACAGCAAGAAACATGAGCATGCTCAGAAAAAAAAAACTCTGTTACCTATTCATACGGACCATATCTAGCTTAACTCTGCTTATGAAACTGTAACAAACCACAGCATGTGTTACATAGATGCTCTTTAGTTAATAGTGAAAATCGTGTTGGTTTCAAAACTGTGTAAATTCATTTGACCCGAAAAATCACTGGGTTTACCGGATATGAACTCTTGCTTGTAGGAAGACACAGAGACTTTGGTTTAACTCCGTTTCTGAAGGAAAATTCAGACCAGTGCTCTCATCCAAGAAACATACTCTGTTATAACGCAAGAAACATGCTCTTCTTCAAGCGTCTCCAATACAGCAAGAAACATGAGCATGCCCAGAAAAAAAGAACTGTGTTTCCTACTCATACGGACCATATATAGTTGAACTCTGCTCATGAAACTGTAACAAATCACAGCATCTCTGACATAGGTGCTCTTTAGTTAATAGTGAAAATCCTGTTGGGTTCGTGAACTGTGTAAATTCATTTGAGCCGAAAAATCTCTGGGATCACAGGAAATGAACTCTTGCTTGTAGGGGACACAGAGGCTCTGGTTTAACTCCGTTTGTGAAGGGAAATTCAGACCAGTGTGCTCATCCATGAAACACCCACTGTTTTAACGCAAGTAGCATGCTCTTCTTTCCAGAGTCTGCAATACAGCAAGAAATATGAGCATGTCCAGAAAAAAAGAACTGTGTTTCCTACTCATACGGACCATATCTAGTTGTACTCTGCTTATGAAATCTAACAAACCACAGCATGTGTTGCATAAATGCTCTTTAGTTAATAGTGAAAATCGTGTTGGGTTCGTGAACTGTGCAAATTCATTTGAGCCGAAAATTCACTGGGTTTACCGGAAAGGAACTCTTGCTTCTAGGAAGACACAGCAGCTTTGGTTTAACTCCGTTTGTGAAGGGAAATTCACACCAGAGTTCTCATCCATGAAACATACTCTGTTATAACGCAAGAAACATGCTCTTCTTCCAGCGTCTCCAATACAGCAAGAAACATGAGCATGCCCAGAAAAAAAGAACTGTGTTTCTTACTCATACGGACCATATCTAGTTAAACTCTGCTTATGAAACTGTAACAAACCACAGCATATCTTACATAGATGCTCTTTAGTTAATAGTGAAAATCGTGTTGGGATCATGAACTGTATAAATTCATTTGAGCCGAAATATCACTGGGTTTACCAGAAATGACCTCTTGCTTGTAGGAAGACACAGAGACTTTGGTTTAATTCCATTTCTGAAGGAAAATTCAGACCAGTGTTCTCATCCAAGAAACATACTCTGTTTTACGTAAGAAGCATGATCTTCTTTCCAGCGTCTCCCATACAGCAAGAAACATGAGCATGCCCAGAAAAAAAGAACTGTGTTTCTTACTCATACGGACCATATCTACTTAAACTCTGCTTATGAAACTGTAACAAAGCACAGCATCTCTTACATAGATGCTCTTTAGTTAGTAGTGAAAATCCTGTTGGGTTCAAGAACTGTGTAAATTCATTTGAGCCGAAAAATCACTGGGTTTACCGGAAATGAACTCTTGCTTGCAGGAAGACACAGAGGCTGTGGTTTAACTCCGTTTGTGAAGGGAAATTCAGACCAGTGTTCTCATCCATGAAACACCCTCTGTTTTAACGCAAGAAGCTTCCTCTTCTTTCCCGAGTCAGCAATATAGCAAGAAACATGAGCATGCCCAGAAAAAAAGAGCTGTGTTTTCTACTCATACCGACAATATCTAGTTGAACTCTGCTTATGAAACTGTAACAAACCACAGCATTGTTACATAGATGCTCTTTAGTTAATAGTGAAAAACCTGTTGGTTTCAAGAACTGTTTAAATTCTTTTGAGCCGAAAAATCACTGGGTTTACCAGATATGAACTCTTGCTTGTAGGAAGACACAGAGACTTTGGTTTAACTCCGTTTCTGAAGGAAAATTCAGACCAGTGTTCTCATCCAAGAAACATACTCTGTTATAACGCAAGAAGCATGCTCTTCTTCAAGCGTCTCCAATACAGCAAGAAACATGAGCATGCAGAGAAACAAAGAACTGTGTTTCTTACTCATACGGACCATATCTAGTTAAACTCTGCTCATGAAATTGTAACAAACCACAGCATCTATTACATAGATGCTCTTTAGTTAATAGTGAAAATCGTGCTGGGATCATGAACTGTATAAATTCATTTGAGCCGAAATTCACTGGGTTTGCCCGAAATGACCTCTTGCTTGTAGGATACCACAGAGGCTTGGGATTCTCTCCGTTTGTGAAGGGAAATTCAGACCAGAGTTCTCATCCATGAAACACACTCTGATTTAGCGCAAAGAGCATGCTCTTCTTTCCATGTCTCTAATACAGCAAGAAACATGAGCATGCACAGAAAAAAAGAACTGTGTTTCCTACTCATTAGGACCATATCTAGTTGACCTCTGCTTATGAAACTGTAACAAACCACAGCATCTCTGACATAGGTGCCCTTTAGTTAATAGTGAAAATCCTGTTGGGTTCGTGAACTGTGTAAATTCATTTGAGCCGAAAAATCACTGTGTTCACCGGAAATGAACTCTTGCTTGTAGGGAGACACAGAGGCTCTGGTTTAACTCCGTTTGTGAAGGGAAATTCAGACCAGTGTGCTCATCCATGAAACACCCTCTGTTTTAACGCAAGTAGCATCCTCTTCTTTCCAGAGTCGGCAATACAGCAAGAAATATGAGCATGTCCAGAAAAAAAGAACTGAGTTTCCTACTCATACGGACCATATCTAGTTGAACTCTGCTTATGAAACTGTAACAAACCACAGCATGTGTTGCATAAATGCTCTTTAGTTAATAGTGAAAATCGTGTTGGGTTCGTGAATTCTGCAAATTCATTTGAGCCGAAAATTCACTGGGTTTACTGGAATGGAACTCTTGATTGTAGGAAGACACAGCAGCATTGGTTTAACTCTGTTTGTGAAGGGAAATTCACACCAGAGTTCTCATCCATGAAACATACTCTGTTATAACGCAAGAAGCATGCTCTTCTTCAAGCGTCTCCAATACAGCAAGAAACATGAGCATGCGCAGAAAAAAAGAACTGTGTTTCTTACTCATATGGACCATATATAGTTAAACTCTGCTTATGAAACTGTAACAAACCACAGCATCTCTTACATATATGGTCTTTCATTTATAGTGAAAAACGTGTTGGGTTCGTGAACTGTGTAAATTCATTTGAGCCAAAAAATCACTGGGTTTACCGGAAAACAACTCTTGCTTGTAGGAAGACACAGAGGCTTTGGTTTAACTCTGTTTGTGAAGGGAAATTCAAACCACTGTTCTCATCCATGAAACACCCTCTGTTTTAATGCAAGAAGCTTCCACTTCTTTCCAGAGTCTACAATACAGCAAGAAACATGAGCATGCTCAGAAAAAAAGAACTCTGTTACCTACTCATACGGACCATATCTAGTTGAACTCTGCTTATGAAACTGTAACAAACCACAGCATGTGTTACATAGATGCTCTTTAGTTAATAGTGAAAAACATGTTGGTTTCAAAACTGTGTAAATTCATTTGACCCGAAAAATCACTGGGTTTACTGGATATGAACTCTTGCTTGTAGGAAGACACAGAGACTTTGGTTTAACTCCGTTTCTGAAAGAAAATTCAGACCAGTGCTCTCATCCAAGAAACATACTCTGTTATAACGCAAGAAACATGCTCTTCTTCAAGCGTCTCCAATACAGCAAGAAACATGAGCATGCCCAGAAAAAAAGAACTGTGTTTCCTACTCATACGGACCATATATAGTTGAACTCTGCTTATGAAACTGTAACAAACCACAGCATCTCTTACATATATGGTCTTTCATTTATAGTGAAAAACGTGTTGGGTTCGTGAACTGTGTAAATTCATTTGAGCCAAAAAATCACTGGGTTTACCGGAAAACAACTCTTGCTTGTAGGAAGACACAGAGGCTTTGGTTTAACTCTGTTTGTGAAGGGAAATTCAAACCACTGTTCTCATCCATGAAACACCCTCTGTTTTAATGCAAGAAGCTTCCACTTCTTTCCAGAGTCTACAATACAGCAAGAAACATGAGCATGCTCAGAAAAAAAGAACTCTGTTACCTACTCATACGGACCATATCTAGTTGAACTCTGCTTATGAAACTGTAACAAACCACAGCATGTGTTACATAGATGCTCTTTAGTTAATAGTGAAAAACATGTTGGTTTCAAAACTGTGTAAATTCATTTGAGCCGAAAATTCACTGGGTTTACTGGATATGAACTCTTGCTTGTAGGAAGACACAGAGACTTTGGTTTAACTCCGTTTCTGAAGGAAAATTCAGACCAGTGCTCTCATCCAAGAAACATACTCTGTTATAACGCAAGAAACATGCTCTTCTTCAAGCGTCTCCAATACAGCAAGAAACATGAGCATGCCCAGAAAAAAAGAACTGTGTTTCCTACTCATACGGACCATATATAGTTGAACTCTGCTTATGAAACTGTAACAAACCACAGCATCTCTGACATAGGTGCTCTTTAGTTAATAGTGAAAATCCTGTTGGGTTCGTGAACTGTGCAAATTCATTTGAGCCGAAAATTCACTGGGTTTACCGGAAAGGAACTCTTGCTTCTAGGAAGACACAGCAGCTTTGGTTTAACTCCGTTTGTGAAGGGAAATTCACACCAGAGTTCTCATCCATGAAACATACTCTGTTATAACGCAAGAAACATGCTCTTCTTCCAGCGTCTCCAATACAGCAAGAAACATGAGCATGCCCAGAAAAAAAGAACTGTGTTTCTTACTCATATGGACCATATATAGTTAAACTCTGCTTATGAAACTGTAACAAACCACAGCATCTCTTACATATATGGTCTTTCGTTTATAGTGAAAAACGTGTTGGGTTCGTGAACTGTGTAAATTCATTTGAGCCGAAAAATCACTGGGTTTACCGGAAAACAACTCTTGTTTGTAGGAAGACACAGAGGCTTTGGTTTAACTCCGTTTGTGAAGGGAAATTCAGACCAGTGTTCTCATCCATGAAACACCCTCTGTTTTAACGCAAGAAGCTTCCTCTTCTTTCCAGAGTCTACAATACAGCAAGAAACATGAGCATGCTCAGAAAAAAAGAACTGTGTTACCTATGCATATGGACCATATCTAGTTGAACTCGGCTTATGAAACTGTAACAAACCACAGCATGTGTTACATAGATGCTCTTTAGTTAATAGTGAAAAACATGTTGGTTTCAAAACTTTGTAAATTCATTTGACCCGAAAAATCACTGGGTTTTACGGATATGAACTCTTGCTTGTAGGAAGACACAGAGACTTTGGTTTAACTCCGTTTCTGAACGAAAATTCAGACCAGTGTTCTCATCCATGAAACATACTCTGTTTTAACGTAAGAAGCATGCTCTTCTTTCCAGCGTCTCCAATACAGCAAGAAAAATGAGCATGCCCAGAAAAAAAGAACTGTGTTTCTTACTCATATGGACCATATATACTTGAACTCTGCTTATGAAACTGTAACAAACCAGAGCATCTCTTACATATATGGTCTTTAGTTTATAGTGAACAACCTGTTGGGTTCGTGAACTGTGTAAATTCATTTGAGCCGAAAAATCACTGGGTTTACCGGAAAACAACTCTTGTTTGTAGGAAGACACAGAGGCATTGGTTTAACTCCATTTGTGTATGGAAATTCAGACCTGTGTTCTATTCCATGAAACACCCTCTGTTTTAACGCAAGAAGCTTCCTCTTCTTTCCAGATTCTGCAATACAGCGAGAAACATGAGCATGCTCAGAAAAAAAGAACTCTGTTACCTACTCATACGGACCATATCTAGCTTAACTCTGCTTATGAAACTGTAACAAACCACAGCATGTGTTACATAGATGCTCTTTAGTTAATAGTGAAAAACATGTTGGTTTCAAAACTGTGTAAATTCATTTGACCCGAAAAATCACTGGGTTTACCGGATATGAACTCTTGCTTGTAGGAAGACACAGAGACTTTGGTTTAACTCCGTTTCTGAAGGAAAATTCAGACCAGTGCTCTCATCCAAGAAACATACTCTGTTATAACGCAAGAAACATGCGCTTCTTCAAGCGTCTCCAATACAGCAAGAATCATGAGCATGCCCAGAAAAAAAGAACTGTGTTTCCTACTCATACGGACCATATATAGTTGAACTCTGCTTATGAAACTTAACAAATCACAGCATCTCTGACATAGGTGCTCTTTAGTTAATAGTGAAAATGTGTTGGGTTCGTGAACTGTGTAAATTCATTTGAGCCGAAAAACCACTGGGTTCACTGGAAAGGAACTCTTGCTTGTAGGGAGACACAGAGGCTCTGGTTTAACTCCGTTTGTGAAGGGAAATTCAGACCAGTGTGCTCATCCATGAAACACCCACTGTTTTAACGCAAGTAGCATCCTCTTCTTTCCAGAGTCTGCAATACAGCAAGAAATATGAGCATGTCCAGAAAAAAAGAACTGTGTTTCCTACTCATACGGACCATATCTAGTTGAACTCTGCTTATGAAACTCTAACAAACCACACCATGTGTTGCATAAATGCTCTTTAGTTAATAGTGAAAATCGTGTTGGGTTCGTGAACTGTGCAAATTCATTTGAGCCGAAAATTCACTGGGTTTACCGGAAAGGAACTCTTGCTTCTAGGAAGACACAGCAGCTTTGGTTTAACTCCGTTGTGAAGGGAAATTCACACCAGAGTTCTCATCCATGAAACATACTCTGTTATAACGCAAGAAACATGCTCTTCTTCCAGCGTCTCCAATACAGCAAGAAACATGAGCATGCCCAGAAAAAAAGAACTGTGTTTCTTACTCATACGGACCATATCTAGTTAAACTCTGCTTATGAAACTGTAACAAACCACAGCATATCTTACATAGATGCTCTTTAGTTAATAGTGAAAATCGTGTTGGGATCATGAACTGTATAAATTCATTTGAGCCGAAATATCACTGGGTTTACCGGAAATGACCTCTTGATTGTAGGAAGACACAGAGACTTTGGTTTAATTCCATTTCTGAAGGAAAATTCAGACCAGTGTTCTCATCCAAGAAACATACTCTGTTTTTACGGAAGAAGCATGATCTTCTTCCCAGCGTCTCCCATACAGCAAGAAACATGAGCATGCCCAGAAAAAAAGAACTGTGTTTCTTACTCATACGGACCATATCTACTTAAACTCTGCTTATGAAACTGTAACAAAGCACAGCATCTCTTACATAGATGCTCTTTAGTTAGTAGTGAAAATCCTGTTGGGTTCAAGAACTGTGTAAATTCATTTGAGCCGAAAAATCACTGGGTTTACCGGAAATGAACTCTTGCTTGCAGGAAGACACAGAGGCTGTGGTTTAACTCCGTTTGTGAAGGGAAATTCAGACCAGTGTTCTCATCCATGAAACACCCTCTGTTTTAACGCAAGAAGCTTCCTCTTCTTTCCCGAGTCAGCAATATAGCAAGAAACATGAGCATGCCCAGAAAAAAAGAGCTGTGTTTCCTACTCATACCGACCATATCTAGTTGAACTCTGCTTATGAAACTGTAACAAACCACAGCATGTGTTACATAGATGCTCTTTAGTTAATAGTGAAAAACCTGTTGGTTTCAAGAACTGTTTAAATTCTTTTGAGCCGAAAAATCACTGGGTTTACCAGATATGAACTCTTGCTTGTAGGAAGACACAGACACTTTGGTTTAACTCCGTTTCTGAAGGAAAATTCAGACCAGTGTTCTCATCCAAGAAACATACTCTGTTATAACGCAAGAAGCATGCTCTTCTTCAAGCGTCTCCAATACAGCAAGAAACATGAGCATGCAGAGAAACAAAGAACTGTGTTTCTTACTCATACGGACCATATCTAGTTAAACTCTGCTTATGAAACTGTAACAAACCACAGCATATCTTACATAGATGCTCTTTAGTTAATAGTGAAAACCGTGTTGGGATCATGAACTGTATAAATTCATTTGAGCCAAAATATCACTGGGTTTACCGGAAAGGACCTCTTGCTTGTAGGAAGACACAGAGACATTGGTTTAATTCCATTTCTGAAGGAAAATTCAGACCAATGATCTCATCCAAGAAACATACTCTGTTTTAACGTAAGAAGCATGCTCTTCTTTCCAGCGTCTCCCATACAGCAAGAAACATGAGCATGCCCAGAAAAAAAGAGCTGTTTCCTACTCATACCGACAATATCTAGTTGAACTCTGCTTATGAAACTGTAACAAACCACAGCATGTGTTACATAGATGCTCTTTAGTTAATAGTGAAAAACCTGTTGGTTTCAAGAACTGTTTAAATTCTTTTGAGTCGAAAAATCACTGGGTTTACCAGATATGAACTCTTGCTTGTAGGAAGACACAGAGACTTTGGTTTAACTCCGTTTCTGAAGGAAAATTCAGACCAGTGTTCTCATCCAAGAAACATACTCTGTTATAAAGCAAGAAGCATGCTCTTCTTCAAGCGTCTCCAATACAGCAAGAAACATGAGCATGCAGAGAAACAAAGAACTGTGTTTCTTACTCATACGGACCATATCTAGTTAAACTCTGCTCATGAAATTGTAACAAACCACAGCATCTATTACATAGATGCTCTTTAGTTAATAGTAAAAATCGTGTTGGGATCATGAACTGTATAAATTCATTTGAGCCGAAATTCACTGGGTTTACCGGAAATGACCTCTTGCTTGTAGGATACCACAGAGGCTTGGGATTCTCTCCGTTTGTGAAGGGAAATTCAGACCAGAGTTCTCATCCATGAAACACACTCTGATTTAGCGCAAAGAGCATGCTCTTCTTTCCATGTCTCTAATACAGCAAGAAACATGAGCATGCCCAGAAAAAAAGAACTGTGTTTCCTACTCATTAGGACCATATCTAGTTGAACTCTGCTTATGAAACTGTAACAAACCACAGCATCTCTGACATAGGTGCTCTTTAGTTAATAGTGAAAATACTGTTGGGTTCGTGAACTGTGTAAATTCATTTGAGCCGAAAAATCACTGGGTTCACCGGAAATGAACTCTTGCTTGTAGGGAGACACAGAGGCTCTGGTTTAACTCCGTTTGTGAAGGGAAATTCAGACCAGTGTGCTCATCCATGAAACACCCTCTGTTTTAACGCAAGTAGCATCCTCTTCTTTCCAGAGTCTGCAATACAGCAAGAAATATGAGCATGTCCAGAAAAAAAGAACTGTGTTTCCTACTCATACGGACCTTATCAGGTTGAACTCTGCTTATGAAACTGTAACAAACCACAGCATGTGTGGCATAAATGCTCTTTAGTTAATAGTGAAAATCGTGTTGGGTTCGTGAACTCTGCAAATTCATTTGAGCCGAAAATTCACTGGGTTTACTGGAAAGGACCTCTTGCTTGTAGAAGACACAGCGGCATTGGTTTAACTCCGTTTGTGAAGGGAAATTCACACCAGAGTTCTCATCCATGAAACATACTCTGTTATAACGCAAGAAGCATGCTCTTCTTCAAGCGTCTCCAATACAGCAAGAAACATGAGCATGCCCAGAAAAAAAGAACTGTGTTTCTTACTCATATGGACCATATATAGTTAAACTCTGCTTATGAAACTGTAACAAACCACAGTATCTCTTACATATATGGTCTTTCATTTATAGTGAAAAACGTGTTGGGTTCGTGAACTGTGTAAATTCATTTGAGCCAAAAAATCACTGGGTTTACCGGAAAACAACTCTTGCTTGTAGGAAGACACAGAGGCTTTGGTTTAACTCTGTTTGTGAAGGGAAATTCAGACCACTGTTCTCATACATGAAACACCCTCTGGTTTAATGCAAGAAGCTTCCTCTTCTTTCCAGATTCTACAATACAGCAAGAAACATGAGCATGCTCAGAAAAAAAGAACTGTGTTACCTACTCATATGGACCATATCTAGTTGAACTCTGCTTATGAAACTGTAACAAACCACAGCATGTGTTACATAGATGCTCTTTAGTTACTAGTGAAAAACATGTTGGTTTCAAAACTTTGTAAATTCATTTGACCCGAAAAATCACTGGGTTTTACGGATATGAACTCTTGCTTGTAGGAAGACACAGACACTTTGGTTTAACTCCGTTTCTGAAGGAAAATTCAGACCAGTGTTCTCATCCATGAAACATACTCTGTTATAACGCAAGAACCATGCTCTTCTTCAAGCGTCTCCAATACAGCAAGAAACATGAGCATGCCCAGAAAAAAAGAACTGTGTTTCTTACTCATATGGACCATATATAGTTAAACTCTGCTTATGAAACTGTAACAAACCACAGCATCTCTTACATATATGGTCTTTCATTTATAGTGAAAAACGTGTTGGGTTCGTGAACTGTGTAAATTCATTTGAGCCTAAAAATCACTGGGTTTACCGGAAAACAACTCTTGCTTGTAGGAAGACACAGAGGCTTTGGTTTAACTCTGTTTGTGAAGGGAAATTCAAACCACTGTTCTCATCCATGAAACACCCTCTGTTTTAATGCAAGAAGCTTCCTCTTCTTTCCAGAGTGTACAATACAGCAAGAAACATGAGCATGCTCAGAAAAAAAGAACTGTGTTACCAACTCATATGGACCATATCTAGTTGAACTCTGCTTATGAAACTGTAACAAACCACAGCATGTGTTACATAGATGCTCTTTAGTTACTAGTGAAAAACATGTTGGTTTCAAAACTTTGTAAATTCATTTGACCCGAAAAATCACTGGGTTTTACGGATATTAACACTTGCTTGTAGGAAGACACAGACACTTTGGTTTAACTCCGTTTCTGAAGGAAAATTCAGACCAGTGTTCTCATCCATGAAACATACTCTGTTATAACGCAAGAAGCATGCTCTTCTTCCAGTGTCTCCAATACAGCAGGAAACAAGAGCATGCCCAGAAAAAAAGAACTGTGTTTCCTTCTCATTAGGACCATATCTAGTTGAACTCTGCTTATGAAACTGTAACAAATCACAGCATCTCTGACATAGGTGCTCTTTAGTTAATAGTGAAAATCCTGTTGGGTTCGTGAACTGTGTAAATTCATTTGAGCCGAAAAATCACTGGGATCACAGGAAATGAACTCTTGCTTGTAGGGAGACACAGAGGCTCTCGTTTAACTCCGTTTGTGAAGGGAAATTCAGACCAGTGTGCTCATCCATGAAACACCCACTGTTTTAACGCAAGTATCATCCTCTTCTTTCCAGAGTCTGCAATACAGCAAGAAATATGAGCATGTCCAGAAAAAAAGAACTGTGTTTCCTACTCATACGGACCATATCTAGTTGAACTCTGCTTATGAAACTCTAACAAACCACAGCATGTGTTGCATAAATGCTCTTTAGTTAATAGTGAAAATCATGTTGGGTTCGTGAACTGTGCAAATTCATTTGAGCCGAAAATTCACTGGGTTTACCGGAAAGGAACTCTTGCTTCTAGGAAGACACAGCAGCTTTGGTTTAACTCCGTTTGTGAAGGGAAATTCACACCAGAGTTCTCATCCATGAAATATACTCTGTTATAACGCAAGAAACATGCTCTTCTTCCAGCGTCTCCAATACAGCAAGAAACATGAGCATGCCCAGAAAAAAAGAACTGTGTTTCTTACTCATACGGACCATATCTAGTTAAACTCTGCTTATGAAACTGTAACAAACCACAGCATATCTTACATAGATGCTCTTTAGTTAATAGTGAAAAACGTGTTGGGTTCGAGAACTGTGTAAATTCATTTGAGCCGAAAAATCACTGGGTTTACCGGAAAACAACTCTTGTTTGTAGGAAGACACAGAGGCTTTGTTTTAACTCCATTTGTGTATGGAAATTCAGACCAGTGTTCTCATCCATGAAACACCCTCTGTTTTAAAGCAAGAAGCTTCCTCTTCTCTCCAGATTCTGCAATACAGCAAGAAACATGAGCATGCTCAGAAAAAAAGAACTCTGTTACCTACTCATACGGACCATATCTAGTTGAACTCTGCTTATGAAACTGTAACAAACCACAGCATGTGTTACATAGATGCTCTTTAGTTAATAGTAAAAACATGTTGGTTTCAAAACTGTGTAAATTCATTTGACCCGAAAAATCACTGGGTTTACCGGATATGAACTCTTGCTTGTAGGAAGACACAGAGACTTTGGTTTAACTCCGTTTCTGAAGGAAAATTCAGACCAGTGCTCTCATCCAAGAAACATACTCTGTTATAACGCAAGAAACATGCTCTTCTTCAAGCGTCTCCAATACAGCAAGAAACATGAGCATGCCCAGAAAAAAAGAACTGTGTTTCCTACTCATACGGACCATATATAGTTAAACTCTGCTTATGAAACTGTAACAAACCACAGCATCTCTTACATATATGGTCTTTCATTTATAGTGAAAAACGTGTTGGGTTCGTGAACTGTGTAAATTCACTTGAGCCAAAAAATCACTGGGTTTACCGGAAAACAACTCTTGCTTGTAGGAAGACACAGAGGCTTTGGTTTAACTCTGTTTGTGAATGGAAATTCAAACCACTGTTCTCATCCATGAAACACCCTCTGTTTTAATGCAAGAAGCTTCCACTTCTTTCCAGAGTCTACAATACAGCAAGAAAAATGAGCATGCTCAGAAAAAAAGAACTGTGTTACCTACTCATATGGACCATATCTAGTTGAACTCTGCTTATGAAACTGTAACAAACCACAGAATGTGTTACATAGATGCTCTTTAGTTACTAGTGAAAAACATGTTGGTTTCAAAACTTTGTAAATTCATTTGACCCGAAAAATCACTGGGTTTTACGGATATGAACTCTTGCTTGTAGGAAGACACAGACACTTTGGTTTAACTCCGTTTCTGAAGGAAAATTCAGACCAGTGTTCTCATCCATGAAACATACTCTGTTATAACGCAAGAAGCATGCTCTTCTTCCAGCGTCTCCAATACAGCAGGAAACAAGAGCATGCCCAGAAAAAAAGAACTCTGTTTCCTTCTCATTAGGATCATATCTAGTTGAACTCTGCTTATGAAACTGTAACAAACCACAGCATGTGTTACATAGATGCTCTTTAGTTAATAGTGAAAAACGTGTTGGGTTCGTGAACTGTGTAAATTCATTTGAGCCGAAAATTCACTGGGTTTACCGGAAAGGAACTCTTGCTTGTAGGAAGACACAGAGACTTTGGTTTAATTCCATTTCTGAAGGAAAATTCAGACCAGTGTTCTCATCCAAGAAACATACTCTGTTTTAACGTAAGAAGCATGCTCTTCTTTCCAGCGTATCCAATACAGCAAGAAAAATGAGCATGCCCAGAAAAAAAGAATTGTGTTTCTTATTCATATGGACCATATATAGTTAAACTCTGCTTATGAATCTGTAACAAACCACAGCATCTCTTACATATATGGTCTTTAGTTTATATTGAAAAACGTGTTGGGTTCGTGAACTGTGTAAATTCATTTGAGCCGAAAAATCACTGGGTTTACCTGAAAACAACTCTTGTTTGTAGGAAGACACAGAGGCTTTGGTTTAACTCCATTTGTGCATGGAAATTCAGACCAGTGTTCTTATCCATGAAACACCCTCTGTTTTAACGCAAGAAGCTTCCTCTTCTTTCCAGATTCTTCAATACAGCAAGAAACATGAGCATGCTCAGAAAAAAAGAACTCTGTTACCTACTCATACGGACCATATCTAGTTGAACTCTGTTTATGAAACTGTAACAAACCAAAGCATGTGTTACATAGATGCTCTTTAGTTAATAGTGAAAAACATGTTGGTTTCAAAACTGTGTAAATTCATTTGACCCGAAAAATCACTGGGTTTACCGGTAATGAACTCTTGCTTGTAGGAAGACACAGAGACTTTGGTTTAACTCCGTTTCTGAAGGAAAATTCAGACCAGTGCTCTCATCCAAGAAACATACTCTGTTATAACGCAAGAAACATGCTCTTCTTCAAGCGTCTCCAATACAGCAAGAAACATGAGCATGCCCAGAAAAAAAGAACTGTGTTTCCTACTCATACGGACCATATATAGTTGAACTCTGCTTATGAAACTGTAACAAACCACAGCATCTCTGACATAGGTGCTCTTTAGTTAATAGTGAAAATCCTGTTGGGTTCGTGAACTGTGTAAATTCATTTGAGCCGAAAAATCACTGGGTTCACCGGAAATGAACCTTTGCTTGTAGGGAGACACAGAGGCTCTGGTTTAACTCCGTTTGTGAAGGGAAATTCAGACCAGTGTGCTCATCCATGAAACACCCACTGTTTTTACGCAAGTCGCATCCTCTTCTTTCCAGAGTCTGCAATACAGCAAGAAATATGAGCATGTCCAGAAAAAAAGAACTGTGTTTCCCACTCATACGGACCATATCTAGTTGAACTCTGCTTATGAACCTCTAACAAACCACAGCATGTGTTGCATAAATGCTCTTTAGTTAATAGTGAAAATCGTGTTGGGTTCGTGAACTGTGTAAATTCATTTGAGCCGAAAAATCACTGGGTTTACCGGAAAACAACTCTTGCTTGTAGGAAGACACAGAGGCTTTGGTTTAACTCTGTTTGTGAAGGGAAATTCAGGCCAGTGTTCTCATCCATGAAACACCCTCTGTTTTAATGCAAGAAGCTTCCTCTTCTTTCCAGAGTCTGCAATACAGCAAGAAACATGAGCATGCCCAGAAAAAAAGAACTGTGTTACCTACTCATACGGACCATATCTAGTTGAACTCTGCTCATGAAACTGTAACAAACCACAGAATGTGTTATATAGATGCTCTTTAGTTAATAGTGAAAAACATGTTGGTTTCAAAACTGTGTAAATTCATTTGACCCGAAAAATCACTGTGTTTACCGGATATGAACTCTTGCTTGTAGGAAGACACAGAGACTTTGGTTTACCTCCGTTTCTGAAGGAAAATTCAGACCAGTGTTCTCATCCATGAAACATACTCTGTTATAACGCAAGAAGCATGTTCTTCCTCCAAAGTCTCCAATCAGCAAGAAACATGAGCATGCCCAGAAAAAAAGAACTGTGTTTCTTACTCATACGGACCATATCTAGTTAAACTCTGCTTATGATACTGTAACAAACCACAGCATCTCTTACATAGATGCTCTTTAGGTAATAGTGAAAATCGTGTTGGGATCATGAACTGTATAAATTCATTTGAGCCGAAATATCACTGGGTTTACCGGAAATGACCTCTTGCTTGTAGGAAGACCCAGAGACTTTGGTTTAATTCCATTTCTGAAGGAAAATTCAGACCAGTGTTCTCATCCAAGAAACATACTCTGTTTTATCGTAAGAAGCATGCTCTTCTTTCCAGCGTCTCCCATACAGCAAGAAACATGAGCATGCCCAGAAAAAAAGAACTGTGTTTCTTACTCATACGGACCATATCTACTTAAACTCTGCTTATGAAACTGTAACAAAGCACAGCATCTCTTACATAGATGCTCTTTAGTTAGTAGTGAAAATCCTGTTGGGTTCAAGAACTGTGTAAATTCATTTGAGCCGAAAAATCACTGGGTTTACCAGAAATGAACTCTTGCTTGTAGGAAGACACAGAGGCTGTGGTTTAACTCCGTTTGTGAAGGGAAATTCAGACCAGTGTTCTCATCCATGAAACACCCTCTGTTTTAAAGCAAGAAGCTTCCTCTTCTTTCCCGAGTCAGCAATATAGCAAGAAACATGCGCATGCACAGAAATAAAGAGCTGTGTTTCCTACTCATACCGACCATATCTAGTTGAACTCTGCTTATGAAACTGTAACAAACCACAGCATGTGTTACATTGATGCTTTTTAGTTAATAGTGAAAAACATGTTGGTTTCAAAACTGTGTAAATACATTTGACCCGAAAAATCAATGGGTTTACCGGATATGAACTCTTGCTTGTAGGAAGACACAGAGACTTTGGTTTAACTCCGTTTCTGAAGGAAAATTCAGACCAGTGCTCTCATCCAAGAAACATACTCTGTTATAACGCAAGAAACATGCTCTTCTTCAAGCGTCTCCAATACAGCAAGAAACATGAACATGCACAGAAAAAAAGAACTGTGTTTCCTACTCATACGGACCATATATAGTTGAACTCTGCTTATGAAACTGTAACAAACCACAGCATCTCTGACATAGGTGCTCTTTAGTTAATAGTGAAAATCCTGTTGGGTTCGTGAACTGTGTAAATTCATTTGAGCCGAAAAATCACTGGGTTCACCGGAAATGAACTCTTGCTTGTAGGGAGACACAGAGGCTCTGGTTTAACTCCGTTTGTGAAGGGAAATTCAGACCAGTGTACTCATCCATGAAACACCCACTGTTTTAACGCAAGTAGCATCCTCTTCTTTCCAGAGTCTGCAATACAGCAAGAAATATGAGCATGTCCAGAAAAAAAGAACTGTGTTTCCTACTCATACGGACCATATCTAGTTGAACTCTGCTTATGAAACTTTAACAAACCACAGCATGTGTTGCATAAATGCTCTTTAGTTAATAGTGAAAATCATGCTGGGATCATGAACTGTATAAATTCATTTGAGCCGAAATATCACTGGGTTTACCGGAAATGACCTCTTGCTTGTAGGATACCACAGAGGCTTGGGATTCTCTCCGTTTGTGAAGGGAAATTCAGACCAGAGTTCTCATCCATGAAACACACTCTGATTTAGCGCAAAGAGCATGCTCTTCTTTCCATGTCTCTAATACAGCAAGAAACATGAGCATGCCCAGAAAAAAAGAACTGTGTTTCCTACTCATTAGGACCATATCTGGTTGAACTCTGCGTATGAAACTGTAACAAACCACAGCATCTCTGACATAGGTGCTCTTTAGTTAATAGTGAAAAACCTGTTGGGTTCGTGAACTGTGTAAAATCATTTGAGCCGAAAAATCACTGGGTTTACCGGAATTGAACTCTTGCTTGTAGGAAGACACAGAGGCTGTGGTTTAACTCCGTTTGTGATGGGAAATTCAGACCAGTGTTCTCATCCATGAAACACATTCTGTTTTAACGCAAGAAGCTTCCTCTTCTTTCCCGAGTCAGCAATATAGCAAGAAATATGAGCATGCCCAGAAAAAAGAGCTGTGTTTCCTACTCATACTGACCATATCTAGTTGAACTCTGCTTATTAAACTGTAACAAACCACAGCATGTGTTACATAGATGCTCTTTAGTTAATAGTGAAAAACCTGTTGGTTTCAAGAACTGTGTAAATTCTTTTGAGCCGAAAAATCACTGGGTTTACCAGATATGAACTCTTGCTTGTAGGAAGACACAGAGACTTTGGTTTAACTCCGTTTCTGAAGGAAAATTCAGACCAGTGTTCTCATCCATGAAACATACTCTGTTATAACGCAAGAAGCATGCTCTTCTTCCAGCGTCTCCAATACAGCAAGAAACATGAGCATGCCCAGAAAAAAAGAACTGTGTTTCTTACTCATACGGACCATATCTAGTTAAACTCTGCTTATGAAACTGTAACAAACCACATCATCTCTTACATAGATGCTCTTTAGTTAATAGTGAAAATCGTGTTGGGATCCTGAACTGTATAAATTCATTTGAGCCGAAATATCACTGGGTTTACCGGAAATGACCTCTTGCTTGTAGGAAGACACAGAGACTTTGGTTTAATTCCATTTCTGAAGGAAAATTCAGACCAGTGTTCTCATGCAAGAAACATACTCTGTTTTAACGTAAGAAGCATGCTCTTCTTTCCAGCGTCTCCCATACAGCAAGAAACATGAGCATGCCCAGAAAAAAGAACTGTGTTTCTTACTCATACGGACCATATCTACTTAAACTCTGCTTATGAAACTGTAACAAAGCACAGCATCTCTTACATAGATGCTCTTTAGTTAGTAGTGAAAATCCTGTTGGGTTCAAGAACTGTGTAAATTCATTTGATCCGAAAAATCACTGGGTTTACCGGAAATGAACTCTTTCTTGTAGGAAGACACAGAGGCTGTGGTTTATCTCCGTTTCTGAAGGAAAATTCAGACCAGTGTTCTCATCCAAGAAACATACTCTGTTATAACGCAAGAAGCATGCTCTTCTTCAAGCGTCTCCAATACACCAAGAAACATGAGCATGCAGAGAAACAAAGAACTGTGTTTCTTACTCATACGGACCATATCTAGTTAAACTCTGCTTATGAAACTGTAACAAACCACAGCATCTATTACATAGATGCTCTTTAGTTAATAGTGAAAATCGTGCTGGGATCATGAACTGTATAAATTCATTTGAGCCGAAATATCACTGGGTTTACCTGAAATGACCTCTTGCTTGTAGGATACCACAGAGGCTTGGGATTCTCTCCGTTTGTGAAGGGAAATTCAGAACAGCGTTCTCATCCATGAAACACACTTTGATTTAGCGCAAAGAGCATGCTCTTCTTTCCATGTCTCTAATACAGCAAGAAACATGAGCATGCCCAGAAAAAAAGAACTGTGTTTCCTACTCATTAGGACCATATCTAGTTGAACTCTGCTTATGAAACTGTAACAAACCACAGCATCTCTGACATAGTTGCTCTTTAGTTAATAGTGAAAAACGTGTTGGGTTTGTGAACTGTGTAAAATCATTTGAGCCGAAAAATCACTGGGTTTACCGGAAAACAACTCTTGCTTGTAGGAAGACACAGAGGCTTTGGTTTAACTCTGTTTGTGAAGGGAAATTGAAACCATTGTTCTCATCCAGGAAACAACCTCTTTTTTAATGCAAGAAGCTTCCTCTTCTTTCCAGAGTCTACAATACAGCAAGAAACATGAGCATGCTCAGAAAAAAAGAACTGTGTTACCTACTCATACGGACCATATCTAGTTGAACTCTGCTCATGAAACTGTAACAAACCACAGAATGTGTTATATAGATGCTCTTTAGTTAATAGTGAAAAACATGTTGGTTTCAAAACTGTGTAAATTCATTTGACCCGAAAAATCACTGGGTTTACCGGATATGAACTCTTGCTTGTAGGAAGACACAGAGACTTTATTTTGCCTCCATTTCTGAAGGAAAATTCAGACCAGTGTTCTCATCCATGAAACATACTCTGTTATAACGCAAGAAGCATGCTCTTCTTCCAGAGTCTCCAATACAGCAAGAAACATGAGCATGCCCAGAAAAAAAGAACTGTGTTTCTTACTCATACAGACCATATCTTGTTAAACTCTGCTTATGAAACTGTAACAAAGCACAGCATCTCTTACATAGATGCTCTTTAGTAAGTAGTGAAAATCCTGTTGGGTTCAAGAACTGTGTAAATTCATTTGATCCGAAAAATCACTGGGTTTACCGGAAATGAACTCTTGCTTGTAGGAAGACACAGAGGCTGTAGTTTAACTCCGTTTGTGATGGGAAATTCAGACCAGTGTTCTCATCCATGAAACACACTCTGTTTTAACGCAAGAAGCTTCCTCTTCTTTCCCGAGTCAGCAATATAGCAAGAAACATGAGCATGCCCAGAAAAAAAGAGCTGTGTTTCCTACTCATACGGACCATATCTAGTTGAACTCTGCTTATGAAACTGTAACAAACCACAGCATCTCTTACATAGATGCTCTTTAGTTAATAGTGAAAAACCTGTTGGTTTCAAGAACTGTGTAAATTCTTTTGAGCCGAAAAATCAAGGGTTTACCAGATATGAACTCTTGCTTGTAGGAAGACACAGAGACTTTGGTTTAACTCCGTTTCTGAAGGAAAATTCAGACCAGTGTTCTCATCCATGAAACATACTCTGTTATAACGCAAGAAGCATGCTCTTCTTCCAGAGTCTCCAATACAGCAAGAAACATGAGCATTCCCAGAAAAAAAGAACTGTGTTTCTTACTCATGCGGACCATATCTACTTAAACTCTGCTTATGAAACTGTAACAAAGCACAGCATCTCTTACATAGATGCTCTTTAGGTAGTAGTGAAAATCCTGTTGGGTTCAAGAACTGTGTAAATTCATTTGATCCGAAAAATCACTGGGTTTACCGGAAATGAACTCTTGCTTGTAGGAAGACACAGAGGCTGTGGTTTAACTCCGTTTGTGAAGGGAAATTCAGACCAGTGTTCTCATCCATGAAACATACTCTGTTATAACGCAAGAAGCATGCTCTTCTTCCAGCGTCTCCAATACAGCAAGAAACATGAGCATGCCCAGAAAAAAAGAACTGTGTTTCTTACTCATACGGACCATATCTACTTAAACTCTGCTTATGAAACTGTAACAAAGCACAGCATCTCTTACATAGATGCTCTTTAGTTAGTAGTGAAAATCCTGTTGGGTTCAAAAACTGTGTAAATTCATTTGATCCGAAAAATCACTGGGTTTACCGGAAATGAACTCTTGCTTGTAGGAAGACACAGAGGCTGTGGTTTAACTCCGTTTGTGAAGGGAAATTCAGACCAGTGTTCTCATCCATGAAACACCCTCTGTTTTAACGCAAGAAGCGTCCTCTTCTTTCCCGAGTCAGCAATATAGCAAGAAACATGAGCATGCACAGAAAAAATGAGCTGAGTTTCCTACTCATACAGACCATATCTAGTTGAACTCTGCCTATGAAACTGTAACAAACTACAGCATGTGTTACATAGATGCTCTTTAGTTAATAGTGAAAAACATGTTGGTTTCAAAACTGTGTAAATTCATTTGACCCGAAAAATCACTGGGTTTACCGGATATGAACTCTTGCTTGTAGGAAGACACAGAGACTTTGGTTTAACTCCTTTTCTGAAGGAAAATTCAGACCATTGCTCTCATCCAAGAAACATACTCTGTTATAACGCAAGAAACATGCTCTTCTTCAAGCGTCTCCAATACAGCAAGAAACATGAGCATGCCCAGAAAAAAAGAACTGTGTTTCCTACTCATACGGACCATATATAGTTATACTCTGCTTATGAAACTCTACCAAACCACAGCATCTCTGACGTAGGTGCTCTTTAGTTAATAGTGAAAATCCTGTTGGGTTCGTGAACTGTGTAAATTCATTTGAGCCGAAAAATCACTGGGTTCACCGGAAATGAACTCTTGCTTGTAGGGAGACACAGAGGCTCTGGTTTAACTCCGTTTGTGAAGGGAAATTCAGAACACTGTGCTCATCCATGAAACACCCACTGTTTTAACGCAAGTAGCATCCTCTTCTTTCCAGAGTCTGCAATACAGCAAGAAATATGAGCATGTCCAGAAAAAAAGAACTGTGTTTCCTACTCATACGGACCATAACTAGTTGAACTCTGCTTATGAAACTCAAACAAACCACAGCATGTGTTGCATATATGCTCTTTAGTTAATAGTGAAAATCGTGTAGGGTTCGTGAACTGTGCAAATTCATTTGAGCCGAAAATTCACTGGGTTTACCGGAAAGGAACTCTTGCTTGTAGGAAGACACAGCAGCTTTGGTTTAACACCGTTTGTGAAGGGAAATTCACACCAGAGTTCTCATCCATGAAACATACTCTGTTATAACGCAAGAACCATGCTCTTCTTCAAGCGTCTCCAATACAGCAAGAAACATGAGCATGCCCAGAAAAAAAGAACTGTGTTTCTTACTCATATGGACCATATATATTTAAACTCTGCTTATGAAACTGTAACAAACCACAGCATCTCTTACATATATGGTCTTTCGTTTATAGTGAAAAACGTGTTGGTTTCAAGAACTGTGTAAATTCTTTTGAGCCGAAAAATCACTGGGTTTACCTGATATGAACTCTTGCTTGTAGGAAGACACAGAGGCTTGGGATTCTCTCCGTTTCTGAAGGGAAATTCAGACCAGTGTTCTCATCCATGAAACATACTCTGTTATAACGCAAGAAGCATGCTCTTCTTCCAGCGTCTCCAATACAGCAAGAAACATGAGCAAGCCCAGAAAAAAAGAACTGTGTTTCTTACTCATACGGACCATATCTAGTTAAACTCTGCTTATGAAAGTGTAACAAACCACAGCATCTCTTACATAGATGCTCTTTAGTTAATAGTGAAAATCGTGTTGGGATCCTGAAATGTATAAATTCATTTGAGCCGAAATATCACTGGGTTTACCGGAAATGACCTCTTGCTTGTAGGAAGACACAGAGAATTTGGTTTAATTCCATTTCTGAAGGAAAATTCAACCAGTGTTCTCATGCAAGAAACATACTCTGTTTTAACGTAAGAAGCATGCTCTTCTTTCCAGCGTCTCCCATACAGCAAGAAACATGAGCATGCCCAGAAAAAAAGAACTGTGCTTCTTACTCATACGGACCATATCTACTTAAACTCTGCTTATGAAACTGTAACAAAGCACAGCATCTCTTACATAGATGCTCTTTAGTTAGTAGTGAAAATCCTGTTGGGTTCAAGAACTGTGTAAATTCATTTGATCCGAAAAATCACTGGGTTTACCGGAAATGAACTCTTTCTTGTAGGAAGACACAGAGGCTGTGGTTTATCTCCGTTTCTGAAGGAAAATTCAGACCAGTGTTCTCATCCAAGAAACATACTCTGTTATAACGCAAGAAGCATGCTCTTCTTCCAGCGTCTCCAATACAGCAAGAAACATGAGCATGCCCAGAAAAAAAGAACTGTGTTTCTTACTCATACGGACCATATCTAGTTAAACTCTGCTTATGAAACTGTAACAAACCACAGCATCTCTTACAGAGATGCTCTTTAGTTAATAGTGAAAATCGTGTTGGGATCATGAGCTGTATAAATTCATTTGAGCCGAAATATCACTGGGTTTACCGGAAATGACCTCTTGCTTGAAGGAAGACACAGAGACTTTGGTTTAATTCCATTTCTGAAGGAAAATTCAGACCAGTGTTCTCATGCAAGATACATACTCTGTTTTAACGTAAGAAGCATGCTTTTCTTTCTAGCGTCTCCCATACAGCAAGAAACATGAGCATGCCCAGAAAAAAAGAACTGTGTTTCTTACTCATACGGACCATATCTACTTAAACTCTGCTTATGAAACTGTAACAAAGCACAGCATCTCTTACATAGATGCTCTTTAGTTAGTAGTGAAAATCCTGTTGGGTTCAAGAACTGTGTAAATTCATTTGATCCGAAAAATTACTGGGTTTACCGGAAATGAACTCTTGCTTGTAGGAAGACACAGAGGCTGTGGTTTAACTCCGTTTGTGAAGGGAAATTCAGACCAGTGTTCTCATCCATGAAACACCCTCTGTTTTAACGCAAGAAGCTTCCTCTTCTTTCCCGAGTCAGCAATATAGCAAGAAACATGAGCATGCACAGAAAAAAAGAGCTGTGTTTCCTACTCATACCGACCATATCTAGTTGAACTCTGCTTATGAAACTGTAACAAACCACAGCATGTGTTACATAGATGCTCTTTAGTTAATAGTGAAAAACCTGTTGGATTCAAGAACTCTGTAAATTCTTTTGAGCCGAAAAATCACTGGGTTTACCAATATGAACTCTTTCTTGTAGGAAGACACAGAGACTTTGGTTTATCTCCGTTTCTGAAGGAAAATTCAGACCAGTGTTCTCATCCAAGAAACATACTCTGTTATAACGCAAGAAGCATGCTCTTCTTCAAGCGTCTCCAATACAGCAAGAAACATGAGCATGCCCAGAAAAAAAGAACTGTGTTTCTTACTCATACGGACCATATCTAGTTAAACTCTGCTTATGAAACTGTAACAAACCACAGCATCTATTACATAGATGCTCTTTAGTTAATAGTGAAAATCGTGCTGGGATCATGAACTGTATAAATTCATTTGAGCCGAAATATCACTGGGTTTACCGGAAATGACCTCTTGCTTGTAGGAAGACACAGAGACTTTGGTTTAATTCCATTTCTGAAGGAAAATTCAGACCAGTGTTCTCATGCAAGAAACATACTCTGTTTTAACATAAGAAGCATGCTCTTCTTTCCAGCGTCTCCCATACAGCAAGAAACATGAGCATGCCCAGAAAAAAAGAACTGTGTTTCTTACTCATACGGACCATATCTAGTTAAACTCTGCTTATGAAACTGTAACAAACCACAGCATCTATTACATAGATGCTCTTTAGTTAATAGTGAAAATCGTGCTGGGATCTTGAACTGTATAAATTCATTTGAGCCGAAATATCACTGGGTTTACTGGAAATGACCTCTTGCTTGTAGGATACCACAGAGGCTTGGGATTCTCTCCGTTTGTGAAGGGAAATTCAGACCAGCGTTCTCAAACATGAAACACACTCTGATTTAGCGCAAAGAGCATGCTCTTCTTTCCATGTCTCTAATACAGCAAGAAATATGAGCATGCCCAGAAAAAAAGAACTGTGTTTCCTACTCATTAGGACCATATCTAGTTGAACTCTGCTTATGAAACTGTAACAAACCACAGCATCTCTGACATAGGTGCTCTTTAGTTAATAGTGAAAAACGTGTTGGGTTCGTGAACTGTGTAAAATCATTTGAGCCGAAAAATCACTGGGTTTACCGGAAAACAACTCTTGCGTGTAGGAAGACACAGAGGCTTTGATTTCACTCTGTTTGTGTATGGAAATTCAGACCAGTGTTCTCATCCATGAAACACCCTCTGTTTTAACGCAAGAAGCTTCCTCTTCTTTCCAAAGTCTGCAATACCGCAAGAAACATGAGCATGCTCAGAAAAAAAGAACTCTGTTACCTACTCATACGGACCATATCTAGTTGAACTCTGTTTATGAAACTGTAACAAACCAAAGCATGTGTTACATAGATGCTCTTTAGTTAATAGTGAAAAACATGTTGGTTTCAAAACTGTGTAAATTCATTTGACCCGAAAAATCACTGGGTTTACCGGTAATGAACTTTTGCTTGTAGGAAGACACAGAGACTTTGGTTTAACTCCGTTTCTGAAGGAAAATTCAGACCAGTGCTCTCATCCAAGAAACATACTCTGTTATAACGCAAGAAACATGCTCTTCTTCAAGCGTCTCCAATACAGCAAGAAACATGAGTATGCCCAGAAAAAAAGAACTGTGTTTCCTACTCATACGGACCATATATAGTTGAACTCTGCTTATGAAACTGTAACAAACCACAGCATCTCTGACATAGGTGCTCTTTAGTTAATAGTGAAAATCCTGTTGGGTTCGTGAACTGTGTAAATTCATTTGAGCCGAAAAATCACTGGGTTCACCGGAAATGAACTCTTGCTTGTAGGGAGACACCGAGGCTCTGGTTTAACTCCGTTTGTGAAGGGAAATTCAGACCAGTGTGCTCATCCATGAAACACCCACTGTTTTAACGCAAGTAGCATCCTCTTCTTTCCAGAGTCTGCAATACAGCAAGAAATATGAGCATGTCCAGAAAAAATGAACTGTGTTTCCAACTCATACGGACCATATCTTGTTGAACTCTGCTTATGAAACTGTAACAAACCACATCATGTGTTGCATAAATGCTCTTTAGTTAATAGTGAAAATCGTGTTGGGTTCGTGAACTGTGCAAATTCATTTGAGCCGAAAATTCACTGGGTTTACCGGAAAGGAACTCTTGCTTGTAGGAAGACACAGCGGCTTTGGTTTAACTCCGTTTGTGAAGGGAAATTCACAGCAGAGTTCTCATCCATGTAACATACTCTGTTATAAAGCAAGAAGCATGCTCTTCTTCAAGCGTCTCCAATACAGCAAGAAACATGAGCAAGCCCAGAAAAAAAGAACTGTGTTTCCTACTCATATGGACCATATATAGTTAAACTCTGCTTATGAAACTGTAACAAACCACAGCATCTCTTACATATATGGTCTTTCATTTATAGTGAAAAACGTGTTGGCTTCGTGAACTGTGTAAATTCATTTGAGCCGAAAAATCACTGGGTTTACCGGAAAACAACTCTTGCTTGTAGGAAGACACAGAGGCTTTGGTTTAACTCTGTTTGTGAAGGGAAATTCAGACCAGTGTTCTCATCCATGAAACACCCTCTGTTTTCATGCAAGAAGCTTCCTCTTCTTTCCAGAGTCTACAATACAGCAAGAAACATGAGCATGGCCAGAAAAAAAGAACTGTGTTTCTTACTCATACGGACCATATCTAGTTAAACTCTGCTTATGAAACTGTAACAAACCACAGCATCTCTTACATAGATGCTCTTTAGTTAATAGAGAAAATCGTGTTGGGATCATGAACTGTATAAATTCATTTGAGCCGAAATATCACTGGGTTTACCAGAAATGACCTCTTGCTTGTAGGATACCACAGAGGCTTTGGTTTCACTCCGTATGTGAAGGGAAATTCAGACCAGAGTTCTCATCCATGAAACACACACTGTTTTAGGGCAAAGAGCATGCTCTTCTTTCCATGTCTCTAATACAGCAAGAAACAAGAGCATGCCCAGAAAGAAAGAACTGTGTTTCCTACTCATTAGGACCATATCTAGTTGAACTCTGCTTATGAAACTGTAACAAACCACAGCATGTGTTACATAGATGCTCTTTAGTTAATAGTGAAAAACGTGTTGGGTTCGTGAACTGTGTAAATTCATTTGAGCCAAAAATTCACTGGGTTTACCGGAAATGAACTCTTGCTTGTAGCACGACACAGAGACTTTGGTTTAATTCCATTTCTGAAGGAAAATTCAGACCAGTGTTCTCATCCAAGAAACATACTCTGTTTTAACGTAAGAAGCATGCTCTTCTTTCCAGCGTCTCCAATACAGCAAGAAAAATGAGCATGCCCAGAAAAAAAGACCTGTGTTTCTTACTCATATGGACCATATATAGTTAAACTCTGCTTAAGAAACTGTAACAAACCACAGCATCTCTTACATATATGGTCTTTCGTTTATAGTGAAAAACGTGTAGGGTTCGTGAACTGTGTAAATTCATTTGAGCCGAAAAATCACTGGGTTTACCGGAAAACAACTCTTGCTTGTAGGAAGACACAGAGGCTTTGGTTTAACTCCGTTTGTGTATGAAATTCAGACCAGTGTTCTCATCCATGAAACACCCTCTGTTTTAACGCAAGAAGCTTCCTCTTCTTTCCAGAGTCTGCAATACAGCAAGAAACATGAGCATGCTCAGAAATAAAGAACTGTGTTACCTACTCATACGGACCATGTCTAGTTGAACTCTGCTTATGAAACTGTAACAAACCACAGCATGTGTTACATAGATGCTCTTTAGTTAATAGTGAAAAACATGTTGGTTTCAAAACTGTGTAAATTCATTTGAGCCGAAAAATCACTGGGTTTACCTGATATGACCTCTTGCTTGTAGGAAGACACAGAGACTTTGGTTTAACTCCATTTCTGAAGGAAAATTCAGACCAGTGTTCTCATCCATGAAACATACTCTGTTATAAGGCAAGAAGCATGCTCTTCTTCCAGCGTCTCCAATACAGCAAGAAACATGAGCATGCCCAGAAAAAAAGAACTGTGTTTCTTACTCATACGGACCATATCTAGTTAAACTCTGCTTCTGAAACTGTAACAAACCACAGCATCTATTACATAGATGCTCTTTAGTTAATAGTTAAAATCGTGCTGGGATCATGAACTGTATAAATTCATTTGAGCCGAAATATCACTGGGTTTACCGGAAATGACCTCTTGCTTGTAGGATACCACAGAGGCTTTGGTTACACTCCGTTTGTGAAGGGAAATTCAGACCAGAGTTCTCATCCATGAAACACACTCTGTTTTAGCGCAAAGAGCATGCTCTTCTTTCCATGTCTCTAATACAGCAAGAAACATGAGCATGCCCAGAAAAAAAGAACTGTGTTTCCTACTCATTAGGACCATATCTAATTGTACTCTGCTTATGAAACTGTAACAAACCACAGCATGTGTTACAAAGATGCTCTTTAGTTAATAGTGAAAAACGTGTTGGGTTCGTGAACTGTGTAAATTCTTTGAGCCGAAAATTCATTGGGTTTACCGGAAATGAACTCTTGCTTGTAGGAAGACACAGAGACTTTGGTTTAAATCCATTTCAGAAGGAAAATTCAGACCAGTGTTCTCATCCAAGAAACATACTCTGTTTTAATGTAAGAAGCATGCTCTTCTTTCCAACGTCTCCAATACAGCAAGAAACGTGACCATACCCAGAAAATCAGAACTGTGTTTCTTACTCATATGGACCATATATAGTTGAACTCTGCTTATGAAACTGTAACAAAGCACAGCATCTCTTACATATATGGTCTTTCGTTTATAGTGAAAAACGTGTTGGGTTCGTGAACTGTGCAAATTCATTTGAGCCGAAAAATCACTGGGTTTACCGGAAAACAACTCTTGCTTTTAGGAAGACACAGAGGCTTTGGTTTAACTCCGTTTGTATAGGGAAATTCAGAACAGTGTTCTCATCCATGAAACACCCTCTGTTTTAACACAAGAAGCTTCCTCTTCTTTCCAGAGTCTGCAATACAGCACGAAATATGAGCATGCTCAGAAAAAAAGAACTGTGTTACCTACTCATACCGACCATATCTAGTTGAACTCTGCTTATGAAACTGTAACAAACCACAGCATGTGTTACATAGATGCTCTTTAGTTAATAGTGAAAAACATGTTGGTTTCAAAACTGTGTAAATTCATTTGACCCGAAAAATCACTGGGTTTACCGGATATGAACTCCTGCTTGTAGGAAGACACAGAGACTTTGGTTTAACTCCGTTTCTGAAGGAAAATTCAGACCAGTGTTCTCATCCATGAAACATACTCTGTTATAACACAAGAAGCATGCTCTTCTTCCAGCGTCTCCAATACAGCAAGAAACATGAGCATGCCCAGAAAAAAAGAACTGTGTTTCTTACTCATACGGACCATATCTAGTTAAACTCTGCTTATGAAACTCTAACAAACCACAGCATCTATTACATAGATGCTCTTTAGTTAATAGTGAAAATCGTGCTGGGATCATGAACTGTATAAATTCATTTGAGCCGAAATATCACTGGGTTTACCGGAAATGACCTCTTGCTTGTAGGATACCACAGAGGCTTTGGTTTCACTCTGTATGTGAAGGGAAATTCAGACCAGAGTTCTCATCCATGAAACACACTCTGTTTTAGCGCAAAGAGCATGCTCTTCTTTCCATGTCTCTAATACAGCAAGAAACAAGAGCATGCCCAGAAAGAAAGAACTGTGTTTCCTACTCATTAGGACCATATCTAGTTGAACCTTGCTTATGAAACTGTAACAAACCACAGCATGTGTTACATAGATGCTCTTTAGTTAATAGTGAAAAACGTGTTGGGTTCGTGAACTGTGTAAATTCATTTGAGCCAAAAATTCACTGTGTTTACCGGAAATGAACTCTTGCTTTTAGGATGACACAGAGACTTTGGTTTAATTCCATTTCTGAAGGAAAATTCAGACCAGTGTTCTCATCCAAGAAACATACTCTGTTTTAACGTAAGAAGCATGCTCTTCTTTCCAGCGTCTCCAATACAGCAAGAAAAATGAGCATGCCCAGAAAAAAAGAACTGTGTTTCTTACTCATATGGACCATATATAGTTAAACTCTGCTTAAGAAACTGTAACAAACCACAGCATCTCTTACATATATGGTCTTTCGTTTATAGTGAAAAACGTGTTGGGTTCGTGAACTGTGTAAATTCATTTGAGCCGAAAAATCACTGGGTTTACCAGAAAACAACTCTTGCTTGTAGGAAGACACTGAGGCTTTGGTTTAACTCCGTTTGTGTATGAAATTCAGACCAGTGTTCTCATCCATGAAACACCCTCTGTTTTAACGCAAGAAGCTTCCTCTTCTTTCCAGAGTCTGCAATAAAGCAAGAAACATGAGCATGCTCAGAAAAAAAGAACTGTGTTACCTACTCATACGGACCATGTCTAGTTGAACTCTGCTTATGAAACTGTAACAAACCACAGCATGTGTTACATAGATGCTCTTTAGTTAATAGTGAAAAACATGTTGGTTTCAAAACTGTGTAAATTCATTTGAGCCGAAATATCACTGGGTTTACCGGAAATGAACTCTTGCTTGTAGGAAGACACAGAGGCTCTTGTTTAACTCCGTTTGTGAAGGGAAATTCAGACCAGTGTGCTCATCCATGAAACACCCACTGTTTTAACGCAAGTAGCATCCTCTTCTTTCCAGAGTCTGCAATACAGCAAGAAATATGAGCATGTCCAGAAAAAAAGAACTGTGTTTCCTACTCATACGGACCATATGTAGTTGAACTCTGCTTATGAAACTGTAACAAACCACAGTATGTGTTGTATAAATGCTCTTTAGTTAATAGTGAAAATCGTGTTGGGTTCGTGAACTCTGCAAATTCATTTGAGCCGAAAATTCAATGGGTTGACCGGAAAGGAACTCTTGCTTGTGGGAAGACACAGAGGCATTGGTTTAACTCCGTTTGTGAAGGGAAATTCACACCAGAGTTCTCATCCATGAAACATACTCTGTTATAACGCAAGAAGCATGCTCTTCTTCAAGCGTCTCCAATACAGCAAGAAACATGAGCATGCCCAGAAAAAAAGAACTGTTTTTCTTACTCATATGGACCATATATAGTTAAACTCTGCTTATGAAACTGTAACAAACCACAGCATCTCTTACATATATGGTCTTTCATTTATAGTGAAAAACGTGTTGGGTTCGTGAACTGTGTAAATTCATTTGAGCCGAAAAATCACTGGGTTTACCGGAAAAAAACTCTTGCTTGTAGGAAGACACAGAGGCTTTGGTTTAACTCTGTTTGTGAAGGGAAATTCAGACCACTGTTCTCATCCATGAAACACCCTCTGTTTTAATGCAAGAAGCTTCCTCTTCTTTCCAGAGTCTACAATACAGCAAGAAACATGAGCATGCTCAGAAAAAAAGAACTGTGTTACCTACTCATATGGACCATATCTAGTTGAACTCTGCTTATGAAACTGTAACAAACCACAGCATGTGTTACATAGATGCTCTTTAGTTAATAGTGAAAAACATGTTGGTTTCAAAACTTTGTAAATTCATTTGACCCGAAAATTCATTGGGTTTACCGGAAATGACCTCTTGCTTGTAGGATACCACAGAGGCTTTGGTTTCACTCCGTTTGTGAAGGGAAATTCAGACCAGTGTGCTCATCCATGAAACATCCTCTGTTTTAACGCAAGTAGCATCCTCTTCTTTCCAGAGTCTGCAATACAACAAGAAATATGAGCATGTCCAGAAAAAAAGAACTGTGTTTCTTACTCATACGGACCATATCTAGTTAAACTCTGCTTATGAAACTGTAACAAACCACAGCATCTCTTACACAGATGCTCTTTAGTTAATAGTGAAAATCGTGTTTGGTTCGTGAACTGTGTAAATTCATTTGAGCCGAAATATCACTGGGTTTACCGCAAATGTCCTCTTGCTTGTAGGATACCACAGAGGCTTTGGTTTCATTCCGTTTGTGAAGGGAAATTCAGACCAGAGTTCTCATCCATGAAACACACTCTGTTTTAGCGCAAAGAGCATGCTCTTCTTTCCATGTCTCTAATACAGCAAGAAACAAGAGCATGCCCAGAAAGAAAGAACTGTGTTTCCTACTCATTAGGACCATATCTAGTTGAACTCTGCTTATGAAACTGTAACAAACCACAGCATGTGTTACATAGATGCTCTTTAGTTAATAGTGAAAAACGTGTTGGGTTCGTGAACTGTGTAAATTCATTTGAGCCAAAAATTCACTGGGTTTACCGGAAATGAACACTTGATTGGAGGAAGACACAGAGACTTTTGTTTAATTCCATTTCTGAAGGAAAATTCAGACCAGTGTTCTCATCAAAGAAACATACTATGTTTTAACGTAAGAAGCATGCTCTTCTTTCCAGCGTCTCCAATACAGCAAGAAAAATGAGCATGCCCAGAAAAAAAGAACTGTTTTTCTTACTCATATGGACCATATATAGTTAAACTCTGCTTAAGAAACTGTAACAAACCACAGCATCACTTACATATATGTTCTTTCGTTTATAGTGAAAAACGTGTTGGGTTCGTGAACTGTGTAAATGAATTTGAGCCGAAAAATCACTGGGTTTACTGGAAAACAACTCTTGCTTGTAGGAAGACACAGAGGCTTTGGTTTAACTCCGTTTGTGTATGGAAATTCAGACCAGTGTTCTCATCCATGAAACACCCTCTGTTTTAACGCAAGAAGCTTCCTCTTCTTTCCAGATTCTGCAATACAGCAAGAAACATGAGCATGCTCAGAAAAAAAGAACTGTGTTACCTACTCATACAGACCATATCTAGTGGAACTCTGCTTATGAAACTGTAACAAAGCACAGCATCTCTTACATATATGGTCTTTCGTTTATAGTGAAAAACATGTTGGGTTCGTGAACTGTGCAAATTCATTTGAGCCGAAAAATCACTGGGTTCACCGGAATTGAACTCTTGCTTGTAGGGAGACACAGAGGCTTTGGTTTAACTCCGTTTGTGAAGGGAAATTCAGACCAGTGTGCTCATCCATGAAACACCCTCTGTTTTAACGCAAGAAGCTTCCTCTTCTTTCCAGAGTCTGCAATACAGCAAGAAACATGATCATGCTCAGAAAAAAAGAACTGTGTTACCTACTCAAACGGACCATATCTAGTTGAACTCTGCTTATGAAACTGTAACAAACCACAGCATGTGTTACATAGATGCTCTTTAGTTAATAGTGAAAAACATGTTGGTTTCAAAACTGTGTAAATTCATTTGACCCGAAAAATCACTGGGTTTACCTGATATAAACTCTTGCTTGGAGGAAGACACAGAGACTTTGGTTTAACTCCGTTTCTGAAGGAAAATTCAGACCAGTGTTCTTATCCATGAAACATAGTCTGTTATAAGGCAAGAAGCATTCTCTTCTTCCAGCGTCTCCAATACAGCAAGAAACATGAGCATGCCCAGAAAAAAAGAACTGTGTTTCTTATTCATACGGACCATATCTAGTTAAACTCTGGTTATGAAACTGTAACAAACCACAGCATCTATTTCATAGATGATCTTTAGTTAATAGCTAAAATCGTGCTGGTATCATGAACTGTATAAATTCATTTGAGCCGAAATATCACTGGGTTTACCGGAAATGACCTCTTGTTTGTAGGATACCACAGAGGCTTTGGTTACACTCCGTTTGTGAAGGGAAATTCAGACCAGAGTTCTCATCCATGAAACACACTCTGTTTTAGCGCAAAGAGCATGCTCTTCTTTCCATGTCTCTAATACAGCAAGAAACAAGAGCATGCCCAGAAAGAAAGAACTGTGTTTCCTACTCATTAGGACCATATCTAGTTGAACTCTGCTTATGAAACTGTAACAAACCACAGCATGTGTTACATAGATGCTCTTTAGTTAATAGTGAAAATCGTGTTGGGTTCGTGAACTGTGTAAATTCATTTGAGCCAAAAATTCACTGGGTTTACCGGAAATGAACACTTGATTGGAGGAAGACACAGAGACTTTTGTTTAATTCCATTTCTGAAGGAAAATTCAGACCAGTGTTCTCATCAAAGAAACATACTATGTTTTAACGTAAGAAGCATGCTCTTCTTTCCAGCGTCTCCAATACAGCAAGAAAAATGAGCATGCCCAGAAAAAAGAACTGTTTTTCTTACTCATATGGACCATATATAGTTAAACTCTGCTTAAGAAACTGTAACAAACCACAGCATCACTTACATATATGGTCTTTCGTTTATAGTGAAAAACGTGTTTGGTTCGTGAACTGTGTAAATGAATTTGAGCCGAAAAATCACTGGGTTTACTGGAAAACAACTCTTGCTTGTAGGAAGACACAGAGGCTTTGGTTTAACTCCGTTTGTGTATGGAAATTCAGACCAGTGTTCTCATCCATGAAACACCCTCTGTTTTAACGCAAGAAGCTTCCTCTTCTTTCCAGATTCTGCAATACAGCAAGAAACATGAGCATGCTCAGAAAAAAAGAACTGTGTTACCTACTCATACAGACCATATCTAGTGGAACTCTGCTTATGAAACTGTAACAAAGCACAGCATCTCTTACATATATGGTCTTTCGTTTATAGTGAAAAACATGTTGGGTTCGTGAACTGTGCAAATTCATTTGAGCCGAAAAATCACTGGGTTCACCGGAATTGAACTCTTGCTTGTAGGGAGACACAGAGGCTTTGGTTTAACTCCGTTTGTGAAGGGAAATTCAGACCAGTGTGCTCATCCATGAAACACCCTCTGTTTTAACGCAAGAAGCTTCCTCTTCTTTCCAGAGTCTGCAATACAGCAAGAAACATGATCATGCTCAGAAAAAAAGAACTGTGTTACCTACTCATATGGACCATATCTAGTTGAACTCTGCTTATGAAACTGTAACAAACCACAGCATGTGTTACATAGATGCTCTTTAGTTAATAGTGAAAAACATGTTGGTTTCAAAACTGTGTAAATTCATTTGACCCGAAAAATCACTGGGTTTACCTGATATAAACTCTTGCTTGTAGCAAGACACAGAGACTTTGGTTTAACTCCGTTTCTGAAGGAAAATTCAGACCAGTGTTCTTATCCATGAAACATAGTCTGTTATAAGGCAAGAAGCATTCTCTTCTTCCAGCGTCTCCAATACAGCAAGAAACATGAGCATGCCCAGAAAAAAAGAACTGTGTTTCTTATTCATACGGACCATATCTAGTTAAACTCTGGTTATGAAACTGTAACAAACCACAGCATCTATTTCATAGATGATCTTTAGTTAATAGCTAAAATCGTGCTGGGATCATGAACTGTATAAATTCATTTGAGCCGAAATATCACTGGGTTTACCGGAAATGACCTCTTGTTTGTAGGATACCACAGAGGCTTTGGTTACACTCCGTTTGTGAAGGGAAATTCAGACCAGAGTTCTCATCCATGAAACACACTCTGTTTTAGTGCAAAGAGCATGCTCTTCTTTCCATGTCTCTAATACAGCAAGAAACAAGAGCATGCCCAGAAAGAAAGAACTGTGTTTCCTACTCATTAGGACCATATCTAGTTGAACTCTGCTTATGAAACTGTAACAAACCACAGCATGTGTTACATAGATGCTCTTTAGTTAATAGTGAAAAACGTGTTGGGTTCGTGAACTCTGTAAATTCATTTGAGCCAAAAATTCACTGGGTTTACCGGAAATGAACTCTAGCTTGTAGGAAGACACAGAGACTTTGGTTTAACTCCGTTTCTGAAGGAAAATTCAGACCAGTGTTCTCATCCAAGAAACATACTCTGTTATAACGCAAGAAGCATGCTCTTCTTCAAGCGTCTCCTATACAGCAAGAAACATGAGCATGCCCAGAAAAAAAGAACTGTGTTTCCTACTCATACGGACCATATATAGTTGAACTCTGCTTATGAAACTGTAACAAACCACAGCATCTCTGATATAGGTGCCCTTTAGTTAATAGTGAAAATCCTGTTGGGTTCGTGAACTGTGTAAATTCATTTGAGCCGAAAAATCACTGGGTTCACCGGAATTGAACTCTTGCTTGTAGGGAGACACAGAGGCTTTGGTTTAACTCCGTTTGTGAAGGGAAATTCAGACCAGTGTGCTCATCCATGAAACATCCTCTGTTTTAACGCAAGTAGCATCCTCTTCTTTCCAGAGTCTGCAATACAACAAGAAATATGAGCATGTCCAGAAAAAAAGAACTGTGTTTCTTACTCATACGGACCATATCTAGTTAAACTCTGCTTATGAAACTGTAACAAACCACAGCATCTCTTACACAGATGCTCTTTAGTTAATAGTGAAAATCGTGTTTGGTTCGTGAACTGTGTAAATTCATTTGAGCCAAAAATTCACTGGGTTTACCGGAAATGAACTCTGGCTTGTAGGAAGACACAGAGACTTTGGTTTAACTCCGTTTCTGAAGGAAAATTCAGACCAGTGTTCTCATCCAAGAAACATACTCTGTTATAACGCAAGAAGCATGCTCTTCTTCAAGCGTCTCCTATACAGCAAGAAACATGAGCATGCCCAGAAAAAAAGAACTGTGTTTCCTACTCATACGGACCATATATAGTTGAACTCTGCTTATGAAACTGTAACAAACCACAGCATCTCTGATATAGGTGCCCTTTAGTTAATAGTGAAAATCCTGTTGGGTTCATGAACTGTGTAAATTCATTTGAGCCGAAAAATCACTGGGTTCACCGGAATTGAACTCTTGCTTGTAGGGAGACACAGAGGCTTTGGTTTAACTCCGTTTGTGAAGGGAAATTCAGACCAGTGTGCTCATCCATGAAACATCCTCTGTTTTAACGCAAGTAGCATCCTCTTCTTTCCAGAGTCTGCAATACAACAAGAAATATGAGCATGTCCAGAAAAAAAGAACTGTGTTTCTTACTCATACGGACCATATCTAGTTAAACTCTGCTTATGAAACTGTAACAAACCCCAGCATCTCTTACATATATGGTCTTTCGTTTATAGTGAAAAACGTGTTGGGTTCGTGAACTGTTTAAATTCATTTGAGCCGAAAAATCACTGCGTTTACCGGAAAACAACTCTTGTTTGTAGAAAGACACAGAGGATTTGGTTTAACTCCGTTTGTGAAGGGAAATTCAGACCAGTGTTCTCATCCATGAAACACCCTCTGTTTTAACGCAAGAAGCTTCCTCTTCTTTCCAGAGTCTGCAATACAGCAAGAAACATGAGCATGCTCAGAAAAAAAGAACTCTGTTACCTACTCATACGGACCATATCTAGTTGAACTCTGCTTATGAAACTGTAACAAACCACAGCATGTGTTACATAGATGCTCTTTAGTTAATAGTGAAAAACATGTTGGTTTCAAAACTGTGTAAATTCATTTGACCCGAAAAATCACTGGGTTTACAGGATATGAACTCTTGCTTGTAGGAAGACACAGAGACTTTGGTTTAACTCCGTTTCTGAAGGAAAATTCAGACAAGTGTTCTCATCCACGAAACATACTCTGTTATAACGCAAGAAGCATGCTCTTCTTCCAGCGTCTCCAATACTGCAAGAAACATGAGCATCCCCGAAAAAAAGAACTGTGTTTCTTACTCATACGGACCATATCTCATTAAACTCTGCTTAGGAAACTGTAACAAAGCACAGCATCTCTTACATAGATGCTCTTTAGTTAATAGTGAAAATCGTGTTGGGATCATGAACTTTATGAATTCATTTGAGCCGAAATATCACTGGGTTTACCGCAAATGACCTCTTGCTTGTAGGATACCACAGAGGCTTTGGTTTCACTCCGTTTGTGAAGGGAAATTCAGACCAGAGTTCTCATCCATGAAACACACTCTGTTTTAGCGCAAAGAGCATGCTCTTCTTTCCATGTCTCTAATACAGCAAGAAACAAGAGCATGCCCAGAAAGAAAGAACCGTGTTTCCTACTCATTAGGACCATATCTAGTTGAACTCTGCTTATGAAACTGTAACAAACCACAGCATGTGTTACATAGATGCTCTTTAGTTAATAGTGAAAAACGTGTTTGGTTCATGGACTGTGTAAATTCATTTGAGCCAAAAATTCACTGGGTTTACCCGAAATGAACACTTGATTGGAGGAAGACACAGAGACTTTGGTTTAATTCCATTTCTGAAGGAAAATTCAGACCAGTGTTCTCATCAAAGAAACATACTATGTTTTAACGTAAGAAGCATGCTCTTCTTTCCAGCGTCTCCAATACAGCAAGAAAAATGAGCATGCCCAGAAAAAAAGAACTGTTTTTCTTACTCATATGGACCATATATAGTTAAACTCTGCTTAAGAAACTGTAACAAACCACAGCATCACTTACATATATGGTCTTTCGTTTATAGTGAAAAACGTGTTGGGTTCGTGAACTGTGTAAATGAATTTGAGCCGAAAAATCACTGGGTTTACTGGAAAACAACTCTTGCTTGTAGGAAGACACAGAGGCTTTGGTTTAACTCCGTTTGTGTATGGAAATTCAGACCAGTGTTCTCATCCATGAAACACCTTCTGTTTTAACGCAAGAAGCTTCCTCTTCTTTCCAGATTCTGCAATACAGCAAGAAACATGAGCATGCTCAGAAAAAAAGAACTGTGTTACCTACTCATACAGACCATATCTAGTTGAACTCTGCTTATGAAACTGTAACAAAGCACAGCATCTCTTACATATATGGTCTTTCGTTTATAGTGAAAAACATGTTGGGTTCGTGAACTGTGCAAATTCATTTGAGCCGAAAAATCACTGGGTTCACCGGAATTGAACTCTTGCTTGTAGGGAGACACAGAGGCTTTGGTTTAACTCCGTTTGTGAAGGGAAATTCAGACCAGTGTGCTCATCCATGAAACACCCTCTGTTTTAACGCAAGTAGCATCCTCTTCTTTCCAGAGTCTGCAATACAACAAGAAATATGAGCATGTCCAGAAAAAAAGAACTGTGTTTCTTACTCATACGGACCATATCTAGTTAAACTCTGCTTATGAAAATGTAACAAACCACAGCATCTATTACATAGATGCTCTTTAGTTAATAGTTAAAATCATGCTGGGATCATGAACTGTATAAATTCATTTGAGCCGAAATATCACTGGGTTTACCGGAAATGACCTCTTGCTTGTAGGATACCACAAAGGCTTTGGTTACACTCCGTTTGTGAAGGGAAATTCAGACCAGAGTTCTCATCCATGAAACACCCTCTGTTTTAACGCAAGAAGCTTCCTCTTCTTTCCAGAGTCTGCAATACAGCAAGAAACATGATCATGCTCAGAAAAAAAGAACTGTGTTACCTACTCATACGGACCATATCTAGTTGAACTCTGCTTATGAAACTGTAACAAAACACAGCATGTGTTACATAGATGCTCTTTAGTTAATAGTGAAAAACATGTTGGTTTCAAAACTGTGTAAATTCATTTGACCCGAAAAATCACTGGGTTTACCTGATATAAACTCTTGCTTGTAGGAAGACACAGAGACTTTGGTTTAACTCCGTTTCTGAAGGAAAATTCAGACCAGTGTTCTTATCCATGAAACATAGTCTGTTATAAGGCAAGAAGCATTCTCTTCTTCCCTCGTCTCCAATACAGCAAGAAACATGAGCATGCCCAGAAAAAAAGAACTGTGTTTCTTACTCATACGGACCATATCTAGTTAAACTCTGCTTATGAAACTGTAACAAACCACAGCATCTATTACATAGATGATCTTTAGTTAATAGCTAAAATCGTGCTGGGATCATGAACTGTATAAATTCATTTGAGCCGAAATATCACTGGGTTTACCGGAAATGACCTCTTGTTTTTAGGATACCACAGAGGCTTTGGTTACACTCCGTTTGTGAAGGGAAATTCAGACCAGAGTTCTCATCCATGAAACACAATCTGTTTTAGCGCAAAGAGCATGCTCTTCTTTCCATGTCTCTAATACAGCAAGAAACATGAGCATGCCCAGAAAAAAAGAACTGTGTTTCCTACTCATTAGGACCATATCTAGTTGAACTCTGCTTATGAAACTGTAACAAACCACAGCATGTGTTACATAGATGCTCTTTAGTTAATAGTGAAAAACGTGTTGGGTTCGTGAACTGTGTAAATTCTTTGAGCCGAAAATTCATTGGGTTTACCGGAAATGAACTCTTGCTTGTAGGAAGACACAGAGACTTTGGTTTAAATCCATTTCTGAAGGAAAATTCAGACCAGTGTTCTCATCCAAGAAACATACTCTGTTTTAATGTAAGAAGCATGCTCTTTTTTCCAACGTCTCCAATACAGCAAGAAACATGAGCATACCCAGAAAATCAGAACTGTGTTTCTTACTCATATGGACCATATATAGTTAAACTCTGCTTATGAAACTGTAACAAAGCACAGCATCCCTTACATATATGGTCTTTCGTTTATAGTGAAAAACGTGTTGGGTTCGTGAACTGTGCAAATTCATTTGAGCCGAAAAATCACTGGGTTTACAGGAAAACAACTCTTGCTTTTAGGAAGACACAGAGGCTTTGGTTTAACTCCGTTTCTGAAGGAAAATTCAGACCAGTGTTCTCATCCATGAAACATACTCTTTTATAACGCAAGAAGCATGCTCTTCTTCCAGCGTCTCCAATACAGCAAGAAACATGAGCATCCCCGAAAAAAAGAACTGTGTTTCTTACTCATATGGACCATATCTAATTAAACTCTGCTTAGGAAACTGTAACAAACCACAGCATCTCTTACATAGATGCTCTTTAGTTAATAGTGAAAATCGTGTTGGGATCATGAACTTTATGAATTCATTTGAGCCGAAATATCACTGGGTTTACCGCAAATGACCTCTTGCTTGTAGGATACCACAGAGGCTTTGGTTTCACTCCGTTTGTGAAGGGAAATTCAGACCAGAGTTCTCATCCATGAAACACACTCTGTTTTAGCGCAAAGAGCATGCTCTTCTTTCCATGTCTCTAATACAGCAAGAAACAAGAGCATGCCCAGAAAGAAAGAACTGTGTTTCCTACTCATTAGGACCATATCTAGTTGAACTCTGCTTATGAAACTGTAACAAACCACAGCATGTGTTACATAGATGCTCTTTAGTTAATAGTGAAAAACGTGTTGGGTTCGTGAACTGTGTAAATTCATTTGAGCCAAAAATTCACTGGGTTTACCGGAAATGAACTCTTGCTTGGAGGAAGACACAGAGACTTTGGTTTAATTCCATTTCTGAAGGAAAATTCAGACCAGTGTTCTCATCAAAGAAACATACTCTGTTTTAACGTAAGAAGCATGCTCTTCTTTCCAGCGTCTCCAATACAGCAAGAAACATGAGCATACCCATAAAATCAGAACTGTGTTTCTTACTCATATGGACCATATATAGTTAAACTCTGCTTATGAAACTGTAACAAAGCACAGCATCCGTTTCATATATGGTCTTTCGTTTATAGTGAAAAACGTGTTGGGTTCGTGAACGGTGTAAATGAATTTGAGCCGAAAAATCACTGGGTTCACCTGAATTGAACTCTTGCTTGTAGGGAGACACAGAGGCTTTGGTTTAACTCCGTTTGTGAAGGGAAATTCAGACCAGTGTGCTCATCCATGAAACACCCTCTGTTTTAACGCAAGTAGCATCCTCTTCTTTCCAGAGTCTGCAATATAACAAGAAATATGAGCATGTCCAGAAAAAAAGAACTGTGTTTCTTACTCATACGGACCATATCTAGTTAAACTCTGCTTATGAAAATGTAACAAACCACAGCATCTATTACATAGATGCTCTTTAGTTAATAGTGAAAAACATGTTGGTTTCAAAACTGTGTAAATTCATTTGACCCGAAAAATCACTGGATTTACCTGATATAAACTCTTGCTTGTAGGAAGACACAGAGACTTTGGTTTAACTCCGTTTCTGAAGGAAAATTCAGACCAGTGTACTTATCCATGAAACATAGTCTGTTATAAGGTAAGAAGCATTCTCTTCTTCCAGCGTCTCCTATACAGCAAGAAACATGAGCATGCCCAGAAAAAAAGAACTGTGTTTCTTACTCATACGGACCATATCTAGTTAAACTCTGCTTATGAAACTGTAACAAAACACAGCATCTATTACATAGATGATCTTTAGTTAATAGCTAAAATCGTGCTGGGATCATGAACTGTATAAATTCATTTGAGCCGAAATATCACTGGGTTTACCGGAAATGACCTCTTGTTTTTAGGATACCACAGAGGCTTTGGTTACACTCCGTTTGTGAAGGGAAATTCAGACCAGAGTTCTCATCCATGAAACACAATCTGTTTTAGCGCAAAGAGCATGCTCTTCTTTCCATGTCTCTAATACAGCAAGAAACATGAGCATGCCCAGAAAAAAAGAACTGTGTTTCCTACTCATTAGGACCATATCTAGTTGAACTCTGCTTATGAAACTGTAACAAACCACAGCATGTGTTACATAGATGCTCTTTAGTTAATAGTGAAAAACGTGTTGGGTTCGTGAACTGTGTAAATTCTTTGAGCCGAAAATTCATTGGGTTTACCGGAAATGAACTCTTGCTTGTAGGAAGACACAGAGACTTTAGTTTAAATCCATTTCTGAAGGAAAATTCAGACCAGTGTTCTCATCCAAGAAACATACTCTGTTTTAATGTAAGAAGCATGCTCTTTTTTCCAACGTCTCCAATACAGCAAGAAACATGAGCATACCCAGAAAATCAGAACTGTGTTTCTTACTCATATGGACCATATATAGTTAAACTCTGCTTATGAAACTGTAACAAAGCACAGCATCCGTTTCATATATGGTCTTTCGTTTATAGTGAAAAACGTGTTGGGTTCGTGAACGGTGCAAATTCATTTGAGCCGAAAAATCACTGGGTTTACAGGAAAACAACTCTTGCTTTTAGGAAGACACAGAGGCTTTGGTTTAACTCCGTTTGTATAGGGAAATTCAGAACAGTGTTCTCATCCATGAAACACCCTCTGTTTTAACGCAAGAAGCTTCCTCTTCTTTCCAGAGTCTGCAATACAGCAAGAAACATGAGCATGCTCAGAAAAAAAGAACTGTGTTACCTACTCATACCGACGATATCTCGTTGAACTCTGCTTATGAAACTGTAACAAACCACAGCATGTGTTACATAGATGCTCTTTAGTTAATAGTGAAAAACATGTTGGTTTCAAAACTGTGTAAATTCATTTGAGCCGAAAAATCACTGGGTTTACCGGATATGAATTCTTGCTTGTAGGAAGACACAGAGACTTTGGTTTAACTCCGTTTCTGAAGGAAAATTCAGACCAGTGTTCTCATCCATGAAACATACTCTGTTATAACGCAAGAAGCATGCTCTTCTTCCAGCGTCTCCAATACAGCAAGAAACATCAGCATGCCCAGAATAAAAGAACTGTGTTTCTTACTCATACGGACCATATCTAGTTAAACTCTGCTTATGAAACTGTAACGAACCACAGCATCTCTTACATAGATGCTCTTTAGTTAATAGTGAAAATCGTGTTGGGATCATGAACTGTATAAATTCATTTGAGCCGAAATATCACTGGGTTTACCAGAAATGACCTCTTGCTTGTAGGATACCACAGAGGCTTTGGTTTCTCTCCGTTTGTGAAGGGAAATTCAGACCAGAGTTCTCATCCATGAAACACACTCTGTTTTCGCGCAAAGAGCATGCTCTTCTTTCCATGTCTCTAATACAGCAAGAAACATGAGCATGCCCAGAAAAAAAGAACTGTGTTTCCTACTCATTAGGACCATATCTAGTTGAAATCTGCTTATGAAACTGTAACAAACCACAGCATGTGTTACATAGATGCTCTTAAGTTAATAGTGAAAAACGTGTTGGTTTCGAGAACTGTGTAATTTCTTTTGAGCCGAAAAATCACTGGGTTTAACAGATATGAACTCTTGCTTGTAGGAAGACACAGAGACTTGGGTTTAACTCCGTTTCTGAACGAAAATTCAGACAAGTGTTCTCATCCAAGAAACATACTCTGTTATAAAGCAAGAAGCATGCTCTTCTTCAAGCGTCTCCAATACAGCAAGAAACATGAGCATGCCCAGAAAAAAAGTACTGTGTTTCCTACTCATACGGACCATATATAGTTGAACTCTGCTTATGAAACTGTAACAAACCACAGCATCTCTGATATAGGTGCCCTTTAGTTAATAGTGAAAATCCTGTTGGGTTCGTGAACTGTGTAAATTCATTTGAGCCGAAAAATCACTGGGTTCACCGGAATTGAACTCTTGCTTGTAGGGAGACACAGAGGCTTTGGTTTAACTCCGTTTGTGAAGGGAAATTCAGACCAGTGTGCTCATCCATGAAACATCCTCTGTTTTAACGCAAGTAGCATCCTCTTCTTTCCAGAGTCTGCAATACAACAAGAAATATGAGCATGTCCAGAAAAAAAGAACTGTGTTTCTTACTCATACGGACCATATCTAGTTAAACTCTGCTTATGAAACTGTAACAAACCACAGCATCTCTTACACAGATGCTCTTTAGTTAATAGTGAAAATCGTGTTTGGTTCGTGAACTGTGTAAATTCATTTGAGCCAAAAATTCACTGGGTTTACCGGAAATGAACTCTGGCTTGTAGGAAGACACAGAGACTTTGGTTTAACTCCGTTTCTGAAGGAAAATTCAGACCAGTGTTCTCATCCAAGAAACATACTCTGTTATAACGCAAGAAGCATGCTCTTCTTCAAGCGTCTCCTATACAGCAAGAAACATGAGCATGCCCAGAAAAAAAGAACTGTGTTTCCTACTCATACGGACCATATATAGTTGAACTCTGCTTATGAAACTGTAACAAACCACAGCATCTCTGATATAGGTGCCCTTTAGTTAATAGTGAAAATCCTGTTGGGTTCATGAACTGTGTAAATTCATTTGAGCCGAAAAATCACTGGGTTCACCGGAATTGAACTCTTGCTTGTAGGGAGACACAGAGGCTTTGGTTTAACTCCGTTTGTGAAGGGAAATTCAGACCAGTGTGCTCATCCATGAAACATCCTCTGTTTTAACGCAAGTAGCATCCTCTTCTTTCCAGAGTCTGCAATACAACAAGAAATATGAGCATGTCCAGAAAAAAAGAACTGTGTTTCTTACTCATACGGACCATATCTAGTTAAACTCTGCTTATGAAACTGTAACAAACCCCAGCATCTCTTACATATATGGTCTTTCGTTTATAGTGAAAAACGTGTTGGGTTCGTGAACTGTTTAAATTCATTTGAGCCGAAAAATCACTGCGTTTACCGGAAAACAACTCTTGTTTGTAGAAAGACACAGAGGATTTGGTTTAACTCCGTTTGTGAAGGGAAATTCAGACCAGTGTTCTCATCCATGAAACACCCTCTGTTTTAACGCAAGAAGCTTCCTCTTCTTTCCAGAGTCTGCAATACAGCAAGAAACATGAGCATGCTCAGAAAAAAAGAACTCTGTTACCTACTCATACGGACCATATCTAGTTGAACTCTGCTTATGAAACTGTAACAAACCACAGCATGTGTTACATAGATGCTCTTTAGTTAATAGTGAAAAACATGTTGGTTTCAAAACTGTGTAAATTCATTTGACCCGAAAAATCACTGGGTTTACAGGATATGAACTCTTGCTTGTAGGAAGACACAGAGACTTTGGTTTAACTCCGTTTCTGAAGGAAAATTCAGACAAGTGTTCTCATCCACGAAACATACTCTGTTATAACGCAAGAAGCATGCTCTTCTTCCAGCGTCTCCAATACTGCAAGAAACATGAGCATCCCCGAAAAAAAGAACTGTGTTTCTTACTCATACGGACCATATCTCATTAAACTCTGCTTAGGAAACTGTAACAAAGCACAGCATCTCTTACATAGATGCTCTTTAGTTAATAGTGAAAATCGTGTTGGGATCATGAACTTTATGAATTCATTTGAGCCGAAATATCACTGGGTTTACCGCAAATGACCTCTTGCTTGTAGGATACCACAGAGGCTTTGGTTTCACTCCGTTTGTGAAGGGAAATTCAGACCAGAGTTCTCATCCATGAAACACACTCTGTTTTAGCGCAAAGAGCATGCTCTTCTTTCCATGTCTCTAATACAGCAAGAAACAAGAGCATGCCCAGAAAGAAAGAACCGTGTTTCCTACTCATTAGGACCATATCTAGTTGAACTCTGCTTATGAAACTGTAACAAACCACAGCATGTGTTACATAGATGCTCTTTAGTTAATAGTGAAAAACGTGTTTGGTTCGTGGACTGTGTAAATTCATTTGAGCCAAAAATTCACTGGGTTTACCCGAAATGAACACTTGATTGGAGGAAGACACAGAGACTTTGGTTTAATTCCATTTCTGAAGGAAAATTCAGACCAGTGTTCTCATCAAAGAAACATACTATGTTTTAACGTAAGAAGCATGCTCTTCTTTCCAGCGTCTCCAATACAGCAAGAAAAATGAGCATGCCCAGAAAAAAAGAACTGTTTTTCTTACTCATATGGACCATATATAGTTAAACTCTGCTTAAGAAACTGTAACAAACCACAGCATCACTTACATATATGGTCTTTCGTTTATAGTGAAAAACGTGTTGGGTTCGTGAACTGTGTAAATGAATTTGAGCCGAAAAATCACTGGGTTTACTGGAAAACAACTCTTGCTTGTAGGAAGACACAGAGGCTTTGGTTTAACTCCGTTTGTGTATGGAAATTCAGACCAGTGTTCTCATCCATGAAACACCTTCTGTTTTAACGCAAGAAGCTTCCTCTTCTTTCCAGATTCTGCAATACAGCAAGAAACATGAGCATGCTCAGAAAAAAAGAACTGTGTTACCTACTCATACAGACCATATCTAGTTGAACTCTGCTTATGAAACTGTAACAAAGCACAGCATCTCTTACATATATGGTCTTTCGTTTATAGTGAAAAACATGTTGGGTTCGTGAACTGTGCAAATTCATTTGAGCCGAAAAATCACTGGGTTCACCGGAATTGAACTCTTGCTTGTAGGGAGACACAGAGGCTTTGGTTTAACTCCGTTTGTGAAGGGAAATTCAGACCAGTGTGCTCATCCATGAAACACCCTCTGTTTTAACGCAAGTAGCATCCTCTTCTTTCCAGAGTCTGCAATACAACAAGAAATATGAGCATGTCCAGAAAAAAAGAACTGTGTTTCTTACTCATACGGACCATATCTAGTTAAACTCTGCTTATGAAAATGTAACAAACCACAGCATCTATTACATAGATGCTCTTTAGTTAATAGTTAAAATCATGCTGGGATCATGAACTGTATAAATTCATTTGAGCCGAAATATCACTGGGTTTACCGGAAATGACCTCTTGCTTGTAGGATACCACAAAGGCTTTGGTTACACTCCGTTTGTGAAGGGAAATTCAGACCAGAGTTCTCATCCATGAAACACCCTCTGTTTTAACGCAAGAAGCTTCCTCTTCTTTCCAGAGTCTGCAATACAGCAAGAAACATGATCATGCTCAGAAAAAAAGAACTGTGTTACCTACTCATACGGACCATATCTAGTTGAACTCTGCTTATGAAACTGTAACAAAACACAGCATGTGTTACATAGATGCTCTTTAGTTAATAGTGAAAAACATGTTGGTTTCAAAACTGTGTAAATTCATTTGACCCGAAAAATCACTGGGTTTACCTGATATAAACTCTTGCTTGTAGGAAGACACAGAGACTTTGGTTTAACTCCGTTTCTGAAGGAAAATTCAGACCAGTGTTCTTATCCATGAAACATAGTCTGTTATAAGGCAAGAAGCATTCTCTTCTTCCCTCGTCTCCAATACAGCAAGAAACATGAGCATGCCCAGAAAAAAAGAACTGTGTTTCTTACTCATACGGACCATATCTAGTTAAACTCTGCTTATGAAACTGTAACAAACCACAGCATCTATTACATAGATGATCTTTAGTTAATAGCTAAAATCGTGCTGGGATCATGAACTGTATAAATTCATTTGAGCCGAAATATCACTGGGTTTACCGGAAATGACCTCTTGTTTTTAGGATACCACAGAGGCTTTGGTTACACTCCGTTTGTGAAGGGAAATTCAGACCAGAGTTCTCATCCATGAAACACAATCTGTTTTAGCGCAAAGAGCATGCTCTTCTTTCCATGTCTCTAATACAGCAAGAAACATGAGCATGCCCAGAAAAAAAGAACTGTGTTTCCTACTCATTAGGACCATATCTAGTTGAACTCTGCTTATGAAACTGTAACAAACCACAGCATGTGTTACATAGATGCTCTTTAGTTAATAGTGAAAAACGTGTTGGGTTCGTGAACTGTGTAAATTCTTTGAGCCGAAAATTCATTGGGTTTACCGGAAATGAACTCTTGCTTGTAGGAAGACACAGAGACTTTGGTTTAAATCCATTTCTGAAGGAAAATTCAGACCAGTGTTCTCATCCAAGAAACATACTCTGTTTTAATGTAAGAAGCATGCTCTTTTTTCCAACGTCTCCAATACAGCAAGAAACATGAGCATACCCAGAAAATCAGAACTGTGTTTCTTACTCATATGGACCATATATAGTTAAACTCTGCTTATGAAACTGTAACAAAGCACAGCATCCCTTACATATATGGCCTTTCGTTTATAGTGAAAAACGTGTTGGGTTCGTGAACTGTGCAAATTCATTTGAGCCGAAAAATCACTGGGTTTACAGGAAAACAACTCTTGCTTTTAGGAAGACACAGAGGCTTTGGTTTAACTCCGTTTCTGAAGGAAATTTCAGACCAGTGTTCTCATCCATGAAACATACTCTTTTATAACGCAAGAAGCATGCTCTTCTTCCAGCGTCTCCAATACAGCAAGAAACATGAGCATCCCCGAAAAAAAGAACTGTGTTTCTTACTCATATGGACCATATCTAATTAAACTCTGCTTAGGAAACTGTAACAAACCACAGCATCTCTTACATAGATGCTCTTTAGTTAATAGTGAAAATCGTGTTGGGATCATGAACTTTATGAATTCATTTGAGCCGAAATATCACTGGGTTTACCGCAAATGACCTCTTGCTTGTAGGATACCACAGAGGCTTTGGTTTCACTCCGTTTGTGAAGGGAAATTCAGACCAGAGTTCTCATCCATGAAACACACTCTGTTTTAGCGCAAAGAGCATGCTCTTCTTTCCATGTCTCTAATACAGCAAGAAACAAGAGCATGCCCAGAAAGAAAGAACTGTGTTTCCTACTCATTAGGACCATATCTAGTTGAACTCTGCTTATGAAACTGTAACAAACCACAGCATGTGTTACATAGATGCTCTTTAGTTAATAGTGAAAAACGTGTTGGGTTCGTGAACTGTGTAAATTCATTTGAGCCAAAAATTCACTGGGTTTACCGGAAATGAACTCTTGCTTGGAGGAAGACACAGAGACTTTGGTTTAATTCCATTTCTGAAGGAAAATTCAGACCAGTGTTCTCATCAAAGAAACATACTCTGTTTTAACGTAAGAAGCATGCTCTTCTTTCCAGCGTCTCCAATACAGCAAGAAACATGAGCATACCCATAAAATCAGAACTGTGTTTCTTACTCATATGGACCATATATAGTTAAACTCTGCTTATGAAACTGTAACAAAGCACAGCATCCGTTTCATATATGGTCTTTCGTTTATAGTGAAAAACGTGTTGGGTTCGTGAACGGTGTAAATGAATTTGAGCCGAAAAATCACTGGGTTCACCTGAATTGAACTCTTGCTTGTAGGGAGACACAGAGGCTTTGGTTTAACTCCGTTTGTGAAGGGAAATTCAGACCAGTGTGCTCATCCATGAAACACCCTCTGTTTTAACGCAAGTAGCATCCTCTTCTTTCCAGAGTCTGCAATATAACAAGAAATATGAGCATGTCCAGAAAAAAAGAACTGTGTTTCTTACTCATACGGACCATATCTAGTTAAACTCTGCTTATGAAAATGTAACAAACCACAGCATCTATTACATAGATGCTCTTTAGTTAATAGTGAAAAACATGTTGGTTTCAAAACTGTGTAAATTCATTTGACCCGAAAAATCACTGGATTTACCTGATATAAACTCTTGCTTGTAGGAAGACACAGAGACTTTGGTTTAACTCCGTTTCTGAAGGAAAATTCAGACCAGTGTACTTATCCATGAAACATAGTCTGTTATAAGGTAAGAAGCATTCTCTTCTTCCAGCGTCTCCTATACAGCAAGAAACATGAGCATGCCCAGAAAAAAAGAACTGTGTTTCTTACTCATACGGACCATATCTAGTTAAACTCTGCTTATGAAACTGTAACAAAACACAGCATCTATTACATAGATGATCTTTAGTTAATAGCTAAAATCGTGCTGGGATCATGAACTGTATAAATTCATTTGAGCCGAAATATCACTGGGTTTACCGGAAATGACCTCTTGTTTTTAGGATACCACAGAGGCTTTGGTTACACTCCGTTTGTGAAGGGAAATTCAGACCAGAGTTCTCATCCATGAAACACAATCTGTTTTAGCGCAAAGAGCATGCTCTTCTTTCCATGTCTCTAATACAGCAAGAAACATGAGCATGCCCAGAAAAAAAGAACTGTGTTTCCTACTCATTAGGACCATATCTAGTTGAACTCTGCTTATGAAACTGTAACAAACCACAGCATGTGTTACATAGATGCTCTTTAGTTAATAGTGAAAAACGTGTTGGGTTCGTGAACTGTGTAAATTCTTTGAGCCGAAAATTCATTGGGTTTACCGGAAATGAACTCTTGCTTGTAGGAAGACACAGAGACTTTAGTTTAAATCCATTTCTGAAGGAAAATTCAGACCAGTGTTCTCATCCAAGAAACATACTCTGTTTTAATGTAAGAAGCATGCTCTTTTTTCCAACGTCTCCAATACAGCAAGAAACATGAGCATACCCAGAAAATCAGAACTGTGTTTCTTACTCATATGGACCATATATAGTTAAACTCTGCTTATGAAACTGTAACAAAGCACAGCATCCGTTTCATATATGGTCTTTCGTTTATAGTGAAAAACGTGTTGGGTTCGTGAACGGTGCAAATTCATTTGAGCCGAAAAATCACTGGGTTTACAGGAAAACAACTCTTGCTTTTAGGAAGACACAGAGGCTTTGGTTTAACTCCGTTTGTATAGGGAAATTCAGAACAGTGTTCTCATCCATGAAACACCCTCTGTTTTAACGCAAGAAGCTTCCTCTTCTTTCCAGAGTCTGCAATACAGCAAGAAACATGAGCATGCTCAGAAAAAAAGAACTGTGTTACCTACTCATACCGACGATATCTCGTTGAACTCTGCTTATGAAACTGTAACAAACCACAGCATGTGTTACATAGATGCTCTTTAGTTAATAGTGAAAAACATGTTGGTTTCAAAACTGTGTAAATTCATTTGAGCCGAAAAATCACTGGGTTTACCGGATATGAATTCTTGCTTGTAGGAAGACACAGAGACTTTGGTTTAACTCCGTTTCTGAAGGAAAATTCAGACCAGTGTTCTCATCCATGAAACATACTCTGTTATAACGCAAGAAGCATGCTCTTCTTCCAGCGTCTCCAATACAGCAAGAAACATCAGCATGCCCAGAATAAAAGAACTGTGTTTCTTACTCATACGGACCATATCTAGTTAAACTCTGCTTATGAAACTGTAACGAACCACAGCATCTCTTACATAGATGCTCTTTAGTTAATAGTGAAAATCGTGTTGGGATCATGAACTGTATAAATTCATTTGAGCCGAAATATCACTGGGTTTACCAGAAATGACCTCTTGCTTGTAGGATACCACAGAGGCTTTGGTTTCTCTCCGTTTGTGAAGGGAAATTCAGACCAGAGTTCTCATCCATGAAACACACTCTGTTTTCGCGCAAAGAGCATGCTCTTCTTTCCATGTCTCTAATACAGCAAGAAACATGAGCATGCCCAGAAAAAAAGAACTGTGTTTCCTACTCATTAGGACCATATCTAGTTGAAATCTGCTTATGAAACTGTAACAAACCACAGCATGTGTTACATAGATGCTCTTAAGTTAATAGTGAAAAACGTGTTGGTTTCGAGAACTGTGTAATTTCTTTTGAGCCGAAAAATCACTGGGTTTAACAGATATGAACTCTTGCTTGTAGGAAGACACAGAGACTTGGGTTTAACTCCGTTTCTGAACGAAAATTCAGACAAGTGTTCTCATCCAAGAAACATACTCTGTTATAAAGCAAGAAGCATGCTCTTCTTCAAGCGTCTCCAATACAGCAAGAAACATGAGCATGCCCAGAAAAAAAGTACTGTGTTTCCTACTCATACGGACCATATATAGTTGAACTCTGCTAATGAAACTGTAACAAACCACAGCATCTCTGACATAGGTGCTCTTTAGTTAATAGTGAAAAACGTGTTGGGTTCAAGAACTGTGTAAATTCATTTGAGCCGAAAATCACTGGGTTTACCGGAAATGAACTCTTGCTTGTAGGAAGACAAAGAGGCTTTGGTTTAACACCGTTTTGAAGGGAGATTCAGACCAGTGTTCTCATCTATGAAACACCCTCTGATTTAACACAAGAAGCTTCCTCTTCTTTCCAGAGTCTGCAATACAGCAAGAAACATGAGCATGCCCAGAAAAAAAGAACTGTTTCCTACTCATACGGACCATATCTAGTTGAACTCTGCTTATGAAACTGTAACAAACCACAGCATGTGTTACATAGATGCTCTTTAGTTAATAGTGAAAAACGTGTTGGGTTCAAGAACTGTGTAAATTCATTTGAGCCGAAAAAATCACTGGGTTTACCGGATATGAACTCTTGCTTGTAGGAAGACACAGAGGCTGTGGTTTAACTCCGTTTGTGAAGGGAAATTCAGACCAGTGTTCTCATCCATGAACCAACCTCTGTTTTAACGCAAGAAGCTTCCACTTCTTTCCCGTGTCTGCAATATATCAAGAAACATGAGCATGCCCAGAAAAAAAGAGCTGTGTTTCCTACTCATACGGACTGTATCTAGTTAAACCCTGCTTATGAAGCTATAACAAACCACAGAATCTCTTACATATATGCTCTTTCATTTATATTGAAAAACGTGTTGGGTTTGTGAACTGTGTAAAATCATTTGAGCCGAAAAATCAATGGATTCACCAGAAATGAACTCTTGTTGTAGGGAGACACAGAGGCTTTGGTTTAACTCCGTTTGTGAAGGGAAATTAAGAACAGTGTGCTCATCCATGAAACACCCTCTGTTTTAACGCAATTAGCATCCACTTCTTTCCAGGGTCTGCAATACAGAAAGAAATATGAGCATGTGCAGAAAAAAAGAACTGTGTTTCCTACTCATACGGACCATATCTAGTTGAACTCTGCTTATGAAACTGTAACAAACCACAGCATCTCTTACATAGATGCTCTTTAGTTAATAGTGAAAAACATGTTGGGTTCATGAACTGTGTACATTCATTTGAGCTAAAAAACCCTTGGATTACCGGAAATGAACTCCTGCTTGTAGGAAGACACAGAGGTTTTGGTTTCACTCTGTTTGTCAAGGGAAATTCAGACCAGAGTTCTCATCCATGAAACACACTCTGTTTTAATGCAAAGAGCATGCTCTTCTTTCCAGCGTCTCTAATACAGCAAGAAACATGAGCATGCCCAGAAAAAAAGAACTGTGTTTCCTACTCATACGGACCATATTAGTTGAACTCTGCTTATGAAACTGTAACAAACCACAGCATTTGTTACATAGATGCTCTTCAGTTAATTGTAAAAATCATGATGGGTTCAAGAACTGTAAATTCATTTGAGCAGAAAAATCACTGGGTTCACCGGAAATGAACTCTTGCTTGTAGGGAGACACAGAAGCTTTGGTTTAACTCCATTTGTGAAGGGAAATTCAGACCAGTGTTCTCATCCAAGAAACATACTTTGTTATAACGCAAGAAGCATGCTCTTCTTCAGGCGTCTCCAATACAGCAAGAAACATGAGCATGCCCAGAAAAAAAGAACTGTGTTTCCTACTCATACGGACCATATATAGTTGAACTCTGCTTATGAAACTGTAACAAACCACAGCATCTCTGAAATAAGTGCTCTTTAGTTAATAGTGAAAATCCTGTTGGGTTCGTGAACTGTGTAAATTCATTTGAGCCAAAAAATCACTGTGTTCACCGGAAATGAACTCTTGCTTGTAGGAAGACACAGAGACATTGGTTTAACTCCGTTTCTGAAGGAAAATTCAGACCAGTGTTCTCATCCAAGAAACATACTCTGTTTTAACGCAAGAAGAATGCTCTTCTTTCTTGCTTCTCCAATCCAGCATGAAACATGAGCATGCCCAGAAAAAAAGAAATGTGTTTCTTACTCATATGGACCATATATAGTAAAACTCTGCTTATGAAACTGTAACAAACCACAGCATCTCTTACATATATGGTCTATCGTTTATAGTGAAAAACGTGTTGGGTTCGTGAACTGTGTAAATTCATTTCAGCAGAAATATCACTGGGTTTACCGGAAATGACCTCTTGCTTGTAGGAAGCCACAGAGGCTTTGGTTTCACTCCGTTTGTGAAGGGAAATTCACACCAGAGTTCTCATCCATGTAACACACTCTGTTTTAACACAAAGAGCATGCTCTTCTTTCCATGTCTCTAATACAGCAAGAAATATGAGCATGCCCAGAAAAAAAGAAATGTGTTTCCTACTCATACGGACCATATCTAGTTGAACTGTGCTTATGAAACCGTAACAAACCACAGCATCTCTTACATAGACGCTCTTTAGTTAATAGTGAAAATCCTGTTGGGTTCAAGAACTGTGTAAATTCATTTGAGCCGAAAAATCACTGGGTTCACCGAAAATGAACTCTTTCTTGTCGGGAGACACAGAGGCTTTGGTTTAACTCCGTTTGTGAAGGGAAATTCAGACCTGTGTGCTCATCCATGAAACACCTCTCTTTTAACGCAAGTAGCTTCCTCTTCTTTCCAGAGTCTCCAATATAGCAAGAAATATGAGCATGTCCAAAAAAAAGAACTGTGTTTCCTACTCATACGGAACTTTTCTACTTGAACTCTGCTTATGAAACTGTAACAAACCACAGCATCTTTTACATAGATGCTCTTTAGTTAATAGTGAAAAACGTGTTGGGTTCGTGAACTGTGTAAATTCATTTGAGCCGAAAAATCACTGGGTTTACCGGATATGAACTCTTGCTTGTAGGAAGACACAGAGACTTTGGTTAACTCCGTTTCTGAAGGAAAATTCAGACCAGTGTTCTCATCCATGAAACATACTCTGTTATAACGCAAGAAGCATGCTCTTCTTCGAGCGTTGCTAATACAGCAAGAAACATGAGCATGCCCAGAAAAAAAGAACTGTGTTTCTTACTCATACGGACCATATCTAGTTAAACTCTGCTTATGAAACTGTAACAAACCACAGCATGTGTTACATAGATGCTCTTTAGTTAATAGTGAAAATCCTGTTGGGTTCAAAAACTGTGTAAATTCATTTGATCCAAAAAATCACTGGGTTTACCGTTAATGAACTCTTGCTTGTAGGAAGACACAGAGGCTTTGGTTTAACTCCGTTTGTGAAGGGAAATTAAGAACAGTGTGCTCATCCATGAAACACCCTCTGTTTTAACGCAATTAGCATCCACTTCTTTCCAGGGTCTGCAATACAGCAAGAAATATGAGCATGTGCAGAAAAAAAGAACTGTGTTTCCTACTCATACGGACCATATCTAGTTGAACTCTGCGTATGAAACTGTAACAAACCACAGCATCTCTTACATAGATGTTCTTTAGTTAATAGTGAAAAACATGTTGGGTTCATGAACTGTGTACATTCATTTGAGCTAAAAAACCCTTGGTTTACCGGAAATGAACTCCTGCTTGTAGGAAGACACAGAGGTTTTGGTTTCACTCTGTTTGTCAAGGGAAATTCAGACCAGAGTTCTCATCCATGAAACACTCTCTGTTTTAATGCAAAGAGCATGCTCTTCTTTCCAGCGTCTCTAATACAGCAAGAAACATGAGCATGCCCAGAAAAAAAGAACTGTGTTTCCTACTCATACGGACCATATTAGTTGAACTCTGCTTATGAAACTGTAACAAACCACAGCATTTGTTACATAGATGCTCTTCAGTTAATTGTAAAAATCATGATGGGTTCAAGAACTGTAAATTCATTTGAGCAGAAAAATCACTGGCTTCACCGGAAATGAACTCTTGCTTGTAGGGAGACACAGAAGCTTTGGTTTAACTCCATTTGTGAAGGGAAATTCAGACAAGTGTGCTCATCCATGAAACACTCTCTGATTTAACGCAAGTATAATGCACTTCTTTCCAGAGTCTGCAATACAGCAAGATATATGAGCATGTCCAGAAAAAAAGAACTTTGTTTCCTACTCATACGGACCATATCTAGTTGACCTCTAGTTATGAAACTGTAACAAAGCACAGCATGTGTTACATAGATGCTCTTTAGTTAATAGTGAAAAACGTGTTGGTTTCAAGAACTGTGTAAATTCTTTTGAGCCGAAAAATCACTGGGTTTACCGGATATGAACTCTTGCTTGTGGGAAGACACAGAGACTTTGGTTTAACTCCGAACTGAAGGAAAATTCAGACCAGTGTTCTCATCAATGAAACATACTCTGTTATAACGCAAGAAGCATGCTCTTTTTCCAGCGTCTCCAATACAGCAAGAAAAATGAGCATGCCGAGAAAAAATGAACTGTGTTTCCTACTCATACGGACCATATATAGTTGAACTCTGCTTATGAAACTGTAACAAACCACAGCATCTCTGAAATAGGTGCTCTTTAGTTAATAGTGAAAATCCTGTTGGGTTCGTGAACTGTGTAAATTCATTTAGCTGAAAAATCACTGGATTCACCGGAAATGAACTCTTGCTTGTAGGAAGATACAGAGACTTTGGTTTAACTCCGTTTCTGAAGGAAAATTCAGACCAGTGTTCTCATCCAAGAAACATACTCTGTTTTAACGCAAGAAGAATGCTCTTCTTTCTTGCTTCTCCAATCCAGCAAGAAACATGAGCATGCCCAGAAAAAAAGAACTGTGTTTCTTACTCATATGGACCATATATAGTAAAACTCTGCTTATGAAACTGTAACAAACCACAGCATCTCTTACATATATGGTCTATCGTTTATAGTGAAAAACGTGTTGGGTTCGTGAACTGTGTAAATTCATTTGAGCAGAAATATCACTGGGTTTACCGGAAATGACCTCTTGCTTGTAGGAAGCCACAGAGGCTTTGGTTTCACTCCGTTTGTGAAGGGAAATTCACACCAGAGTTCTCATCCATGAAACACACTCTGTTTTAACACAAAGAGAATGCTCTTCTTTCCAGTGTCTCTAATACAGCAAGAAACATGAGCATGCCCAGAAAAAAAGAACTGTGTTTCCTACTCATACGGACCATATCTAGTTGAACTGTGCTTATGAAACCGTAACAAACCACAGCATCTCTTACATAGACGCTCTTTAGTTAATAGTGAAAATCCTGTTGGGTTCAAGAACTGTGTAAATTCATTTGAGCCGAAAAATCACTGGGTTCACCGAAAATGAACTCTTTCTTGTCGGGAGACACAGAGGCTTTGGTTTAACTCCGTTTGTGAAGGGAAATTCAGACCTGTGTGCTCATCCATGAAACACCTCTCTTTTAACGCAAGTAGCTTCCTCTTCTTTCCAGAGTCTCCAATATAGCAAGAAATATGAGCATGTCCAAAAAAAAGAACTGTGTTTCCTACTCATACGGACCTTTTCTACTTGAACTCTGCTTATGAAACTGTAACAAACCACAGCATCTTTTACATAGATGCTCTTTAGTTAATAGTGAAAAACGTGTTGGGTTCGTGAACTGTGTAAATTCATTTGAGCCGAAAAATCACTGGGTTTACCGGATATGAACTCTTGCTTGTAGGAAGACACAGAGACTTTGTTTTAACTCTGTTTCTGAAGGAAAATTCAGACCAGTGTTCTCATCCATGAAACATATTCTGTTTTAACACAAGAAGCATGCTCTTCTTTCCAGCGTCTCCAATACAGCATGAAACAAGAGCATGCTCAGAAAAAAAGAACTGTGTTTCCTATTCATATGGACTATATCTAGTTGAACTCTGCTTATGAAACTGTAACAAACCACAGCATGTGTTACATAAATGCTCTTTAGTTAGTAGTGAATATCGTGTTGGGTTCGTGAACTGTGTAAATTCATTTGAGCTGAAAAATCACTAGGTGTACCGGAAATGACTCTTGCTCATAAGAAGACACAGAGCCTATGGTTTAACTCCGTTTCTGAAGGAAAATTCAGACCAGTGTTCTCATCCATGAAACATACTCTGTTATAACGCAAGAAGCATGCTCTTCTTCGAGCGTTGCTAATACAGCAAGAAACATGAGCATGCCAAGAAAAAAAGACGGTGTTTCTTACTCATACGGACCATATCTAGTTAAACTCTGCTTATGAAACTGTAACAAACCACAGCATGTGTTACATAGATGCTCTTTAGTTAATAGTGAAAATCCTTTTGGGTTCAAAAACTGTATTAATTCATTTGATCCAAAAAATCACTGGGTTTACCGTTAATGAACTCTTGCTTGTAGGAAGACACAGAGGCTGTGGTTTAACTCCGTTTGTGAAGGGAAATTCAGACCAGTGTTCTCATCCATGAACCAACCTCTGTTTTAACGCAAGAAGCTTCCACTTCTTTCCCGAGTCTGCAATATATCAAGAAACATGAGCATGCCCAGAAAAAAAGAGCTGTGTTTCCTACTCATACGGACTATATCTAGTTAAACCCTGCTTATGAAGCTATAACAAACCACAGAATCTCTTACATATATGCTCTTTCATTTATATTGAAAAACGTGTTGGGTTTGTGAACTGTGTAAAATCATTTGAGCCGAAAAATCAATGGATTCACCAGAAATGAACTCTTGTTGTAGGGAGACACAGAGGCTTTGGTTTAACTCCGTTTGTGAAGGGAAATTAAGAACAGTGTGCTCATCCATGAAACACCCTCTGTTTTAACGCAATTAGCATCCACTTCTTTCCAGGGTCTGCAATACAGCAAGAAATATGAGCATGTGCAGAAAAAAAGAACTGTGTTTCCTACTCATACGGACCATATCTAGTTGAACTCTGCTTATGAAACTGTAACAAACCACAGCATCACTTACATAGATGCTCTTTAGTTAATAGTGAAAAACATGTTGGGTTCATGAACTGTGTACATTCATTTGAGCTAAAAAACCCTTGGATTACCGGAAATGAACTCCTGCTTGTAGGAAGACACAGAGGTTTTGGTTTCACTCTGTTTGTCAAGGGAAATTCAGACCAGAGTTCTCATCCATGAAACACACTCTGTTTTAATGCAAAGAGCATGCTCTTCTTTCCAGCGTCTCTAATACAGCAAGAAACATGAGCATGCCCAGAAAAAAAGAACTGTGTTTCCTACTCATACGGACCATATTAGTTGAACTCTGCTTATGAAACTGTAACAAACCACAGCATTTGTTACATAGATGCTCTTCAGTTAATTGTAAAAATCATGATGGGTTCAAGAACTGTAAATTCATTTGAGCAGAAAAATCACTGGGTTCACCGGAAATGAACTCTTGCTTGTAGGGAGACACAGAAGCTTTGGTTTAACTCCATTTGTGAAGGGAAATTCAGACCAGTGTTCTCATCCAAGAAACATACTTTGTTATAACGCAAGAAGCATGCTCTTCTTCAGGCGTCTCCAATACAGCAAGAAACATGAGCATGCCCAGAAAAAAAGAACTGTGTTTCCTACTCATACGGACCATATATAGTTGAACTCTGCTTATGAAACTGTAACAAACCACAGCATCTCTGAAATAGGTGCTCTTTAGTTAATAGTGAAAATCCTGTTGGGTTCGTGAACTGTGTAAATTCATTTGAGCCAAAAAATCACTGTGTTCACCGGAAATGAACTCTTGCTTGTAGGAAGACACAGAGACATTGGTTTAACTCCGTTTCTGAAGGAAAATTCAGACCAGTGTTCTCATCCAAGAAACATACTCTGTTTTAACGCAAGAAGAATGCTCTTCTTTCTTGCTTCTCCAATCCAGCAAGAAACATGAGCATGCCCAGAAAAAAAGAACTGTGTTTCTTACTCATATGGACCATATACAGTAAAACTCTGCTTATGAAACTATAACAAACCACAGCATCTCTTACATATATGGTCTATCGTTTATAGTGAAAAACGTGTTGGGTTCGTGAACTGTGTAAATTCATTTCAGCAGAAATATCACTGGGTTTACCGGAAATGACCTCTTGCTTGTAGGAAGCCACAGAGGCTTTGGTTTCACTCCGTTTGTGAAGGGAAATTCACACCAGAGTTCTCATCCATGTAACACACTCTGTTTTAACACAAAGAGCATGCTCTTCTTTCCATGTCTCTAATACAGCAAGAAATATGAGCATGCCCAGAAAAAAAGAAATGTGTTTCCTACTCATACGGACCATATCTAGTTGAATTGTGCTTATGAAACCGTACCAAACCACAGCATCTCTTACATAGACGCTCTTTAGTTAATAGTGAAAATCCTGTTGGGTTCAAGAACTGTGTAAATTCATTTGAACCGAAAAATCACTGGGTTGACCGAAAATGAACTCTTTCTTGTCGGTAGACACAGAGGCTTTGGTTTAACTCCGTTTGTGAAGGGAAATTCAGAACTGTGTGCTCATCCATGAAACACCTCTCTTTTAACGCAAGTAGCTTCCTCTTCTTTCCAGAGTCTCCAATATAGCAAGAAATATGAGCATGTCCAAAAAAAAGAACTGTGTTTGTTACTCATACGGACCTTATCTACTTGAACTCTGCTTATGAAACTGTAACAAACCACAGCATCTTTTACATAGATGCTCTTTTGTTAATAGTGAAAAACGTGTTGGGTTTGTGAACTGTGTAAATTCATTTGAGCCGAAAAATCACTGGGTTTACCGGATATGAACTCTTGCTTGTAGGAAGACACAGAGACTGTTTTAACTCCGTTTATGAAGGAAAATCCAGACCAGTGTTCTCATCCATGAAACATACTCTGTTTTAACACAAGAAGCATGCTCTTCTTTCCAGCGTCTCCAATACAGCATGAAACAAGACCATGCTCAGAAAAAAAGAACTGTGTTTCCTATTCATATGGACTATATCTAGTTGAACTCTGCTTATGAAACTGTAACAAACCACAGCATGTGTTACATAAATGCTCTTTAGTTAATAGTGAAAATCGTGTTGGGTTCGTGAACTGTGTAAATTCATTTGAGCTGAAAAATCACTAGGTGTACCGGAAATGACTCTTGCTTATAAGAAGACACAGAGCCTTTGGTTTAACTCCGTTTGTGAAGGGAAATTCAGACCAGTGTTCTCATCCAAGAAACATACTCTGTTTTAACGCAAGAAGCATGCACTTCTTTCCAGCGTCTCCAATACAGCAAGAAACATGAGCATGCCCAGACAAAAAGAATTGTGTTTCTTACTCATACGGACCATATCTAGTTAACCTCTGCTTATGAAACTGTAACAAACCACAGCATCTCTTACATATATGCTCTTTCGTTTATAGTGAGAAACTTGTTGTGTTCATGAGCTGTGTAAATTCATTTGAGCCGAAAAATCATTGGGTTTACTGGAAAACAACTCTTGCTTGTAGGAAGACAAAGATGCTTTGGTTTAACTCCGTTTGTGAAGGGAAATTCAGACCAGTGTTCTCATCCATGAAACACCCTCTTTTAAACGCAAGAAGCTTCCTCTTCTTTCCAGAGTCTGTAATACAGCAAGAAACATGAGCATGCCCAGAAAAAAAGATCTGTGTTTCCTACTCATACGGACCATATATAGTTGACCTCTAGTTATGAAACTGTAACAAAGCACAGCATGTGTTACATAGATGCTCTTTAGTTAATAGTGAAAAACGTGTTGGTTTCTAGAACTGTGTAAATTCTTTTGAGCCGAAAAATCACTGGGTTTACCGGATATGAACTCTTAGCTTGTAGGAAGACACAGAGACTTTGGTTTAACTCCGTTTATGAAGGAAAATTCAGACCAGTGTTCTCATCCAAGAAACATACTGTGTTATAACGCAAGAAGCATGCTCTTCTTCAGGCGTCTCCAATACAGCAGGAAACATGAGCATGCCCAGAAAAAAAGAACTGTGTTTCCTACTCATACGGACCATATATAGTTGAACTCTGCTTATGAAACTGTAACAAACCACAGCATCTCTGAAATAGGTGCTCTTTAGTTAATAGTGAAAATCCTGTTGGGTTCGTGAACTGTGTAAATTCATTTAGCCGAAAAATCACTGGATTCACCGGAAATGAATTCTTGCTTGTAGAAAAACACAGAGACTTTGGTTTAACTCCGTTTCTGAAGGAAAATTCAGACCTGTGTTCTCATCCAAGAAACATACTCTGTTTTAACGCAAGAAGAATGCTCTTCTTTCTTGCTTCTGCAATCCAGCAAGAAACATGAGCATGCCCAGAAAAAAAGAACTGTTTTTCTTACTCATATGGACCATATATAGTAAAACTCTGCTTATGAAACTGTAACAAACCACAGCATCTATTACATATATGGTCTATCGTTTATAGTGAAAAACGTGTTGGGTTCGTGAACTGTGTAAATTCATTTCAGCAGAAATATCACTGGGTTTACCGGAAATGACCTCTTGCTTGTAGGAAGCCACAGAGGCTTTGGTTTCACTCCGTTTGTGAAGGGAAATTCACACCAGAGTTCTCATCCATGAAACACACTCTGTTTTAACACAAAGAGCATGCTCTTCTTTCCAGTGTCTCTAATACAGCAAGAAACATGAGCATGCCCAGAAAAAAAGAACTGTGTTTCCTACTCATATGGACCATATCTAGTTGAACTGTGCTTATGAAACCGTAACAAACCACAGCATCTCTTACATAGACGCTCTTTAGTTAATAGTGAAAATCCTGTTGGGTTCAAGAACTGTGTAAATTCATTTGAGCCGAAAAATCACTGGGTTCACAGAAAATGAACTCTTTCTTGTCGGGAGACACAGAGGCTTTGGTTTAACTCCGTTTGTGAAGGGAAATTCAGACCTGTGTGCTCATCCATGAAACACCTCTCTTTTAACGCAAGTAGCTTCCTCTTCTTTCCAGAGTCTCCAATATAGCAAGAAATATGAGCATGTCAAAAAAAAAGAACTGTGTTTCCTACTCATATGGACCTTATCTACTTGAACTCTGCTTATGAAACTGTAACAAACCACAGCATCTTTTACATAGATGCTCTTTAGTTAATAGTGAAAAACGTGTTGGGTTCGTGAACTGTGTAAATTCATTTGAGGCGAAAAATCACTGGGTGTACCGGATATGAACTCTTGCTTGTAGGAAGACACAGAGACTTTGTTTTAACTCTGTTTCTGAAGGAAAATTCCTACCAGTGTTCTCATCCATGAAACATACTCTGTTTTAACACTAGAAGCATGCTCTTCTTTCCAGCGTCTCCAATACAGCATGAAACAAGAGCAGGCTCAGAAAAAAAGAACTGTGTTTCCTATTCATATGGACTATATCTAGTTGAACTCTGCTTATGAAACTGTAACAAACCACAGCATGTGTTACATAAATGCTCTTTAGTTAATGGTGAAAATCGTGTTGGGTTCGTGAACTGTGTAAATTCATTTGAGCTGAAAAATCACTAGGTGTACCGGAAATGACTCTTGCTTATAAGAAGACACAGAGCCTTTGGTTTAACTCCGTTTCTGAAGGAATATTCAGACCAGTGTTCTCATCCATGAAACATACTCTGTTATAACGCAAGAAGCATGCTCTTCTTCGAGTGTTGCTAATACAGCAAGAAACATGAGCATGCCCAGAAAAAAAGAACGGTGTTTCTTACTCATACGGACCATATCTAGTTAAACTCTGCTTATGAAACTGTAACAAACCACAGCATGTGTTACATAGATGCTCTTTAGTTAATAGTGAAAATCCTGTTGGGTTCAAAAACTGTATAAATTCATTTGATCCAAAATATCACTGGGTTTACCGTTAATGAACTCTTGCTTGTAGGAAGACACAGAGGCTATGGTTTAACTCCGTTTTTGAAGGGAAATTCAGGCCAGTGTTCTCATCCATGATCCAACCTCTCTTTTAACGCAAGAAGCTTCCACTTCTTTCCCGAGTCTGCAATATATCAAGAAACATGAGCATGCCCTGAAAAAAAGAGCTGTGTTTCCTACTCATACGGACTATATCTAGTTAAACTCTGCTTATGAAGCTATAACAAACCACAGAATCTCTTACATATATGCTCTTTCATTTATATTGAAAAACGTGTTGGGTTTGTGAACTGTGTAAAATCATTTGAGCCGAAAAATCAATGGGTTCACCAGAAATGAACTCTTGTTGTAGGGAGACACAGAGGCTTTGGTTTAACTCCGTTTGTGAAGGGAAATTAAGAACAGTGTGCTCATCCATGTAACACCCTCTGTTTTAACGCAATTAGCATCCATTTCTTTCCAGGGTCTGCAATACAGCAAGAAATATGAGCATGTGCAGAAAAAAAGAACTGTGTTTCCTACTCATACGGACCATATCTAGTTGAACTCTGCTTATGAAACTGTAACAAACCACAGCATCTCTTACATAGATGCTCTTTAGTTAATAGTGAAAAACATGTTGGGTTCATGAACTGTGTACATTCATTTGATCTAAAAAACCCTTGGTTTACCGGAAATGAACTCCTGCTTGTAGGAAGACACAGAGGTTTTGGTTTCACTCTGTTTGTCAAGGGAAATTCAGACCAGAGTTCTCATCCATGAAACACACTCTGTTTTAATGCAAAGAGCATGCTCTTCTTTCCAGCGTCTCTAATACAGCAAGAAACATGAGCATGCCCAGAAAAAAAGAACTGTGTTTCCTACTCATACGGACCATATTAGTTGAACTCTGCTTATGAAACTGTAACAAACCACAGCATTTGTTACATAGATGCTCTTCAGTTAATTGTAAAAATCATGATGGGTTCAAGAACTGTAAATTCATTTGAGCAGAAAAATAACTGGGTTCACCGGAAATGAACACTTGCTTGTAGGAAGACACAGAGACTTTGGTTTAACTCCGTTTCTGAAGGAAAATTCAGACCAGTGTTCTCATCCAAGAAACATACTCAGTTTTAACGCAAGAAGAATGCTCTTCTTTCTTGCTTCTCCAATCCAGCAAGAAACATGAGCATGCCCAGAATAAAAGAACTGTGTTTCTTACTCATATGGACCATATATAGTAAAACTCTCCTTATGAAACTGTAACAAACCACAGCATCTCTTACATATATGGTCTACCGTTTATAGTGAAAGACGTGTTGGGTTCGTGAACTGTGTAAATTCATTTGAGCAGAAATATCACTGGGTTTACCGGAAATGACCTCTTGCTTGTAGGAAGCCACAGAGGCTTTGGTTTCACTCCGTTTGTGAAGGGAAATTCACACCAGAGTTCTCATCCATGAAACACACTCTGTTTTAACACAAAGAGCATGCTCTTCTTTCCATGTCTCTAATACAGCAAGAAACATGAGCATGCCCAGAAAAAAAGAAATGTGTTTCCTACTCATACGGACCATATCTAGTTGAACTGTGCTTATGAAACCGTAACAAACCACAGCATCTCTTACATAGACGCTCTTTAGTTAATAGTGAAAATCCTGTTGGGTTCAAGAACTGTGTAAATTCATTTGAGCCGAAAAATCACTGGGTTCACCGAAAATGAACTCTTTCTTGTCGGGAGACACAGAGGCTTTGGTTTAACTCCGTTTGTGAAGGGAAATTCAGACCTGTGTGCTCATCCATGAAACACCTCTCTTTTAACGCAAGTAGCTTCCTCTTCTTTCCAGAGTCTCCAATATAGCAAGAAATATGAGCATGCCCAGAAAAAAAGAACTGTGTTTCTTACTCATACGGACCATATCTAGTTAAACTCTGCTTATGAAACTTTAACAAACCACAGCATTTGTTACATAGATGCTCTTTAGTTAATAGTGAAAAACGTGTTGGTTTCAAGAACCGTGTAAATTCTTTTGAGCCGAAAAATCACTGGGTTTACCGGATATGATCTCTTGCTTGTAGGAAGACACAGTGACTTTGGTTTAACTCCGTTGCTGAAGGAAAATTCAGACCAGTGTTCTCATCCAAGAAACATACTCTGTTATAACGCAAGAAGCATGCTCTTCTATCCAGCGTCTCCAAAACAGCATGAAACAAGAGCATGCCCAGAAAAAAAGAACTGTGTTTCCTATTCATACGGACCATATCTAGTTGAACTCTGCATATGAAACTGTAACAAACGACAGCATGTGTTACATAGATGCTCTTTAGTTAATAGTGAAAAACGTGTTGGGTTCATGAACTGTGTACATTCATTTGAGCTAAAAAAGCCTGGGTTTACCGGAAATGAACTCCTGCTTGTAGGAAGACACAGAGGCTTTGGTTTCACTCTGTTTGTGAAGGGAAATTCAGACCAGAGTTCTCATCCATGAAACACACTCTGTTTTAATCCAAAGAGCATGCTCTTCTTTCCAGCGTCTCTAATACAGCAAGAAACATGAGCATGCCCAGAAAGAAAGAACTGTGTTTCCTACTCTTACGGACCATATCTAGTTGAACTCTGCTTATGAAACTGTAACAAACCACAGTTCTCTTATATAGATGCTCTTTATATAATTGTGAAAAACATGTTGGCTTCGCGAACTGTGTAAATTCATTTGAACCGAAAATCATTGGGTTCACCGGAAATGACTCTTGCTTGTAAGAAGACACAGAGGTTTTGGTTTAACTCCGTTTGTGAAGGGAAATTCAGACCAGTGTGCTCATCCTTGAAACACCCACTGTTTTAACGCAAGAAACATCCTCTTCTTTCCAGAGTCTGCAATGCAGCAAGAAATATCTGCATGCTCAGAAAAAAAGAACTGTATTTCCTATTCATACGGATCATATCTAGTTGAACTCTGTTCATAAAACTGTAACAAAACACAGCATCTCTTACATAGATGATCTTTAGTTAATAGTGAAAATCCTGTTGGGTTCAAGAACTGTGTAAATTCATTTGAGCCGAATAATCACTGGGTTTGCCGGATATGAACTCTTGCTTGTAGGAAGACACAGAGACTTTTGTTTAACTCCGTTTCTGTAGGAAAATTCAGACCAGTGTTCTCATCCAAGAAACATACTCTGTTTTAACGCAAGAAGCATGTCCTTCTTTCCAGTGTCTCCAATACAGCAAGAAACATGAGCATGCCCAGAAAAAAAGAATTGTGTTTCTTACTCATACGGACCATATCTAGTTAAACTCTGCTTATGAAACTTTAACAAAACACAGCATCTCTTACATATATACTCTTTCGTTTATAGTGAAAAATGTGTTGGGTTCGTGAACTGTGTAAATTCATTTGAGCCGAAAAATCACGGGGTTTTCCGCAAATGAACACTTGCTTGTAGGAAGACACAGAGGCTTTGGTTTAACTCCGTTCGTGAAGGAAAATTCAGACCAGTGTTCTCATCCAAGAAACATACTCTGTTATAACCCAAGAAGCATGCTCTTCTTTCCAGCGTCTCCAAACCAGCATGAAACAAGAGCATGCCCAGAAAAATGAACTGTGTTTCCTATTCATACGGACCATATCTAGTTGAACTCTGCTTATGAAACTGTAACAAACCACAGCATGTGTTACATAGATGCTCTTTAGTTAAGAGTGAAAATCGTGTGGGGTTCATGAACTGTGTACATTCATTTGAGCCAAAAAACCCTGGGTTTACCGGAAATGAACTCCTGCTTGTAGGAAGACACAGAGGATTTGGTTTCACTCTGTTTGTGAAGGGAAATTCAGACCAGAGTTCTCATCCATGAAACACACTCTGTTTTAATGCAAAGAGCATGCTCTTCTTTCCAGTGTCTCTAATACAGCAAGAAACATGAGAATGCCCAGAAAGAAAGAACTGCGTTTCCTACTCATACGGACCATATCTAGTTGAACTCTGCTTATGAAACTGTAACAAACCACAGCATCTCTTACATAGATGCTCTTTAGGTAATAGTGAAAAACATGTTGGGTTCGTGAACTGTGTAAATTCATTTGAACCGAAAAACACTGGGTTCACCGCAAGTGAACTCTTGCTTGTAAGAAGACACAGAGGTTTTGGTTTAACTCCGTTTGTTAAGGGAAATTCAGACCAGTGTGCTCATCCATGAAACACCCTCTGTTTTAACCCAAGAAACATCCTCTTCTTCCAGAGTCTGCAATACAGCAGGAAATATGAGCATGCTCAGAAAAAAAGAACTGAGTTTACTATTCATACGGATCATATCTAGCTGAACTGTGCTTATGAAACTGTATCAAACTAAAGCATGTGTTACATAGATGCTCTTTACTTAATAGTGAAACACGTGTTGGGTTCATGAACTGTGTAAATTCTTTGAGCCCAAAAACACCTGGGTTTACCGGAAATGAACTCTTGCTTGTATTAAGACATAGATGCTTTGGTTTCACTCCGTTTGTGAAGGGAAATTCACACCAGAGTTCTCATCCATGAAACACACTCTGTTATAACGCAAAGAGCATGCTATTCTTTTCAGTGTCTCTAATACAGCAAGAAATATGAGCATGCTCAGAAAAAAAGAACTGTATTTCCTATTCATACGGATCATATCTAGTTGAACTCTGTTCATGAAACTGTAACAAAGCACAGCATCTCTTACATGGATGCTCTTTAGTTAATAGTGAAAATCCTGTTGGGTTCAAGAACTGTGTAAATTCATTTGAGCCGAATAATCACTGGGTTTGCCGGATATGAACTCTTGCTTGTAGGAGGACACAGAGACTTTTGTTTAACTCCGTTTCTGTAGGAAAATTCAGACCAGTGTTCTCATCCAAGAAACATACTCTGTTTTAACGCAAGAATCATGTCCTTCTTTCCAGTGTCTCCAATACAGCAAGAAACATGAGCATGCCCAGAAAAAAAGAATTGTGTTTCTTACTCATACGGATCATATCTAGATTAAACTCTGCTTATGAAACTTTAACAAAACACAGCATCTCTTACATATATGCTCTTTCGTTTATAGTGAAAAATGTGTTGGGTTCGTGAACTGTGTAAATTCATTTGAGCCGAAAAATCACTGGGTTTTCCGGAAATGAACTCTTGCTTGTAGGAAGACACAGAGGCTTTGGTTTAACTCCGTTCGTGAAGGAAAATTCAGACCAGTGTTCTCATCCAAGAAACATACTCTGTTATAACCCAAGAAGCATGCTCTTCTTTCCAGCGTCTCCAAACCAGCATGAAACAAGAGCATGCCCAGAAAAATGAACTGTGTTTCCTATTCATACGGACCATATCTAGTTGAACTCTGCTTATGAAACTGTAACAAACCACAGCATGTGTTACATAGATGCTCTTTAGTTAAGAGTGAAAATCGTGTGGGGTTCATGAACTGTGTACATTCATTTGAGCCAAAAAACCCTGGGTTTACCGGAAATGAACTCCTGCTTGTAGGAAGACACAGAGGATTTGGTTTCACTCTGTTTGTGAAGGGAAATTCAGACCAGAGTTCTCATCCATGAAACACACTCTGTTTTAATGCAAAGAGCATGCTCTTCTTTCCAGTGTCTCTAATACAGCAAGAAACATGAGAATGCCAAGAAAGAAAGAACTGCGTTTCCTACTCATACGGACCATATCTAGTTGAACTCTGCTTATGAAACTGTAACAAACCACAGCATCTCTTACATAGATGCTCTTTAGGTAATAGTGAAAAACATGTTGGGTTCGTGAACTGTGTAAATTCATTTGAACCGAAAAACACTGGGTTCACCGCAAGTGAACTCTTGCTTGTAAGAAGACACAGAGGTTTTGGTTTAACTCCGTTTGTTAAGGGAAATTCAGACCAGTGTGCTCATCCATGAAACACCCTCTGTTTTAACCCAAGAAACATCCTCTTCTTCCAGAGTCTGCAATACAGCAGGAAATATGAGCATGCTCAGAAAAAAAGAACCGAGTTTACTATTCATACGGATCATATCTAGCTGAACTCTGCTTATGAAACTGTATCAAACTAAAGCATGTGTTACATAGATGCTCTTTACTTAATAGTGAAACACGTGTTGGGTTCATGAACTGTGTAAATTCTTTGAGCCCAAAAACACCTGGGTTTACCGGAAATGAACTCTTGCTTGTATTAAGACATAGATGCTTTGGTTTCACTCCGTTTGTGAAGGGAAATTCACACCAGAGTTCTCATCCATGAAACACACTCTGTTTTAACGCAAAGAGCATGCTATTCTTTTCAGTGTCTCTAATACAGCAAGAAACATGAGCATGCCCAGAAAAAAAGAACTGTGTTTCCTACTCATACGGACCATATCTAGTTGAACTCTGCTTATGAAACTGTAACAAACCACAGCATCTCTTACATAATGCTCTTTATATAATAGTGAAAAACATGTTGGCTTCGTGAACTGTGTAAATTCATTTGAACCGAAAATCACTGGGTTTACCGGATATGAACTCTTGCTTGTAAGAAGACACAGAGGTTTTGGTTTAACTCCGTTTGTGAAGGGAAATTCAGACCAGTGTGCTCATCCTTGAGACACCCACTGTTTTAACGCAAGAAACATCCTCTTCTTTCAAGAGTCTGCAATACAGCAAGAAAAATGAGCATGCTCAGAAAAAAAGAACTGTATTTCCTATTCATATGGACCATATCTAGTTGAACTCTGCTCATGAAACTGTAACAAACCACAGAATGTGTTACATAGATGCTCATTAGTTAATAGTGAAAAACATGTTGGGTTCATGAACTGTGTACATTCATTTGAGCTAAAAAAGCCTGGGTTTACCGGAAATGAACTCCTGCTTGTAGGAAGACACAGAGGCTTTGGTTTCACTCTGTTTGTGAAGGGAAATTCAGACCAGAGTTCTCATCCATGAAACACACTCTGTTTTAATGCAAAGAGCATGCTCTTCTTTCCAGCGTCTCTAATACAGCAAGAAACATGAGCATGCCCAGAAAGAAAGAACTGTGTTTGCTACTCATACGGACCATATCTAGTTGAACTCTGCTTATGAAACTTTAACAAACCACAGCATTTGTTACATAGATGCTCTTTAGGTAATAGTGAAAAACATGTTGGGTTCGTGAACTGTGTAAATTCATTTAAACCGAAAATCACTGGGTTCACCGGAAATGAACTCTTGCTTGTAAGAAGACACTGAGGTTTTGGTATAACTCCGTTTGTGAAGGGAAATTCAGACCAGTGTGCTCATCCTTGAAACACCCAATGTTTTAACGAAAGAAACATCAACTTCTTTCCAGATTCTGCAATACAGCAAGAAATATGAGCATGCTCAGAAAAAAAGAACTGTGTTTCCTATTCATACGGATCATATCTAGTTGAACTCTGCTTATGAAACTGTAACAAACCACAGCATGTGTTACATAGAGGCTCTTTAGTTAATAGTGAAAAAAGTTTTGGGTTCATGAACTGTGTAAATTCATTTGAGCCGAAAAATCACTGTGTTTACCGGATATGAACTCTTGCTTGTAGGAAGACACAGAGACTTTGGTTTAACTCCGTTTCTGAAGGAAAATTCAGACCAGTGTTCTCATCCAAGAAACATACTCAGTTTTAACGCAAGAAGCATGTCCTTCTTTCCAGTGTCTCCAATACAGCAAGAAACATGAGCATGCCCAGAAAAAAAGAATTGTGTTTCTTACTCATACGGACCATATCTAGTTAAACTCTGCTTATGAAACTGTAACAAAACACAGCATCTCTTACATATATGCTCTTTCGTTTATAGTGAAAAATGTGTTGGGTTCGTGAACTGTGTAAATTCATTTGAGCCGAAAAATCACTGGGTTTTCCAGAAATGAACTCTTGCTTGTAGGAAGACACAGAGGCTTTGGTTTAACTCTGTTTGTGAAGGGAAATTCAGACCAGAGTTCTCATCCATGAAACACTCTGTTTTAATGCAAAGAGCATGCTCTTCTTTCCAGCGTCTCTAATACAGCAAGAAACATGAGCATGCCCAGAAAAAAAGAACTGTGTTTCCTACTCATACGGACCATATCTAGTTGAACTCTGCTTATGAAGCTGTAACAAACCACAGCATCTCTTACATAGATGCTCTTTATATAATAGTGAAAAACATGTTGGCTTCGTGAACTGTGTAAATTCATTTGAACCGAAAATCACTGGGTTCACCGAAAATGAACGCTTGCTTGTAAGAAGACACAGAGGTTTTGGTTTAACTCCGGTTGTGAAGGGAAATTCAGACCAGTGTGCTCATCCTTGAGACACCCACTGTTTTAACGCAAGAAACATCCTCTTCTTTCCAGAGTCTGCAATACAGCAAGAAATATGAGCATGCTCAGAAAAAAAGAACTGTATTTCCTATTAATACGGATCATATCTAGTTGAACTCTGTTCATGAAACTGTAACAAAGCACAGCATCTCTTACATAGATGCTCTTTAGTTAATAGTGAAAATCCTGTTGGGTTCAAGAACTGTGTAAATTCATTTGAGCCGAATAATCACTGGGTTTGCCAGATATGAACTCTTGCTTGTAGGAAGACACAGAGACTTTTGTTTAACTCCGTTTCTGTATGAAAATTCAGACCAGTGTTCTCATCCAAGAAACATACTCTGTTTTAACGCAAGAAGCATGTCCTTCTTTCCAGTGTCTCCAATACAGCAGGAAATATGAGCATGCTCAGAAAAAAAGAACTGAGTTTACTATTCATACGGATCATATCTAGCTGAACTCTGCTTATGAAACTGTATCAAACTAAAGCATGTGTTACATAAATGCTCTTTAGTTAATAGTGAAAAACGTGTTGGGTTCATGAACTGTGTAAATTCATTGGAGCCGAAAAACACCTGGGTTTACCGGAAATGAACTCTTGCTTGTATTAAGACATAGAGGCTTTGGTTTCACTCCGTTTGTGAAGGGAAATTCACATCAGAGTTCTCATCCATGAAATACACTCTGTTTTAACACAAAGAGCATGCTCTTCTTTGCAGCGTCTCTAATACAGCAAGAAACATGAGCATGCCCAGAAAAAAAGATCTGTGTTTCATCCTAATATGGACCATATCTAGTTGAACTCTGCTTATGAAACCGTAACAAACCACAGCATCTCTTACATAGATGCTCTTTAGTTAATAGTGAAAATTCTGTTGGGTTGAAGAACTGTGTAAATTCATTTGGGCCGAAAAATCACTGGGTTCACCGAAAATGAACTCTTTCTTGTCGGGAGACACAGAGAATTTGGTTTAACTCCGTTTGTGAAGGGAAATTCAGACCACTGTGCTCATCCATGAAACACCCTCTTTTTAACGCAAGTAGCATCCTCTTCTTTCCAGATTCTCCAATATAGCAAGAAATATGAGCATGACCAGAAAAAAAGAACTGTGTTTCCTACTCATACAGACCTTATCTAGTTGAACTCTGCTTATGAAACTGTAACAAACCACAGCATCTTTTACATAGATGCTCTTAAGTTAATAGTGAAAATCGTGTTGGGTTCGTGAACTGTGTAAATTCCTTTGAGCCGAAAAATCACTGGGTGTACCGGAAATGACTCTTGCTTGTAGGAAGACACAGAGACTTTTGTTTAACTCCGTTTCTGTAGGAAAATTCAGACCAGTGTTCACATCAAAGAAACATACTCTGTTTTAATGCAAGAAGCATGCACTTCTTTCCAGTGTCTCCAAAACAGCAAGAAACATGAGCATGCCCAGAAAAAAAGAACTGTGTTTCCTACTCATACGGACCATATCTAGTTGAACTCTGCTTATGAAACTGTAACAAAGCACAGCATCTCTTACATAGATGCTCTTTAGTTAATAGTGAAAATCCTGTTGGGTTCAAGAACTGTGTAAATTCATTTGAGCCGAAAAATCACTGTGTTTACCGCATATGAACTCTTGTTTGTATTAAGACACAGAGGCTTTGGTTTCACTCCGTTTGGGAAGGGAAATTCACACCAGTGTTCTCATCCAAGAAACATACTCTGTTTTAACGCAAGAAGCATGTCCTTCTTTCCAGTGTCTCCAATACAGCAAGAAATATGAGCATGCCCAGAAAAAAAGAATTGTGTTTCTTACTCATACGGACCATATCTAGTTAAACTCTGCTTATGAAACTGTAACAAACCACAGCATTTGTTACATAGATGCTCTTCAGTTAATAGTGAAAAACGAGTTGGTTTCAAGAACCGTGTAAATTCTTTTGAGCCGAAAAATCACTGGGTTTACCGGATATGATCTCTTGCTTGTAGGAAGACACAGTGATTTTGGTTTAACTCCGTTGATGAAGGAAAATTCAGACCAGTGTTCTCATCCAAGAAACATACTCTGTTATAACGCAAGAAGCATGCTCTTCTATCCAGCGTCTCCAAAACAGCATGAAACAAGAGCATGCCCAGAAAAAAAGAACTGTGTTTCCTATTCATACGGACCATATCTAGTTGAACTCTGCATATGAAACTGTAACAAACCACAGCATGTGTTACATAGATGCTCTTTAGTTAATAGTGAAAAACGTGTTGGTTTCATGAACTGTGTACATTCATTTGAGCTAAAAAAGCCTGGGTTTACCGGAGATGAACTCCTGCTTGTAGGAAGACACAGAGGCTTTGGTTTCACTCTGTTTGTGAAGGGAAATTCAGACCAGAGTTCTCATCCATGAAACACACTCTGTTTTAATCCAAAGAGTATGGTCTTCTTTCCAGCGTCTCTAATACAGCAAGAAACATGAGCATGCCCAGAAAGAAAGAACTGTGTTTCCTACTCTTACGGACCATATCTAGTTGAACTCTGCTTATGAAACTGTAACAAACCACAGCATCTCTTACATAGATGCTCTTTATATAATAGTGAAAAACATGTTGGCTTCGTGAACTGTGTAAATTCATATGAACCGAAAATCACTGGGTTCACCGAAAATGAACCCTTGCTTGTAAGAAGACACAGAGGTTTTGGTTTAACTCCGTTTGTGAAGGGAAATTCAGACCAGTGTGCTCATCCTTGAAACACCCAATGTTTTAACGAAAGAAGCATCCACTTCTTTCCAGAGTCTGCAATACAGCAAGAAATATGAGCATGCTCAGAAAAAAAGAACTGTGTTTCCTATTCATACAGATCATATCTAGTTGAACTCTGCTTATGAAACTGTAACAAACCACAGCATGTGTTACATAGAGGCGCTTTAGTTAATAGTGAAAAACGTGTTGGGTTCATGAACTGTGTAAATTCATTTGAGCCGAAAAATCACTGTGTTTACCGGATATGAACTCTTGCTTGTAGGAAGACACAGAGACTTTGGTTTAACTCCGTTTCTGAAGGAAAATTCAGACCAGTGTTCTCATCCAAGAAACATACTCAGTTTTAACGCAAGAAGCATGTCCTTTTTTCCAGTGTCTCCAATACAGCAAGAAACATGAGCATGCCCAGAAAAAAAGAATTGTGTTTCTTACTCATACGGACCATATCTAGTTAAACTCTGCTTTTGAAACTGTAACAAAACACAGCATCTCTTACATATATGCTCTTTCGTTTATAGTGAAAAATGTGTTGGGTTCGTGAACTGTGTAAATTCATTTGAGCCGAAAAATCACTGGGTTTTCCGGAAATGAACTCTTGCTTGTAGGAAGACACAGAGGCTTTGGTTTAACTCTGTTTGTGAAGGAAAATTCAGACCAGTGTTCTCATCCATGAAACACCCACTGTTTTAACGCAAGAAGCTTCCTCTTCTTTCCAGAGTCTGCAATACAGCAGGAAACATGAGCATGCCCAGAAAAAAAGAACTGTGTTTCCTATTCATACGGACCATATATTGTTGAACTCTGCTCATGAAACTGTAACAAACCACAGCATGTATTACATAGATGCTCTTTAGTTAATAGTGAAAAACGTGTTGGGTTCATGAACTGTGTACATTCATTTGAGCTAAAAAAGCCTGGGTTTACCGTAAATGAACTCCTGCTTGTAGGAAGACACAGAGGCTTTGGTTTCACTCTGGTTGTGAAGGGAAATTCAGACCAGAGTTCTCATTCATGAAACACTCTGTTTTAATGCAAAGAGCATGCTCTTCTTTCCAGCATCTCTAATACAGCAAGAAACATGAGCATGCCCAGAAAAAAAGAACTGTGTTTCCTACTCATACGGACCATATCTAGTTGAACTCTGCTTATGAAGCTGTAACAAACCACAGCATCTCTTACATAGATGCTCTTTAGTTAATAGTGAAAAACGTGTTGGGTTCATGAACTGTGTAAATTCATTGGAGCCGAAAAACACCTGGGTTTACCGGAAATGAACTCTTGCTTGTATTAAGACATAGAGGCTTTGGTTTCACTCTGTTTGTGAAGGGAAATTCACATCAGAGTTCTCATCCATGAAACACACTCTGTTTTAACACAAAGAGCATGCTCTTCTTTGCAGCGTCTCTAATACAGCAAGAAACATGAGCATGCCCAGAAAAAAAGATCTGTGTTTCATACTAATATGGACCATATCTAGTTGAACTCTGCTTATGAAACCGTAACAAACCACAGCATCTCTTACATAGATGCTCTTTAGTTAATAGTGAAAATTCTGTTGGGTTCAAGAACTGTGTAAATTCATTTGGGCCGAAAAATCACTGGGTTCACCGAAAATAAACTCTTTCTTGTCAGGAGACACAGAGGCTTTGGTTTAACTCCGTTTGTGAAGGGAAATTCAGACCACTGTGCTCATCCATGAAACACCCTCTTTTTAACGCAAGTAGCATCCTCTTCTTTCCAGATTCTCCAATATAGCAAGAAATATGAGCATGACCAGAAAAAAAGAACTGTGTTTCCTACTCATACGGACCATATCTAGTTGAACTCTGCTTATGAAACTGTAACAAAGCACAGCATCTCTTACATAGATGCTCTTTAGTTAATAGTGAAAATCCTGTTGGGTTCAAGAACTGTGTAAATTCATTTGAGCCGAAAAATCACTGTGTTTACCGGATATGAACTCTTGTTTGTATTAAGACACAGAGGCTTTGGTTTCACTCCGTTTGGGAAGGGAAATTCACACCAGAGTTCTCATCCATGAAACACACTCTGTTTTAACGCAAAGAGCATGCTCTTCTTTGCAGTGTCTCTAATACAGCAAGAAACATGAGCATGCCCAGAAAAAAAGAACTGTGTTTCCTACTCATACGGACCATATCTAGTTGAACTCTGCTTATGAAACTGTAACAAACCACAGCATTTGTTACATAGATGCTCTTTAGTTAATAGTGAAAAACGTGTTGGTTTCAAGAACCGTGTAAATTCTTATGAGCCGAAAAATCACTGGGTTTACCGGATATGATCTCTTGCTTGTAGGAAGACACAGTGACTTTGGTTTAACTCCGTTGCTGAAGGAAAATTCAGACCAGTGTTCTCATCCAAGAAACATACTCTGTTATAACGCAAGAAGCATGCTCTTCTATCCAGCGTCTCCAAAACAGCATGAAACAAGAGCATGCCCAGAAAAAAAGAACTGTGTTTCCTATTCATACGGAACATATCTAGTTGAACTCTGCATATGAAACTGTAACAAACCACAGCATGTGTTACATAGATGCTCTTTAGTTAATAGTGAAAAACGTGTTGGGTTCATGAACTGTGTACATTCATTTGAGCTAAAAAAGCCTGGGTTTACCGGAAATGAACTCCTGCTTGTAGGAAAACACAGAGGCTTTGGTTTCACTCTGTTTGTGAAGGGAAATTCAGACCAGAGTTCTCATCCATGAAACACACTCTGTTTTAATCCAAAGAGCATGCTCTTCTTTCCAGCGTCTCTAATACAGCAAGAAACATGAGCATGCCCAGAAAGAAAGAACTGTGTTTCCTACTCTTACGGACCATATCTAGTTGAACTCTGCTTATGAAACTGTAACAAACCACAGCATCTCTTACATAGATGCTCTTTATATAATAATGAAAAACATGTTGGCTTCGTGAACTGTGTAAATTCATTTGAACCGAAAATCACTGGGTTCACCGAAAATGAACTCTTGCTTGTAAGAAGACACAGAGGTTTTGGTTTAACTCCGGTTGTGAAGGGAAATTCAGACCAGTGTGCTCATCCTTGAGACACCCACTGTTTTAACGCAAGAAACATCCTCTTCTTTCCAGAGTCTGCAATACAGCAAGAAATATGAGCATGCTCAGAAAAAAAGAACTGTATTTCCTATTAATACGGATCATATCTAGTTGAACTCTGTTCATGAAACTGTAACAAAGCACAGCATCTCTTACATAGATGCTCTTTAGTTAATAGTGAAAATCCTGTTGGGTTCAAGAACTGTGTAAATTCATTTGAGCCGAATAATCACTGGGTTTGCCAGATATGAACTCTTGCTTGTAGGAAGACACAGAGACTTTTGTTTAACTCCGTTTCTGTAGGAAAATTCAGACCAGTGTTCTCATCCAAGAAACATACTCTGTTTTAACGCAAGAAGCATGTCCTTCTTTCCAGTGTCTCCAATACAGCAGGAAATATGAGCATGCTCAGAAAAAAAGAACTGAGTTTACTATTTATACGGATCATATCTAGCTGAACTCTGCTTATGAAACTGTATCAAACTAAAGCATGTGTTACATAGATGCTCTTTACTTAATAGTGAAACACGTGTTGGGTTCATGAACTGTGTAAATTCTTTGAGCCCAAAAACACCTGGGTTTACCGGAAATGAACTCTTGCTTGTATTAAGACATAGATGCTTTGGTTTCACTCCGTTTGTGAAGGGAAATTCACACCAGAGTTCTCATCCATGAAACACACTCTGTTTTAACGCAAAGAGCATGCTATTCTTTTCAGCGTCTCTAATACAGCAAGAAACATGAGCATGCCCAGAAAAAAAGAACTGTGTTTCCTACTAATACGGACCATATCTAGTTGAACTCTGCTTATGAATATGTAATAAACCACAACATGTGTTACATAAATGCTCCTTAGGTAATAGTGAAAAATGTGTTGGGTTCAAGAACTGTGTATATTCATTTGAGCCGAAAAATCACTGGGTTTACCGGATATGAACTCTTGCTTGTAGGAAGACACAGAGACTTTGTTTTAACTCCGTTTCTGAAGGAAAATTCAGACCAGTGTTCTCATCCAAGAAACATACTCTGTTTTAACGCAAGAAGCATGTCCTTCTTTCCAGTGTCTCCAATACAGCAAGAAACATGAGCATGCCCAGAAAAAAAGAATTGTGTTTCTTACTCATACGGACCGTATCTAGTTAAACTCTGCTTATGAAACTGTAACAAACCACAGCATTTGTTACATAGATGCTCTTTAGTTAATAGTGAAAAACGTGTTGGTTTCAAGAACCGTGTAAATTCTTTTGAGCCGAAAAATCACTGGGTTTACCGGATATGATCTCTTGCTTGTAGGAAGACACAGTGACTTTGGTTTAACTCCGTTGCTGAAGGAAAATTCAGACCAGTGTTCTCATCCAAGAAACATACTCTCTTATAACGCAAGAAGCATGCTCTTCTATCCAGCGTCTCCAAAACAGCATGAAACAAGAGCATGCCCAGAAAAAAAGAACTGTGTTTCCTATTCATACGGACCATATCTAGTTGAACTCTGCATATGAAACTGTAACAAACCACAGCATGTGTTACATAGATGCTCTTTAGTTAATAGGGAAAAACGTGTTGGGTTCATGAACTGTGTACATTCATTTGAGCTAAAAAACCTGGGTTTACCGGAAATGAACTCCTGCTTGTAGGAAGACACAGAGGCTTTGGTTTCACTCTGGTTGTGAAGGGAAATTCAGACCAGAGTTCTCATCCATGAAACACACTCTGTTTTAATCCAAAGAGCATGCTCTTCTTTCCAGCGTCTCTAATACAGCAAGAAACATGAGCATGCCCAGAAAGAAAGAACTGTGTTTCCTACTCATACGGACCATATCTAGTTGAACTCTGCTTATGAAACTGTAACAAACCACAGCATCTCTTACATAGATGCTCTTTATATAATAGTGAAAAAAATGTTGGCTTCGTGAACTGTGTAAATTCATTTGAACCGAAAATCACTGGGTTCACCGGAAATGAACTCTTGCTTGTAAGAAGACACAGAGGTTTTGGTTTAACTCCGTTTGTGAAGGGAAATTCAGACCAGTGTGCTCATCCTTGAGACACCCACTGTTTTAACGCAAGAAACATCCTCTTCTTTCAAGAGTCTGTAATACAGCAAGAAAAATGAGCATGCTCAGAAAAAAAGAACTGTATTTCCTATTCATACGGATCATATCTAGTTGAACTCTGTTCATGAAACTGTAACAAAGCACAGCATCTCTTACATAGATGCTCTTTAGTTAATAGTGAAAATCCTGTTGGGTTCAAGAACTGTGTAAATTCATTTGAGCCGAATAATCACTGGGTTTGCCGGATATGAACTCTTGCTTGTAGGAAGACACAGAGACTTTTGTTTAACTCCGTTTCTGTAGGAAAATTCAGACCAGTGTTCTCATCCAAGAAACATACTCTGTTTTAACGCAAGAAGCATGTCCTTCTTTCCAGTGTCTCCAATACAGCAAGAAACATGAGCATGCCCAGAAAAAAAGAATTGTGTTTCTTACTCATACGGACCATATCTAGTTAAACTCTGCTTATGAAACTGTAACAAACCACAGCATTTGTTACATAGATGCTCTTTAGTTAATAGTGAAAAACGTGTTGGTTTCAAGAACCGTGTAAATTCTTTTGAGCCGAAAAATCACTGGGTTTACCGGATATGATCTCTTGCTTGTAGGAAGACACAGTGACTTTGGTTTAACTCCGTTGCTGAAGGAAAATTCAGACCAGTGTTCTCATCCAAGAAACATACTCTGTTATAAAGCAAGAAGCATGCTCTTCTATCCAGCGTCTCCAAAACAGCATGAAACAAGAGCATGCCCAGAAAAAAAGAACTGTGTTTCCTATTCATACGGACCATATCTAGTTGAACTCTGCATATGAAACTGTAACAAACCACAGCATGTGTTACATAGATGCTCTTTAGTTAATAGTGAAAAACGTGTTGGGTTCATGAACTGTGTACATTCATTTGAGCTAAAAAAGCCTGGGTTTACCGGAAATGAACTCCTGCTTGTAGGAAAACACAGAGGCTTTGGTTTCACTCTGTTTGTGAAGGGAAATTCAGACCAGAGTTCTCATCCATGAAACACACTCTGTTTTAATCCAAAGAGCATGCTCTTCTTTCCAGCGTCTCTAATACAGCAAGAAACATGAGCATGCCCAGAAAGAAAGAACTGTGTTTCCTACTCTTACGGACCATATCTAGTAGAACTCTGCTTATGAAACTGTAACAAACCACAGCATCTCTTACATAGATGCTCTTTATATAATAGTGAAAAACATGTTGGCTTCGTGTACTGTGTAAATTCATTTGAACCGAAAATCACTGGGTTCACCGAAAATGAACTCTTGCTTGTAAGAAGACACAGAGGTTTTGGTTTAACTCCGTTTGTGAAGGGAAATTCAGAGCAGTGTGCTCATCCTTGAGACACCCACTGTTTTAACGCAAGAAACATCCTCTTCTTTCCAGAGTCTGCAATACAGCAAGAAATATGAGCATGCTCAGAAAAATAGAACTGTATTTCCTATTAATACGGATCATATCTAGTTGAACTCTGCTTATGAAGCTGTAACAAACCACAGCATCTCTTACATAGATGCTCTTTAGTTAATAGTGAAAAACGTGTTGGGTTCATGAACTGTGTAAATTCATTGGAGCCGAAAAACACCTGGGTTTACCGGAAATGAACTCTTGCTTGTATTAAGACATAGAGGCTTTGGTTTCACTCTGTTTGTGAAGGGAAATTCACATCAGAGTTCTCATCCATGAAACACACTCTGTTTTAACACAAAGAGCATGCTCTTCTTTGCAGCGTCTCTAATACAGCAAGAAACATGAGCATGCCCAGAAAAAAAGATCTGTGTTTCATACTAATATGGACCATATCTAGTTGAACTCTGCTTATGAAACCGTAACAAACCACAGCATCTCTTACATAGATGCTCTTTAGTTAATAGTGAAAATTCTGTTGGGTTCAAGAACTGTGTAAATTCATTTGGGCCGAAAAATCACTGGGTTCACCGAAAATAAACTCTTTCTTGTCAGGAGACACAGAGGCTTTGGTTTAACTCCGTTTGTGAAGGGAAATTCAGACCACTGTGCTCATCCATGAAACACCCTCTTTTTAACGCAAGTAGCATCCTCTTCTTTCCAGATTCTCCAATATAGCAAGAAATATGAGCATGACCAGAAAAAAAGAACTGTGTTTCCTACTCATACGGACCATATCTAGTTGAACTCTGCTTATGAAACTGTAACAAAGCACAGCATCTCTTACATAGATGCTCTTTAGTTAATAGTGAAAATCCTGTTGGGTTCAAGAACTGTGTAAATTCATTTGAGCCGAAAAATCACTGTGTTTACCGGATATGAACTCTTGTTTGTATTAAGACACAGAGGCTTTGGTTTCACTCCGTTTGGGAAGGGAAATTCACACCAGAGTTCTCATCCATGAAACACACTCTGTTTTAACGCAAAGAGCATGCTCTTCTTTGCAGTGTCTCTAATACAGCAAGAAACATGAGCATGCCCAGAAAAAAAGAACTGTGTTTCCTACTCATACGGACCATATCTAGTTGAACTCTGCTTATGAAACTGTAACAAACCACAGCATTTGTTACATAGATGCTCTTTAGTTAATAGTGAAAAACGTGTTGGTTTCAAGAACCGTGTAAATTCTTATGAGCCGAAAAATCACTGGGTTTACCGGATATGATCTCTTGCTTGTAGGAAGACACAGTGACTTTGGTTTAACTCCGTTGCTGAAGGAAAATTCAGACCAGTGTTCTCATCCAAGAAACATACTCTGTTATAACGCAAGAAGCATGCTCTTCTATCCAGCGTCTCCAAAACAGCATGAAACAAGAGCATGCCCAGAAAAAAAGAACTGTGTTTCCTATTCATACGGAACATATCTAGTTGAACTCTGCATATGAAACTGTAACAAACCACAGCATGTGTTACATAGATGCTCTTTAGTTAATAGTGAAAAACGTGTTGGGTTCATGAACTGTGTACATTCATTTGAGCTAAAAAAGCCTGGGTTTACCGGAAATGAACTCCTGCTTGTAGGAAAACACAGAGGCTTTGGTTTCACTCTGTTTGTGAAGGGAAATTCAGACCAGAGTTCTCATCCATGAAACACACTCTGTTTTAATCCAAAGAGCATGCTCTTCTTTCCAGCGTCTCTAATACAGCAAGAAACATGAGCATGCCCAGAAAGAAAGAACTGTGTTTCCTACTCTTACGGACCATATCTAGTTGAACTCTGCTTATGAAACTGTAACAAACCACAGCATCTCTTACATAGATGCTCTTTATATAATAATGAAAAACATGTTGGCTTCGTGAACTGTGTAAATTCATTTGAACCGAAAATCACTGGGTTCACCGAAAATGAACTCTTGCTTGTAAGAAGACACAGAGGTTTTGGTTTAACTCCGGTTGTGAAGGGAAATTCAGACCAGTGTGCTCATCCTTGAGACACCCACTGTTTTAACGCAAGAAACATCCTCTTCTTTCCAGAGTCTGCAATACAGCAAGAAATATGAGCATGCTCAGAAAAAAAGAACTGTATTTCCTATTAATACGGATCATATCTAGTTGAACTCTGTTCATGAAACTGTAACAAAGCACAGCATCTCTTACATAGATGCTCTTTAGTTAATAGTGAAAATCCTGTTGGGTTCAAGAACTGTGTAAATTCATTTGAGCCGAATAATCACTGGGTTTGCCAGATATGAACTCTTGCTTGTAGGAAGACACAGAGACTTTTGTTTAACTCCGTTTCTGTAGGAAAATTCAGACCAGTGTTCTCATCCAAGAAACATACTCTGTTTTAACGCAAGAAGCATGTCCTTCTTTCCAGTGTCTCCAATACAGCAGGAAATATGAGCATGCTCAGAAAAAAAGAACTGAGTTTACTATTTATACGGATCATATCTAGCTGAACTCTGCTTATGAAACTGTATCAAACTAAAGCATGTGTTACATAGATGCTCTTTACTTAATAGTGAAACACGTGTTGGGTTCATGAACTGTGTAAATTCTTTGAGCCCAAAAACACCTGGGTTTACCGGAAATGAACTCTTGCTTGTATTAAGACATAGATGCTTTGGTTTCACTCCGTTTGTGAAGGGAAATTCACACCAGAGTTCTCATCCATGAAACACACTCTGTTTTAACGCAAAGAGCATGCTATTCTTTTCAGCGTCTCTAATACAGCAAGAAACATGAGCATGCCCAGAAAAAAAGAACTGTGTTTCCTACTAATACGGACCATATCTAGTTGAACTCTGCTTATGAATATGTAATAAACCACAACATGTGTTACATAAATGCTCCTTAGGTAATAGTGAAAAATGTGTTGGGTTCAAGAACTGTGTATATTCATTTGAGCCGAAAAATCACTGGGTTTACCGGATATGAACTCTTGCTTGTAGGAAGACACAGAGACTTTGTTTTAACTCCGTTTCTGAAGGAAAATTCAGACCAGTGTTCTCATCCAAGAAACATACTCTGTTTTAACGCAAGAAGCATGTCCTTCTTTCCAGTGTCTCCAATACAGCAAGAAACATGAGCATGCCCAGAAAAAAAGAATTGTGTTTCTTACTCATACGGACCGTATCTAGTTAAACTCTGCTTATGAAACTGTAACAAACCACAGCATTTGTTACATAGATGCTCTTTAGTTAATAGTGAAAAACGTGTTGGTTTCAAGAACCGTGTAAATTCTTTTGAGCCGAAAAATCACTGGGTTTACCGGATATGATCTCTTGCTTGTAGGAAGACACAGTGACTTTGGTTTAACTCCGTTGCTGAAGGAAAATTCAGACCAGTGTTCTCATCCAAGAAACATACTCTCTTATAACGCAAGAAGCATGCTCTTCTATCCAGCGTCTCCAAAACAGCATGAAACAAGAGCATGCCCAGAAAAAAAGAACTGTGTTTCCTATTCATACGGACCATATCTAGTTGAACTCTGCATATGAAACTGTAACAAACCACAGCATGTGTTACATAGATGCTCTTTAGTTAATAGGGAAAAACGTGTTGGGTTCATGAACTGTGTACATTCATTTGAGCTAAAAAACCTGGGTTTACCGGAAATGAACTCCTGCTTGTAGGAAGACACAGAGGCTTTGGTTTCACTCTGGTTGTGAAGGGAAATTCAGACCAGAGTTCTCATCCATGAAACACACTCTGTTTTAATCCAAAGAGCATGCTCTTCTTTCCAGCGTCTCTAATACAGCAAGAAACATGAGCATGCCCAGAAAGAAAGAACTGTGTTTCCTACTCATACGGACCATATCTAGTTGAACTCTGCTTATGAAACTGTAACAAACCACAGCATCTCTTACATAGATGCTCTTTATATAATAGTGAAAAAAATGTTGGCTTCGTGAACTGTGTAAATTCATTTGAACCGAAAATCACTGGGTTCACCGGAAATGAACTCTTGCTTGTAAGAAGACACAGAGGTGTTGGTTTAACTCCGTTTGTGAAGGGAAATTCAGACCAGTGTGCTCATCCTTGAGACACCCACTGTTTTAACGCAAGAAACATCCTCTTCTTTCAAGAGTCTGCAATACAGCAAGAAAAATGAGCATGCTCAGAAAAAAAGAACTGTATTTCCTATTCATACGGATCATATCTAGTTGAACTCTGTTCATGAAACTGTAACAAAGCACAGCATCTCTTACATAGATGCTCTTTAGTTAATAGTGAAAATCCTGTTGGGTTCAAGAACTGTGTAAATTCATTTGAGCCGAATAATCACTGGGTTTGCCGGATATGAACTCTTGCTTGTAGGAAGACACAGAGACTTTTGTTTAACTCCGTTTCTGTAGGAAAATTCAGACCAGTGTTCTCATCCAAGAAACATACTCTGTTTTAACGCAAGAAGCATGTCCTTCTTTCCAGTGTCTCCAATACAGCAAGAAACATGAGCATGCCCAGAAAAAAAGAATTGTGTTTCTTACTCATACGGACCATATCTAGTTAAACTCTGCTTATGAAACTGTAACAAACCACAGCATTTGTTACATAGATGCTCTTTAGTTAATAGTGAAAAACGTGTTGGTTTCAAGAACCGTGTAAATTCTTTTGAGCCGAAAAATCACTGGGTTTACCGGATATGATCTCTTGCTTGTAGGAAGACACAGTGACTTTGGTTTAACTCCGTTGCTGAAGGAAAATTCAGACCAGTGTTCTCATCCAAGAAACATACTCTGTTATAAAGCAAGAAGCATGCTCTTCTATCCAGCGTCTCCAAAACAGCATGAAACAAGAGCATGCCCAGAAAAAAAGAACTGTGTTTCCTATTCATACGGACCATATCTAGTTGAACTCTGCATATGAAACTGTAACAAACCACAGCATGTGTTACATAGATGCTCTTTAGTTAATAGTGAAAAACGTGTTGGGTTCATGAACTGTGTACATTCATTTGAGCTAAAAAAGCCTGGGTTTACCGGAAATGAACTCCTGCTTGTAGGAAAACACAGAGGCTTTGGTTTCACTCTGTTTGTGAAGGGAAATTCAGACCAGAGTTCTCATCCATGAAACACACTCTGTTTTAATCCAAAGAGCATGCTCTTCTTTCCAGCGTCTCTAATACAGCAAGAAACATGAGCATGCCCAGAAAGAAAGAACTGTGTTTCCTACTCTTACGGACCATATCTAGTAGAACTCTGCTTATGAAACTGTAACAAACCACAGCATCTCTTACATAGATGCTCTTTATATAATAGTGAAAAACATGTTGGCTTCGTGTACTGTGTAAATTCATTTGAACCGAAAATCACTGGGTTCACCGAAAATGAACTCTTGCTTGTAAGAAGACACAGAGGTTTTGGTTTAACTCCGTTTGTGAAGGGAAATTCAGAGCAGTGTGCTCATCCTTGAGACACCCACTGTTTTAACGCAAGAAACATCCTCTTCTTTCCAGAGTCTGCAATACAGCAAGAAATATGAGCATGCTCAGAAAAAAAGAACTGTATTTCCTATTAATACGGATCATATCTAGTTGAACTCTGTTCATGAAACTGTAACAAAGCACAGCATCTCTTACATAGATGCTCTTTAGTTAATAGTGAAAATCCTGTTGGGTTCAAGAACTGTGTAAATTCATTTGAGCCGAATAATCACTGGGTTTGCCAGATATGAACTCTTGCTTGTAGGAAGACACAGAGACTTTTGTTTAACTCCGTTTCTGTAGGAAAATTCAGACCAGTGTTCACATCAAAGAAACATACTCTGTTTTAATGCAAGAAGCATGCACTTCTTTCCAGGGTCTCCAAAACAGCAAGAAACATGAGCATGCCCAGAAAAAAAGAACTGTGTTTCCTACTCATACGGACCATATCTAGTTGAACTCTGCTTATGAAACTGTAACAAAGCACAGCATCTCTTACATAGATGCTCTTTAGTTAATAGTGAAAATCCTGTTGGGTTCAAGAACTGTGTAAATTCATTTGAGCGGAAAAATCACTGTGTTTACCGGATATGAACTCTTGTTTGTATTAAGACACAGAGGCTTTGGTTTCACTCCGTTTGGGAAGGGAAATTCACACCAGAGTTCTCATCCATGAAACACACTCTGTTTTAACGCAAAGAGCATGCTCTTCTTTGTAGCATCTCTAATACAGCAAGAAACATGAGCATGCCCAGAAAAAAAGAACTGTGTTTCCTACTCATACGGACCATATCTAGTTGAACTCTGCTTATGAAACTGTAACAAACCACAGCATGTGTTACATAGATGCTCTTTAGTTAATAGTGAAAAACGTGTTGGGTTCATGAACTGTGTACATTCATTTGAGCTAAAAAAGCCTGGGTTTACCGTAAATGAACTCCTGCTTGTAGGAAGACACAGAGGCTTTGGTTTCACTCTGGTTGTGAAGGGAAATTCAGACCAGAGTTCTCATCCATGAAACACTCTGTTTTAATGCAAAGAGCATGCTCTTCTTTCCAGCGTCTCTGATACAGCAAGAAACATGAGCATGCCCAGAAAAAAAGAACTGTGTTTCCTACTCATACGGACCATATCTAGTTGAACTCTGCTTATGAAGCTGTAACAAACCACAGCATCTCTTACATAGATGATCTTTAGTTAATAGTGAAAAACGTGTTGGGTTCATGAACTGTGTAAATTCATTGGAGCCGAAAAACACCTGGGTTTACCGGAAATGAACTCTTGCTTGTATTAAGACATAGAGGCTTTGGTTTCACTCTGTTTGTGAAGGGAAATTCACATCAGAGTTCTCATCCATGAAACACACTCTGTTTTAACACAAAGAGCATGCTCTTCTTTGCAGCGTCTCTAATACAGCAAGAAACATGAGCATGCCCAGAAAAAAAGATCTGTGTTTCATACTAATATGGACCATATCTAGTTGAACTCTGCTTATGAAACCGTAACAAACCACAGCATCTCTTACATAGATGCTCTTTAGTTAATAGTGAAAATTCTGTTGGGTTCAAGAACTGTGTAAATTCATTTGGGCCGAAAAATCACTGGGTTCACCGAAAATGAACTCTTTCTTGTCAGGAGACACAGAGGCTTTGGTTTAACTCCGTTTGTGAAGGGAAATTCAGACCACTGTGCTCATCCATGAAACACCCTCTTTTTAACGCAAGTAGCATCCTCTTCTTTCCAGATTCTCCAATATAGCAAGAAATATGAGCATGACCAGAAAAAAAGAACTGTGTTTCCTACTCATACGGACCATATCTAGTTGAACTCTGCTTATCAAACTGTAACAAAGCACAGCATCTCTTACATAGATGCTCTTTAGTTAATAGTGAAAATCCTGTTGGGTTCAAGAACTGTGTAAATTCATTTGAGCCGAAAAATCACTGTGTTTACCGGATATGAACTCTTGTTTGTATTAAGACACAGAGGCTTTGGTTTCACTCCGTTTGGGAAGGGAAATTCACACCAGAGTTCTCATCCATGAAACACACTCTGTTTTAACGCAAAGAGCATGCTCTTCTTTGCAGCGTCTCTAATACAGCAAGAAACATGAGCATGCCCAGAAAAAAAGAACTGTGTTTCTTACTCATACGGACCATATCTAGTTAAACTCTGCTTATGAAACTGTAACAAACCACAGCATTTGTTACATAGATGCTCTTTAGTTAATAGTGAAAAACGTGTTGGTTTCAAGAACCGTGTAAATTCTTTTGAGCCGAAAAATCACTGGGTTTACCGGATATGATCTCTTGCTTGTAGGAAGACACAGTGACTTTGGTTTAACTCCGTTGCTGAAGGAAAATTCAGACCAGTGTTCTCATCCAAGAAACATACTCTGTTATAAAGCAAGAAGCATGCTCTTCTATCCAGCGTCTCCAAAACAGCATGAAACAAGAGCATGCCCAGAAAAAAAGAACTGTGTTTCCTATTCATACGGACCATATCTAGTTGAACTCTGCATATGAAACTGTAACAAACCACAGCATGTGTTACATAGATGCTCTTTAGTTAATAGTGAAAAACGTGTTGGGTTCATGAACTGTGTACATTCATTTGAGCTAAAAAAGCCTGGGTTTACCGGAAATGAACTCCTGCTTGTAGGAAAACACAGAGGCTTTGGTTTCACTCTGTTTGTGAAGGGAAATTCAGACCAGAGTTCTCATCCATGAAACACACTCTGTTTTAATCCAAAGAGCATGCTCTTCTTTCCAGCGTCTCTAATACACCAAGAAACATGAGCATGCCCAGAAAGAAAGAACTGTGTTTCCTACTCTTACGGACCATATCTAGTTGAACTCTGCTTATGAAACTGTAACAAACCACAGCATCTCTTACATAGATGCTCTTTATATAATAGTGAAAAACATGTTGGCTTCGTGAACTGTGTAAATTCATTTGAACCGAAAATCACTGGGTTCACCGAAAATGAACTCTTGCTTGTAAGAAGACACAGAGGTTTTGGTTTAACTCCGGTTGTGAAGGGAAATTCAGACCAGTGTGCTCATCCTTGAGACACCCACTGTTTTAACGCAAGAAACATCCTCTTCTTTCCAGAGTCTGCAATACAGCAAGAAATATGAGCATGCTCAGAAAAAAAGAACTGTATTTCCTATTAATACGGATCATATCTAGTTGAACTCTGTTCATGAAACTGTAACAAAGCACAGCATCTCTTACATAGATGCTCTTTAGTTAATAGTGAAAATCCTGTTGGGTTCAAGAACTGTGTAAATTCATTTGAGCCGAATAATCACTGGGTTTGCCAGATATGAACTCTTGCTTGTAGGAAGACACAGAGACTTTTGTTTAACTCCGTTTCTGTAGGAAAATTCAGACCAGTGTTCTCATCCAAGAAACATACTCTGTTTTAACGCAAGAAGCATGTCCTTCTTTCCAGTGTCTCCAATACAGCAGGAAATATGAGCATGCTCAGAAAAAAAGAACTGAGTTTAATATTCATACGGATCATATCTAGCTGAACTCTGCTTATGAAACTGTATCAAACTAAAGCATGTGTTACATAGATGTTCTTTACTTAATAGTGAAACACGTGTTGGGTTCATGAACTGTGTAAATTCTTTGAGCCCAAAAACACCTGGGTTTACCGGAAATGAACTCTTGCTTGTATTAAGACATAGATGCTTTGGTTTCACTCCGTTTGTGAAGGGAAATTCACACCAGAGTTCTCATCCATGAAACACACTCTGTTTTAACGCAAAGAGCATGCTATTCTTTTCAGCGTCTCTAATACAGCAAGAAACATGAGCATGCCCAGAAAAAAAGAACTGTGTTTCCTACTAATACGGACCATATCTAGTTGAACTCTGCTTATGAAAATGTAATAAATCACAACATGTGTTACATAAATGCTCTTTAGTTAATAGTGAAAAACGTGTTGGGTTCATGAACTGTGTACATTCATTTGAGCTAAAAAACCTGGGTTTACCGGAAATGAACTCCTGCTTGTAGGAAGACACAGAGGCTTTGGTTTCACTCTGGTTGTGAAGGGAAATTCAGACCAGAGTTCTCATCCATGAAACACACTCTGTTTTAATCCAAAGAGCATGCTCTTCTTTCCAGCGTCTCTAATACAGCAAGAAACATGAGCATGCCCAGAAAGAAAGAACTGTGTTTCCTACTCTTACGGACCATATCTAGTTGAACTCTGCTTATGAAACTGTAACAAACCACAGCATCTCTTACATAGATGCTCTTTATATAATAGTGAAAAAAATGTTGGCTTCGTGAACTGTGTAAATTCATTTGAACCGAAAATCACTGGGTTCACCGGAAATGAACTCTTGCTTGTAAGAAGACACAGAGGTTTTGGTTTAACTCCGTTTGTGAAGGGAAATTCAGACCAGTGTGCTCATCCTTGAGACACCCACTGTTTTAATGCAAGAAACATCCTCTTCTTTCAAGAGTCTGCAATACAGCAAGAAAAATGAGCATGCTCAGAAAAAAAGAACTGTATTTCCTATTCATACGGATCATATCTAGTTGAACTCTGTTCATGAAACTGTAACAAAGCACAGCATCTCTTACATAGATGCTCTTTAGTTAATAGTGAAAATCCTGTTGGGTTCAAGAACTGTGTAAATTCATTTGAGCCGAATAATCACTGGGTTTGCCGGATATGAACTCTTGCTTGTAGGAAGACACAGAGACTTTTGTTTAACTCCGTTTCTGTAGGAAAATTCAGACCAGTGTTCTCATCCAAGAAACATACTCTGTTTTAACGCAAGAAGCATGTCCTTCTTTCCAGTGTCTCCAATACAGCAAGAAACATGAGCATGCCCAGAAAAAAAGAATTGTGTTTCTTACTCATACGGACCATATCTAGTTAAACTCTGCTTATGAAACTGTAACAAACCACAGCATTTGTTACATAGATGCTCTTTAGTTAATAGTGAAAAACGTGTTGGTTTCAAGAACCGTGTAAATTCTTTTGAGCCGAAAAATCACTGGGTTTACCGGATATGATCTCTTGCTTGTAGGAAGACACAGTGACTTTGGTTTAACTCCGTTGCTGAAGGAAAATTCAGACCAGTGTTCTCATCCAAGAAACATACTCTGTTATAACGCAAGAAGCATGCTCTTCTATCCAGCGTCTCCAAAACAGCATGAAACAAGAGCATGCCCAGAAAAAAAGAACTGTGTTTCCTATTCATACGGACCATATCTAGTTGAACTCTGCATATGAAACTGTAACAAACCACAGCATGTGTTACATAGATGCTCTTTAGTTAATAGTGAAAAACGTGTTGGGTTCATGAACTGTGTACATTCATTTGAGCTAAAAAAGCCTGGGTTTACCGGAAATGAACTCCTGCTTGTAGGAAAACACAGAGGCTTTGGTTTCACTCTGTTTGTGAAGGGAAATTCAGACCAGAGTTCTCATCCATGAAACACACTCTGTTTTAATCCAAAGAGCATGCTCTTCTTTCCAGCGTCTCTAATAAAGCAAGAAACATGAGCATGCCCAGAAAGAAAGAACTGTGTTTCCTACTCTTACGGACCATATCTAGTTGAACTCTGCTTATGAAACTGTAACAAACCACAGCATCTCTTACATAGATGCTCTTTATATAATAGTGAAAAACATGTTGGCTTCGTGAACTGTGTAAATTCATTTGAACCGAAAATCACTGGGTTCACCGAAAATGAACTCTTGCTTGTAAGAAGACACAGAGGTTTTGGTTTAACTCCGTTTGTGAAGGGAAATTCAGACCAGTGTGCTCATCCTTGAGACACCCACTGTTTTAACGCAAGAAACATCCTCTTCTTTCCAGAATCTGCAATACAGCAAGAAATATGAGCATGCTCAGAAAAAAAGAACTGTATTTCCTATTAATACGGATCATATCTAGTTGAACTCTGCTCATGAAACTGTAACAAAGCACAGCATCTCTTACATAGATGCTCTTTAGTTAATAGTGAAAATCCTGTTGGGTTCAAGAACTGTGTAAATTCATTTGAGCCGAATAATCACTGGGTTTGCCAGATATGAACTCTTGCTTGTAGGAAGACACAGAGACTTTTGTTTAACTCCGTTTCTGTAGGAAAATTCAGACCAGTGTTCTCATCCAAGAAACATACTCTGTTTTAACGCAAGAAGCATGTCCTTCTTTCCAGTGTCTCCAATACAGCAGGAAATATGAGCATGCTCAGAAAAAAAGAACTGAGTTTACTATTCATACGGATCATATCTAGCTGAACTCTGCTTATGAAACTGTATCAAACTAAAGCATGTGTTACATAAATGCTCTTTAGTTAATAGTGAAAAACGTGTTGGGTTCATGAACTGTGTAAATTCATTGGAGCCGAAAAACACCTGGGTTTACCGGAAATGAACTCTTGCTTGTATTAAGACATAGAGGCTTTGGTTTCACTCCGTTTGTGAAGGGAAATTCACAACAGAGTTCTCATCCATGAAATACACTCTGTTTTAACACAAAGAGCATGCTCTTCTTTGCAGCGTCTCTAATACAGCAAGAAACATGAGCATGCCCAGAAAAAAAGATCTGTGTTTCATACTAATATGGACCATATCTAGTTGAACTCTGCTTATGAAACCGTAACAAACCACAGCATCTCTTACATAGATGCTCTTTAGTTAATAGTGAAAATTCTGTTGGGTTGAAGAACTGTGTAAATTCATTTGGGCCGAAAAATCACTGGGTTCACCGAAAATGAACTCTTTCTTGTCGGGAGACACAGAGGCTTTGGTTTAACTCCGTTTGTGAAGGGAAATTCAGACCACTGTGCTCATCCATGAAACACCCTCTTTTTAACGCAAGTAGCATCCTCTTCTTTCCAGATTCTCCAATATAGCAAGAAATATGAGCATGACCAGAAAAAAAGAACTGTGTTTCCTACTCATACGGACCTTATCTAGTTGAACTCTGCTTATGAAACTGTAACAAACCACAGCATCTTTTACATAGATGCTCCTAAGTTAATAGTGAAAATCGTGTTGGGTTCGTGAACTGTGTAAATTCCTTTGAGCCGAAAAATCACTGGGTGTACCGGAAATGACTCTTGCTTGTAGGAAGACACAGAGACTTTTGTTTAACTCCGTTTCTGTAGGAAAATTCAGACCAGTGTTCACATCAAAGAAACATACTCTGTTTTAATGCAAGAAGCATGCACTTCTTTCCAGTGTCTCCAAAACAGCAAGAAACATGAGCATGCCCAGAAAAAAAGAACTGTGTTTCCTACTCATACGGACCATATCTAGTTGAACTCTGCTTATGAAACTGTAACAAAGCACAGCATCTCTTACATAGATGCTCTTTAGTTAATAGTGAAAATCCTGTTGGGTTCAAGAACTGTGTAAATTCATTTGAGCGGAAAAATCACTGTGTTTACCGGATATGAAGTCTTGTTTGTATTAAGACACAGAGGCTTTGGTTTCACTCCGTTTGGGAAGGGAAATTCACACCAGAGTTCTCATCCATGAAACACACTCTGTTTTAACGCAAAGAGCATGCTCTTCTTTGTAGCATCTCTAATACAGCAAGAAACATGAGCATGCCCAGAAAAAAAGAACTGTGTTTCCTACTCATACGGACCATATCTTGTTGAACTCTGCTTATGAAACTGTAACAAACCACAGCATGTGTTACATAGATGCTCTTTAGTTAATAGTGAAAAACGTGTTGGGTTCATGAACTGTGTACATTCATTTGAGCTAAAAAAGCCTGGGTTTACCGTAAATGAACTCCTGCTTGTAGGGAGACACAGAGGCTTTGGTTTCACTCTGGTTGTGAAGGGAAATTCAGACCAGAGTTCTCATCCATGAAACACTCTATTTTAATGCAAAGAGCATGCTCTTCTTTCCAGCGTCTCTAATACAGCAAGAAACATGAGCATGCCCAGAAAAAAAGAACTGTGTTTCCTACTCATACGGACCATATCTAGTTGAACTCTGCTTATGAAGCTGTAACAAACCACAGCATCTCTTTCATAGATGCTCTTTAGTTAATAGTGAAAAACGTGTTGGGTTCATGAACTGTGTAAATTCATTGGAGCCGAAAAACACCTGGGTTACCGGAAATGAACTCTTGCTTGTATTAAGACATAGAGGCTTTGGTTTCACTCTGTTTGTGAAGGGAAATTCACATCAGAGTTCTCATCCATGAAACACACTCTGTTTTAACACAAAGAGCATGCTCTTCTTTGCAGCGTCTCTAATACAGCAAGAAACATGAGCATGCCCAGAAAAAGATCTGTGTTTCATACTAATATGGACCATATCTAGTTGAACTCTGCTTATGAAACCGTAACAAACCACAGCATCTCTTACATAGATGCTCTTTAGTTAATAGTGAAAATTCTGTTGGGTTCAAGAACTGTGTAAATTCATTTGGGCCGAAAAATCACTGGGTTCACCGAAAATGAACTCTTTCTTGTCAGGAGACACAGAGGCTTTGGTTTAACTCCGTTTGTGAAGGGAAATTCAGACCACTGTGCTCATCCATGAAACACCCTCTTTTTAACGCAAGTAGCATCCTCTTCTTTCCAGATTCTCCAATATAGCAAGAAATATGAGCATGACCAGAAAAAAAGAACTGTGTTTCCTACTCATACGGACCATATCTAGTTGAACTCTGCTTATGAAACTGTAACAAAGCACAGCATCTCTTACATAGATGCTCTTTAGTTAATAGTGAAAATCCTGTTGGGTTCAAGAACTGTGTAAATTCATTTGAGCCGAAAAATCACTGTGTTTACCGGATATGAACTCTTGTTTGTATTAAGACACAGAGGCTTTGGTTTCACTCCGTTTGGGAAGGGAAATTCACACCAGAGTTCTCATCCATGAAACACACTCTGTTTTAACGCAAAGAGCATGCTCTTCTTTGCAGCGTCTCTAATACAGCAAGAAACATGAGCATGCCCAGAAAAAAAGAACTGTGTTTCCTACTCATACGGACCATATCTAGTTGAACTCTGCTTATGAAACTGTAACAAACCACAGCATTTGTTACATAGATGCTCTTTAGTTAATAGTGAAAAACGTGTTGGTTTCAAGAACCGTGTAAATTCTTTTGAGCCGAAAAATCACTGGGTTTACCGGATATGATCTCTTGCTTGTAGGAAGACACAGTGACTTTGGTTTAACTCCGTTGCTGAAGGAAAATTCAGACCAGTGTTCTCATCCAAGAAACATACTCTGTTATAACGCAAGAAGCATGCTCTTCTATCCAGCGTCTCCAAAACAGCATGAAACAAGAGCATGCCCAGAAAAAAAGAACTGTGTTTACTATTCATACGGAACATATCTAGTTGAACTCTGCATATGAAACTGTAACAAACCACAGCATGTGTTACATAGATGCTCTTTAGTTAATAGTGAAAAACGTGTTGGGTTCATGAACTGTGTACATTCATTTGAGCTAAAAAAGCCTGGGTTTACCGGAAATGAACTCCTGCTTGTAGGAAAACACAGAGGCTTTGGTTTCACTCTGTTTGTGAAGGGAAATTCAGACCAGAGTTCTCATCCATGAAACACACTCTGTTTTAATCCAAAGAGCATGCTCTTCTTTCCAGCGTCTCTAATACAGCAAGAAACATGAGCATGCCCAGAAAGAAAGAACTGTGTTTCCTACTCTTACGGACCATATCTAGTTGAACTCTGCTTATGAAACTGTAACAAACCACAGCATCTCTTACATAGATGCTCTTTATATAATAGTGAAAAACATGTTGGCTTCGTGAACTGTGTAAATTCATTTGAACCGAAAATCACTGGGTTCACCGAAAATGAACTCTTGCTTGTAAGAAGACACAGAGGTTTTGGTTTAACTCCGGTTGTGAAGGGAAATTCAGACCAGTGTGCTCATCCTTGAGACACCCACTGTTTTAACGCAAGAAACATCCTCTTCTTTCCAGAGTCTGCAATACAGCAAGAAATATGAGCATGCTCAGAAAAAAAGAACTGTATTTCCTATTAATACGGATCATATCTAGTTGAACTCTGTTCATGAAACTGTAACAAAGCACAGCATCTCTTACATAGATGCTCTTTAGTTAATAGTGAAAATCCTGTTGGGTTCAAGAACTGTGTAAATTCATTTGAGCCGAATAATCACTGGGTTTGCCGGATATGAACTCTTGCTTGTAGGAAGACACAGAGACTTTTGTTTAACTCCGTTTCTGTAGGAAAATTCAGACCAGTGTTCTCATCCAAGAAACATACTCTGTTTTAACGCAAGAAGCATGTCCTTCTTTCCAGTGTCTCCAATACAGCAAGAAACATGAGCATGCCCAGAAAAAAAGGATTGTGTTTCTTACTCATACGGACCATATCTAGTTAAACTCTGCTTATGAAACTGTAACAAACCACAGCATTTGTTACATAGATGCTCTTTAGTTAATAGTGAAAAACGTGTTGGTTTCAAGAACCGTGTAAATTCTTTTGAGCCGAAAAATCACTGGGTTTACCGGATATGATCTCTTGCTTGTAGGAAGACACAGTGACTTTGGTTTAACTCCGTTGCTGAAGGAAAATTCAGACCAGTGTTCTCATCCAAGAAACATACTCTGTTATAACGCAAAAAGCATGCTCTTCTATCCAGCGTCTCCAAAACAGCATGAAACAAGAGCATGCCCAGAAAAAAAGAACTGTGTTTCCTATTCATACGGACCATATCTAGTTGAACTCTGCATATGAAACTGTAACAAACCACAGCATGCGTTACATAGATGCTCTTTAGTTAATAGTGAAAAACGTGTTGGGTTCATGAACTGTGTACATTCATTTGAGCTAAAAAAGCCTGGGTTTACCGGAAATGAACTCCTGCTTGTAGGAAAACACAGAGGCTTTGGTTTCACTCTGTTTGTGAAGGGAAATTCAGACCAGAGTTCTCATCCATGAAACACACTCTGTTTTAATCCAAAGAGCATGCTCTTCTTTCCAGCGTCTCTAATACAGCAAGAAACATGAGCATGCCCAGAAAGAAAGAACTGTGTTTCCTACTCTTACGGACCATATCTAGTTGAACTCTGCTTATGAAACTGTAACAAACCACAGCATCTCTTACATAGATGCTCTTTATATAATAGTGAAAAACATGTTGGCTTCGTGAACTGTGTAAATTCATTTGAACCGAAAATCACTGGGTTCACCGAAAATGAACTCTTGCTTGTAAGAAGACACAGAGGTTTTGGTTTAACTCTGTTTGTGAAGGGAAATTCAGACCAGTGTGCTCATCCTTGAGACACCCACTGTTTTAACGCAAGAAACATCCTCTTCTTTCCAGAGTCTGCAATACAGCAAGAAATATGAGCATGCTCAGAAAAAAAGAACTGTATTTCCTATTAATACGGATCATATCTAGTTGAACTCTGTTCATGAAACTGTAACAAAGCACAGCATCTCTTACATAGATGCTCTTTAGTTAATAGTGAAAATCCTGTTGGGTTCAAGAACTGTGTAAATTCATTTGAGCCGAATAATCACTGGGTTTACCGGATATGATCTCTTGCTTGTAGGAAGACACAGTGACTTTGGTTTAACTCCGTTGCTGAAGGAAAATTCAGACCAGTGTTCTCATCCAAGAAACATACTCTGTTATAACGCAAGAAGCATGCTCTTCTATCCAGCGTCTCCAAAACAGCATGAAACAAGAGCATGCCCAGAAAAAAAGAACTGTGTTTCCTATTCATACGGAACATATCTAGTTGAACTCTGCATATGAAACTGTAACAAACCACAGCATGTGTTACATAGATGCTCTTTAGTTAATAGTGAAAAACGTGTTGGGTTCATGAACTGTGTACATTCATTTGAGCTAAAAAAGCCTGGGTTTACCGGAAATGAACTCCTGCTTGTAGGAAAACACAGAGGCTTTGGTTTCACTCTGTTTGTGAAGGGAAATTCAGACCAGAGTTCTCATCCATGAAACACACTCTGTTTTAATCCAAAGAGCATGCTCTTCTTTCCAGCGTCTCTAATACAGCAAGAAACATGAGCATGCCCAGAAAGAAAGAACTGTGTTTCCTACTCTTACGGACCATATCTAGTTGAACTCTGCTTATGAAACTGTAACAAACCACAGCATCTCTTACATAGATGCTCTTTATATAATAGTGAAAAACATGTTGGCTTCGTGAACTGTGTAAATTCATTTGAACCGAAAATCACTGGGTTCACCGAAAATGAACTCTTGCTTGTAAGAAGACACAGAGGTTTTGGTTTAACTCCGGTTGTGAAGGGAAATTCAGACCAGTGTGCTCATCCTTGAGACACCCACTGTTTTAACGCAAGAAACATCCTCTTCTTTCCAGAGTCTGCAATACAGCAAGAAATATGAGCATGCTCAGAAAAAAAGAACTGTATTTCCTATTAATACGGATCATATCTAGTTGAACTCTGTTCATGAAACTGTAACAAAGCACAGCATCTCTTACATAGATGCTCTTTAGTTAATAGTGAAAATCCTGTTGGGTTCAAGAACTGTGTAAATTCATTTGAGCCGAATAATCACTGGGTTTGCCAGATATGAACTCTTGCTTGTAGGAAGACACAGAGACTTTTGTTTAACTCCGTTTCTGTAGGAAAATTCAGACCAGTGTTCTCATCCAAGAAACATACTCTGTTTTAACGCAAGAAGCATGTCCTTCTTTCCAGTGTCTCCAATACAGCAGGAAATATGAGCATGCTCAGAAAAAAAGAACTGAGTTTACTATTCATACGGATCATATCTAGCTGAACTCTGCTTATGAAACTGTATCAAACTAAAGCATGTGTTACATAGATGCTCTTTACTTAATAGTGAAACACGTGTTGGGTTCATGAACTGTGTACATTCTTTGAGCCCAAAAACACCTGGGTTTACCGGAAATGAACTCTTGCTTGTATTAAGACATAGATGCTTTGGTTTCACTCCGTTTGTGAAGGGAAATTCACACCAGAGTTCTCATCCATGAAACACACTCTGTTTTAACGCAAAGAGCATGCTATTCTTTTCAGCGTCTCTAATACAGCAAGAAACATGAGCATGCCCAGAAAAAAAGAACTGTGTTTCCTACTAATACGGACCATATCTAGTTGAACTCTGCTTATGAAAATGTAATAAACCACAACATGTGCTACATAAATGCTCTTTAGTTAATAGTGAAAAATGTGTTGGGTTCAAGAACTGTGTATATTCATTTGAGCCGAAAAATCACTGGGTTTACCGGTTATGAACTCTTGCTTGTAGGAAGACACACAGACTTTGTTTTAACTCCGTTTCTGAAGGAAAATTCAGACCAGTGTTCTCATCCAAGAAACATACTCTGTTTTAACGCAAGAAGCATGTCCTTCTTTCCAGTGTCTCCAATACAGCAAGAAACATGAGCATGCCCAGAAAAAAAGAATTGTGTTTCTTACTCATACGGACCGTATCTAGTTAAACTCTGCTTATGAAACTGTAACAAACCACAGCATTTGTTACATAGATGCTCTTTAGTTAATAGTGAAAAACGTGTTGGTTTCAAGAACCGTGTAAATTCTTTTGAGCCGAAAAATCACTGGGTTTACCGGATATGATCTCTTGCTTGTAGGAAGACACAGTGACTTTGGTTTAACTCCGTTGCTGAAGGAAAATTCAGACCAGTGTTCTCATCCAAGAAACATACTCTCTTATAACGCAAGAAGCATGCTCTTCTATCAAGCGTCTCCAAAACAGCATGAAACAAGAGCATGCCCAGAAAAAAAGAACTGTGTTTCCTATTCATACGGACCATATCTAGTTGAACTCTGCATATGAAACTGTAACAAACCACAGCATGTGTTACATAGATGCTCTTTAGTTAATAGGGAAAAACGTGTTGGGTTCATGAACTGTGTACATTCATTTGAGCTAAAAAACCTGGGTTTACCGGAAATGAACTCCTGCTTGTAGGAAGACACAGAGGCTTTGGTTTCACTCTGGTTGTGAAGGGAAATTCAGACCAGAGTTCTCATCCATGAAACACACTCTGTTTTAATCCAAAGAGCATGCTCTTCTTTCCAGCGTCTCTAATACAGCAAGAAACATGAGCATGCCCAGAAAGAAAGAACTGTGTTTCCTACTCATACGGACCATATCTAGTTGAACTCTGCTTATGAAACTGTAACAAACCACAGCATCTCTTACATAGATGCTCTTTATATAATAGTGAAAAAAATGTTGGCTTCGTGAACTGTGTAAATTCATTTGAACCGAAAATCACAGGGTTCACCGGAAATGAACTCTTGCTTGTAAGAAGACACAGAGGTTTTGGTTTAACTCCGTTTGTGAAGGGAAATTCAGACCAGTGTGCTCATCCTTGAGACACCCACTGTTTTAACGCAAGAAACATCCTCTTCTTTCAAGAGTCTGCAATACAGCAAGAAAAATGAGCATGCTCAGAAAAAAAGAACTGTATTTCCTATTCATACGGATCATATCTAGTTGAACTCTGTTCATGAAACTGTAACAAAGCACAGCATCTCTTACATAGATGCTCTTTAGTTAATAGTGAAAATCCTGTTGGGTTCAAGAACTGTGTAAATTCATTTGAGCCGAATAATCACTGGGTTTGCCGGATATGAACTCTTGCTTGTAGGAAGACACAGAGACTTTTGTTTAACTCCGTTTCTGTAGGAAAATTCAGACCAGTGTTCTCATCCAAGAAACATACTCTGTTTTAACGCAAGAAGCATGTCCTTCTTTCCAGTGTCTCCAATACAGCAAGAAACATGAGCATGCCCAGAAAAAAAGAATTGTGTTTCTTACTCATACGGACCATATCTAGTTAAACTCTGCTTATGAAACTGTAACAAACCACAGCATTTGTTACATAGATGCTCTTTAGTTAATAGTGAAAAACGTGTTGGTTTCAAGAACCGTGTAAATTCTTTTGAGCCGAAAAATCACTGGGTTTACCGGATATGATCTCTTGCTTGTAGGAAGACACAGTGACTTTGGTTTAACTCCGTTGCTGAAGGAAAATTCAGACCAGTGTTCTCATCCAAGAAACATACTCTGTTATAACGCAAGAAGCATGCTCTTCTATCCAGCGTCTCCAAAACAGCATGAAACAAGAGCATGCCCAGAAAAAAAGAACTGTGTTTCCTATTCATACGGACCATATCTAGTTGAACTCTGCATATGAAACTGTAACAAACCACAGCATGTGTTACATAGATGCTCTTTAGTTAATAGTGAAAAACGTGTTGGGTTCATGAACTGTGTACATTCATTTGAGCTAAAAAAGCCTGGGTTTACCGGAAATGAACTCCTGCTTGTAGGAAAACACAGAGGCTTTGGTTTCACTCTGTTTGTGAAGGGAAATTCAGACCAGAGTTCTCATCCATGAAACACACTCTGTTTTAATCCAAAGAGCATGCTCTTCTTTCCAGCGTCTCTAATACAGCAAGAAACAGGAGCATGCCCAGAAAGAAAGAACTGTGTTTCCTACTCTTACGGACCATATCTAGTTGAACTCTGCTTATGAAACTGTAACAAACCACAGCATCTCTTACATAGATGCTCTTTATATAATAGTGAAAAACATGTTGGCTTCGTGAACTGTGTAAATTCATTTGAACCGAAAATCACTGGGTTCACCGAAAATGAACTCTTGCTTGTAAGAAGACACAGAGGTTTTGGTTTAACTCCGTTTGTGAAGGGAAATTCAGACCAGTGTGCTCATCCTTGAGACACCCACTGTTTTAACGCAAGAAACATCCTCTTCTTTCCAGAGTCTGCAATACAGCAAGAAATATGAGCATGCTCAGAAAAAAAGAACTGTATTTCCTATTAATACGGATCATATCTAGTTGAACTCTGTTCATGAAACTGTAACAAAGCACAGCATCTCTTACATAGATGCTCTTTAGTTAATAGTGAAAATCCTGTTGGGTTCAAGAACTGTGTAAATTCATTTGAGCCGAATAATCACTGGGTTTGCCAGATATGAACTCTTGCTTGTAGGAAGACACAGAGACTTTTGTTTAACTCCGTTTCTGTAGGAAAATTCAGACCAGTGTTCTCATCCAAGAAACATACTCTGTTTTAACGCAAGAAGCATGTCCTTCTTTCCAGTGTCTCCAATACAGCAGGAAATATGAGCATGCTCAGAAAAAAAGAACTGAGTTTACTATTCATACGGATCATATCTAGCTGAACTCTGCTTATGAAACTGTATCAAACTAAAGCATGTGTTACATAAATGCTCTTTAGTTAATAGTGAAACACGTGTTGGGTTCATGAACTGTGTAAATTCATTGGAGCCGAAAAACACCTGGGTTTACCGGAAATGAACTCTTGCTTGTATTAAGACATAGAGGCTTTGGTTTCACTCCGTTTGTGAAGGGAAATTCACATCAGAGTTCTCATCCATGAAATACACTCTGTTTTAACACAAAGAGCATGCTCTTCTTTGCAGCGTCTCTAATACAGCAAGAAACATGAGCATGCCCAGAAAAAAAGATCTGTCTTTCATACTAATATGGACCATATCTAGTTGAACTCTGCTTATGAAACCGTAACAAACCACAGCATCTCTTACATAGATGCTCTTTAGTTAATAATGAAAAACGTGTTGGGTTCGTGAACTGTGTAAATTTATTTGAGCCGAAAAATCACTGGGTTTCCCGGATATGAACTCTTGCTTGGAGGAAGACACAGAGACTTTGGTTTAACTCCATTTGTGAAGGGAAATTCAGACCAGTGCTCTCATCCATGAAACCTACTCTGTTTTAACGCAAGAAACATGCTCTTCATTCCAGCGTCTCTACTACAGTAAGAAAGAGGAGCATGCCCAGAAAAATAGAACTGTGTTTCTTACTCATACGAACCATATCTAGTTGAACTCTGCTTATGAAACTGTAACAAACCACAGCATTTCTTACATAGATGCTCTTTAGTTAATAGTGAAAAACGTGTTGGGTTCATGAACTGTGTAAATTCATTTGAGCCGAATAATCACTGGGTTTGCCAGATATGAACTCTTGCTTGTAGGAAGACACAGAGACTTTTGTTTAACTCCGTTTCTGTAGGAAAATTCAGACCAGTGTTCTCATCCAAGAAACATACTCTGTTTTAACGCAAGAAGCATGTCCTTCTTTCCAGTGTCTCCAATACAGCAGGAAATATGAGCATGCTCAGAAAAAAAGAACTGAGTTTACTATTCATACGGATCATATCTAGCTGAACTCTGCTTATGAAACTGTATCAAACTAAAGCATGTGTTACATAAATGCTCTTTAGTTAATAGTGAAACACGTGTTGGGTTCATGAACTGTGTAAATTCATTGGAGCCGAAAAACACCTGGGTTTACCGGAAATGAACTCTTGCTTGTATTAAGACATAGAGGCTTTGGTTTCACTCCGTTTGTGAAGGGAAATTCACATCAGAGTTCTCATCCATGAAATACAATCTGTTTTAACACAAAGAGCATGCTCTTCTTTGCAGCGTCTCTAATACAGCAAGAAACATGAGCATGCCCAGAAAAAAAGATCTGTGTTTCATACTAATATGGACCATATCTAGTTGAACTCTGCTTATGAAACCGTAACAAACCACAGCATCTCTTACATAGATGCTCTTTAGTTAATAGTGAAAATTCTGTTGGGTTGAAGAACTGTGTAAATTCATTTGGGCCGAAAAATCACTGGGTTCACCGAAAATGAACTCTTTCTTGTCGGGAGACACAGAGGCTTTGGTTTAACTCCGTTTGTGAAGGGAAATTCAGACCACTGTGCTCATCCATGAAACACCCTCTTTTTAACGCAAGTAGCATCCTCTTCTTTCCAGATTCTCCAATATAGCAAGAAATATGAGCATGACCAGAAAAAAAGAACTGTGTTTCCTACTCATACGGACCTTATCTAGTTGAACTCTGCTTATGAAACTGTAACAAACCACAGCATCTTTTACATAGATGCTCTTAAGTTAATAGTGAAAATCGTGTTGGGTTCGTGAACTGTGTAAATTCCTTTGAGCCGAAAAATCACTGGGTGTACCGGAAATGACTCTTGCTTGTAGGAAGACACAGAGACTTTTGTTTAACTCCGTTTCTGTAGGAAAATTCAGACCAGTGTTCACATCAAAGAAACATACTCTGTTTTAATGCAAGAAGCATGCACTTCTTTCCAGTGTCTCCAAAACAGCAAGAAACATGAGCATGCCCAGAAAAAAAGAACTGTGTTTCCTACTCATACGGACCATATCTAGTTGAACTCTGCTTATGAAACTGTAACAAAGCACAGCATCTCTTACATAGATGCTCTTTAGTTAATAGTGAAAATCCTGTTGGGTTCAAGAACTGTGTAAATTCATTTGAGCGGAAAAATCACTGTGTTTACCGGATATGAACTCTTGTTTGTATTAAGACACAGAGGCTTTGGTTTCACTCCGTTTGGGAAGGGAAATTCACACCAGAGTTCTCATCCATGAAACACACTCTGTTTTAACGCAAAGAGCATGCTCTTCTTTGTAGCATCTCTAATACAGCAAGAAACATGAGCATGCCCAGAAAAAAAGAACTGTGTTTCCTACTCATACGGACCATATCTAGTTGAACTCTGCTTATGAAACTGTAACAAAGCACAGCATCTCTTACATAGATGCTCTTCAGTTAATAGTGAAAAACGAGTTGGTTTCAAGAACCGTGTAAATTCTTTTGAGCCGAAAAATCACTGGGTTTACCGGATATGATCTCTTGCTTGTAGGAAGACACAGTGACTTTGGTTTAACTCCGTTGCTGAAGGAAAATTCAGACCAGTGTTCTCATCCAAGAAACATACTCTGTTATAACGCAAGAAGCATGCTCTTCTATCCAGCGTCTCCAAAACAGCATGAAACAAGAGCATGCCCAGAAAAAAAGAACTGTGTTTCCTATTCATACAGACCATATCTAGTTGAACTCTGCATATGAAACTGTAACAAACCACAGCATGTGTTACATAGATGCTCTTTAGTTAATAGTGAAAAACGTGTTGGGTTCATGAACTGTGTACATTCATTTGAGCTAAAAAAGCCTAGGTTTACCGGAAATGAACTCCTGCTTGTAGGAAGACACAGAGGCTTTGGTTTCACTCTGTTTGTGAAGGGAAATTCAGACCAGAGTTCTCATCCATGAAACACACTCTGTTTTAATCCAAAGAGTATGCTCTTCTTTCCAGCGTCTCTAATACAGCAAGAAACATGAGCATGCCCAGAAAGAAAGAACTGTGTTTCCTACTCTTACGGACCATATCTAGTTGAACTCTGCTTATGAAACTGTAACAAACCACAGCATCTCTTACATAGATGCTCTTTATATAATAGTGAAAAACATGTTGGCTTCGTGAACTGTGTAAATTCATTGGAACCGAAAATCACTGGGTTCACCGAAAATGAACTCTTGCTTGTAAGAAGACACAGAGGTTTTGGTTTAACTCCGTTTGTGAAGGGAAATTCAGACCAGTGTGCTCATCCTTGAGACACCCACTGTTTTAACGCAAGAAACATCCTCTTCTTTCCAGAGTCTGCAATACAGCAAGTAATATGAGCATGCTCAGAAAAAAAGAATAGTATTTCCTATTAATACGGATCATATCTAATTGAACTCTGTTCAAGAAACTGTAACAAAGCACAGCATCTCTTACATAGATGCTCTTTAGTTAATAGTGAAAATCCTGTTGGGTTCAAGAACTGTGTAAATTCATTTGAGCCGAATAATCACTGGGTTTGCCAGATATGAACTCTTGCTTGTAGGAAGACACAGAGGCTTTGGTTTAACTCCGTTCGTGAAGGGAAATTCATACCAGTGTTCTCATCCAGGAAACACCCACTGTTTTAACGCAAGAAGCTTCCTCTTCTTTCCAGAGTCTGCAATACACCATGAAACAAGAGCATGCCCAGAAAAAATGTACTGTGTTTCCTATTCATACGGACCATATCTAGTTGAACTCTGCTCATGATACTGTAACAAACCACAGCATGTGTTACATAGATGCTCTTTAGTTAATAGTGAAAAACATGTTGGGTTCATGAACTGTGTACATTCATTTGAGCTAAAAAAGCCTGGGTTTACCGGAAATGAACTCCTGCTTGTAGGAAGACACAGAGGCTTTGGTTTCACTCTGTTTTTGAAGGGAAATTCAGACCAGAGTTCTCATCCATGAAACACACTCTGTTTTAATGCAAAGAGCATGCTCTGCTTTCCAGCGTCTCTAATACAGCAAGAAACATGAGCATGCCCAGAAAGAAAGAACTGTGTTTCCTACTCATACGGACCATATATAGTTGAACTCTGCTTATGAAACTGTAACAAACCACAGCATCTCTTACATAGATGCTCTTTAGGTAATAGTGAAAAACATGTTGGGTTCGTGAACTGTGTAAATTCATTTGAACCGAAAATCACTGGGTTCACCGGAAATGAACTCTTGCTTGTAAGAAGACACAGAGGTTTTGGTATAACTCCGTTTGTGAAGTGAAATTCAGACCAGTGTGCTCATCCTTGAAACACCCAATGTTTTAACGAAAGAAACATCCACTTCTTTCCAGAGTCTGCAATACAGCAAGAAATATGAGCATGCTCAGAAAAAAAGAACTGTGTTTCCTATTCATACGGATCATATCTAGTTGAACTCTGCTTATGAAACTGTAACAAACCACAGCATGTGTTACATAGAGGCTCTTTAGTTAATAGTGAATAACGTGTTGGGTTCATGAACTGTGTAAATTCATTTGAGCCGAAAAATCACTGTGTTTACCGGATATGAACTCTTGCTTGTAGGAAGACACTGAGACTTTGGTTTAACTCCGTTTCTGAAGGAAAATTCAGACCAGTGTTCTCATCCAAGAAACATACTCTGTTTTAACGCAAGAAGCATGTCCTTCTTTCCAGTGTCTCCAATACAGCAAGAAACATGAGCATGCCCAGAAAAAAAGAATTGTGTTTCTTACTCATACGGACCATATCTAGTTAAACTCTGCTTATGAAACTGTAACAAAACACAGCATCTCTTACATATATGCTCTTTCGTTTATAGTGAAAAATGTGTTGGGTTCGTGAACTGTGTAAATTCATTTGAGCCGAAAAATCACTGGGTTTTCCAGAAATGAACTCTTGCTTGTAGGAAGACACAGAGGCTTTGGTTTAACTCTGTTTGTGAAGGAAAATTCAGGCCAGTGTTCTCATCCATGAAACACCCACTGTTTTAACGCAAGAAGCTTCCTCTTCTTTCCAGAGTCTGCAATACAGCAGGAAACATGAGCATGCCCAGAAAAAAAGAACTGTGTTTCCTATTCATACGGACCATATCTTGTTGAACTCTGCTCATGAAACTGTAACAAACCACAGCATGTGTTACATAGATGCTCTTTAGTTAATAGTGAAAAACGTGTTGGGTTCATGAACTGTGTACATTCATTTGAGCTAAAAAAGCCTGGGTTTACCGGAAATGAACTCCTGCTTGTAGGAAGACACAGAGGCTTTGGTTTCACTCTGGTTGTGAAGGGAAATTCAGACCAGAGTTCTCATCCATGAAACACACTCTGTTTTAATGCAAAGAGCATGCTCTTATTTCCAGCGTCTCTAATACAGCAAGAAACATGAGCATGCCCAGAAAAAAAGAACTGTGTTTCCTACTCATACGGACCATATCTAGTTGAACTCTGCTTATGAAGCTGTAACAAACCACAGCATCTCTTACATAGATGCTCTTTAGTTAATAGTGAAAAACGTGTTGGGTTCATGAACTGTGTAAATTCATTGGAGCCGAAAAACACCTGGGTTTACCGGAAATGAACTCTTGCTTGTATTAAGACATAGAGGCTTTGGTTTCACTCCGTTTGTGAAGGGAAATTCACATCAGAGTTCTCATCCATGAAACACACTCTGTTTTAACACAAAGAGCATGCTCTTCTTTGCAGCGTCTCTAATACAGCAAGAAACATGAGCATGCCCAGAAAAAAAGATCTGTGTTTCATACTAATATGGACCATATCTAGTTGAACTCTGCTTATGAAACCGTAACAAACCACAGCATCTCTTACATAGATGCTCTTTAGTTAATAGTGAAAATTCTGTTGGGTTGAAGAACTGTGTAAATTCATTTGGGCCGAAAAATCACTGGGTTCACCGAAAATGAACTCTTTCTTGTCGGGAGACACAGAGGCTTTGGTTTAACTCCGTTTGTGAAGGGAAATTCAGACCACTGTGCTCATCCATGAAACACCCTCTTTTTAACGCAAGTAGCATCCTCTTCTTTCCAGATTCTCCAATATACCAAGAAATATGAGCATGACCAGAAAAAAAGAACTGTGTTTCCTACTCATACGGACCTTATCTAGTTGAACTCTACTTATGAAACTGTAACAAACCACAGCATCTTTTACATAGATGCTCTTAAGTTAATAGTGAAAATCGTGTTGGGTTCGTGAACTGTGTAAATTCATTTGAGCCGAAAAATCACTGTGTTTACCGGATATGAACTCTTGTTTGTATTAAGACACAGAGGCTTTGGTTTCACTCCGTTTGGGAAGGGAAATTCACACCAGAGTTCTCATCTATGAAACACACTCTGTTTTAACGCAAAGAGCATGCTCTTCTTTGCAGCGTCTCTAATACAGCAAGAAACATGAGCATGCCCAGAAAAAAAGAACTGTGTTTTCTACTCATACGGACTATATCTAGTTGAACTCTGCTTATGAAACTGTAACAAACCACAGAATGTGTTACAAAATGCTCTTTAGTTAATAGTGAAAATCGTGTTGGGTTCGTGAACTGTGTAAATTCATTTGAGCTGAAAAAACACTGGGTGTACCGGAAATGACTCTTGCTTATAAGAAGACACATAGCCTTTAGTTTAACTCCGTTTTTGAAGGGAAATTCAGACCAGTGTTCTCATCCAAGAAACACCCTCTGTTTTAACGCAAGAAGCTTCCTCTTCTTTCAAGAGTCTGTAATACAGCAAGAAACATGAGCATGCCCAGAAAAAAAGAACTGTGTTTCCTACTCATACGGACCATATCTAGTTATACGCGGCTTATGAAACTGTAACAAACCACAGCATCTCTTACATAGATCCTCTTTAGTTAATAATGAAAATCGTGTTTGGTTCAAAAACTGTGTAAATTCATTTGATCCGAAAAATAACTGGGTTTACCAGAAATGAACTCTTGCTTGTAGGAAGACACAGATCCTTTGGTTTAACTCCATTTGTGAAGGGAAATTCAGACCAGTGTTCTCATCAATGAAACATACTCTGTTATAACGCAAGAAGCATGCTCTTTTTCCAGCGTCTCCAATACAGCAAGAAACATGAGCATGCCCAGAAAAAAAGAACTGTGTTTCCTTCTCATACGGACCATATCTAGTTGAACTCTGCTTATGAAACTGTAACAAACCACAGCATCTCTTACATAGATGCTCTTTAGTTAATAGTGAAAAACGTGTTCGGTTCATGAACTGTGTATATTCATTTGAGCTAAAAAACCCTGGGTTTACTGGAAATGAACTCCTGCTTGTAGGAAGACACTGAAGCTTTGGTTTCACTCTGTTTGTGAAGGGAAATTCAGACCAGAGTTCTCATCCATGAAACACACTCTGTTTTAATGTAAAGAGCATTCTCTTCTTTCCAGCATCTCTAATACAGCAAGAAACATGAGCATGCCCAGAAAAAAAGAATTGTGTTTCCAACTCATAAGGATCATATCTACTTGAATCTGCTTATGAAACTGTAACAATCCACAGCATCTCTTACAAATATGCTCTTTTGTTTATAGTGAAAAACGTGTTGGGTTCATGAACTGTGTAAATTCGTTGGAACTGAAAAATCACTGGGTTCACCGGAAATGAACTCTTGCTTGTAGGAAGACACAGAGACTTTGGTTTAACTCCGTTTCTGAAGGAAAATACAGACCAGTGTTCTCATCCATGAAACATACTCTGATACAACGCAAGAAGCATGCTCTTCTTCCAGCGTCTCCAATACTGCAAGAAACATGAGAATGCCCAGAAAAAAAGAACTGGGTTTCCTAATCATACGGACCATATCTAGTTGAAGTCTGCTTATGAACTGTAACAAACCACAGCTGGTGTTACATAGATGTTCTTTTGTTTATAGTGGAACTCGAGTTAGGTTCGTAAACTGTGTAAATTCATTTGAGCCGAAAAATCAATGGGTGTACTAGAAATGACTCTTGATTATAAGAATACACAGAGCCTTTGGTTTAACCCCGTTTCTGAAGGACAATTCAGACCAGGGTTCTCATCCATGAAACACCCTCTGTTTTAAAGCAAGAAGGATCCTCTTCTGTCCTGATTCTGCAATTCAGCAAGAAAAATGAGCATGTCCAGAGAAAATGAACTGTGTTTCCTACTCATACGGACCATATCTACTTGAACTCTGATTATGAAACTGTAACAAACCACAGCATCTCTTACATAGATGCTCTTTAATTATTAGTTGAAATCGTGTTGGATTCAAGAACTGTATAAATGAATTTGAGCCGAAAAATCACTGGGTTTACCGGAAATGAACTCTTGCTTGTAGGAAGACACAGATTCTTTTGTTTAACTCCGTTTCTGAAGGAAAATTCAGACCAGTGTTCTCATCCATGAAACATACTTTGTTTTAACGCAAGAAGCATCCTCTTCTTTCCAGCATCTCTAATACAGCAAGAAACAAGAGCATGCCCAGAAAAAAAGAACTGTGTTTCCAACTCATAAGGACCGTATCTACTTGAATCTGCTTATGAAACTGTAACAATCCACAGCATCTCTTACAAATATGCTCTTTTGTTTATAGTGAAAAAAGTGTTGGGTTCGTGAACTGTGTAAATTCATTGGAACTGAAAAATCACTGGGTTCACTGGAAATGAACTCTTGCTTGTAGGCAGACACAGAGGCATCGGTTTAACTCCGTTTCTGAATGAAAATTCAGACCAGTGTTCTCATCCATGAAACACCCTCTGTTTTAACTCAAGAAGCATCCTCTTCTGTCCAGAGTCTGCAATACAGCAAGAAATATGAGCATGTCCAGAAAAAATGAACTGGGTTTCCTACTCATACGGACCATATCTACTTGAACTCTGATTATGAAACTGTATCAAAACACAGCACCTCTTACATAGATGCTCTTTAGTTAATAGTGAAAATCGTGTTGGGTTCGTGAACTGTGGAAATTCATTTGAGCCGAAAAATCATGGGTGTACCTGGAATGACTCTTGCTTATAAGAAGACACAGAGCCTTTGGTTTAACTCCGTTTCTGAATGAAAATTCAGACCAGTGTTCTCATCCATGAAACACCCTCCGTTTTAACTCAAGAAGCATCCTCTTCTGGCCAGCGTCTCCAATACAGCATGAAACAAGAGCATGCCCAGAAAAAAAGAACTGTGTTTCCTATTCATACGGACCATATCTAGTTGAACTCTGCTTATGAAAGTGTAACAAACCACAGCATGTGTTACATAGATGCTCTTTAGTTAATAGTGAAAATCGTGTTGGGTTCGAGATCTGTGTAAATTCATTTCAGCCGAAAAATCACTGGGTGTACCAGAAATGACTCTTGCTTATAAGAAGACACAGAGCCTTTGCTTTAACTCCGTTTCTGAATGAAAATTCAGACCAGTGTTCTCATCCATGAAACACGCTCTGTTTTAACTCAAGAAGCATCCTCATCTGTCCAGAGTCTGCAAAACAGCAAGAAATATGAGCATGTCCAGAAAAAATGAACTGGGTTTCCGACACATACGGACCATATCTACTTGAACTCTGATTATGAAATTGTAACAAACCACAGCACCTCTTACATAGATGCTCTTTAGTTAATAGTGAAAATCGTGTTGGGTTCGTGAACAGTTAAATTCATTTGAGCCGAAAAATCACTGGGTTCACTGGAAATGAACTCTTGCTTGTAGGAAGACACAGAGGCTTTGGTTTAACTCCATTTGTGAAGGGAAATTCAGACTAGTGTGCTCATCCATGAAACACCCTCTGTTTTAACGCAAGAAGCATGCTCTTCTTTCCAGCGTCTCCAATACAGCATGAAACAAGAGCATGCCCAGAAAAAAAGAACTGTGTTTCCTATTCATACAGACCATATCTAGTTGAACTCTGCTTATGAAACTGTAACAAACAACAGCATGTGTTACATAGATGCTCTTTAGTTAATAGTGAAATACGAGTTGGGTTCATGAACTGTGTAAATTCATTTGAGCCAAAAAACCCCTGGGTTTACCAGAAATGAACTCTTGCTTGTATTAAGACACAGAGGCTTTGGTTTCACTCCGTTTGTGAAGGGAAATTCACACCAGAGATCTCATCCATGAAACACAATCTGTTTTAACGCAAAGAGCATGCTCTTCTTTCCAGTGTCTCTAATACAGCAAGAAACATGAGCATGCCCAGAAAAAAAGAACTGTGTTTCCTACTCATACGGATCATATCTAGTTGAACTCTGCTTATGAAACTGTAACAAACCACAGCATGTGTTACATAGATGCTCTTCAGTTAATAGTGAAAATCGTGTTGGGTTCGTGAACTGTGTAAATTCATTTGTGCCGAAAAATCACTGGTTGTACCGGAAATGACTCTTGCTTATAAGAAGACACAGAGCCTTTGGTTTAACTCCGTTTGTGAAGGGAAATTCAGACCAGTGTTCTCATCCAAGAAACACCCTCTGTTTTAACGCAAGAAGCTTCCTCTTCTTTCAAGAGTCTGTAATACAGCAAGAAACATGAGCATGCCCAGAAAAAAAGAACTGTGTTTCCTACTCATATGGACCATATCTAGTTATAAGCGGCTTATGAAACTGTAACAAACCACAGCATCTCTTACATAGATCCTCTTTAGTTAATAATGAAAATCGTGTTTGGTTCAAGAACTGTTTAAATTCATTTGATCCGAAAAATAACTGGGTTTACCAGAAATGAACTCTTGCTTGTAGGAAGACACAGAGCCTTTGGTTTAACTCCATTTGTGAAGGGAAATTCAGACCAGTGTTCTCATCCATGAAACACACTATGTCAAAACGCAAGAAGCATCCTCTTCTTTCCAGCGTCTCTAATACAGCAAGAAATATGAGCATGCCCAGAAAAAAAGAACTGTGTTTCCTACTCATACGGACCATATCTAGTTGAACTCTGCTTATGAAACTGTAACAAACCACAGCATGTGTTACATAGATGCTCTTGAGTTAATAGTGAAAAACGTGTTGGTTTCAAGAATTGTGTAAATTCATTTGAGCTGAAAAATCACTGGGTTTACCAGATATGAACTCTTGCTTGTAGGACGACACAGAGACTTTGGTTTAACTCCGTTTCTGAACGAAAATTCAGACCAGTGTTCTCATCAATGAAACATACTCTGTTATAACGCAAGAAGCATGCTCTTTTTCCAGCGTCTCCAATACAGCAAGAAACATGAGCATGCCCAGAAAAAAAGAACTGTGTTTCCTTCTCATACGGACCATATCTAGTTGAACTCTGCTTATGAAACTGTAAAAAACCACAGCATCTCTTACATAGATGCTCTTTAGTTAATAGTGAAAAACGTGTTCGGTTCATGAACTGTGTATATTCATTTGAGCTAAAAAACCCTGGGTTTACTGGAAATGAACTCCTGCTTGTAGGAAGACACTGAAGCTTTGGTTTCACTCTGTTTGTGAAGGGAAATTCAGACCAGAGTTCTCATCCATGAAACACACTCTGTTTTAATGCAAAGAGCATGCTCTTCTTTCCAGCATCTCTAATACAGCAAGAAACATGAGCATGCCCAGAAAAAAAGAACTGTGTTTCCAACTCATACGGACCATATCTAGATGAACTATGCTTATGAAACTGTAACAAACCACAGCATCTCTTACATAGATGCTCTTTAGTTAATAGTAAAAATCATGATGGGTTCAAGAACTGTGTAAATTCATTTGAGCCGAAAAATCACTGGGTTTATCGGATATGAACTCTTGCTTGCAGGAATACACAGAGACTTTGGTTAAACTCCGTTTCTGAAGGAAAATTCAGACCAGTGTTCTCATCCAAGAAACAAACTCTGTTTTAACGCAAGAAGCATGCACTACTTTCCAACGTCTCCAATACAGCAAGAAACATAGCATGCCCAGAAAAATAGAACTGTGTTTCTTACTCATATGGACCATATGTAGTTAAACTCTGCTTATGAAACTGTAACAAACCACAGCATCTCTTACATAGATGCTCTTTCGTTATTAGTGAACATCGTGTTGGGTTCGTGAACTGTGTAAATTCATTTGAGCCAAAAAATCACTGGGTTTACCGGATATGAACTCTTGCTTCTGGGAAGACACAGAGACTTTGGTTTAACTCCGTTACTGAAGGAAAATTGAGACCAGTGTTCTCATCAATGAAACATACTCTGTTATAACGCAAAAAACATGCTCTTTTTCCAGCGTCTCAAATACAGCAAGAAACATGAGCATGCCCAGAAAAAAAGAACTGTGTTTCCTGCTCATACGGACCATATCTAGTTGAACTCTACTTATGAAACTGTAACAAACCACAGCATCTCTTACATAGATGCTCTTTAGTTAATAGTGAAAATCGTGTTGGGTTCATGAACTGTGTAAATTCATTTGAGCCGAAAAATCACTGTGTTTACCGGAAATGAACTACTGCTTGTAGGAAGACACAGAGGCTTTGGTTTCACTCCGTTAGTGAAGGGAAATTTACACCAGAGTTCTCATCCATGAAACACACTCTATTTTAACGCAAAGAGCATGCTCTTCTTTCCAGCTTCTCTATTACAGCATGAAACAAGAGCATGCCCAGAAAAAAAGAACTGTGTTTCCTACTCATACGGACCATATCTAGTTGAACTCTGCTTATGAAACTGTAACAAACCACAGCATCTCTTACATAGATGCTCTTTAGTTAATAGTAAAAATCATGATGGGATCAAGAACTGTGTAAATTCATTTGAGCCGAAATATCACTGGGATTATCGGATATGAACTCTTGCTTGCAGGAATACACAGAGACTTTGGTTAAACTCCGTTTCTGAAGGAAAATTCAGACCAGTGTTCTCATCCATGAAACACCCTCTGTTTTAACTCAAGAAGCATCCTCTTCTGTCCAGAGTCTGCAATACAGCAAGAAATATGAGCATGTCCAGATAAAATGAACTGGGTTTCCTACTCATACGGACCATATCTATTTGAACTCTGATTATGAAAATGTAACAATCCACAGCATCTCTTACACATATGCTCTTTTGTTTATAGTGAAAAACGTGTTGGGTACGTGAACTGTGTAAATTCATTGAAACTAAAAAATCACTGGGTTCACTGGAAATGAACTCTTGCTTGTAGGCAGACACAGAGGCTTTGGTTTAACTCCATTTGCGAAGGGAAATTCAGACCAGTGTTCTCATCCATGAAACATACTCTGTTTTAACGCAAGAAGCATGCTCTTCTTTCAATCGTCTCCAATACAACAAGAAACATGAGCATGCCCACAAAAAAAGAACTGTGTTTCCTACTCATACGGACCATATCTAGTTGAACCCTGCTTATGAAACTGTAACAAACAACAGCATGTGTTACATAGATGCTCTTTAGTTAATAGTGAAAAACGAGTTGGGTTCATGAACTGTGTAAATTCATTTGAGCCGAAAAAACCCTGGGTTTACCGGAAATGAACTCTTGCTTGTATTAAGACACAGAGGCTTTGGTTTCACTCCGTTTGTGAAGGGATATTCACACCTGAGTTCTTATCAATGAAACACACTCTGTTTTAACGCAAAGAGCATGCTCTTCTTTCCAGCCTCTCTAATACAGCAAGAAACATGAGCATGCCCAGAAAAAATGAACTGGGTTTCCTACTCATACGGACCATATCTAGTTGAACTCTGATTATGAAACTGTAACAAACCACAGCATGTGTTACATAGATGCTCTTTAGTTAATAGTGAAAATCGTGTTGGGTTCGAGATCTGTGTAAATTCATTTCAGCCGAAAAATCACTGGGTGTACCAGAAATGACTCTTGCTTATAAGAAGACACAGAGCCTTTGGTTTAACTCCGTTTCTGAAGGAAAATTCAGACCAGTGTTCTCATCCATGAAACACCCTCTGTTTTAATTCAAGAAGCATCCTCATCTGTCCAGAGTCTGCAAAACAGCAAGAAATATGAGCATGTCCAGAAAAAATGAACTGGGTTTCCGACACATACGGACCATATCTACTTGAACTCTGATTATGAAATTGTAACAAACCACAGCACCTCTTACATAGATGCTCTTTAGTTAATAGTGAAAATCGTGTTGGGTTCGTGAACAGTTAAATTCAGTTGAGCCGAAAAATCACTGGGTTCACTGGAAATGAACTCTTGCTTGTAGGAAGACACAGAGGCTTTGGTTTAACTCCATTTGTGAAGGGAAATTCAGACCAGTGTGCTCATCCATGAAATACCCTCTGTTTTAACGCAAGAAGCATGCTCTTCTTTCCAGCGTCTCCAATACAGCATGAAACAAGAGCATGCCCAGAAAAAAAGAACTGTGTTTCCTATTCATACAGACCATATCTAGTTGAACTCTGCTTATGAAACTGTAACAAACAACAGCATGTGTTACATAGATGCTCTTTAGTTAATAGTGAAATACGAGTTGGGTTCATGAACTGTGTAAATTCATTTGAGCCAAAAAACCCCTGGGTTTACCAGAAATGAACTCTTGCTTGTATTAAGACACAGAGGCTTTGGTTTCACTCCGTTTGTGAAGGGAAATTCACTCCAGAGATCTCATCCATGAAACACAATCTGTTTTAACGCAAAGAGCATGCTCTTCTTTCCAGTGTCTCTAATACAGCAAGAAACATGAGCATGCCCAGAAAAAAAGAACTGTGTTTCCTACTCATACGGATCATATCTAGTTGAACTCTGCTTATGAAACTGTAACAAACCACAGCATGTGTTACATAGATGCTCTTTAGTTAATAGTGAAAAACGTGTCGGGTTCGTGAACTGTGTAAATTCATTTGAGCCGAAAAATCACTGGGTTTACCGGATATGAACTCTTGCTTGTAGGAAGACACAGAGACTTTGGTTTAACTCCGTTTCTGAAGGAAAATTCAGACCAGTGTTCTCATCTATGAAACATACTCTGTTTTAACGCAAGAAGCATGCTCTTCTGTCCAGAGTCTGCAATACAGCAAGAAATATGAGCATGTCCAGAATAAATGAACTGTGTTTCCTACTCATACGGACCATATCTACTTGAACTCTGATTATGAAACTGTAACAAACCACAGCATCTCTTACATAGATGCTCTTTAGTTAATAGTGAAAAACATGTTGGATTCGTGAACTGTATAAATGCATTTGAGCGGAAAAATCACTGGGTTTACCGGAAACGAACTCTTGCTTGTAGGAAGACACAGAGACTTTAGTTTAACTCCATTTCTGAAGGAAAATTCAGAACAGTGTTCTCATCCATGAAACAAACTCTGTTTTAACGCAAGAAGCATCCTCTTCTTTCCAGCATCTCTAATACAGCAAGAAACATGAGCATGCCCAGAAAAAAAGAACTGTGTTTCCAACTCATAAGGACCATATCTACTTGAATCTGCTTATGAAACTGTAACAATCCACAGCATCTCTTACAAATATGCTCTTTTGTTTATAGTGAAAAACGTGTTGGGTTCGTGAACTGTGTAAATTCATTGGAACTGAAAAATCACTGGGTTCACTGGAGATGAACTCTTGCTTGTAGGCAGACACAGAGGCTTTGGTTTAACTTCATTTGTGAAGGGAAATTCAGACCAGTGTGCTCATCCATGAAACACCCTCTGTTTTAATGCAAGAAGCATCCTCTTCTTTCCAGCGTCTCCAATACAGCATGAAACAAGAGCATGCCCAGAAAAAAAGAACTGTGTTTCCTATTCATACGGACCATATCTAGTTGAACTCTGCTTATGAAACTGTAACAAACAACAGCATGTGTTACATAGATGCTCTTTAGTTAATAGTGAAAAACGAGTTGGGTTCATGAACTGTGTAAATTCATTTGAGCCGAAAAAACCCTGGGATTACCAGAAATGATCTCTTGCTTGTATTAAGACACAGAGGCTTTGGTTTAACTCCATTTGTGAAGCGAAATTCAGACCAGTGTGCTCATCCATGAAACACCCTCTGTTTTAACGCAAGAAGCATGCTCTACTTTCCAGCGTCTCCAATACAGCATGAAACAAGAGCATGCCCAGAAAAAAAGAACTGTGTTTCCTATTCATACGGACCATATCTAGTTGAACTCTGCTTATGAAAGTGTAACAAACCACAGCATGTGTTACATAGATGCTCTTTAGTTAATAGTGATAATCGTGTTGGGTTCGAGATCTGTGTAAATTCATTTCAGCCGAAAAATCACTGGGTGTACCAGAAATGACTCTTGCTTATAAGAAGACACAGAGCCTTTGGTTTAACTCCGTTTCTGAAGGAAAATTCAGACCAGTGTTCTCATCTATGAAACATACTCTGTTTTAACGCAAGAAGCATGCTCTTCTGTCCAGAGTCTGCAATACAGCAAGAAATATGAGCATGTCCAGAAAAAATGAACTGTGTTTCCTAATCATACGGACCATATCTACTTGAACTCTGCTTATGAAACTGTAACAAACCACAGCATGTGTTACATAGATGCTCTTTAGTTAATAGTGAAAATCGTGTTGGGTTCGTGAACTGTGTAAATTCATTTGTGCAGAAAAATCACTGGTTGTACTGGAAATGACTCTTGCTTATAAGAAGACACAGAGCCTTTGGTTTAACTCCGTTTGTGAATGAAAATTCAGACCAGTGTTCTCATCCATGAAACACCCTCTGTTTTAACGCAAGAAGCATCCTCTTCTGTCCAGAGTCTGCAATATAGCAAGAAATATGAGCATGTCCAGAAAAAATGAACTGTATTTCCTACTCATACGGACCATATCTACTTGAACTCTGATTATGAAACTGTATCAAACCACAGCACCTCTTACATAGATGCTCTTTAGTTAATAGTGAAAATCGTGTTGGGTTCGTGAACAGTTAAATTCATTTGAGCCGAAAAATCACTGGGTTCACTGGAAATGAACTCTTGCTTGTAGGAAGACACAGAGGCTTTGGTTTAACACCATTTGTGAAGGGATATTCAGACCAGTGTGCTCATCCATGAAACACCCTCTGTTTTAACGCAAGAAGCATGCTCTTCTTTCCAGCGTCTCCAATACAGCATGAAACAAGAGCATGCCCAGAAAAAAAGAACTGTGTTTCCTATTCATACAGACCATATCTAGTTGAACTCTGCTTATGAAACTGTAACAAACAACAGCATGTGTTACATAGATGCTCTTTAGTTAATAGTGAAATACGAGTTGGGTTCATGAACTGTGTAAATTCATTTGAGCCAAAAAACCCCTGGGTTTACCAGAAATGAACTCTTGCTTGTATTAAGACACAGAGGCTTTGGTTTCACTCCGTTTGTGAAGGGAAATTCACACCAGAGATCTCATCCATGAAACACAATCTGTTTTAACGCAAAGAGCATGCTCTTCTTTCCAGTGTCTCTAATACAGCAAGAAACATGAGCATGCCCAGAAAAAAAGAACTGTGTTTCCTACTCATACGGATCATATCTAGTTGAACTCTGCTTATGAAACTGTAACAAACCACAGCATGTGTTACATAGATGCTCTTTAGTTAATAGTGAAAATCGTGTTGGGTTCGTGAACTGTGTAAATTCATTTGTGCAGAAAAATCACTGGTTGTACCGGAAATGACTCTTGCTTATAAGAAGACACAGAGCCTTTGGTTTAACTCCGTTTGTGAATGAAAATTCAGACCAGTGTTCTCATCCATGAAACACCCTCTGTTTTATCGCAAGAAGCATCCTCTTCTGTCCAGATTCTGCAATATAGCAAGAATTATGAGCATGTCCAGAAAAAATGAACTGTGTTTCCTACTCATACGGACCATATCTACTTGAACTCTGATTATGAAACTGTATCAAACCACAGCATCTCTTACATAGATGCTCTTTAGTTAATAGTGAATATCGTGTTGGGTTCGTGAACTGTGTAAATTCATTTGAGCCGAAAAATCACTGGGTGTACCGGAAATTACTCTTGCTCATAAGAAGACACAGATCCTTTGGTTTAACTCCGTTTCTGAAGGAAAATTCAGACCAGTGTTCTCATCCATGAAACACACTCTGTTTTAACGCAAAGAGCATGCTCTTCTTTCCAGCGTCTCCAATACAGCATGAAACAAGAGCATGCCCAGAAAAAAAGAACTGTGTTTCCTATTCATACGGACCATATCTAGTTGAACTCTGCTTATGAAACTGTAACAAACCACAGCGTCTCTTACATAGATGCTCTTTAGTTAATAGTGAAAAACGTGTTGGGTTCGTGAACTGTGTAAATTCATTTGAGCCGAAAAATCACTGAGTTTACCGGATATGAACTCTTGCTTGTAGGAAGACACAGAGACTTTGGTTTAACTCCGTTTCTGAAGGAAAATTCAGACCAGTGTTCTCATCTATGAAACATACTCTGTTTTAACACAAGAAGCATGCTCTTCTGTCCAGAGTCTGCAATACAGCAAGAAATATGAGCATGTCCAGAAAAAATGAACTGTGTTTCCTAATCATACGGACCATATCTACTTGAACTCTGCTTATGAAACTGTAACAAACCACAGCATGTGTTACATAGATGCTCTTTAGTTAATAGTGAAAATCGTGTTGGGTTCGTGAACTGTGTAAATTCATTTGTGCAGAAAAATCACTGGTTGTACTGGAAATGACTCTTGCTTATAAGAAGACACAGAGCCTTTGGTTTAACTCCGTTTGTGAATGAAAATTCAGACCAGTGTTCTCATCCATGAAACACCCTCTGTTTTAACGCAAGAAGCATCCTCTTCTGTCCAGAGTCTGCAATATAGCAAGAAATATGAGCATGTCCAGAAAAAATGAACTGTATTTCCTACTCATACGGACCATATCTACTTGAACTCTGATTATGAAACTGTATCAAACCACAGCATCTCTTACATAGATGCTCTTTAGTTAATAGTGAAAATCGTGTTGGGTTCGTGAACTGTGTAAATTCATTTGAGCCGAAAAATCACTGGGTGTACCGGAAATGACTCTTGCTCATAAGAAGACACAGAGCCTTTGGTTTAACTCCGTTTCTGAAGGAAAATTCAGACCAGTGTTCTCATCCATGAAACACCCTCTGTTTTAACGCAAGAAGCATCCTCTTCTGTCCAGAGTCTGCAATACAGTAAGAAATATGAGCATACCCAGAAAAAATGAACTGGGTTTCCTACTCATACGGACCATATCTACTTGAACTCTGATTATGAAACTGTAACAAACAACAGCATCTCTTACATAGATGCTCTTTAGTTAATAGTGAAAAACGTGTTTGGTTCATGAACTGTGTAAATTCATTAGAGCCGAAAAACCCCTGGGTTTACCGGAAATGATATCTTGCTTGTATTAAGACACAGAGGCTTTGGTTTCACTCCGTTTGTGAAGGGAAATTCTCACCAGAGATCTCATCCATGAAACACACTCTGTTTTAACGCAAAGAGCATGCTCTTCATTCCAGGGTCTTAATACAGCAAGAAAAATTAGCATGCCCAGAAAAAAGAACTGTGTTTCCTACTCATACGGATCATATCTAGTTGAACTCTGCTTATGAAACTGTAACAAAACACAGCATGTGTTACATAGATGCTCTTTAGTTAATAGTGAAAATCGTGTTGGGTACGTGAACTGTGTAAATTCATTTGAGCCGAAAAATCACTGGGTGTACCGGAAATGACTCTTGCTTATAAGAAGACACAGAGCGTTTGGTATAACTCCGTTTGTGAAGGAAAATTCAGACCAGTGTTCTCATCCATGAAACACACTCTGTTTTAACGCAAGAAGCATGCTCTTCTGTCCAGAGTCTGCAATACAGCAAGAAATATGAGCATGTCCAGAAAAAATGAACTGTGTTTCCTACTCATACGGACCATATCTAGTTGAACTCTGCTTATGAAACTGTAACAAACCACAGCGTCTCTTACATAGATGCTCTTTAGTTAATAGTGAAAAACGTGTTGGGTTCGTGAACCGTGTAAATTCATTTGAGCCGAAAAATCACTGAGTTTACCGGATATGAACTCTTGCTTGTAGGAAGACACAGAGACTTTGGTTTAACTCCGTTTCTGAAGGAAAATTCAGACCAGTGTTCTCATCTATGAAACATACTCTGTTTTAACGCAAGAAGCATGCTCTTCTGTCCAGAGTCTGCAATACAGCAAGAAATATGAGCATGTCCAGAAAAAATGAACTGTGTTTCCTAATCATACGGACCATATCTCCTTGAACTCTGCTTATGAAACTGTAACAAACCACAGCATGTGTTACATAGATGCTCTTTAGTTAATAGTGAAAATCGTGTTGGGTTCGTGAACTGTGTAAATTCATTTGTGCAGAAAAATCACTGGTTGTACTGGAAATGACTCTTGCTTATAAGAAGACACAGAGCCTTTGGTTTAACTCCGTTTGTGAATGAAAATTCAGACCAGTGTTCTCATCCATGAAACACCCTCTGTTTTAACGCAAGAAGCATCCTCTTCTGTCCAGAGTCTGCAATATAGCAAGAAATATGAGCATGTCCAGAAAAAATGAACTGTATTTCCTACTCATACGGACCATATCTACTTGAACTCTGATTATGAAACTGTATCAAACCACAGCACCTCTTACATAGATGCTCTTTAGTTAATAGTGAAAATCGTGTTGGGTTCGTGAACAGTTAAATTCATTTGAGCCGAAAAATCACTGGGTTCACTGGAAATGAACTCTTGCTTGTAGGAAGACACAGAGGCTTTGGTTTAACACCATTTGTGAAGGGATATTCAGACCAGTGTGCTCATCCATGAAACACCCTCTGTTTTAACGCAAGAAGCATGCTCTTCTTTCCAGCGTCTCCAATACAGCATGAAACAAGAGCATGCCCAGAAAAAAAGAACTGTGTTTCCTATTCATACAGACCATATCTAGTTGAACTCTGCTTATGAAACTGTAACAAACAACAGCATGTGTTACATAGATGCTCTTTAGTTAATAGTGAAATACGAGTTGGGTTCATGAACTGTGTAAATTCATTTGAGCCAAAAAACCCCTGGGTTTACCAGAAATGAACTCTTGCTTGTATTAAGACACAGAGGCTTTGGTTTCACTCCGTTTGTGAAGGGAAATTCACACCAGAGATCTCATCCATGAAACACAATCTGTTTTAACGCAAAGAGCATGCTCTTCTTTCCAGTGTCTCTAATACAGCAAGAAACATGAGCATGCCCAGAAAAAAAGAACTGTGTTTCCTACTCATACGGATCATATCTAGTTGAACTCTGCTTATGAAACTGTAACAAACCACAGCATGTGTTACATAGATGCTCTTTAGTTAATAGTGAAAATCGTGTTGGGTTCGTGAACTGTGTAAATTCATTTGTGCAGAAAAATCACTGGTTGTACCGGAAATGACTCTTGCTTATAAGAAGACACAGAGCCTTTGGTTTAACTCCGTTTGTGAATGAAAATTCAGACCAGTGTTCTCATCCATGAAACACCCTCTGTTTTAACGCAAGAAGCATCCTCTTCTGTCCAGATTCTGCAATATAGCAAGAATTATGAGCATGTCCAGAAAAAATGAACTGTGTTTCCTACTCATACGGACCATATCTACTTGAACTCTGATTATGAAACTGTATCAAACCACAGCATCTCTTACATAGATGCTCTTTAGTTAATAGTGAAAATCGTGTTGGGTTCGTGAACTGTGTAAATTCATTTGAGCCGAAAAATCACTGGGTGTACCGGAAATTACTCTTGCTCATAAGAAGACACAGATCCTTTGGTTTAACTCCGTTTCTGAAGGAAAATTCAGACCAGTGTTCTCATCCATGAAACACCCTCTGTTTTAACTCAAGAAGCATCCCCTTCTGTCCAGAGTCTGCAATACAGCAAGAAATTTGAGCATGTCCAGAATAAATGAACTGTGTTTCCTACTCATACGGACCATATCTACTTGAACTCTGTTTATGAAACTGTAACAAACCACAGCATCTCTTACATAGATGCTCTTTAGTTAATAGTGAAAAACGTGTTGGGTTCATGAACTGTGTAAATTCATTTGAGCCGAAAAACCACTGGGTTTACCGGAAATGATCTCTTGCTTGTATTAAGACACAGAGGCTTTGGTTTCACTCCGTTTGTGAAGGGAAATTCACACCAGAGATCTCATCCATGAAACACACTCTGTTTTAACGCAAAGAGCATGCTCTTCTTTCCAGCGTCTCCAATACAGCATGAAACAAGAGCATGCCCAGAAAAAAAGAACTGTGTTTCCTATTCATACGGACCATATCTAGTTGAACTCTGCTTATGAAACTGTAACAAACCACAGCGTCTCTTACATAGATGCTCTTTAGTTAATAGTGAAAAACGTGTTGGGTTCGTGAACTGTGTAAATTCATTTGAGCCGAAAAATCACTGAGTTTACCGGATATGAACTCTTGCTTGTAGGAAGACACAGAGACTTTGGTTTAACTCCGTTTCTGAAGGAAAATTCAGACCAGTGTTCTCATCTATGAAACATACTCTGTTTTAACACAAGAAGCATGCTCTTCTGTCCAGAGTCTGCAATACAGCAAGAAATATGAGCATGTCCAGAAAAAATGAACTGTGTTTCCTAATCATACGGACCATATCTACTTGAACTCTGCTTATGAAACTGTAACAAACCACAGCATGTGTTACATAGATGCTCTTTAGTTAATAGTGAAAATCGTGTTGGGTTCGTGAACTGTGTAAATTCATTTGTGCAGAAAAATCACTGGTTGTACTGGAAATGACTCTTGCTTATAAGAAGACACAGAGCCTTTGGTTTAACTCCGTTTGTGAATGAAAATTCAGACCAGTGTTCTCATCCATGAAACACCCTCTGTTTTAACGCAAGAAGCATCCTCTTCTGTCCAGAGTCTGCAATATAGCAAGAAATATGAGCATGTCCAGAAAAAATGAACTGTATTTCCTACTCATACGGACCATATCTACTTGAACTCTGATTATGAAACTGTATCAAACCACAGCATCTCTTACATAGATGCTCTTTAGTTAATAGTGAAAATCGTGTTGGGTTCGTGAACTGTGTAAATTCATTTGAGCCGAAAAATCACTGGGTGTACCGGAAATGACTCTTGCTCATAAGAAGACACAGAGCCTTTGGTTTAACTCCGTTTCTGAAGGAAAATTCAGACCAGTGTTCTCATCCATGAAACACCCTCTGTTTTAACGCAAGAAGCATCCTCTTCTGTCCAGAGTCTGCAATACAGTAAGAAATATGAGCATACCCAGAAAAAATGAACTGGGTTTCCTACTCATACGGACCATATCTACTTGAACTCTGATTATGAAACTGTAACAAACAACAGCATCTCTTACATAGATGCTCTTTAGTTAATAGTGAAAAACGTGTTTGGTTCATGAACTGTGTAAATTCATTAGAGCCGAAAAACCCCTGGGTTTACCGGAAATGATATCTTGCTTGTATTAAGACACAGAGGCTTTGGTTTCACTCCGTTTGTGAAGGGAAATTCTCACCAGAGATCTCATCCATGAAACACACTCTGTTTTAACGCAAAGAGCATGCTCTTCATTCCAGGGTCTTAATACAGCAAGAAAAATTAGCATGCCCAGAAAAAAGAACTGTGTTTCCTACTCATACGGATCATATCTAGTTGAACTCTGCTTATGAAACTGTAACAAAACACAGCATGTGTTACATAGATGCTCTTTAGTTAATATTGAAAATCGTTTTGGGTACGTGAACTGTGTAAATTCATTTGAGCCGAAAAATCACTGGGTGTACCGGAAATGACTCTTGCTTATAAGAAGACACAGAGCGTTTGGTATAACTCCGTTTGTGAAGGAAAATTCAGACCAGTGTTCTCATCCATGAAACACACTCTGTTTTAACGCAAGAAGCATGCTCTTCTGTCCAGAGTCTGCAATACAGCAAGAAATATGAGCATGTCCAGAAAAAATGAACTGTGTTTCCTACTCATACGGACCATATCTACTTGAACTCTGTTTATGAAACTGTAACAAACCACAGCATCTCTTACATAGATGCTCTTTAGTTAATAGTGAAAAACCTGTTGGGTTCATGAACTGTGTAAATTCATTTGAGCCTAAAAACCACTGGGTTTACCGGAAATGATCTCTTGCTTGTATTAAGACACAGAGGCTTTGGTTTCACTCCGTTTGTGAAGGGAAATTCACACCAGAGATCTCATCCATGAAACACACTCTGTTTTAACGCAAAGAGCATGCTCTTCTTTCCAGCGTCTCCAATACAGCATGAAACAAGAGCATGCCCAGAAAAAAAGAACTGTGTTTCCTATTCATACGGACCATATCTAGTTGAACTCTGCTTATGAAACTGTAACAAACCACAGCGTCTCTTACATAGATGCTCTTTAGTTAATAGTGAAAAACGTGTTGGGTTCGTGAACTGTGTAAATTCATTTTAGCCGAAAAATCACTGGGTTTACCGGATATGAACTCTTGCTTGTAGGAAGACACAGAGACTTTGGTTTAACTCCGTTTCTGAAGGAAAATTCAGACCAGTGTTCTCATCTATGAAACATACTCTGTTTTAACGCAAGAAGCATGCTCTTCTGTCCAGAGTCTGCAATACAGCAAGAAATATGAGCATGTCCAGAAAAAAAGAACTGTGTTTCCTACTCATACGGACCATATCTACTTGAACTCTGATTATGAAACTTTAACAAACCACAGCATGTGTTACATAGATGCTCTTTAGTTAATAGTGAAAATCGTGTTGGGTTCGTGAACTGTGTAAATTCATTTGTGCAGAAAAATCACTGGTTGTACCGGAAAAGACTCTTGCTTATAAGAAGACACAGAGCCTTTGGTTTAACTCCGTTTGTGAATGAAAATTCAGACCAGTGTTCTCATCCATGAAACACCCTCTGTTTTAACGCAAGAAGCATCCTCTTCTGTCCAGAGTCTGCAATATAGCAAGAAATATGAGCATGTCCAGAAAAAATGAACTGTATTTCCTACTCATACGGACCATATCTACTTGAACTCTGATTATGAAACTGTATCAAACCACAGCATCTCTTACATAGATGCTCTTTAGTTAATAGTGAAAATCATGTTGGGTTCGTGAACTGTGTAAATTCATTTGAGCCGAAAAATCACTGGGTGTACCGGAAATGACTCTTGCTCATAAGAAGACACAGAGCCTTTGGTTTAACTCCGTTTCTGAAGGAAAATTCAGACCAGTGTTCTCATCCATGAAACACCCTCTGTTTTAACTCAAGAAGCATCCTCTTCTTTCCAGAGTCTGCAATACAGCAAGAAATTTGAGCATGTCCAGAAAAAATGAACTGTGTTTCCTACTCATACGGACCATATCTACTTGAACTCTGATTATGAAACTGTAACAAACCACAGCATCTCTTACATAGATGCTCTTTAGTTAATAGTGAAAAACGTGTTGGGTTCATGAACTGTGTAAATTCATTTGAGCCGAAAAACCACTGGGTTTACCGGAAATGATCTCTTGCTTGTATTAAGACACAGAGGCTTTGGTTTCACTCCGTTTGTGAAGAGAAATTCACACCAGAGATCTCATCCATGAAACACACTCTGTTTTAACGCAAGAAGCATCCTCTTCTTTCCAGCATCTCTAATACAGCAAGAAACATGAGCATGCCCAGAAAAAAAGAACTGTGTTTCCAACTCATAAGGACCATATCTACTTGAACTCTGATCATGAAACTGTATCAAACCACAGCATCTCTTACATAGATGCTCTTTAGTTAATAGTGAAAATCGTGTTGGGTTCGTGAACTGTGTAAATTCATTTGAGCCGAAAAATCACTGGGTGTACCGGAAATGACTCTTGCTCATAAGAAGACACAGAGCCTTTGGTTTAACTCCGTTTCTGAAGGAAAATTCAGACCAGTGTTCTCATCCATGTAACACCCTCTGTTTTAACTCAAGAAGCATCCTCTTCTGTGCAGAATCTGCAATACAGCAAGAAATATGAGCATGTCAAGAAAAAATGAACTGTGTGTCCTACTCATACAGACCATATCTACTTGAACTCTGTTTATGAAACTGTAACAAACCACAGCATCTCTTACATAGATGCACTTTAGTTAATAGTGAAAAACATGTTGGATTCGTGAACTGTGTAAATTCATTTGAGCTGATAAATCACTGGGTTTACCGGAAATGAACTCTTGCTTGTAGGAAGACACAGACGCTTTGCTTTCACTCCGTTTATGAAGGCAAATTCACACCAGAGATCTCATCCATGAAACACACTCTGTTTTAACGCAAAGAGCATGGTCTTCTTTCCAGCGTCTCTAATACAGCAAGAAATATGAGCATGCCAAGAAAAAAAGAACTGCGTTTCCTACTCATACGGACCATATCTAGTTCAACTCTTCTTATGAATCTGTAACAAACCACAACATGTATTACATAGATGCTCTTTAGTTAACAGTGAAAATCGTGTTGGGTTAGTGAACTGTGTAAATTCATTTGAGCCGAAAAATCACTGGGTGTACCGGAAATGACTCTTGATTATGAGAAGACACAGAGCATTTTGTTTAACTCCGTTTCTGAAGGAAAATTCAGACCAGTGTTCTCATCCATGAAACACCCTCTGTTTTAACGCAAGAAGCAGACTCTTCTGTCCATAGTCTGCAATACAGTAAGAAATATGAGCATTTCCAGAAAAAATGAACTGGGTTTCCTACTCATACGGACCATATCTAATTGAACTCTGATTATGAAACTGTAACAAACAACAGCATCTCTTACATAGATGCTCTTTAGTTAATAGTGAAATACGTGTTTGGTTCATGAACTGTGTAAATTCATTAGACCGAAAAAACCCTGGAGTTACCGGAAATGATATCTTGCTTGTATTAAGACACAGAGGCTTTGGTTTCACTCCGTTTGTGAAGGGAAATTCTCACCAGAGATCTCATCCATGAAACACACTCTGTTTTAACTAAAGAGCATGCTCTTCATTCCAGCGTCTTAATACAGCAAGAAAAATTAGCATGCCCAGAAAAAAGAACTGTGTTTCCTACTCATACGGATCACATCTAGTTGAACTCTGCTTATGAAACTGTAACAAAGCACAGCATGTGTTACATAGATGCTCTTTAGTTAATAGTGAAAATCGTGTTGGGTACGTGAACTGTGTAAATTCTTTTGAGCCGAAAAATCACTGGGTGTACCGGAAATGACTCTTGCTTATAAGAAGACACAGAGCGTTTGGTATAACTCCGTTTGTGAAGGAAAATTCAGACCAGTGTTCTCATCCATGAAACACACTCTGTTTTAACGCAAGAAGCATGCTCTTCTGTCCAGAGTCTGCAATACAGCAAGAAATATGAGCATGTCCAGAAAAAATGAACTGTGTTTCCTACTCATACGGACCATATCTACTTGAACCCTGATTATGAAATTGTATCAAACCACAGCATCTCTTACATAGATGCTCTTTAGTTAATAGTGAAAATCGTGTTGGGTTCGTGAACTGTGTAAATTCATTTGAGCCGAAAAATCACTGGGTGTACCGGAAATGACTCTTGCTTATAAGAAGACACAGAGCCTTTGGTTTAACTCCGTTTCTGAAGGAAAATTCAGACCAGTGTTCTCATCCATGAAACACCCTCTGTTTTAACTCAAGAAGCATCCTCTTCTTTCCAGAGTCTGCAATACAGCAAGAAATTTGAGCATGTCCAGAAAAAATGAACTGTGTTTCCTACTCATATGGACCATATCTACTTGAACTCTGTTTATGAAACTGTATCAAACCACAGCATCTCTTACATAGATGCTCTTTAGTTAATAGTGAAAAACATGTTGGGTTCATGAACTGTGTAAATTCATTTGAGCCGAAAAACCACTGGGTTTACCGGAAATGATCTCTTGCTTGTATTAAGACACAGAGGCTTTGGTTTCACTCCGTTTGTGAAGGGAAATTCACACCAGAGATCTCATCCATGAAACACACTCTGTTTTAACGCAAAGAGCATGCTCTTCTTTCCAGCGTCTCCAATACAGCATGAAACAAGAGCATGCCCAGAAAAAAAGAACTGTGTTTCCTATTCATACGGACCATATCTAGTTGAACTCTGCTTATGAAACTGTAACAATCCACAGCATGTGTTACATAGATGCTCTTTAGTTAATAGTGAAAATCGTGTTGGGTTCGTGAACTGTGTAAATTCATTTGAGCCGAAAAATCACTGGGTGTACCGGAAATGACTCTTGCTCATAAGAAGACACAGAGCCTTTGGTTTAACTCCGTTTCTGAAGGAAAATTCAGACCAGTGTTCTCATCCATGAAACACCCTCTGTTTTATCGCAAGAAGCATCCTCTTCTGTCCAGAGTCTGCAATACAGTAAGAAATATGAGCATACCCAGAAAAAATGAACTGGGTTTCCTACTCATACGGACCATATCTACTTGAACTCTGATTATGAAACTGTAACAAACAACAGCATCTCTTACATAGATGCTCTTTAGTTAATAGTGAAAAACGTGTTTGGTTCATGAACTGTGTAAATTCATTAGAGCCGAAAAACCCCTGGGTTTACCGGAAATGATATCTTGCTTGTATTAAGACACAGAGGCTTTGGTTTCACTCCGTTTGTGAAGGGAAATTCTCACCAGAGATCTCATCCATGAAACACACTCTGTTTTAACGCAAAGAGCATGCTCTTCATTCCAGGGTCTTAATACAGCAAGAAAAATTAGCATGCCCAGAAAAAAGAACTGTGTTTCCTACTCATACGGATCATATCTAGTTGAACTCTGCTTATGAAACTGTAACAAAACACAGCATGTGTTACATAGATGCTCTTTAGTTAATAGTGAAAATCGTGTTGGGTACGTGAACTGTGTAAATTCATTTGAGCCGAAAAATCACTGGGTTTACCGGAAACGAACTCTTGCTTGTAGGAAGACACAGAGACTTTAGTTTAACTCCATTTCTGAAGGAAAATTCAGACCAGTGTTCTCATCCATGAAACAAACTCTGTTTTAACGCAAGAAGCATCCTCTTCTTTCCAGCATCTCTAATACAGCAAGAAACATGAGCATGCCCAGAAAAAAAGAACTGTGTTTCCAACTCATAAGGAACATATCTACTTGAACTCTGATTATGAAACTGTATCAAACAACAGCATCTCTTACATAGATGCTCTTTAGTTAATAGTGAAAATCGTGTTGGGTTCGTGAACTGTGTAAATTCATTTGAGCCGAAAAATCACTGGGTGTACCGGAAATGACTCTTGCTCATAAGAAGACACAGAGCCTTTGGTTTAACTCCGTTTCTGAAGGAAAATTCAGACCAGTGTTCTCATCCATGAAACACCCTCTGTTTTAACTCAAGAAGCATCCTCTTCTGTGCAGAGTCTGCAATACAGCAAGAAATATGAGCATGTCAAGAAAAAATGAACTGTGTTTCCTACTCATACAGACCATATCTACTTGAACTCTGATTATGAAACTGTAACAAACCACAGCATCTCTTACATAGATGCTCTTTAGTTAATAGTTGAAAACATGTTGGATTCGTGAACTGTGTAAATTCATATGAGCTGATAAATCACTGGGTTTACCGGAAATGAACTCTTGCTTGTAGGAAGACACAGAGGCTTTGGTTTCACTCCATTTGTGAAGGGAAATTAGAACCAGTGTGCTCATCCAAGAAACATACTCTGTTTTAACGTAAGAAGCATTCTCTTCTTTCCAGCGTCTCCAATACAGCAAGAAAAATGAGCATGCCCAGAAAAATGAACTGTGTTTCTTACTCATACGGACCATATCTAGTTGCACTCTGCTTATGAATCTGTAACAAACCAAAGCATGTGTTACATAGATGCTCTTTAGTTAACAGTGAAAATCATGTTGGGTTATTGAACTGTGTAAATTCATTTGAGCCGAAAAATCACTGGGTGTACCGGAAATGACTCTTGCTTATAAGAAGACACAGAGCATTTTGTTTAACTCCGTTTCTGAAGGAAAATTCAGACCAGTGTTCTCATCCATGAAACACCCTGTGTTTTAACGCAAGAAGCAGCCTCTTCTGTCCAGAGTCTGCAATACAGTAAGAAATATGAGCATGTCCAGAAAAAATGAACTGGGTTTCCTACTCATACGGACCATATCTACTTGAACTCTGATTATGAAACTGTAACAAACCACAGCATCTCTTATATAGATGCTCTTTAGTTAATAGTGAAAAACGTGTTGTGTTCATGAACTGTGTAAATTCATTTGAGCCGAAAAACACCTGGGTTTACCGGAAATGATCTCTTGCTTGTATTAAGACACAGAGGCTTTGGTTTCACTCCGTTTGTGAAGGGAAATTCACACCAGAGATCTCATCCATGAAACATACTCTGTTTTAACGCAAAGAGCATGCTCTTCTTTCCAGCGTCTCCAATACAGCATGAAACAAGAGCATGCCCAGAAAAAAAGAACTGTGTTTCCTATTCATACGGACCATATCTAGTTGAACTCTGCTTATGAAACTGTAACAAACCACAGCATGTGTTACATAGATGCTCTTTAGTTAATAGTGAAAATTGTATTGGGTTCGTGAACTGTGTAAATTCATTTGAGCCGAAAAATCACTGGGTGTACCGGAAATGACTCTTGGTTATAATAAGACACAGAGGGTTTGGTTTAACTCCATTTCTGAAGGAAAATACAGACCAGTGTTCTCATCCATGAAACACCCTCTGTTTTAACTCAAGAAGCTTCCTCTTCTTTCCAGAGTCTGCAATACAGCAAGAAATTTGAGCATGTCCAGAAAAAATGAACTGTGTTTCCTACTCATACGGACCATATCTACTTGAACTCTGTTTATGAAACTGTATCAAACCACAGCATCTCTTACATAGATGCTCTTTAGTTAATAGTGAAAAACATGTTGGGTTCATGAACTGTGTAAATTCATTTGAGCCGAAAAACCACTGGGTTTACCGGAAATGATCTCTTGCTTGTATTAAGACACAGAGGCTTTGGTTTCACTCCGTTTGTGAAGGGAAATTCACACCAGAGATCTCATCCATGAAACACACTCTGTTTTAACGCAAAGAGCATGCTCTTCTTTCCAGCGTCTCCAATACAGCATGAAACAAGAGCATGCCCAGAAAAAAAGAACTGTGTTTCCTATTCATACGGACCATATCTAGTTGAACTCTGCTTATGAAACTGTAACAAACCACAGCATGTGTTACATAGATGCTCTTTAGTTAATAGTGAAAATCGTGTTGGGTTCGTGAACTGTGTAAATTCATTTGAGCCGAAAAATCACTGGGTGTACCGTAAATGAATCTTGCTTATAAGAAGACACAGAGACTTTGGTTTAACTCCGTTTGTGAAGGAAAATTCAGACCAGGGTTCTCATCCATGAAACACCCTCTGTTTTAACTCAAGAAGCATCCTCTTCTGTCCAGAGTCTGCAATACAGCAAGAAATATGAGCATGTCCAGAAAAAATGAACTGGGTTTCCTACTCATACGGACCATATATACTTGAACTCTGATTATGAAACTGTAACAAACCACAGCGTCTCTTACATAGATGCTCTTTAGTTAATAGTGAAAAACGTGTTGCGTTCGTGAACTGTGTAAATTCATTTGAGCCGAAAAATCACTGGGTTTACCGCATATGAACTCTTGCTTGTAGGAAGACACAGAGACTTTGGTTTAACTCCGTTTCTGAAGGAAAATTCAGACCAGTGTTCTCATCTATGAAACAGACTCTGTTTTAATGCAAGAATCATGCTCTTCTGTCCAGAGTCTGCAATACAGCAAGAAATATGAGCATGTCCAGAAAAAATGAACTGTGTTTCCTAATCATACGGACCATATCTACTTGAACTCTGATTATGAAACTGTAACAAACCACAGCATCTCTTACATAGATGCTCTTTAGTTAATAGTGAAAAACATGTTGGATTCGTGAACTGTATAAATGCATTTGAGCCGAAAAATCACTGGGTTTACCGGAAACGAACTCTTGCTTGTAGGAAGACACAGAGACTTTAGTTTAACTCCATTTCTGAAGGAAAATTCAGACCAGTGTTCTCATCCATGAAACAAACTCTGTTTTAACGCAAGAAGCATCCTCTTCTTTCCAGCATCTCTAATACAGCAAGAAACATGAGCATGCCCAGGAAAAAAGAACTGTGTTTCCAACTCATAAGGACCATATCTACTTGAACTCTGATTATGAAACTGTATCAAACCACAGCATCTCTTACATAGATGCTCTTTAGTTAATAGTGAAAATCGTGTTGGGTTCGTGAACTGTGTAAATTCATTTGAGCCGAAAAATCACTGGGTGTACCGGAAATGACTCTTGCTCATAAGAAGACACAGAGCCTTTGGTTTAACTCCGTTTCTGAAGGAAAATTCAGACCAGTGTTCTCATCCATGAAACACCCTCTGTTTTAACTCAAGAAGCATCCTCTTCTGTGCAGAGTCTGCAATACAGCAAGAAATATGAGCATGTCAAGAAAAAATGAACTGTGTTTCCTACTCATACAGACCATATCTACTTGAACTCTGATTATGAAACTGTAACAAACCACAGCATCTCTTACATAGATGCTCTTTAGTTAATAGTGAAAAACACGTTGGATTCGTGAACTGTGTAAATTCATATGAGCTGATAAATCACTGGGTTTACCGGAAATGAACTCTTGCTTGTAGGAAGACACAGAGGCTTTGGTTTCACTCCATTTGTGAAGGGAAATTAGAACCAGTGTGCTCATCCAAGAAACATACTCTGTTTTAACGTAAGAAGCATTCTCTTCTTTCCAGCGTCTCCAATACAGCAAGAAAAATGAGCATGCCCAGAAAAAAAGAACTGTGTTTCTTACTCATACGGACCATATCTAGTTGCACTCTGCTTATGAATCTGTAACAAACCAAAGCATGTGTTACATAGATGCTCTTTAGTTAACAGTGAAAATCATGTTGGGTTATTGAACTGTGTAAATTCATTTGAGCCGAAAAATCACTGGGTGTACCGGAAATGACTCTTGCTTATAAGAAGACACAGAGCATTTTGTTTAATTCTGTTTCTGAAGGAAAATTCAGACCAGTGTTCTCATCCATGAAACACCCTGTGTTTTAACGCCAGAAGCAGCCTCTTCTGTCCAGAGTCTGCAATACAGTAAGAAATATGAGCATGTCCAGAAAAAATGAACTGGGTTTCCTACTCATACGGACCATATCTACTTGAACTCTGATTATGAAACTGTAACAAACCACAGCATCTCTTATATAGATGCTTTTTAGTTAATAGTGAAAAACGTGTTGTGTTCATGAACTGTGTAAATTCATTTGAGCCGAAAAACACCTGGGTTTACCGGAAATGATCTCTTGCTTGTATTAAGACACAGAGGCTTTGGTTTCACTCCGTTTGTGAAGGGAAATTCACACCAGAGATCTCATCCATGAAACACACTCTGTTTTAACGCAAAGAGCATGCTCTTCTTTCCAGCGTCTCCAATACAGCATGAAACAAGAGCATGCCCAGAAAAAAAGAACTGTGTTTCCTATTCATACGGACCATATCTAGTTGAACTCTGCTTATGAAACTGTAACAAACCACAGCATGTGTTACATAGATGCTCTTTAGTTAATAGTGAAAATTGTATTGGGTTCGTGAACTGTGTAAATTCATTTGAGCAGAAAAATCACTGGGTGTACCGGAAATGACTCTTGGTTATAAGAAGACACAGAGGCTTTGGTTTAACTCCGTTTCTGAAGGAAAATACAGACCAGTGTTCTCATCCATGAAACAAACTCTGTTTTAACGCAAGAAGCATCCTCTTCTTTCCAGCATCTCTAATACAGCAAGAAACATGAGCATGCCCAGAAAAAAAGAACTGTGTTTCCAACTCATAAGGACCATATCTACTTGAATCTACTTATGAAAGTGTAACAAACCACAGCATCTCTTACAAATATGCTCTTTTGTTTGTAGTGAAAAACGTGTTGGGTTCGTTTACTGTGTAAATTCATTGGAACCGAAAAATCACTGGGTTGACCGGAAATGTACTCTTGCTTGTAGGAAGACACAGTGGCTTTGGTTTAACTCCATTTGTGAAGGGATATTCAGACCAGTGTGCTCATCCATGAAACACCCTCTGTTTTAACGCAAGAAGCATGCTCTTCTTTCCAGCGTCTCCAATACAGCATGAAAAAAGAGCATGCCCAGAAAAAAAGAACTGTGTTTCCTATTCATACGGACCATATCTAGTTGAACTCTGCTTATGAAACTGTAACAAACCACAGCATGTGTTACATAGATGTTCTTTAGTTAATAGTGAAAATCGTGTTGGGTTCGAGATCTGTGTAAATTCATTTGAGCCGAAAAATCACTGGGTGACCCGGAAATGACTCTTGCTTATAAGAAGACACAGAGCATTTGGTTTAACTCTGTTTCTGAAGGAAAATTCAGACCAGTGTTCTCATCCATGAAACACCCTCTGTTTTAAGGCAAGAAGCATCCTCTTCTGTCCAGAGTCTGCAATACAGCAAGAAATGTGAGCATGTCCAGAAAAAATGAACTGGGTTTCCTACTCATACGGACCATATCTAATTGAACTCTGATTATGAAACTGTAACAAACCACAGCATCTCTTACATAGATGCTCTATAGTTAATAGTGAAAATCGTGTTGGGTTCGTGAACTGTGTAAATTCATTTGAGCCGAAAAATCACTGGGTGTACCGGAAATGACTCTTGCTTATAAGAAGACACAGAGCCTTTGTTGTAACTTCGTTTCTGAAGTGAAATTCAGACCAGTGTTCTCATCCATGAAACAACCTCAGTTTTAACGCAAGAAGCATGCTCTTCTTTCCAGCATCTCCAATACAGCAAGAAAAAGGAGCATGCCCAGAAAAAAAGAACTGTGTTTCTTACTCATACGGACCATATCTAGTTAAACTCTGCTTATGAAACTATAACAAACCACAGCATCTCTTACAAATATGCTCTATTGTTTATAGTGAAAAACGTGTTGGGTTCGTGAACTGTGTAAATTCATTGGAACCGAAAAATCACTGGGTTCAATGGAAATGAACTCTTGCTTGTAGGAAGACACAGAGGCTTTGGTTTAACTCCGTTTCTGAAGGAAAATACAGACCAGTGTTCTCATCTATGTAACACCCTCTGTTTAACTCAAGAAGCATCCTCTACTGTCCATAGTCTGCAATACAGCAAGAAATATGAGCATGTCCAGAAAAAATGACCTGGGTTTCCTATTCATACGGACCATATCTACTTGAACTCTGATTATGAAACTGTAACAAACCACAGCATCTCTTACATAGATGCTCTTTAGTTAATAGTGAAAAACATGTTGGATTCGTGAACTGTGTAAATTCATTTGAGCTGATAAATCACTGGGTTTACCGGAAATGAACTCTTGCTTGTAGGAAGACACAGAGGCTTTGGTTTCACTCCGTTTAATAAGGAAAATTCACACCAGAGATCTCATCCATGAAACACCCTCTGTTTTAACGCAAAGAGCATGCTCTTCTTTCCAGCATCTCCAATACAGCAAGAAAAAGGAGCATGCCCAGAAAAAAAGAACTGTGTTTCTTATTCATACGGACCATATCTAGTTGAACTCTGCTTATGAAACTGTAACAAACGACAGCATGTGTTACATAGATGCTCTTTAGTTAATAGTGAAAAATGTATTGGGTTCGTGAACTGTGTAAATTCATTTGAGCCGAAAAATCACTGGGTGTACTGGAAATGACTCTTGGTTATAAGAAGACACAGAGCCTTTGGTTTAACTCCGTTTGTGAAGGAAAATTCAGACCAGTGTTCTCATCCATGAAACACCCTCTGTTTTAACGCAAGAAGCATCCTCTTCTGTCCAGAGTGTGCAATACAGCAAGAAATGTGAGCATGTCCAGAAAAAATGAACTGGGTTTCCTACTCATACGGACTATATCTACTTGAACTCTGATTATGAAACTGTAACAAACCACAGCGTCTCTTACATAGATGCTCTTTAGTTAATAGTGAAAAACGTGTTGGGTTCGTGAACCGTGTAAATTCATTTGAGTCGAAAAATCACTGGGTTTACCGGATATGAACTCTTGCTTGGAGGAAGACACAGAGACTTTGGTTTAACTCCGTTTCTGAAGGAAAATTCAGACCAGTGTTCTCATCTATGAAACAGACTCTGTTTTAATGCAAGAAGCATGCTCTTCTGTCCAGAGTCTGCAATACAGCAAGAAATATGAGCATGTCCAGAAAAAATGAACTGTGTTTCCTAATCATACGGACCATATCTACTTGAACTCTGATTATGAAACTGTAACAAACCACAGCATCTCTTACATAGATGCTCTTTAGTTAATAGTGAAAAACATGTTGGATTCGTGAACTGTATAAATGCATTTGAGCCGAAAAATCACTGGGTTTACCGGAAACGAACTCTTGCTTGTAGGAAGACACAGAGACTTTAGTTTAACTCCATTTCTGAAGGAAAATTCAGACCAGTGTTCTCATCCATGAAACAAACTCTGTTTTAACGCAAGAAGCATCCTCTTCTTTCCAGCATCTCTAATACAGCAAGAAACATGAGCATGCCCAGGAAAAAAGAACTGTGTTTCCAACTCATAAGGACCATATCTACTTGAACTCTGATTATGAAACTGTATCAAACCACAGCATCTCTTACATAGATGCTCTTTAGTTAATAGTGAAAATCGTGTTGGGTTCGTGAACTGTGTAAATTCATTTGAGCCGAAAAATCACTGGGTGTACCGGAAATGACTCTTGCTCATAAGAAGACACAGAGCCTTTGGTTTAACTCCGTTTCTGAAGGAAAATTCAGACCAGTGTTCTCATCCATGAAACACCCTCTGTTTTAACTCAAGAAGCATCCTCTTCTGTGCAGAGTCTGCAATACAGCAAGAAATATGAGCATGTCAAGAAAAAATGAACTGTGTTTCCTACTCATACAGACCATATCTACTTGAACTCTGATTATGAAACTGTAACAAACCACAGCATCTCTTACATAGATGCTCTTTAGTTAATAGTGAAAAACACGTTGGATTCGTGAACTGTGTAAATTCATATGAGCTGATAAATCACTGGGTTTACCGGAAATGAACTCTTGCTTGTAGGAAGACACAGAGGCTTTGGTTTCACTCCATTTGTGAAGGGAAATTAGAACCAGTGTGCTCATCCAAGAAACATACTCTGTTTTAACGTAAGAAGCATTCTCTTCTTTCCAGCGTCTCCAATACAGCAAGAAAAATGAGCATGCCCAGAAAAAAAGAACTGTGTTTCTTACTCATACGGACCATATCTAGTTGCACTCTGCTTATGAATCTGTAACAAACCAAAGCATGTGTTACATAGATGCTCTTTAGTTAACAGTGAAAATCATGTTGGGTTATTGAACTGTGTAAATTCATTTGAGCCGAAAAATCACTGGGTGTACCGGAAATGACTCTTGCTTATAAGAAGACACAGAGCATTTTGTTTAATTCTGTTTCTGAAGGAAAATTCAGACCAGTGTTCTCATCCATGAAACACCCTGTGTTTTAACGCCAGAAGCAGCCTCTTCTGTCCAGAGTCTGCAATACAGTAAGAAATATGAGCATGTCCAGAAAAAATGAACTGGGTTTCCTACTCATACGGACCATATCTACTTGAACTCTGATTATGAAACTGTAACAAACCACAGCATCTCTTATATAGATGCTTTTTAGTTAATAGTGAAAAACGTGTTGTGTTCATGAACTGTGTAAATTCATTTGAGCCGAAAAACACCTGGGTTTACCGGAAATGATCTCTTGCTTGTATTAAGACACAGAGGCTTTGGTTTCACTCCGTTTGTGAAGGGAAATTCACACCAGAGATCTCATCCATGAAACACACTCTGTTTTAACGCAAAGAGCATGCTCTTCTTTCCAGCGTCTCCAATACAGCATGAAACAAGAGCATGCCCAGAAAAAAAGAACTGTGTTTCCTATTCATACGGACCATATCTAGTTGAACTCTGCTTATGAAACTGTAACAAACCACAGCATGTGTTACATAGATGCTCTTTAGTTAATAGTGAAAATTGTATTGGGTTCGTGAACTGTGTAAATTCATTTGAGCAGAAAAATCACTGGGTGTACCGGAAATGACTCTTGGTTATAAGAAGACACAGAGGCTTTGGTTTAACTCCGTTTCTGAAGGAAAATACAGACCAGTGTTCTCATCCATGAAACAAACTCTGTTTTAACGCAAGAAGCATCCTCTTCTTTCCAGCATCTCTAATACAGCAAGAAACATGAGCATGCCCAGAAAAAAAGAACTGTGTTTCCAACTCATAAGGACCATATCTACTTGAATCTACTTATGAAAGTGTAACAAACCACAGCATCTCTTACAAATATGCTCTTTTGTTTGTAGTGAAAAACGTGTTGGGTTCGTTTACTGTGTAAATTCATTGGAACCGAAAAATCACTGGGTTGACCGGAAATGTACTCTTGCTTGTAGGAAGACACAGTGGCTTTGGTTTAACTCCATTTGTGAAGGGATATTCAGACCAGTGTGCTCATCCATGAAACACCCTCTGTTTTAACGCAAGAAGCATGCTCTTCTTTCCAGCGTCTCCAATACAGCATGAAAAAAGAGCATGCCCAGAAAAAAAGAACTGTGTTTCCTATTCATACGGACCATATCTAGTTGAACTCTGCTTATGAAACTGTAACAAACCACAGCATGTGTTACATAGATGTTCTTTAGTTAATAGTGAAAATCGTGTTGGGTTCGAGATCTGTGTAAATTCATTTGAGCCGAAAAATCACTGGGTGACCCGGAAATGACTCTTGCTTATAAGAAGACACAGAGCATTTGGTTTAACTCTGTTTCTGAAGGAAAATTCAGACCAGTGTTCTCATCCATGAAACACCCTCTGTTTTAAGGCAAGAAGCATCCTCTTCTGTCCAGAGTCTGCAATACAGCAAGAAATGTGAGCATGTCCAGAAAAAATGAACTGGGTTTCCTACTCATACGGACCATATCTAATTGAACTCTGATTATGAAACTGTAACAAACCACAGCATCTCTTACATAGATGCTCTATAGTTAATAGTGAAAATCGTGTTGGGTTCGTGAACTGTGTAAATTCATTTGAGCCGAAAAATCACTGGGTGTACCGGAAATGACTCTTGCTTATAAGAAGACACAGAGCCTTTGTTGTAACTTCGTTTCTGAAGTGAAATTCAGACCAGTGTTCTCATCCATGAAACAACCTCAGTTTTAACGCAAGAAGCATGCTCTTCTTTCCAGCATCTCCAATACAGCAAGAAAAAGGAGCATGCCCAGAAAAAAAGAACTGTGTTTCTTACTCATACGGACCATATCTAGTTAAACTCTGCTTATGAAACTATAACAAACCACAGCATCTCTTACAAATATGCTCTATTGTTTATAGTGAAAAACGTGTTGGGTTCGTGAACTGTGTAAATTCATTGGAACCGAAAAATCACTGGGTTCAATGGAAATGAACTCTTGCTTGTAGGAAGACACAGAGGCTTTGGTTTAACTCCGTTTCTGAAGGAAAATACAGACCAGTGTTCTCATCTATGTAACACCCTCTGTTTAACTCAAGAAGCATCCTCTACTGTCCATAGTCTGCAATACAGCAAGAAATATGAGCATGTCCAGAAAAAATGAACTGGGTTTCCTATTCATACGGACCATATCTACTTGAACTCTGATTATGAAACTGTAACAAACCACAGCATCTCTTACATAGATGCTCTTTAGTTAATAGTGAAAAACATGTTGGATTCGTGAACTGTGTAAATTCATTTGAGCTGATAAATCACTGGGTTTACCGGAAATGAACTCTTGCTTGTAGGAAGACACAGAGGCTTTGGTTTCACTCCGTTTAATAAGGAAAATTCACACCAGAGATCTCATCCATGAAACACCCTCTGTTTTAACGCAAAGAGCATGCTCTTCTTTCCAGCATCTCCAATACAGCAAGAAAAAGGAGCATGCCCAGAAAAAAAGAACTGTGTTTCTTATTCATACGGACCATATCTAGTTGAACTCTGCTTATGAAACTGTAACAAACGACAGCATGTGTTACATAGATGCTCTTTAGTTAATAGTGAAAAATGTATTGGGTTCGTGAACTGTGTAAATTCATTTGAGCCGAAAAATCACTGGGTGTACTGGAAATGACTCTTGGTTATAAGAAGACACAGAGCCTTTGGTTTAACTCCGTTTGTGAAGGAAAATTCAGACCAGTGTTCTCATCCATGAAACACCCTCTGTTTTAACGCAAGAAGCATCCTCTTCTGTCCAGAGTGTGCAATACAGCAAGAAATGTGAGCATGTCCAGAAAAAATGAACTGGGTTTCCTACTCATACGGACCATATCTACTTGAACTCTGATTATGAAACTGTAACAAACCACAGCATCTCTTACATAGATGCTCTTTAGTTAATAGTGAAAAACGTGTTGGGTTCGTGAACCGTGTGAATTCATTTGAGCCGAAAAATCACTGGGTTTACCGGATATGAACTCTTGCTTGGAGGAAGACACAGAGACTTTGGTTTACGTCCGTTCCTGAAGGAAATTTCAGACCAGTGTTCTCATCCATGAAACATTCTCTGTTTTAACGCAAGAAGCATGCTCTTCAGTCCAGAGTCTGCAATACAGCAAGAAATATGAGCATGTCCAGAAAAAATGAACTGTGTTTCCTACTCATACGGACCATATCTACTTGAACTCTGATTATGAAACTGTAACAAACCACAGCATCTCTTACATAGATGCTCTTTAGTTAATAGTGAAAAACATGTTGGATTCGTGAACTGTGTAAATTCATTTGAGCTGATAAATCACTGGGTTTACCGGAAATGAACTCTTGCTTGTAGGAAGACACAGAGGCTTTGGTTTCACTCCGTTTATGAAGGGAAATTCACACCAGAGATCTCATCCATGAAACACCCTCTGTTTTAACGCAAAGAGCATGCTCTTCTTTCCAGCGTCTCTAATACAGCAAGAAACATGAGTATGCCAAGAAAAAATGAACTGGGTTTCCTACTCATACGGACCATATCTACTTGAACTCTGATTATGAAACTGTAACAAACCACAGCATCTCTTACATAGATGCTCTTTAGTTAATAGTGAAAATCGTGTTGGGTTCGTGAACTGTGTAAATTCATTTGAGCTGATAAATCACTGGGTTTACCGGAAATGAACTCTTGCTTGTAGGAAGACACAGAGGCTTTGGTTTCACTCCGTTTAATAAGGAAAATTCACACCAGAGATCTCATCCATGAAACACCCTCTGTTTTAACGCAAAGAGCATGCTCTTCTTTCCAGCATCTCCAATACAGCAAGAAAAAGGAGCATGCCCAGAAAAAAAGAACTGTGTTTCTTATTCATACGGACCATATCTAGTTGAACTCTGCTTATGAAACTGTAACAAACGACAGCATGTGTTACATAGATGCTCTTTAGTTAATAGTGAAAAATGTATTGGGTTCGTGAACTGTGTAAATTCATTTGAGCCGAAAAATCACTGGGTGTACTGGAAATGACTCTTGGTTATAAGAAGACACAGAGCCTTTGGTTTAACTCCGTTTGTGAAGGAAAATTCAGACCAGTGTTCTCATCCATGAAACACCCTCTGTTTTAACGCAAGAAGCATCCTCTTCTGTCCAGAGTGTGCAATACAGCAAGAAATGTGAGCATGTCCAGAAAAAATGAACTGGGTTTCCTACTCATACGGACCATATCTACTTGAACTCTGATTATGAAACTGTAACAAACCACAGCATCTCTTACATAGATGCTCTTTAGTTAATAGTGAAAAACGTGTTGGGTTCGTGAACCGTGTAAATTCATTTGAGCCGAAAAATCACTGGGTTTACCGGATATGAACTCTTGCTTGTAGGAAGACACAGAGGCTTTGGTTTCACTCCGTTTATGAAGGGAAATTCACACCAGAGATCTCATCCATGAAACACCCTCTGTTTTAACGCAAAGAGCATGCTCTTCTTTCCAGCGTCTCTAATACAGCAAGAAACATGAGTATGCCAAGAAAAAATGAACTGGGTTTCCTACTCATACGGACCATATCTACTTGAACTCTGATTATGAAACTGTAACAAACCACAGCATCTCTTACTTAGATGCTCTTTAGTTAATAGTGAAAATCGTGTTGGGTTCGTGAACTGTGTAAATTCATTTGAGCCGAAAAATCACTGGGTGTACCGCAAATGACTCTTGCTTATAAGAAGACACAGAGCCTTTGTTGTAACTTCGTTTCTGAAGTGAAATTCAGACCAGTGCTCTTATCCATGAAACACCCTCTGTTTTAACGCAAGAAGCATGGTCTTCTTTCCAGCATCTCCAATACTGCAAGAAAAAGGAGCATGCCCAGAAAAAAAGAACTGTGTTTCCTATTCATACGGACCATATCTAGTTGAACTCTGCTTATGAAACTGTAACAAACCACAGCATGTGTTACATAGATGCTCTTTAGTTAACAGTGAAAATCGTGTTGGTTTTGTGAACTGTGTAAATTCATTTGAGCCAAAAAATCACTGGGTGTACCGGAAATGACTCTTGCTTATAAGAAGACACAGAGCATTTTGTTTAACTCCGTTTCTGAAGGAAAATTCAGACCAGTGTTCTCATCCATGAAACACCCTCTGTTTTAACGCAAGAAGCAGCCTCTTCTGTCCAGAGTCTGCAATACAGTAAGAAATATGAGCATATCCAGAAAAAATGAACTGGGTTTCCTACACATACGGACCATATCTATTTGAACTCTGATTATGAAACTGTAACAAACCACAGCATCTCTTATATAGATGCTCTTTAGTTAATAGTGAAAAACGTGTTGGGTTCATGAACTTTGTAAATTCATTTGAGCCGAAAAACCCCTGGGTTTACCGGAAATGATCTCTTGCTTGTATTAAGACACAGAGGCTTTGGTTTCACTCTGTTTGTGAAGGGAAATTCACACCAGAGATCTCATCCATGAAACACACTCTGTTTTAACGCAAAGAGCATGCTCTTCTTTCCAGCGTCTCCAATACCGCATGAAACAAGAGCATGCCCAGAAAAAAAGAACTGTGTTTCCTATTCATACGGACCATATCTAGTTGAACTCTGCTTATGAAACTGTAACAAACCACAGCATGTGTTACATAGATGCTCTTTAGTTAATAGTGAAAATTGTATTGGGTTCGCGAACTGTGTAAATTCATTTGAGCCGAAAAATCACTGGGTGTACCGGAAATGACTCTTGGTTATAAGAAGACACAGAGCCTTTGGTTTAACTCCGTTTGTGAAGGAAAATTCAGACCAGTGTTCTCATCCATGAAACACCCTCTGTTTTAACGCAAGAAGCATCCTCTTCTGTCCAGAGTCTGCAATACAGCAAGAAATGTGAGCATGTCCAGAAAAAATGAACTGGGTTTCCTACTCATACGGACTATATCTACTTGAACTCTGATTATGAAACTGTAACAAACCACAGCGTCTCTTACATAGATGCTCTTTAGTTAATAGTGAAAAACGTGTTGGGTTCGTGAACCGTGTAAATTCATTTGAGTCGAAAAATCACTGGGTTTACCGGATATGAACTCTTGCTTGGAGGAAGACACAGAGACTTTGGTTTAACTCCGTTCCTGAAGGAAAATTCAGACCAGTGTTCTCATCCATGAAACATACTCTGTTTTAACGCAAGAAGCATGCTCTTCTGTCCAGAGTCTGCAATACAGCAAGAAATATGAGCATGTCCAGAAAAAATGAACTGTGTTTCCTACTCATACGGACCATATCTACTTGAACTCTGATTATGAAACTGTAACAAACCACAGCATCTCTTACATAGATGCTCTTTAGGTAATAGTGAAAAACATGTTGGATTCGTGAACTGTATGAATGCATTTGAGCCGAAAAATCACTGGGTTTACAGGAAATGAACTCTTGCTTGTAGGAAGACACAGAGACTTTTGTTTAACTCCATTTCTGAAGGATAATTCAGAGCAGTGTTCTCATCCATGAAACACACTCTGTTTTAACGCAAGAAGCATCCTCTTCTGTCCAGAGTCTGCAATACAGCATGAAATATGTGCATGTCCAGAAAAAATGAACTGGGTTTCCGACTCATACGGACCATATCTACTTGAACTCTGATTATGAAACTGTAACAAACCACAGCATCATTACATAGATGCTCTTTAGTTGATACTGAAAATCCTGTTGGGTTCAAGAACTGTGTAAATTCCTTTAGGCCGAAAAATCACTGGGTCACAGGAAATGAACTCTTGCTTGTAGGGAGACACAGAGGCTTTGGTTTAACTCCGCTTGTGAAGGTAAATTCAGACCAGTGTGCTCATCCATTAAACACCCTCTGTTTTAACGCAAGAAGCATCCTCTTCTGTCCAGAGTCTGCAATACAGCAAGAAATGTGAGCATGTCCAGAAAAAATGAACTGTGTTTCCTACTCATATGGACCATATCTACTTGAACTCTGATTATGAAACTGTAACAAACCACAGCATCTCTTACATAGATGCTCTTTAGTTAATAGTGAAAAACATGTTGGATTCGTGAACTGTGTAAATTCATTTGAGCTGATAAATCACTGGGTTTACCGGAAATGAACTCTTGCTTGTAGGAAGACACAGAGGCTTTGGTTTCACTCCGTTTAATAAGGAAAATTCACACCAGAGATCTCATCCATGAAACACCCTCTGTTTTAACGCAAAGAGCATGCTCTTCTTTCCAGCATCTCCAATACAGCAAGAAAAAGGAGCATGCCCAGAAAAAAAGAACTGTGTTTCTTATTCATACGGACCATATCTAGTTGAACTCTGCTTATGAAACTGTAACAAACGACAGCATGTGTTACATAGATGCTCTTTAGTTAATAGTGAAAAATGTATTGGGTTCGTGAACTGTGTAAATTCATTTGAGCCGAAAAATCACTGGGTGTACTGGAAATGACTCTTGGTTATAAGAAGACACAGAGCCTTTGGTTTAACTCCGTTTGTGAAGGAAAATTCAGACCAGTGTTCTCATCCATGAAACACCCTCTGTTTTAATGCAAGAAGCATCCTCTTCTGTCCAGAGTGTGCAATACAGCAAGAAATGTGAGCATGTCCAGAAAAAATGAACTGGGTTTCCTACTCATACGGACCATATCTACTTGAACTCTGATTATGAAACTGTAACAAACCACAGCATCTCTTACATAGATGCTCTTTAGTTAATAGTGAAAAACGTGTTGGGTTCGTGAACCGTGTAAATTCATTTGAGCCGAAAAATCACTGGGTTTACCGGATATGAACTCTTGCTTGGAGGAAGACACAGAGACTTTGGTTTACGTCCGTTCCTGAAGGAAATTTCAGACCAGTGTTCTCATCCATGAAACATTCTCTGTTTTAACGCAAGAAGCATGCTCTTCAGTCCAGAGTCTGCAATACAGCAAGAAATATGAGCATGTCCAGAAAAAATGAACTGTGTTTCCTACTCATACGGACCATATCTACTTGAACTCTGATTATGAAACTGTAACAAACCACAGCATCTCTTACATAGATGCTCTTTAGTTAATAGTGAAAAACATGTTGGATTCGTGAACTGTGTAAATTCATTTGAGCTGATAAATCACTGGGTTTACCGGAAATGAACTCTTGCTTGTAGGAAGACACAGAGGCTTTGGTTTCACTCCGTTTATGAAGGGAAATTCACACCAGAGATCTCATCCATGAAACACCCTCTGTTTTAACGCAAAGAGCATGCTCTTCTTTCCAGCGTCTCTAATACAGCAAGAAACATGAGTATGCCAAGAAAAAATGAACTGGGTTTCCTACTCATACGGACCATATCTACTTGAACTCTGATTATGAAACTGTAACAAACCACAGCATCTCTTACATAGATGCTCTTTAGTTAATAGTGAAAATCGTGTTGGGTTCGTGAACTGTGTAAATTCATTTGAGCCGAAAAATCACTGGGTGTACCGCAAATGACTCTTGCTTATAAGAAGACACAGAGCCTTTGTTGTAACTTCGTTTCTGAAGTGAAATTCAGACCAGTGCTCTTATCCATGAAACACCCTCTGTTTTAACGCAAGAAGCATGCTCTTCTTTCCAGCATCTCCAATACTGCAAGAAAAAGGAGCATGCCCAGAAAAAAAGAACTGTGTTTCCTATTCATACGGACCATATCTAGTTGAACTCTGCTTATGAAACTGTAACAAACCACAGCATGTGTTACATAGATGCTCTTTAGTTAACAGTGAAAATCGTGTTGGTTTTGTGAACTGTGTAAATTCATTTGAGCCAAAAAATCACTGGGTGTACCGGAAATGACTCTTGCTTATAAGAAGACACAGAGCATTTTGTTTAACTCCGTTTCTGAAGGAAAATTCAGACCAGTGTTCTCATCCATGAAACACCCTCTGTTTTAACGCAAGAAGCAGCCTCTTCTGTCCAGAGTCTGCAATACAGTAAGAAATATGAGCATATCCAGAAAAAATGAACTGGGTTTCCTACACATACGGACCATATCTACTTGAACTCTGATTATGAAACTGTAACAAACCACAGCATCTCTTATATAGATGCTCTTTAGTTAATAGTGAAAAACGTGTTGGGTTCATGAACTTTGTAAATTCATTTGAGCCGAAAAACCCCTGGGTTTACCGGAAATGATCTCTTGCTTGTATTAAGACACAGAGGCTTTGGTTTCACTCTGTTTGTGAAGGGAAATTCACACCAGAGATCTCATCCATGAAACACACTCTGTTTTAACGCAAAGAGCATGCTCTTCTTTCCAGCGTCTCCAATACCGCATGAAACAAGAGCATGCCCAGAAAAAAAGAACTGTGTTTCCTATTCATACGGACCATATCTAGTTGAACTCTGCTTATGAAACTGTAACAAACCACAGCATGTGTTACATAGATGCTCTTTAGTTAATAGTGAAAATTGTATTGGGTTCGTGAACTGTGTAAATTCATTTGAGCCGAAAAATCACTGGGTGTACCGGAAATGACTCTTGGTTATAAGAAGACACAGAGCCTTTGGTTTAACTCCGTTTGTGAAGGAAAATTCAGACCAGTGTTCTCATCCATGAAACACCCTCTGTTTTAACGCAAGAAGCATCCTCTTCTGTCCAGAGTCTGCAATACAGCAAGAAATGTGAGCATGTCCAGAAAAAATGAACTGGGTTTCCTACTCATACGGACCATATCTACTTGAACTCTGATTATGAAACTGTAACAAACCACAGCGTCTCTTACATAGATGCTCTTTAGTTAATAGTGAAAAACGTGTTGGGTTCGTGAACCGTGTAAATTCATTTGAGTCGAAAAATCACTGGGTTTACCGGATATGAACTCTTGCTTGGAGGAAGACACAGAGACTTTGGTTTAACTCCGTTCCTGAAGGAAAATTCAGACCAGTGTTCTCATCCATGAAACATACTCTGTTTTAACGCAAGAAGCATGCTCTTCTGTCCAGAGTCTGCAATACAGCAAGAAATATGAGCATGTCCAGAAAAAATGAACTGTGTTTCCTACTCATACGGACCATATCTACTTGAACTCTGATTATGAAACTGTAACAAACCACAGCATCTCTTACATAGATGCTCTTTAGGTAATAGTGAAAAACATGTTGGATTCGTGAACTGTATGAATGCATTTGAGCCGAAAAATCACTGGGTTTACAGGAAATGAACTCTTGCTTGTAGGAAGACACAGAGACTTTTGTTTAACTCCATTTCTGAAGGATAATTCAGAGCAGTGTTCTCATCCATGAAACACACTCTGTTTTAACGCAAGAAGCATCCTCTTCTGTCCAGAGTCTGCAATACAGCATGAAATATGTGCATGTCCAGAAAAAATGAACTGGGTTTCCGACTCATACGGACCATATCTACTTGAACTCTGATTATGAAACTGTAACAAACCACAGCATCATTACATAGATGCTCTTTAGTTGATACTGAAAATCCTGTTGGGATCAAGAACTGTGTAAATTACTTTAGGCCGAAAAATCACTGGGTGACCCGGAAATGACTCTTGCTTATAAGAAGACACAGAGCATTTGGTTTAACTCTGTTTCTGAAGGAAAATTCAGACCAGTGTTCTCATCCATGAAACACCCTCTGTTTTAAGGCAAGAAGCATCCTCTTCTGTCCAGAGTCTGCAATACAGCAAGAAATGTGAGCATGTCCAGAAAAAATGAACTGGGTTTCCTACTCATACGGACCATATCTAATTGAACTCTGATTATGAAACTGTAACAAACCACAGCATCTCTTACATAGATGCTCTATAGTTAATAGTGAAAATCGTGTTGGGTTCGTGAACTGTGTAAATTCATTTGAGCCGAAAAATCACTGGGTGTACCGGAAATGACTCTTGCTTATAAGAAGACACAGAGCCTTTGTTGTAACTTCGTTTCTGAAGTGAAATTCAGACCAGTGTTCTCATCCATGAAACAACCTCAGTTTTAACGCAAGAAGCATGCTCTTCTTTCCAGCATCTCCAATACAGCAAGAAAAAGGAGCATGCCCAGAAAAAAAGAACTGTGTTTCTTACTCATACGGACCATATCTAGTTAAACTCTGCTTATGAAACTATAACAAACCACAGCATCTCTTACAAATATGCTCTATTGTTTATAGTGAAAAACGTGTTGGGTTCGTGAACTGTGTAAATTCATTGGAACCGAAAAATCACTGGGTTCAATGGAAATGAACTCTTGCTTGTAGGAAGACACAGAGGCTTTGGTTTAACTCCGTTTCTGAAGGAAAATACAGACCAGTGTTCTCATCTATGTAACACCCTCTGTTTAACTCAAGAAGCATCCTCTACTGTCCATAGTCTGCAATACAGCAAGAAATATGAGCATGTCCAGAAAAAATGACCTGGGTTTCCTATTCATACGGACCATATCTACTTGAACTCTGATTATGAAACTGTAACAAACCACAGCATCTCTTACATAGATGCTCTTTAGTTAATAGTGAAAAACATGTTGGATTCGTGAACTGTGTAAATTCATTTGAGCTGATAAATCACTGGGTTTACCGGAAATGAACTCTTGCTTGTAGGAAGACACAGAGGCTTTGGTTTCACTCCGTTTAATAAGGAAAATTCACACCAGAGATCTCATCCATGAAACACCCTCTGTTTTAACGCAAAGAGCATGCTCTTCTTTCCAGCATCTCCAATACAGCAAGAAAAAGGAGCATGCCCAGAAAAAAAGAACTGTGTTTCTTATTCATACGGACCATATCTAGTTGAACTCTGCTTATGAAACTGTAACAAACGACAGCATGTGTTACATAGATGCTCTTTAGTTAATAGTGAAAAATGTATTGGGTTCGTGAACTGTGTAAATTCATTTGAGCCGAAAAATCACTGGGTGTACTGGAAATGACTCTTGGTTATAAGAAGACACAGAGCCTTTGGTTTAACTCCGTTTGTGAAGGAAAATTCAGACCAGTGTTCTCATCCATGAAACACCCTCTGTTTTAACGCAAGAAGCATCCTCTTCTGTCCAGAGTGTGCAATACAGCAAGAAATGTGAGCATGTCCAGAAAAAATGAACTGGGTTTCCTACTCATACGGACCATATCTACTTGAACTCTGATTATGAAACTGTAACAAACCACAGCATCTCTTACATAGATGCTCTTTAGTTAATAGTGAAAAACGTGTTGGGTTCGTGAACCGTGTAAATTCATTTGAGCCGAAAAATCACTGGGTTTACCGGATATGAACTCTTGCTTGGAGGAAGACACAGAGACTTTGGTTTACGTCCGTTCCTGAAGGAAATTTCAGACCAGTGTTCTCATCCATGAAACATTCTCTGTTTTAACGCAAGAAGCATGCTCTTCAGTCCAGAGTCTGCAATACAGCAAGAAATATGAGCATGTCCAGAAAAAATGAACTGTGTTTCCTACTCATACGGACCATATCTACTTGAACTCTGATTATGAAACTGTAACAAACCACAGCATCTCTTACATAGATGCTCTTTAGTTAATAGTGAAAAACATGTTGGATTCGTGAACTGTGTAAATTCATTTGAGCTGATAAATCACTGGGTTTACCGGAAATGAACTCTTGCTTGTAGGAAGACACAGAGGCTTTGGTTTCACTCCATTTATGAAGGGAAATTCACACCAGAGATCTCATCCATGAAACACCCTCTGTTTTAACGCAAAGAGCATGCTCTTCTTTCCAGCGTCTCTAATACAGCAAGAAACATGAGTATGCCAAGAAAAAATGAACTGGGTTTCCTACTCATACGGACCATATCTACTTGAACTCTGATTATGAAACTGTAACAAACCACAGCATCTCTTACATAGATGCTCTTTAGTTAATAGTGAAAATCGTGTTGGGTTCGTGAACTGTGTAAATTCATTTGAGCCGAAAAATCACTGGGTGTACCGCAAATGACTCTTGCTTATAAGAAGACACAGAGCCTTTGTTGTAACTTCGTTTCTGAAGTGAAATTCAGACCAGTGCTCTTATCCATGAAACACCCTCTGTTTTAACGCAAGAAGCATGCTCTTCTTTCCAGCATCTCCAATACTGCAAGAAAAAGGAGCATGCCCAGAAAAAAAGAACTGTGTTTCCTATTCATACGGACCATATCTAGTTGAACTCTGCTTATGAAACTGTAACAAACCACAGCATGTGTTACATAGATGCTCTTTAGTTAACAGTGAAAATCGTGTTGGTTTTGTGAACTGTGTAAATTCATTTGAGCCAAAAAATCACTGGGTGTACCGGAAATGACTCTTGCTTATAAGAAGACACAGAGCATTTTGTTTAACTCCGTTTCTGAAGGAAAATTCAGACCAGTGTTCTCATCCATGAAACACCCTCTGTTTTAACGCAAGAAGCAGCCTCTTCTGTCCAGAGTCTGCAATACAGTAAGAAATATGAGCATATCCAGAAAAAATGAACTGGGTTTCCTACACATACGGACCATATCTACTTGAACTCTGATTATGAAACTGTAACAAACCACAGCATCTCTTATATAGATGCTCTTTAGTTAATAGTGAAAAACGTGTTGGGTTCATGAACTTTGTAAATTCATTTGAGCCGAAAAACCCCTGGGTTTACCGGAAATGATCTCTTGCTTGTATTAAGACACAGAGGCTTTGGTTTCACTCTGTTTGTGAAGGGAAATTCACACCAGAGATCTCATCCATGAAACACACTCTGTTTTAACGCAAAGAGCATGCTCTTCTTTCCAGCGTCTCCAATACCGCATGAAACAAGAGCATGCCCAGAAAAAAAGAACTGTGTTTCCTATTCATACGGACCATATCTAGTTGAACTCTGCTTATGAAACTGTAACAAACCACAGCATGTGTTACATAGATGCTCTTTAGTTAATAGTGAAAATTGTATTGGGTTCGTGAACTGTGTAAATTCATTTGAGCCGAAAAATCACTGGGTGTACCGGAAATGACTCTTGGTTATAAGAAGACACAGAGCCTTTGGTTTAACTCCGTTTGTGAAGGAAAATTCAGACCAGTGTTCTCATCCATGAAACACCCTCTGTTTTAACGCAAGAAGCATCCTCTTCTGTCCAGAGTCTGCAATACAGCAAGAAATGTGAGCATGTCCAGAAAAAATGAACTGGGTTTCCTACTCATACGGACCATATCTACTTGAACTCTGATTATGAAACTGTAACAAACCACAGCGTCTCTTACATAGATGCTCTTTAGTTAATAGTGAAAAACGTGTTGGGTTCGTGAACCGTGTAAATTCATTTGAGTCGAAAAATCACTGGGTTTACCGGATATGAACTCTTGCTTGGAGGAAGACACAGAGACTTTGGTTTAACTCCGTTCCTGAAGGAAAATTCAGACCAGTGTTCTCATCCATGAAACATACTCTGTTTTAACGCAAGAAGCATGCTCTTCTGTCCAGAGTCTGCAATACAGCAAGAAATATGAGCATGTCCAGAAAAAATGAACTGTGTTTCCTACTCATACGGACCATATCTACTTGAACTCTGATTATGAAACTGTAACAAACCACAGCATCTCTTACATAGATGCTCTTTAGGTAATAGTGAAAAACATGTTGGATTCGTGAACTGTATGAATGCATTTGAGCCGAAAAATCACTGGGTTTACAGGAAATGAACTCTTGCTTGTAGGAAGACACAGAGACTTTTGTTTAACTCCATTTCTGAAGGATAATTCAGAGCAGTGTTCTCATCCATGAAACACACTCTGTTTTAACGCAAGAAGCATCCTCTTCTGTCCAGAGTCTGCAATACAGCATGAAATATGTGCATGTCCAGAAAAAATGAACTGGGTTTCCGACTCATACGGACCATATCTACTTGAACTCTGATTATGAAACTGTAACAAACCACAGCATCATTACATAGATGCTCTTTAGTTGATACTGAAAATCCTGTTGGGTTCAAGAACTGTGTAAATTCCTTTAGGCCGAAAAATCACTGGGTCACAGGAAATGAACTCTTGCTTGTAGGGAGACACAGAGGCTTTGGTTTAACTCCGCTTGTGAAGGTAAATTCAGACCAGTGTGCTCATCCATGAAACACCCTCTGTTTTAACGCAAGAAGCATCCTCTTCTGTCCAGAGTCTGCAATACAGCAAGAAATGTGAGCATGTCCAGAAAAAATGAACTGTGTTTCCTACTCATATGGACCATATCTACTTGAACTCTGATTATGAAACTGTAACAAACCACAGAGTCTCTTACATAGATGCTCTTTAGTTAATAGTGAAAAACGTGTTGGGTTCGTGAACCGTGTAAATTCATTTGAGCCGAAAAATCACTGGGTTTACCGGATATGAACTCTTGCTTGGAGGAAGACACAGAGACTTTGGTTTAACTCCGTTCCTGAAGGAAAATTCAGACCAGTGTTCTCATCCATGAAACATACTCTGTTTTAACGCAAGAAGCATGCTCTTCTGTCCAGAGTCTGCAATACAGCAAGAAATATGAGCATGTCCAGAAAAAATGAACTGTGTTTCCTACTCATACGGACCATATCTACTTGAACTCTGATTATGAAACTGTAACAAACCACAGCATCTCTTACATAGATGCTCTTTAGGTAATAGTGAAAAACAGGTAGGATTCGTGAACTGTATAAATGCATTTGAGCCGAAAAATCACTGGGTTTACAGGAAATGAACTCTTGCTTGTAGGAAGACACAGAGGCTTTGGTTTCACTCCGTTTATGAAGGGCAATTCACACCAGAGATCTCATCCATGAAACACTCTCTGTTTTATCGCAAGAAGCAGCCTCTTCTGCCCAGAGTCTGCAATACAGCAAGAAATATGAGCATGTTCAGAAAAAATGAACTGGGTTTCCTACTCATAAGGACCATATCTACTTGAACTCTGATTATGAAACTGTAACAAACCACAGCATCTCTTACATAGATGGTCTTTAGTTAATAGTGAAAATCTTGTTGGGTTCGTGAACTGTGTAAATTCATTTGAGCCGAAAAATCACTGGGTGTACCGGATATGACTCTTGCTTATAAGAAGACACAGAGCCTTTGTTGTAACTTCGTTTCTGAAGTGAAATTCAGACCAGTGTTCTCATCCATGAAACAACCTCTGTTTTAACGCAAGAAGCATGCTCTTCTTTCCAGCATCTCCAATACAGCAAGAAAAAGGAGCATGCCCAGAAAAAAAGAACTGTGTTTCTTACTCATACGGACCATATCTACTTGAATTCTGATTATGAAACTATAACAAACCACAGCATCTCTTACAAATATGCTCTTTTGTTTATAGTGAAAAACGTGTTGGGTTCGTGAACTGTGTAAATTCATTTGAGCCGAAAAATCACTGGGTTCACTGGAAATGAACTCTTGCTTTTAGGAAGACAGAGACGCTTTGGTTTAACTCCGTTTCTGAAGGAAAATACAGACCAGTGTTCTCATATATGTAACACCCTCTGTTTAACTCAAGAAGCATCCTGTACTGTCCATAGTCTGCAATACAGCAAGAAATATGAGCATGTCCAGAAAAAATGAACTGGGTTTCCTATTCATACGGACCATATCTACTTGAACTCTGATAATGAAACTGTAACAAACCACAGCATCTCTTACATAGATGCTCTTTAGTTAATAGTGAAAAACGTGTTGGGTTCGTGAACTGTGTAAATTCATTTGAGCTGAAAAACCCCTTGGTTTACAGGAAATGATCTCTTGCTTGTATTAAGACACAGAAGCTTTGGTTTCACTCCGTTTGTGAAGGGTAATTCACACCATTGATCTCATCCATGAAACACACTCTGTTTTAACGCAAAGTGCATGTCTTCTTTCCCGTGTCTTAATACAGCAAGAAACATGAGCATGTCCAGAGAAAAGAACTGTGTTTCCTACTCTTACAGATCATATCTAGTTGAACTCTGCTTATGAAACTGTAACAAACCACAGCATGTGTTACATAGATGCTCTTTAGTTAATAGTGAAAATCGTGTTGGGTTCATGAACTGTGTAAATTCATTTGAGCCGAAAAACCCCTGGGTTTACCGGAAATGAACTCTTGCTTGTATTAAGACACAGAGGCTTTGTTTTCACTCCATTTGTGAAGGGAAATTCACACCAGAGATCTCATCCATGAAACACTCTCTGTTTTAACGCAAAGAACATGCTCTTCTTTCCAGCGTCTCTAATACAGCAAGAAATATGAGCATGCCCAGAAAAAAGAACTGTGTTTCCTACTCATACGGATCATATCTAGTTGAACTCTGCTTATGAAACTGTAACAAACCACAGCATGTGTTACATAGATGCTCTTTAGTTAATAGTGAAAATCGTGTTGGGTTCTTGAACCGTGTAAATTCATTTGAGCCAAAAAATCACTGGATTTACCGGATATGAACTCTTGCTTGGAGGAAGACACAGAGACTTTGGTTTAACTCCATTTCTGAAGGAAGTTTCAGACCAGTGTTCTCATCCATGAAACATACTCTGTTTTAACCCAAGAAACATGCTCTTCTTTCCAATGTCTCCAATACAGCATGAAACTAGAGCATGCCCAGAAAAAATGAACTGTGTTTCCTACTCCTAGGGACCATATCTACTTGAACTCTGCTTATGAAACTGTAACAAATCACAGCATGTGTTACATAGATGGTCTTTAGTTAATAGTGAAAAACGTGTTGGGTTCATGAACTGTGTACATTCATTTGACCTGAAAAACCCCTGGGTTTACCGGAAATGAACTCTTGCTTGTATTAAGACACAGAGGCTTTGGTTTCACTCCGTTTGTGAAGGGGAATTCACACCAGAGATCTCATCCATGAAACACACTCTGTTTTAAAGCAAGATGCATCCTCCTCTGTCCAGAGTCTGCAACACAGCAAGAAATATGAGCATTTCCAGAAAAAAAGAACTGTGTTTCCTACTAATACGGACCATATCTAGTTGAACTCTGTTTATGAAACTGTAACAAACCTCAGCATGTGTTACATAGATGCTCTTTAGTTAATAGTGAAAAACGTGTTGGGTTCATGAACTGTTTAAATTCATTTGTGCCGAAAAACCCCTGTTTTTACCGGAAATGAACTCTTGCTTGTTAAGACACAGAGGCTTTGGTTTCACTCCGTTTGTGAAGGGAAATTCACACCAGAGATCTCATCCATGAAACACACTCTGTTTTAACGCAAAGAGCATGCTCTTCTTTCCAGCGTCTTTAATATAGCAAGAAACATGAGCATGCCCAGAAAAAAGAACTGTGTTTCCTACTCATACGGATCAAATCTAGTTGAACTCTGCTTATGAAACTGTAACAAACCACAGCATCTCTTACATAGATGCTCTTTAGTTAATAGTGAAAATCGTGTTGGGTTCGTGAACTGTGTAAATTCATTTGAGCCGAAAAATCACTGTGTGTATCGGGAATGACTCTTGCTTATAAGAAGACACAGAGCCTTTGGTTTAACTCCGTTTCTAAAGGAAAATTCATACCAGTGTTCTCATCCATGAAACACACTCTGTTTTAACGCAAGAAGCATCCTCTTCTGTCCAGAGTCTGCAATACAGCAAGAAATGTGAGCATGTCCAGAAAAAATGAACTGTTTTCCTACTCATACGGACCATATATACTTGAATTCTGATTATGAAACTGTAACAAACCACAGCATCTCTTACATAGATGCTCTTTAGTTAATAGTGAAAAACATGTTGGATTCGTGAACTGTGTAAATTCATTTGAGCCGAAAAATCACTGGGTTTACCGGAAATGAACTCTTGCTTGTAGGAAGACACAGAGAATTTTGTTTAACTCCGTTTGTGAAGGGAAATTCAGACCAGTGTTCTCATCCATGAAACACCCTCTGTTTTAACGCAAGTTGCATCCACTTCTGTCCAGATTCTGCAATACAGCAAGAAATATAAGAATGTCCAGAATAAATGAACTGTGTTTCCTACTCATACGGACCATATGTACTTGAATTCTGATTATGAAACTGTATCAAACCACAGCATCTCTTACATAGATGCTCTTTAGTTAATAGTGAAAATCGTGTTGGGTTCGTGAACTGTGTAAATTCATTTGAGCCGAAAAATCACTGTGTGTACCGGAATGACTCTTGCTTATAAGAAGACACAGAGCCTTTGTTTTAACTCCGTTTGTGAAGGGAAATTCAGACCAGTGTTCTCATCCATAAATAACCCTCTGTTTTAACGTAAGAAGCATCCTCTTCTGTCCAGAGTCTGCAATACAGCAAGAAATATGAGCATGTCCAGATAAAATGAACTGTGTTTCCTACTCATAAGGACCATATCTAGTTGAATCTGCTTATGAAACTGTAACAAACCACAGCATCTCTTACATGTATGCTCTTTAGTTAATAGTGAAAATCGTGATGGGTTCGTCAACTGTGTAAATTCATTTGAGCCGAAAAACCCCTGGGTTTACCGGAAATGAACTCTTGCTTGTATTAAGACACAGCGGCTTTGGTTTCACTCCGTTTGTGAAGGGAAATTCACACCAGAGATCTCATCTGTGAAACACACTCTGTTTTAACGCAAAGAGCATGCTCTTCTTTCCAGCGTCTCCAATACAGCAAGAAATATGAGCATGCCCAGAAAAAAGAACTGTGTTTCCTACTCATACGGATCATATCTAGTTGAACTCTGCTTATGAAACTGTAACAAACCACAGCATGTGTTACATAGATGCTCTTTATTTAATAGTGAAAATCGTGTTGGGTTCGTGAACTGTGAAAATTCATTTGAGCCGAAAAATCACTGGGTGTACCGGAAATGACTCTTGCTTATAAGAAGACACAGAGCCTTTGGTTAAACTCCGTTTCTGAAGGAAAATTCAGACCAGTGTTCTCATCCATGAAACACCCTCTGTTTTAACGCAAGAAGCATCCTCTTCTGTCCAGAGTCTGCAATACAACAAGAAATATGAACATGTCCAGAAAAAATGAACTGTGTTTCCTACTCATACGGACCATATCTACTTGAACTCTGATTATGAAACTGAATCAAACCACAGCATCTCTTACATAGATGCTCTTTAGTTAATAGTGAAAATCGTGTTGGGTTCTTGAACTGTGTAAATTCATTTGAGCCGAAAAAATCACTGGGTTTACAGGAAATGAACTCTTGCTTGTAGGAAGACACAGAGACTTTGGTTTAACTCCGTTTGTGAAGGGAAATTCAGACCAGTGTTCTCATCCATGAAACACCCTCTGTTTCAATGCAAGATGCATCCTCCTCTGTCCAGTGTCTGCAATACAGCAAGGAATATGAGCATGTCCAGAAAAAAAGAACTGTGTTTCCTACTCATATGCACCATATCTAGTTGAACTCTGTTTATGAAACTGTAACAAATCTCAGCATGTGTTACATAGATGCTCTTTAGTTAATAGTGAAAATCGTGTTGGGTTCATGAACTGTGTAAATTCATTTGAGCCGAAAAACCCCTGGATTTACCGGAAATGAACTCTTGCTTGTATTAAGACACAGAGGCTTTGGTTTCACTCCGTTTGTGAAGGGAAATTCACACCAGAGATCTCATCCATGAAACACACTCTGTTTTAACGCAAAGAGCATGATCTTCTTTCCAGCGTCTCTAATACAGCAAGAAATATTAGCATGCCCAGAAAAAAGAACTGTGTTTCCTACTCATATGGATCATATCTAGTTGAACTCTGCTTATGAAACTGTAACAAACCACCGCATGTGTTACATAGATGCTCTTTAGTTAATAGTGAAAATCGTGTGGGGTTCGTGAACTGTGTAAATTCATTTGAGCCGAAAAATCACTGTGTGTACCGGGAATGACTCTTGCTTATAAGAAGACACAGAGCCTTTGGCTTAACTCCGTTTCTAAAGGAAAATTCAGACCAGTGTTCTCATCCATGAAACATACTCTGTTTTAACCCAGGAAACATGCTCTTCTTTCCAATGTCTCCAATACAGCATGAAACTAGAGCATGCCCAGAAAAAATGAACTGTGTTTCCTACTCCTAGGGACCATATCTACTTGAACTCTGCTTATGAAACTGTAACAAATCACAGCATGTGTTACATAGATGCTCTTTAGTTAATAGTGAAAAACGTGTTGGGTTCATGAACTGTGTAAATTCATTTGACCTGAAAAACCCCTGGGTTTACCGGAAATGAACTCTTGCTTGTATTAAGACACAGAGGCTTTGGTTTCACTCCGTTTGTGAAGGGGAATTCACACCAGAGATCTCATCCATGAAACACACTCTGTTTTAAAGCAAGATGCATCCTCCTCTGTCCAGAGTCTGCAACACAGCAAGAAATATGAGCATTTCCAGAAAAAAAGAACTGTGTTTCCTACTCATACGGACCATATCTAGTTGAACTCTGTTTATGAAACTGTAACAAACCTCAGCATGTGTTACATAGAATCTCTTTAGTTAATAGTGAAAAACGTGTTGGGTTCATGAACTGTGTAAATTCATTTGTGCCGAAAAACCCCTGTTTTTACCGGAAATGAACTCTTGCTTGTTAAGACACAGAGGCTATGGTTTCACTCCGTTTGTGAAGGGAAATTCACACCAGAGATCTCATCCATGAAACACACTCTGTTTTAACGCAAAGAGCATGCTCTTCTTTTCAGCGTCTTTAATATAGCAAGAAACATGAGCATGCCCAGAAAAAAGAACTGTGTTTCCTACTCATACGGATCATATCTAGTTGAACTCTGCTTATGAAACTGTAACAAACCACAGCATCTCTTATATAGATGCTCTTTAGTTAATAGTGAAAATCGTGTTGGGTTCGTGAACTGTGTAAATTCATTTGAGCCGAAAAATCACTGTGTGTACCGGGAATGACTCTTGCGTATAAGAAGACACAGAGCCTTTGGTTTAACTCCGTTTCTAAAGGAAAATTCATACCAGTGTTCTCATCCATGAAACACCCTCTGTTTTAACGCAAGAAGCATCCTCTTCTGTCCAGAGTCTGCAATACAGCAAGAAATGTGAGCATGTCCAAAAAAAATGAACTGTTTTCCTACTCATACGGACCATATATACTTGAATTCTGATTATGAAACTGTAACAAACCACAGCATCTCTTACATAGATGCTCTTTAGTTAATAGTGAAAAACATGTTGGATTCGTGAACTGTGTAAATTCATTTGAGCCGAAAAATCACTGGGTTTACCGGAAATGAACTCTTGCTTGTAGGAAGACACAGAGAATTTTGTTTAACTCCGTTTCTGAAGGAAAATTCAGACCAGTGTTCTCATCCATGAAACACCCTCTGTTTTAACGCAAGTTGCATCCACTTCTGTCCAGAGTCTGCAATACAGCAAGAAATATAAGAATGTCCAGAAAAAATGAACTGTGTTTCCTACTCATACGGACCATATGTACTTGAATTCTGATTATGAAACTGTATCAAACCACAGCATCTCTTACATAGATGCTCTTTAGTTAATAGTGAAAATCGTGTTGGGTTCGTGAACTGTGTAAATTCATTTGAGCCGAAAAATCACGGTGTGTACCGGGAATGACTCTTGCTTATAAGAAGACACAGAGCCTTTGTTTTAACTCCGTTTGTGAAGGAAAATTCAGACCAGTGTTCTCATCCATAAAAAATCCTCTGTTTTAACGTAAGAAGCATCCTCTTCTGTTCAGAGTATGCAATACAGCAAGAAATATGAGCATGTCCAGAAAAAATGAACTGTGTTTCCTACTCATAAGGACCATATCTAGTTGAATCTGCTTATGAAACTGTAACAAACCACAGCATCTCTTACATATATGCTCTTTAGTTAATAGTGAAAATCGTGATGGGTTCGTCAACTGTGTAAATTCATTTGAGCCGAAAAACCCCTGGGTTTACCGGAAATGAAATCTTGCTTGTATTAAGACACAGAGGCTTTGGTTTCACTCCGTTTGTGAATGGAAATTCACACCAGAGATCTCATCCGTGAAACACACTCTGTTTTAACGCAAGGAGCATGCTCTTCTTTCCAGCGTCTCTAATGCAGCAAGAAACATGAGCATGCCCACAAAAAAAAAGAACTGTGTTTCCTACTCATACGGATCATATCTAGTTGAACTCTGCTTATGAAACTGTAACAAACCACAGCATGTGTTACATAGATGCTCTTTAGTTAATAGTGAAAATCGTGTTGGGTTCGTGAACTGTGTAAATTCATTTGAGCCGAAAAATCACTGGGTGTACCGGAAATGACTCTTGCTTATAAGAAGACACAGAGCCTTTGGTTTAACTCCGTTTCTGAAGGAAAATTCACACCAGTATTCTCATCCATGAAACACACTCTGTTTTAACGCAAGAAGCATCCTATTCTGTCCAGAGTCTGCAATACAGCATGAAATATGAGCATGTCCAGAAAAAAAGAACTGTGTTTCCTACTCATAAGGACCATATCTAGTTGAATCTGCTTATGAAACTGTAACAAACCACAGCATCTTTTACATAGATGCTCTTTAGTTAATAGTGAAAATCGTGATGGGTTCATGAACTGTGTAAATTCATTTGACCTGAAAAACCCCTGGGTTTACCGGAAATGAACTCTTGCTTGTATTAAGACACAGAGGCTTTGGTTTCACTCCGTTTGTGAAGGGAAATTCACACCAGAGATCTCATCCATGAAACACACTCTGTTTTAAAGCAAGATGCATCCTCCTCTGTGCAGAGTCTGCAACACAGCAAGAAATATGAGCATTTCCAGAAAAAAGGAACTGTGTTTCCTACTCATACGGACCATATCTAGTTGAACTCTGTTTATGAAACTGTAACAAACCTCAGCATGTGTTACATAGAATCTCTTTAGTTAATAGTGAAAAACGTGTTGGGTTCATGAACTGTGTAAATTCATTTGTGCCGAAAAACCCCTGTTTTTACCGGAAATGAACTCTTGCTTGTTAAGACACAGAGGCTATGGTTTCACTCCGTTTGTGAAGGGAAATTCACACCAGAGATCTCATCCATGAAACACACTCTGTTTTAACGCAAAGAGCATGCTCTTCTTTTCAGCGTCTTTAATATAGCAAGAAACATGAGCATGCCCAGAAAAAAGAACTGTGTTTCCTACTCATACGGATCATATCTAGTTGAACTCTGCTTATGAAACTGTAACAAACCACAGCATCTCTTACATAGATGCTCTTTAGTTAATAGTGAAAATCGTGTTGGGTTCATGAACTGTGTAAATTCATTTGAGCCGAAAAACCCCTGGATTTACCGGAAATGAACTCTTGCTTGTATTAAGACACAGAGGCTTTGGTTTCACTCCGTTTGTGAAGGGAAATTCACACCAGAGATCTCATCCATGAAACACACTCTGTTTTAACGCAAAGAGCATGATCTTCTTTCCAGCGTCTCTAATACAGCAAGAAATATTAGCATGCCCAGAAAAAAGAACTGTGTTTCCTACTCATATGGATCATATCTAGTTGAACTCTGCTTATGAAACTGTAACAAACCACCGCATGTGTTACATAGATGCTCTTTAGTTAATAGTGAAAATCGTGTGGGGTTCGTGAACTGTGTAAATTCATTTGAGCCGAAAAATCACTGTGTGTACCGGGAATGACTCTTGCTTATAAGAAGACACAGAGCCTTTGGCTTAACTCCGTTTCTAAAGGAAAATTCAGACCAGTGTTCTCATCCATGAAACATACTCTGTTTTAACCCAAGAAACATGCTCTTCTTTCCAATGTCTCCAATACAGCATGAAACTAGAGCATGCCCAGAAAAAATGAACTGTGTTTCCTACTCCTAGGGACCATATCTACTTGAACTCTGCTTATGAAACTGTAACAAATCACAGCATGTGTTACATAGATGCTCTTTAGTTAATAGTGAAAAACGTGTTGGGTTCATGAACTGTGTAAATTCATTTGACCTGAAAAACCCCTGGGTTTACCGGAAATGAACTCTTGCTTGTATTAAGACACAGAGGCTTTGGTTTCACTCCGTTTGTGAAGGGGAATTCACACCAGAGATCTCATCCATGAAACACACTCTGTTTTAAAGCAAGATGCATCCTCCTCTGTCCAGAGTCTGCAACACAGCAAGAAATATGAGCATTTCCAGAAAAAAGGAACTGTGTTTCCTACTCATACGGACCATATCTAGTTGAACTCTGTTTATGAAACTGTAACAAACCTCAGCATGTGTTACATAGAATCTCTTTAGTTAATAGTGAAAAACGTGTTGGGTTCATGAACTGTGTAAATTCATTTGTGCCGAAAAACCCCTGTTTTTACCGGAAATGAACTCTTGCTTGTTAAGACACAGCGGCTATGGTTTCACTCCGTTTGTGAAGGGAAATTCCAGCAGAGATCTCATCCATGAAACACACTCTGTTTTAACGCAAAGAGCATGCTCTTCTTTTCAGCGTCTTTAATATAGCAAGAAACATGAGCATGCCCAGAAAAAAGAACTGTGTTTCCTACTCATACGGATCATATCTAGTTGAACTCTGCTTATGAAACTGTAACAAACCACAGCATCTCTTACATAGATGCTCTTTAGTTAATAGTGAAAATCGTGTTGGGTTCGTGAACTGTGTAAATTCATTTGAGCCGAAAAATCACTGTGTGTACCGGGAATGACTCTTGCTTATAAGAAGACACAGAGCCTTTGGTTTAACTCCGTTTCTAAAGGAAAATTCATACCAGTGTTCTCATCCATGAAACACCCTCTGTTTTAACGCAAGAAGCATCCTCTTCTGTCCAGAGTCTGCAATACAGCAAGAAATGTGAGCATGTCCAGAAAAAATGAGCTGTTTTCCTACTCATACGGACCATATATACTTGAATTCTGATTATGAAACTGTAACAAACCACCGCATGTGTTACATAGATGCTCTTTAGTTAATAGTGAAAAACATGTTGGATTCGTGAACTGTGTAAATTCATTTGAGCCGAAAAACCCCTGGGTTTACCGGAAATGAACTCTTGCTTGTATTAAGACGCAGCGGCTTTGGTTTCACTCCGTTTGTGAAGGGAAATTCACACCAGAGATGTCATCCGTGAAACACACTCTGTTTTAACGCAAAGAGCATGCTCTTCTTTCCAGCGTCTCCAATACAGCAAGAAATATGAGCATGCCCAGAAAAAAGAACTGTGTTTCCTACTCATACGGATCATATCTAGTTGAACTCTGCTTATGAAACTGTAACAAACCACAGCATGTGTTACATAGATGCTCTTTAGTTAATAGTGAAAATCGTGTTGGGTTCGTGAACTGTGAAAATTCATTTGAGCCGAAAAATCACTGGGTGTACCGGAAATGACTCTTGCTTATAAGAAGACACAGAGCCTTTGGTTAAACTCCGTTTATGAAGGAAAATTCAGACCAGTGTTCTCATCCATGAAACACCCTCTGTTTTAACGCAAGAAGCATCCTCTTCTGTCCAGAGTCTGCAATACAGCAAGAAATATGAGCATGTCTAGAAATAATGAACTGTGTTTCCTACTCATACGGACCATATCTACTTGAACTCTGATTATGAAACTGAATCAAACCACAGCATCTCTTACATAGATGCTCTTTAGTTAATAGTGAAAATCGTGTTGGATTCGTGAACTGTGTAAATTCATTTGAGCCGAAAAAATCACTGGGTTTACAGGAAATGAACTCTTGCTAGTAGGAAGACACAGAGACTTTGGTTTAACTCCGTTTGTGAAGGGAAATTCAGACCAGTGTTCTCATCCATGAAACACACTCTGTTTTAACGCAAAGAGCATGATCTTCTGTCCAGAGTCTGCAATACAGCAAGGAATATGAGCATGTCCAGAAAAAAAGAACTGTGTTTCCTACTCATATGCACCATATCTAGTTGAACTCTGTTTATGAAACTGTAACAAATCTCAGCATGTGTTACATAGATGCTCTTTAGTTAATAGTGAAAATCGTGTTGGGTTCATGAACTGTGTAAATTCATTTGAGCCGAAAAATCACTGTGTGTACCGGGAATGACTCTTGCTTATAAGAAGACACAGAGCCTTTGGTTTAACTCCGTTTCTAAAGGAAAATTCAGACCAGTGTTCTCATCCATGAAACACCCTCTGTTTTAACGCAAGAAGCATCCTCTTCTGTCCAGAGTCTGCAATACAGCAAGAAATATGAGCATGTCCAGAAACAATGAACTGTTTTCCTACTCATACGGACCATATCTACTTGAATTCTTATTATGAAACTGTAACAAACCACAGCATCTCTTACATAGATGCTCTTTAGTTAATAGTGAAAAACATGTTGGATTCGTGAAATGTGTAAATTCATTTGAGCCGAAAAATCACTGGGTTTACCGGAAATGAACTCTTGCTTGTAGGAAGACACAGAGAATTTTGTTTAACTCCGTTTCTGAAGGAAAATTCAGACCAGTGTTCTCATCCATGAAACACACTCTGTTTTAAGACAAGAAGCATCCTCTTCTTTCCAGAGTCTGCAATACAGCAAGAAATATGAGCATGCCGAGAAAAAAAGAACTGTGTTTCCTACTCATAAGGACCATATCTAGTTGAATCTGCTTATGAAACTGTAACAAACCACAGCATCTCTTACATAGATGCTCTTTAGTTAATAGTGAAAATCGTGATGGGTTCATGAACTGTGTAAATTCATTTGAGCCGAAAAACCCCTGGGTTTACCAGAAATGAACTCTTGCTTGTATTAAGACACAGAGGCTTTGGTTTCACTCGGTTTGTGAAGGGAAATTCACAACAGAGATCTCATCCGTGAAACACACTCTACTTTAACGCAAGGAGCATGCTCTTCTTTCCAGCGTATCTAATACAGCAAGAAACATGCGCATGCCCAGAAAAAAGAACTGTGTTTCCTACTCATAGGGATCATATCTAGTTGAACTCTGCTTATGAAACTGTAACAAACCACAGCATGTGTTACATAGATGCTCTTTAGTTAATAGTGAAAATCGTGTTGGGTTCGTGAACTGTGTAAATTCATTTGAGCCGAAAAATCACTGGGTGTACCGAAAATGACTCTTGCTTATAAGAAGACACAGAGCCTTTGGTTTAACTCTGTTTGTGAAGGAAAATTCAGACCAGTGTTCTCATCCATGATACACCCTCTGTTTTAATGCAAGAAGCATCCACTTCTGTCCCGAGTCTGCAATACAGCAAGAAATATGAGCATGTCCAGAAAAAATGAACTGTGTTTCCTGCTCATACGGACCATATCTACTTGAATTCTGATTATGAAACTGTAACAAACCACAGCATCTCTTACATAGATGCTCTTTAGTTAATAGAGAAAAACATGTTGGATTCGTGAAATGTGTAAATTCATTTGAGACGAAAACTCACTGGGTTTACCGGAAATAAACTCTTGCTTGTAGGAAGACACAGAGAATTTTGTTTAACTCCGTTTCTGAAGGAAAATTCAGACCAGTGTTCTCAACCATGAAACACACTCTGTTTTAACGCAAGGAGCATGCTCTTCTTTCCAGCGTCTCTAATACAGCAAGAAACATGAGCATGCCCACAAAAAAAAAGAACTGTGTTTCCTACTCATACGGATCATATCTATTTGAACTCTGATTATGAAACTGTAACAAACCACAGCATGTGTGACATAGATGCTCTTTAGTTAATAGTGAAAATGGTGTTTGGTTCGTGAACTGTGTAAATTCATTTGAGCCGAAACAATCACTGGGTTTACAGGAAATGATCTCTTGCTTGTAGGAAGACACAGAGGCTTTGGTTTAACTCCGTTTGTGAAGGGAAATTCAGACCAGTGTTCTCATCCATGAAACACACTCTGTTTCAACGCCAGATGCATCCTCTTCTATCAAGAGTCTGCAATACAGCAAGAAATATGATCATTTCCAAAAAAATGAACTGTGTTTCCTACTCATATGGACCATATCTAGTTGAACTCTGTTTATGAAACTGTAACAAACCTCAGCATGTGTTACATAGATGCTCTTTAGTTAATAGTGAAAAACGTGTTGTGTTCATGAACTGTGTAAATGCATTTGAGCTGAAAATCCCCTGGGTTTACTGGAAATGAACTCTTGTTTGTAATAAGACACAGAGGCTTTGGATTCACTCCGTTTCAGAAGGGAAATTCACACCAGAGATCTCATCCATGAAACACACTCTGTTTTAATACAAAGAGCATGCTCTTCTTTCCAGCATCTCTAATACAGCAAAAAACATGAGCATGCCCAGAAAAAAGAACTGTGTTTCGTACTCATAGGGATCATATCTAGTTGAACTCTGCTTATGAAACTGTAACAAACCACAGCATGTGTTACATAGTTGCTATTTATTTAATAGTGAAAATCGTGCTGGGTTCGTGAACTGTGTAAATTCATTTGAGCCGAAAAATCACTGGGTGTACCGGAAATGACTCTTGCTTATAAGAAGATACAGAGCCTTTGGTTTAACTCCGTTTCTGAAGGAAAATTCAGACCAGTGTTCTCATCCACGAAACACCCTCTGTTTTAACGCAAGAAGAATCCACTTCTGTCCAGAGTCTGCAATACAGCAAGAAATAAGAGCATGTCCAGAAAAAATGAACTGTGTTTCCTACTCATACGGACCATATGTACTTGAACTCTGAATATGAAACTGTATCAAACCAAAGAAATCTCTTACATAGACGCTCTTTAGTTAATAGTGAAAATCGTGTTGGGTTCGTGAACTGTGTAAATCCATTTGAGCCGAAAAATCACTGGGTTTACCGGATATGAACTCTTGCTTGTAGGAAGACACAAAGACTTTGGTTTAACTCCATTTCTGAAGGAAACATCAGACCAGTGTTCTCATCCATGAAACATACTCTGTTTTAACGCAAGAAGCATCCTCTTCTTTCCAGCGTCTCTAATACAGCAAGAAACATGAGCATGCCCAGAAAAAAAGAACTGTGTTTCCTACTCATAAGGACCATATCTAGTTGAATCTGCTTATGAAACTGTAACAAACCACAGCATCTCTTACATAGATGCTCTTTAGTTAATAGTGAAAATCGTGTTGGGTTCGTGAACTGTGGAAATTCATTTGAGCCGAAAAATCACTGGGTATACCGGGAATGACTCTTGCTTATAAGAAGACACAGAGCTTTTGGTTTAACTCCGTTTATAAAGGAAAGTTCAGACCAGTGTTCTCATCCATGAAACACCCTCTGTTTTAATGCAAGAAGCATGCTCTTCTGTCCAGAATATGCAATAGAGCAAGAAATATGAGCATGTCCAGAAAAAATGTACTGTGTTTCCTACTCATAAGAACCATATCTAGTTGAATCGGCTTATGAAACTCTAACAAACCACAGCGTCTCTTACATAGATGCTCTTTAGATAATAGTGAAAATCATGTTGGGTTCGTGAACTGTGTAAATTAATTTGAGCCAAAAAAATCACTGGGTTTACCAGATATGAACTCTTTCTTGTAGGAAGACACAGAGGCTTTGGTTTAACTCCGTTTGTGAAGAGAAATTCAGACCAGTGTTCTCATCCATGAAACACCCTCTGTTTTAACGCAAGAAGCATCCTCTTCTGTCCAGAGTCTGCAATACAGCAAGAAATATGAGCATGTCCAGAAAAAACGAACTGTGTTTACTACTCATACGGACCATATCTACTTCAGATCTGATTATGAAACTGTAACAAACCACAGCAACTCTTACATAGATGCTCTTTAGTTAATAGTGAAAAACATGTTGGATTCGTGATCTGTGTAAATTCATTTGAGCCAAAAAATCACTGGGTTTACCGGATAAGAACTCTTGCTTGTAGGAAGACACAAAGACTTTGGTTTAACTCCATTTCTGAAGGAAAATTCAGACCAGTGTTCTCATCCATGAAACATACTCTGTTTTAACGCAAGAAGCATCCTCTTCTTTCCAGCGTCTCTAATACAGCAAGAAACATGAGCATGCCCATAAAAAAAGAACTGTGTTTCCTACTCATAAGGACGATATCTAGTTGGATCTGCTTATGAAACTGTAACAAACCACAGCATCTCTTACCTAGATGCTCTTTAGTTAATAGTGTAAATCGTGTTGGGTTCGTGAACTGTGAAAATTCATTTGAGCCGAAAAAATCACTGGGTTTGGCGGAAATGAACTCTTGCTTGGAGGAAGACAGAGGCTTTGGTTTAACTCCGTTTGTGAAGGGAAATTCAGACCAGTGTTCTCATCCATGAAACACCCTCTGTTTTAACGCAAGAAGCATCCTCTTCTGTCCAGAGTCTGCAATACAGCAAGAAATATGAGCATGTCCAGAAAAAACGAACTGTGTTTCCTACTCATACGGACCATATCTACTTCAACTCTGATTATGAAACTGTAACAAACCACAGCAACTCTTACATAGATGCTCTTAAGTTAATAGTGAAAACATGTTAGATTCGTGATCTGTGTAAATTCATTTGAGCCGAAAAATCACTGGGTGTACCGGAAATGACTCTTGCTTATAAGAAGATACAGAGCCTTTGGTTTAACTCCGTTTCTGAAGGAAAATTCATACCAGTGTTCTCATCCATGAAACAACCTCTGTTTTAACGCAAGAAGAATCAACTTCTGTCCAGAGTCTGCAATACAGCAAGAAATATGAGCATGTCCAGAAAAAATGAACTGTGTTTCCTACTCATACAGACCATATGTACTTGAACTCTGAATATGAAACTGTATCAAACCACAGAAATCTCTTACATAGACGCTCTTTAGTTAATAGTGAAAATCGTGTTGGGTTCGTGAACTGTGTAAATTCATTTGAGCCGAAAAATCACCATGTGTACCGGGAAGGACTCTTGCTTATAAGAAGACACAGAGCCTTTGGTTTAACTCCGTTTCTGAAAGAAAATTCAGACCAGTGTTCTCATCCATGAAACACCCTCTGTATTAACGCAAGAAGCAAACTTTTCTGTCCAGAGTCTGCAATACAGCAAGAAACATGAGCATGCCGAAAAAAAAGAACTGTGTTTCCTACTCATAAGGACCATATCTAGTTGAATCTGCTTATGAAACTGTAACAAACCACAGCATGTGTTACATAGATGGTCTTTAGTTAATAGTGAAAAACGAGTTGGGTTCATGAACAGTGTAAATTCATTTGACCCTAAAAATCACTGGGTTTACCGGAAATGAACTCTTGCTTGTATTAAGACACAGGCTTTGGTTTCACTCCGTTTGTGAAAGGAAATTCACACCAGAGATCTCATCAATGAAACACACTGTGTTTTAACGCAAAGAGCATGTTCTTCTTTCCAGCGTCTCTAATACAGCAAGAAAAATGAGAATACCCAGAAAAAAAGAACTGTAGTTCCTACTCATACGGACCATATCTACTTGAACTCTGTTTATGAAACTGTAACAAACCACAGCATCTCTTACATAGATGCTCTTTACTTAATAGTGAAAATCGTGTTGGGTTCGTGAACTGTGTAAATTCATTTGAGCCGATAAATCACTGGGTTTACCGGAAATGAACTCTTGCTTGTAGGAAGACACAGAGGCTTTGGTTTCACTCTGGTTGTGAAGGGAAATTCACACCAGAGATCTCATCCATGAAACACACTCTGTTTTAACGCAAAGTGGATGCTCTTCTTTCCAGTGTCTCTAATACAGCAAGAAACATGAGCATGCCCAGAAAAAAAGAACTGTGTTTTCTACTCACAAGGACCATATCTAGTTGAATCTGCTTATGAAACTGTAACAAACCACAGCATCTCTTACATAGATGCTCTTTAGTTAATAGTGAAAATCCTGTTGGGTTCATGAACTGTTTAAATTCATTTGAGCCGAAAAACACCTGGGTTTACCGAAAATGAACTCTTGCTTGTATTAAGACACAGAGGCTTTGGTTTCACTCCGTTTGTGAAGGGAAATTCACCCAGAGGTCTAATCCATGAAACACACTCTGTTTTAACGCAAAGAGCATGCTCTTCTTTCCAGCGTCTCTAATACAGCAAGAAACATGAGCATGCCCAGAAAAAAAGAACTGTGTTTCCTACTCATACGGATCCTTTCTAGTTGAACTCTGCTTATGAACCTGTAACAAACCACAGCATGTGTTACATAGATGCTCTTTAGTTAATAGTGAAAATCGTGTTGGGTTCGTGAACTGTGTAAATTCATTTGAGCCAAAAAATCACTGAGTATACCGGGAATGATTCTTGCTTATAAGAAGACACAGAGCTTTTGGTTTAACACCGTTTCTGAAGAGAAATTCAGACCAGTGTTCTCATCCATGAAACACTCTCTGTTTTAACGCAAGAAGCATGCTCTTCTGTCCAGAGTCTGCAATACTTCAAGAAATATGAGCATGTCCAAAAAAACGAACTGTGTTTCCTACTCATACGGACCATATCTACTTCAACTCTGATTATGAAACTGTAACAAACCACAGCAACTCTTACATAGATGCTCTTTAGTTAATAGTGAAAAACATGTTGGATTCGTGATCTGTGTAAATTCATTTGAGCCGAAAAATCACTGGGTTTACCTGATATGAACTCTTGCCTGTAGGAAGACACAAAGACTTTGGTTTAACTCCATTTCTGAAGGAAAATTCAGACCAGTGTTCTCATCCATGAAACATACTCTGTTTTAACGCAAGAAGCATCCTCTTCTTTCCAGCATCACTAATACAGCAAGAAACATGAGCATGCCCATAAAAAAAGAACTGTGTTTCCTACTCATAAGGACCATATCTAGTTGAATCTGCTTATGAAACTGTAACAAACCACAGTATCTCTTACCTAGATGCTCTTTAGTTAAGAGTGAAAATCGTGTTGTGTTCGTGAACTGTGAAAATTCATTTGAGCCGAAAAAAATCACTGGGTTTACCGGAAATGAATTCTTGCTTGGAGGAAGACACAGAGGCTTTGGTTTAACTCCGTTTGTGAAGAGAAATTCAGACCAGTGTTCTCATCCATGAAACACCCTCTGTTTTAACGCAAGAAGGATCCTCTTCCGTCCAGAGTCTGCAATACATCCAGAAATATGAGCATGTCTAGAAAAAAGAACTGTGTTTCCAACTCATACTGACCATATCTAGTTGAACTCTGCTTATGAAACTGTAACAAAAAACAACATGTGTTACATAGATGCTCTTTAGTTAATAGTGAAAAACGAGTTGGGTTCATGAACTGTGTAAATTCATTTGAGCCGAAAAACCCCTGGGTTTACCGGAAATGAACTCTTGCTTGTAGGAAGACACAGAGGCTTTGGTTTCACTCTGGTTGTGAAGGGAAATTCACACCAGAGATCTCATCCATGAAACACACTCTGTTTTAACGCAAAGTGGATGCTCTTCTTTCCAGTGTCTCTAATACAGCAAGAAACATGAGCTTGCCCAGAAAAAAAGAACTGTATTTCCTACTCATTCGGACCATATCTAGTTGAACTCTGTTTATGAAACTGTAACAAACCACAGCATTTCTTACATAGATGCTGTTTAGTTAATAGTGAAAATCGTGTTGTGTTCGTGAACTGTGTAAATTCATTTGAGCCGAAAATTCACTGGGTGTACCGGGAATGACTCTTGATTATAAGAAGACACAGATATTTTGGTTTAAATCCGTTTCTGAAGGAAAGTTCAGACCAGTGTTCTCATCCATGAAACACCCTCTGTTTTAACGCAAGAAGCATCCTCTTCTGTCCAGAATATGCAATACAGCAAGAAATATGAGCATGTCCAGAAAAAACGAACTGTGTTTCCTACTCATACGGACCATATCTACTTCAACTCTGATTATGAAACTGTAACAAACCACAGCAACTCTTACATAGATGCTCTTTAGTTAATAGTGAAAAACATGTTGGATTTGTGATCTGTGTAAATTCATTTGAGCCGATAAATCACTGGGTTTACCGGAAATGAACTCTTGCTTGTAGGAAGACACAGAGGCTTTGGTTTCACTCTGGTTGTGAAGGGAAATTCACACCAGAGATCTCATCCATGAAACACACTCTGTTTTAACGCAAAGTGGATGCTCTTCTTTCCAGTGTCTCTAATACAGCAAGAAACATGAGCATGCCCAGAAAAAAAGAACTGTGTTTTCTACTCACAAGGACCATATCTAGTTGAATCTGCTTATGAAACTGTAACAAACCACAGCATCTCTTACATAGATGCTCTTTAGTTAATAGTGAAAATCCTGTTGGGTTCATGAACTGTTTAAATTCATTTGAGCCGAAAAACACCTGGGTTTACCGAAAATGAACTCTTGCTTGTATTAAGACACAGAGGCTTTGGTTTCACTCCGTTTGTGAAGGGAAATTCACCCAGAGGTCTAATCCATGAAACACACTCTGTTTTAACGCAAAGAGCATGCTCTTCTTTCCAGCGTCTCTAATACAGCAAGAAACATGAGCATGCCCAGAAAAAAAGAACTGTGTTTCCTACTCATACGGATCCTTTCTAGTTGAACTCTGCTTATGAACCTGTAACAAACCACAGCATGTGTTACATAGATGCTCTTTAGTTAATAGTGAAAATCGTGTTGGGTTCGTGAACTGTGTAAATTCATTTGAGCCAAAAAATCACTGAGTATACCGGGAATGATTCTTGCTTATAAGAAGACACAGAGCTTTTGGTTTAACACCGTTTCTGAAGAGAAATTCAGACCAGTGTTCTCATCCATGAAACACTCTCTGTTTTAACGCAAGAAGCATGCTCTTCTGTCCAGAGTCTGCAATACTTCAAGAAATATGAGCATGTCCAAAAAAACGAACTGTGTTTCCTACTCATACGGACCATATCTACTTCAACTCTGATTATGAAACTGTAACAAACCACAGCAACTCTTACATAGATGCTCTTTAGTTAATAGTGAAAAACATGTTGGATTCGTGATCTGTGTAAATTCATTTGAGCCGAAAAATCACTGGGTTTACCTGATATGAACTCTTGCCTGTAGGAAGACACAAAGACTTTGGTTTAACTCCATTTCTGAAGGAAAATTCAGACCAGTGTTCTCATCCATGAAACATACTCTGTTTTAACGCAAGAAGCATCCTCTTCTTTCCAGCATCACTAATACAGCAAGAAACATGAGCATGCCCATAAAAAAAGAACTGTGTTTCCTACTCATAAGGACCATATCTAGTTGAATCTGCTTATGAAACTGTAACAAACCACAGTATCTCTTACCTAGATGCTCTTTAGTTAAGAGTGAAAATCGTGTTGTGTTCGTGAACTGTGAAAATTCATTTGAGCCGAAAAAAATCACTGGGTTTACCGGAAATGAATTCTTGCTTGGAGGAAGACACAGAGGCTTTGGTTTAACTCCGTTTGTGAAGAGAAATTCAGACCAGTGTTCTCATCCATGAAACACCCTCTGTTTTAACGCAAGAAGGATCCTCTTCCGTCCAGAGTCTGCAATACATCCAGAAATATGAGCATGTCTAGAAAAAAGAACTGTGTTTCCAACTCATACTGACCATATCTAGTTGAACTCTGCTTATGAAACTGTAACAAAAAACAACATGTGTTACATAGATGCTCTTTAGTTAATAGTGAAAAACGAGTTGGGTTCATGAACTGTGTAAATTCATTTGAGCCGAAAAACCCCTGGGTTTACCGGAAATGAACTCTTGCTTGTAGGAAGACACAGAGGCTTTGGTTTCACTCTGGTTGTGAAGGGAAATTCACACCAGAGATCTCATCCATGAAACACACTCTGTTTTAACGCAAAGTGGATGCTCTTCTTTCCAGTGTCTCTAATACAGCAAGAAACATGAGCTTGCCCAGAAAAAAAGAACTGTATTTCCTACTCATTCGGACCATATCTAGTTGAACTCTGTTTATGAAACTGTAACAAACCACAGCATTTCTTACATAGATGCTGTTTAGTTAATAGTGAAAATCGTGTTGTGTTCGTGAACTGTGTAAATTCATTTGAGCCGAAAATTCACTGGGTGTACCGGGAATGACTCTTGATTATAAGAAGACACAGATATTTTGGTTTAAATCCGTTTCTGAAGGAAAGTTCAGACCAGTGTTCTCATCCATGAAACACCCTCTGTTTTAACGCAAGAAGCATCCTCTTCTGTCCAGAATATGCAATACAGCAAGAAATATGAGCATGTCCAGAAAAAACGAACTGTGTTTCCTACTCATACGGACCATATCTACTTCAACTCTGATTATGAAACTGTAACAAACCACAGCAACTCTTACATAGATGCTCTTTAGTTAATAGTGAAAAACATGTTGGATTTGTGATCTGTGTAAATTCATTTGAGCCGAAAAATCACTGGGTTTACCGGATATGAACTCTTGCTTGTAGGAAGACACAGAGACTTTGGTTTACCTCCATTTCTGAAGGAAAATTCAGACCAGTGTTCTCATCCATGAAACATACTCTGTTTTAACGCAAGAAGCATCCTCTTCTTTCCAGCGTCTCTAATACAGCAAGAAACATGAGCCTCCCCATAAAAAAAGAACTGTGTTTCCTACTCATATGGACCATATCTAGTTGAACTCTGCTTATGAAACTGTAACAAAAAACAGCATGTGTTACATAGATGCTCTTTAGTTAATAGTGAAAAACGAGTTGGGTTCATGAACTGTGTAAATTCATTTGAGCCGAAAAACCCCTGGGTTTACCGGAAATGAACTCTTGCTTGTAGGAAGACACAGAGATTTTGGTTTAACTCAGTTTCTGAAGGAAAATTCAGACCAGTGTTCTCATCCATGAAACATACTCTGTTTTAACGAAAGAAGCATGCTCTACTTTCCAGCATTTCCAATACAGCAAGAAACATGAGCATGCCGAGAAAAAATCAACTGTGTTTCCTACTCATAAGGACCATATCTAGTTGAATCTGCTTATGAAACTGTAACAAACAACAGCATGTGTTACATAGATGCTCTTTATTTAATAGTGAAAAACGAGTTGTGTCATGAACTGTGTAAATTCATTTGAGCCGAAAAACCCCTGGGTTTACCGGAAATGAACTCTTGCTTGTAGGAAGACACAGAGGCTTTGGTTTCACTCCGTTTGTGAAAGGATATTCACACCAGAGATCTCATCCATGATACACACTCTGTTTTATCGCAAAGAGGATGCTCTTCTTTCCAGTGTCTCTAATACAGCAAGAAACATGAGCATGCCCAGAAAAAAAGAACTGTATTTCCTACTCATACGGACCATATCTAGTTGAACTCGGCTTATGAAACTGTAACAAACCACACCATGTGTTACATAGATGTTCTTTAGTTAATAGTGAAAATCATGTTGGGTTCGTGAACTGTGTAAATTCATTTGAGCCAAAAAATCACTGGGTGTACCGGAAATGACTCTTGCTTATAAGAAGATACAGAGCCTTTGGGTTAACTCCGTTTCTGAAGTAAAATTCAGACCAGTGTTCTCATCCATGAAACACCCTCTGTTTTAACGAAAAATGCATCCTCTTCTGTCCGGAGTCTGCAATACAGCAAGAAATATGAGCATGTCCAGAAAAAGTGAACTGTGTTTTCTACTCATAAGGACCATATCTAGTTGAGTCTGCTTATGAAACAGTAACAAACCACAGCATCTCTTACATAGATGCTCTTTAGTTAATAGTGAAAATCTTGTTGGGTTCATGAACTGTGTAAATTCATTTGACCCGAAAAACCCCTGGGTTTACCGGAAATGAACTCTTGCTTGTATTAAGACACAGAGGCTTTGGTTTCACTCCGTTTGTGAAGGGAAATTCATACCAGAGATCTCATCCATGAAACACACTCTGTTTTAACGCAAAGAGCATGCTCTTCTTTCCAGCGTCTCTAATACAGCAAGAAACATGAGCATGCCCAGAAAAAAAGAACTGTGTTTCCTACTCATACGGATCCTATCTAGTTGAACTCTGCTTATGAAACTGTAACAAACCACAGCATGTGTTACGTAGATGCTCTTTAGTTAATAGTGAAAATCGTGTTGTGTTCGTGAACTGTGTAAATTCATTTGAGCCGAAAAATCACTGGGTATACCGGGAATGACTCTTGCTTATAAGAAGACACAGAGCTTTTGGTTTAACTCCGTTTCTGAAGGAAAGTTCAGACCAGTGTTCTCATCCATGAAACACCCTCTGTTTTAATGCAAGAAGCATGCTCTTCTGTCCAGAATATGCAATAGAGCAAGAAATATGAGCATGTCCAGAAAAAGTGTACTGTGTTTCCTACTCATAAGGACCATATCTAGTTGAATCGGCTTATGAAACTGTAACAAACCACAGCGTCTCTTACATAGATGCTCTTTAGATAATAGTGAAAATCGTGTTGGGTTCGTGAACTGTGTAAATTAATTTGAGCCAAAAAAATCACTGGGTTTACCAGATATGAACTCTTTCTTGTAGGAAGACACAGAGGCTTTGGTTTAACTCCGTTTGTGAAGAGAAATTCAGACCAGTGTTCTCATCCATGAAACACCCTCTGTTTTAACGCAAGAAGCATCCTCTTCTGTCCAGAGTCTGCAATACAGCAAGAAATATGAGCATGTCCAGAAAAAACGAACTGTGTTTCCTACTCATACGGACCATATCTACTTCAACTCTGATTATGAAACTGTAACAAACCACAGCAAATCTTACATAGATGCTCTTTAGTTAATAGTGAAAAACGAGTTGGTTTCATGAACTGTGTAAATTCATTTGAGCCGAAAAACCCCTGGGTTTACCGGAAATGAACTCTTGCTTGTAGGAAGACACAAAGACTTTGGTTTAACTCCATTTCTGAAGGAAAATTCAGACCAGTGTTCTCATCCATGAAACATACTCTGTTTTAACGCAAGAAGCATCCTCTTCTTTCCAGCGTCTCTAATACAGCAAGAAACATGAGCATGCCCATAAAAAAAGAACTGTGTTTCCTACTCATAAGGACCATATCTAGTTGCATCTGCTTATGAAACTGTAACAAACCACAGCATCTGTTACCTAGATGCTCTTTAGTTAATAGTGTAAATCGTGTTGGGTTCGTGAACTGTGAAAATTCATTTGAGCCGAAAAAATCACTGGGTTTGGCAGAAATGAACTCTTGCTTGGAGGAAGACAGAGGCTTTGGTTTAACTCCGTTTGTGAAGGGAAGTTCAGACCAGTGTTCTCATCCATGAAACACCCTCTGTTTTAATGCAAGAAGCATCCTCTTCCGTCCAGAGTCTGCAATACAGCAAGAAATATGAGCATGTTAGAAAAAAGAACTGTGTTTCCAACTCATACGGACCATATCTAGTTGAACTCTGATTATGAAACTGTCACAAACCACAGCATCTCTTACATAGATGCTCTTTAGTTAATAGTGAAAATCGTGTTGGGTTCATGAACTGTTTAAATTCATTTGAGCTGAAAAACACCTGGGTTTTCCGGAAATGAACTCTTGCTTGTATTAAGACACAGAGGCTTTGGTTTCACTCCGTTTGTGAAGGGAAATTCACACCAGAGGTCTAATCCATGAAACACACTCTGTTTTAACGCAAAGAACATGCTCTTCTTTCCAGCGTCTCTAATACAGCAAGAAACATGAGCATGCCCAGAAAAAAAGAACTGTGTTACCTACTCATACGGATCCTATCTAGTTGAACTCTGCTTATGAAACTGTAACAAACCACAGCATGTGTTACATAGATGCTCTTTAGGTAATAGTGAAAATCGTGTTGTGTTCGTGAACTGTGTAAATTCATTTGAGCCGAAAAATCACTGGGTATACCGGGAATGACTCTTGCTTATAAGAAGACACATTGCATTTGGTTTAACTCCGTTTCTGAAAGAAAGTTCAGACCAGTGTTCTCATCCATGAAACACCCTCTGTTTTTACGCAAGAAGCATGCTCTTCTGTCCAGAATATGCAATACAGCAAGAAATATGAGCATGTCCAGAAAAAACGAACTGTGTTTCCTACTCATACGGACCATATCTACTTCAACTCTGATTATGAAACTGTAACAAACCCAGCAACTCTTACATAGATGCTCTTAAGTTAATAGTGAAAACATGTTAGATTCGTGATCTGTGTAAATTCATTTGAGCCGAAAAAGCACTGGGTGTACCGGAAATGACTCTTGCTTATAAGAAGATACAGAGCCTTTGGTTTAACTCCGTTTCTGAAGGAAAATTCAGACCAGTGTTCTCATCCATTGAACAACCTCTGTTTTAACGCAAGAAGAATCAACTTCTGTCCGGAGTCTGCAATACAGCAAGAAATATGAGCATATCCAGAAAAAAATGAACTGTGTTTCCTACTCATACAGACCATATGTACTTGAACTCTGAATATGAAACTGTATCAAACCACAGAAATCTCTTACATAGACGCTCTTTAGTTAATAGTGAAAATCGTGTTGGGTTCGTGAACTGTGTAAATTCATTTGAGCCGAAAAATCATCATGTGTACCGGAAAGGACTCTTGCTTATAAGAAGACACAGAGCCTTTGGTTTAACTCCGTTTCTGAAGGAAAATTCAGACCAGTGTTCTCATCCATGAAACACCCTCTGTATTAACGCAAGAAGCAAACTTTTCTGTCCAGAGTCTGCAATACAGCAGGAAACATGAGCATGCCGAAAAAAAAGAACTGTGTTTCCTAATCATAAGGACCATATCTAGTTGAATCTGCTTATGAAACTGTAACAAACCACAGCATGTGTTACATAGATGGTCTTTAGTTAATAGTGAAAAACGAGTTGGGTTCATGAACAGTGTAAATTCATTTGACCCTAAAAATCACTGGGTTTACCGGAAATGAACTCTTGCTTGTATTAAGACACAGGCTTTGGTTTCACTCCGTTTGTGAAATGAAATTCACACCAGAGATCTCATCAATGAAACACACTGTGTTTTAACGCAAAGAGCATGTTCTTCTTTCCAGCGTCTCTAGTACAGCAAGAAAAATGAGAATACCCAGAAAAAAAGAACTGTAGTTCCTACTCATACGGACCATATCTACTTGAACTCTGTTTATGAAACTGTAACAAACCACAGCATCTCTTACATAGATGCTCTTTACTTAATAGTGAAAATCGTGTTGGGTTCGTGAACTGTGTAAATTCATTTGAGCCGATAAATCACTGGGTTTACCGGAAATGAACTCTTGCTTGTAGGAATACACAGAGAATTTTGATTAACTCCGTTTCTGAAGGAAAATTCAGACCAGTGTTCTCATCCATGAAGCACACTCTGTTTTAACGCAAGAAGCATCCTCTTCTTTCCAGCGTCTCTAAAACAGCAAGAAACATGAGCATGCCCAGAAAAAAAGAAATGTGTTTTCTACTCACAAGGACCATATCTAGTTGAATCTGCTTATGAAACTGTAACAAACCACAGCATCTCTTACATAGATGCTCTTTAGTTAATAGTGAAAATCCTGTTGGGTTCATGAACTGTTTAAATTCATTTGAGCCGAAAAACACCTGGGTTTACCGAAAATGAACTCTTGCTTGTATTAAGACACAGAGGCTTTGGTTTCACTCCGTTTGTGAAGGGAAATTCACCCAGAGGTCTAATCCATGAAACACACTCTGTTTTAACGCAAAGAGCATGCTCTTCTTTCCAGCGTCTCTAATACAGCAAGAAACATGAGCATGCCCAGAAAAAAAGAACTGTGTTTCCTACTCATACGGATCCTTTCTAGTTGAACTCTGCTTATGAAACTGTAACAAACCACAGCATGTGTTACATAGATGCTCTTTAGTTAATAGTGAAAATCGTGTTGGGTTCGTGAACTGTGTAAATTCATTTGAGCCAAAAAATCACTGGGTATACCGGGAATGATTCTTGCTTATAAGAAGACACAGAGCTTTTGGTTTAACTCCGTTTCTGAAGAGAAATTCAGACCAGTGTTCTCATCCATGAAACACTCTCTGTTTTAACGCAAGAAGCATGCTCTTCTGTCCAGAGTCTGCAATACATCAAGAAATATGAGCATGTCCAGAAAAAACGAACTGTGTTTCCTACTCATACGGACCATATCTACTTCAACTCTGATTATGAAACTGTAACAAACCACAGCAACTCTTACATAGATGCTCTTTAGTTAATAGTGAAAAACATGTTGGATTTGTGATCTGTGTAAATTCATTTGAGCCGAAAAATCACTGGGTCTACCTGATATGAACTCTTGCCTGTAGGAAGACACAAAGACTTTGGTTTAACTCCATTTCTGAAGGAAAATTCAGACCAGTGTTCTCATCCATGAAACATACTCTGTTTTAACGCAAGAAGCATCCTCTTCTTTACAGCATCACTAATACAGCAAGAAACATGAGCATGCCCATAAAAAAAGAACTGTGTTTCCTACTCATAAGGACCACATCTAGTTGAATCTGCTTATGAAACTGTAACAAACCACAGCATCTCTTACCTAGATGCTCTTTAGTTAAGAGTGAAAATCGTGTTGTGTTCGTGAACTGTGAAAATTCATTTGAGCCGAAAAAATCACTGGGTTTACCGGAAATGAATTCTTGCTTCGAGGAAGACACAGAGGCTTTGGTTTAACTCCGTTTGTGAAGAGAAATTCAGACCAGTGTTCTCATCCATGAAACACCCTCTGTTTTAACGCAAGAAGGATCCTCTTCGGTCCAGAGTCTGCAATACAGACAGAAATATGAGCATGTCTAGAAAAAAGAACTGTGTTTCCATTCATACGGACCATATCTAGTTGAACTCTGCTTATGAAACTGTAACAAAAAACAGCATGTGTTACATAGATGCTCTTTAGTTAATAGAGAGAAACGAGTTGGTTTCATGAACTGTGTAAATTCATTTGAGCCGAAAAACCCCTGGGTTTACCGGAAATGAACTCTTGCTTGTAGGAAGACACAGAGGCTTTGGTTTCACTCTGGTTGTGAAGGGAAATTCACACCAGAGATCTCATCCATGAAACACACTCTGTTTTAACGCAAAGTGGATGCTCTTCTTTCCAGTGTCTCTAATACAGCAAGAAACATGAGCTTGCCCAGAAAAAAAGAACTGTATTTCCTACTTATACGGACCATATCTAGTTGAACTCTGTTTATGAAACTGTAACAAACCACAGCATTTCTTACATAGATGCTGTTTAGTTAATAGTGAAAATCGTGTTGTGTTCGTGAACTGTGTAAATTCATTTGAGCCGAAAATTCACTGGGTGTACCGGGAATGACTCTTGATTATAAGAAGACACAGATATTTTGGTTTAAATCCGTTTCTGAAGGAAAGTTCAGACCAGTGTTCTCATCCATGAAACACCCTCTGTTTTAACGCAAGAAGCATCCTCTTCTGTCCAGAATATGCAATACAGCAAGAAATATGAGCATGTCCAGAAAAAATGAACTGTGTTTCCTACTCATAAGGACCATATCTAGTTGAATCTGCTCATGAAATTGTAACAAATCACAGCATCTCTTACATAGATGCTCTTTTGATAATAGTGAAAATTGTGTTGGGTTCATGAACTGTGTAAATTCATTTGAGCCGAAAATTCAAGGGTGTACCGGGAATGACTCTTGCTTATAAGATGACACAGAGCCTTTGGTTTAACTCCGTTTCTGAAGGAAAATTCACACCAGTGTTCTCATCCATGAAACACCCTCTGTTTTAACGTAAGAAGCTTCCTCTTCTGTCCAGATCTGCAATATAGCAAGAAATATGAGCATGTCTAGAAAAAATGAACTGTGTTTCGTACTCATACGGACCATATCTACTTGAACTCTGATTATGAAACTGTAACAAACCACAGCATCTCTTACATAGATGCTCTTTAGTTAATAGTGAAAAACATGTTGGATTCGTGACCTGTGTAAATTCATTTGAGCCGATAAATCACTGGGTTTACCGGAAATGAACTCTTGCTTGTAGGAAGATACAGAGAATTTTGTTTAGCTCCGTTATTGAAGGAAATTTCAGACCAGTGTTCTCATCCATGAAACACACTCTGTTTTAACGCAAGAAGCATCCTCTTCTTTACAGCGTCTCTAATACAGCAAGAAACATGAGCATGCCCAGAAAAAAATAACTGTGTTTTCTACTCATAAGGACCATATCTAGTTGAATCTGCTTATGAAACAGTAACAAACCACAGCATCTCTTACATAGATGCTCTTTAGTTAATAGTGAAAATCGTGTTGGGTTCATGAACTGTGTAAATTCATTTGAGCCAAAAAAATCACTGGGTTTACCGGAAATGATCTCTTGCTTGTAGGAAGACATAGAGGCTTTGGTTTAACTCCGTTTGTGAAGGGAAATTCAGACCAGTGTTCTCATCCATGAAACACCCTCTGTTTTAACGCAAGAAGCATCCTCTTCTGTCCAGAGTCTGCAATACAGCAAGAAATATGAGCATGTCCAGAAAAAACGAACTGTGTTTCCTACTCATACGGACCATATCTACTTCAACTCTGATTATGAAACTGTAACAAACCACAGCAACTCTTACATAGATGCTCTTTAGTTAATAGTGAAAAACATGTTGGATTTGTGATCTGTGTAAATTCATTTGAGCCGAAAAACCCCTGGGTTTACCGGAAATGAACTCTTGCTTGTAGGAAGACACAGAGGCTTTGGTTTCACTCTGGTTGTGAAGGGAAATTCACACCAGAGATCTCATCCATGAAACACACTCTGTTTTAACGCAAAGTGGATGCTCTTCTTTCCAGTGTCTCTAATACAGCAAGAAACATGAGCTTGCCCAGAAAAAAAGAACTGTATTTCCTACTTATACGGACCATATCTAGTTGAACTCTGTTTATGAAACTGTAACAAACCACAGCATTTCTTACATAGATGCTGTTTAGTTAATAGTGAAAATCGTGTTGTGTTCGTGAACTGTGTAAATTCATTTGAGCCGAAAATTCACTGGGTGTACCGGGAATGACTCTTGATTATAAGAAGACACAGATATTTTGGTTTAAATCCGTTTCTGAAGGAAAGTTCAGACCAGTGTTCTCATCCATGAAACACCCTCTGTTTTAACGCAAGAAGCATCCTCTTCTGTCCAGAATATGCAATACAGCAAGAAATATGAGCATGTCCAGAAAAAATGAACTGTGTTTCCTACTCATAAGGACCATATCTAGTTGAATCTGCTCATGAAAATGTAACAAATCACAGCATCTCTTACATAGATGCTCTTTTGATAATAGTGAAAATTGTGTTGGGTTCATGAACTGTGTAAATTCATTTGAGCCGAAAATTCAAGGGTGTACCGGGAATGACTCTTGCTTATAAGATGACACAGAGCCTTTGGTTTAACTCCGTTTTTGAAGGAAAATTCATACCAGTGTTCTCATCCATGAAACACCCTCTGTTTTAACGTAAGAAGCTTCCTCCTCTGTCCAGATCTGCAATATAGCAAGAAATATGAGCATGTCTAGAAAAAATGAACTGTGTTTCGTACTCATACGGACCATATCTACTTGAACTCTGATTATGAAACTGTAACAAACCACAGCATCTCTTACATAGATGCTCTTTAGTTAATAGTGAAAAACATGTTGGATTCGTGACCTGTGTAAATTCATTTGAGCCGATAAATCACTGGGTTTACCGGAAATGAACTCTTGCTTGTAGGAAGATACAGAGAATTTTGTTTAGCTCCGTTATTGAAGGAAATTTCAGACCAGTGTTCTCATCCATGAAACACACTCTGTTTTAACGCAAGAAGCATCCTCTTCTTTACAGCGTCTCTAATACAGCAAGAAACATGAGCATGCCCAGAAAAAAATAACTGTGTTTTCTACTCATAAGGACCATATCTAGTTGAATCTGCTTATGAAACAGTAACAAACCACAGCATCTCTTACATAGATGCTCTTTAGTTAATAGTGAAAATCGTGTTGGGTTCATGAACTGTGTAAATTCATTTGAGCCAAAAAAATCACTGGGTTTACCGGAAATGATCTCTTGCTTGTAGGAAGACATAGAGGCTTTGGTTTAACTCCGTTTGTGAAGGGAAATTCAGACCAGTGTTCTCATCCATGAAACACCCTCTGTTTTAACGCAAGAAGCATCCTCTTCTGTCCAGAGTCTGCAATACAGCAAGAAATATGAGCATGTCCAGAAAAAACGAACTGTGTTTCCTACTCATACGGACCATATCTACTTCAACTCTGATTATGAAACTGTAACAAACCACAGCAACTCTTACATAGATGCTCTTTAGTTAATAGTGAAAAACATGTTGGATTTGTGATCTGTGTAAATTCATTTGAGCCGAAAAACCCCTGGGTTTACCGGAAATGAACTCTTGTTTGTAGGAAGACACAGAGGCTTTGGTTTCACTCTGGTTGTGAAGGGAAATTCACACCAGAGATCTCATCCATGAAACACACTCTGTTTTAACGCAAAGTGGATGCTCTTCTTTCCAGTGTCTCTAATACAGCAAGAAACATGAGCTTGCCCAGAAAAAAAGAACTGTATTTCCTACTTATACGGACCATATCTAGTTGAACTCTGTTTATGAAACTGTAACAAACCACAGCATTTCTTACATAGATGCTGTTTAGTTAATAGTGAAAATCGTGTTGTGTTCGTGAACTGTGTAAATTCATTTGAGCCGAAAATTCACTGGGTGTACCGGGAATGACTCTTGATTATAAGAAGACACAGATATTTTGGTTTAAATCCGTTTCTGAAGGAAAGTTCAGACCAGTGTTCTCATCCATGAAACACCCTCTGTTTTAACGCAAGAAGCATCCTCTTCTGTCCAGAATATGCAATACAGCAAGAAATATGAGCATGTCCAGAAAAAATGAACTGTGTTTCCTACTCATAAGGACCATATCTAGTTGAATCTGCTCATGAAATTGTAACAAATCACAGCATCTCTTACATAGATGCTCTTTTGATAATAGTGAAAATTGTGTTGGGTTCATGAACTGTGTAAATTCATTTGAGCCGAAAATTCAAGGGTGTACCGGGAATGACTCTTGCTTATAAGATGACACAGAGCCTTTGGTTTAACTCCGTTTCTGAAGGAAAATTCACACCAGTGTTCTCATCCATGAAACACCCTCTGTTTTAACGTAAGAAGCTTCCTCTTCTGTCCAGATCTGCAATATAGCAAGAAATATGAGCATGTCTAGAAAAAATGAACTGTGTTTCGTACTCATACGGACCATATCTACTTGAACTCTGATTATGAAACTGTAACAAACCACAGCATCTCTTACATAGATGCTCTTTAGTTAATAGTGAAAAACATGTTGGATTCGTGACCTGTGTAAATTCATTTGAGCCGATAAATCACTGGGTTTACCGGAAATGAACTCTTGCTTGTAGGAAGATACAGAGAATTTTGTTTAGCTCCGTTATTGAAGGAAATTTCAGACCAGTGTTCTCATCCATGAAACACACTCTGTTTTAACGCAAGAAGCATCCTCTTCTTTACAGCGTCTCTAATACAGCAAGAAACATGAGCATGCCCAGAAAAAAATAACTGTGTTTTCTACTCATAAGGACCATATCTAGTTGAATCTGCTTATGAAACAGTAACAAACCACAGCATCTCTTACATAGATGCTCTTTAGTTAATAGTGAAAATCGTGTTGGGTTCATGAACTGTGTAAATTCATTTGAGCCAAAAAAATCACTGGGTTTACCGGAAATGATCTCTTGCTTGTAGGAAGACATAGAGGCTTTGGTTTAACTCCGTTTGTGAAGGGAAATTCAGACCAGTGTTCTCATCCATGAAACACCCTCTGTTTTAACGCAAGAAGCATCCTCTTCTGTCCAGAGTCTGCAATACAGCAAGAAATATGAGCATGTCCAGAAAAAACGAACTGTGTTTCCTACTCATACGGACCATATCTACTTCAACTCTGATTATGAAACTGTAACAAACCACAGCAACTCTTACATAGATGCTCTTTAGTTAATAGTGAAAAACATGTTGGATTTGTGATCTGTGTAAATTCATTTGAGCCGAAAAACCCCTGGGTTTACCGGAAATGAACTCTTGCTTGTAGGAAGACACAGAGGCTTTGGTTTCACTCTGGTTGTGAAGGGAAATTCACACCAGAGATCTCATCCATGAAACACACTCTGTTTTAACGCAAAGTGGATGCTCTTCTTTCCAGTGTCTCTAATACAGCAAGAAACATGAGCTTGCCCAGAAAAAAAGAACTGTATTTCCTACTTATACGGACCATATCTAGTTGAACTCTGTTTATGAAACTGTAACAAACCACAGCATTTCTTACATAGATGCTGTTTAGTTAATAGTGAAAATCGTGTTGTGTTCGTGAACTGTGTAAATTCATTTGAGCCGAAAATTCACTGGGTGTACCGGGAATGACTCTTGATTATAAGAAGACACAGATATTTTGGTTTAAATCCGTTTCTGAAGGAAAGTTCAGACCAGTGTTCTCATCCATGAAACACCCTCTGTTTTAACGCAAGAAGCATCCTCTTCTGTCCAGAATATGCAATACAGCAAGAAATATGAGCATGTCCAGAAAAAATGAACTGTGTTTCCTACTCATAAGGACCATATCTAGTTGAATCTGCTCATGAAATTGTAACAAATCACAGCATCTCTTACATAGATGCTCTTTTGATAATAGTGAAAATTGTGTTGGGTTCATGAACTGTGTAAATTCATTTGAGCCGAAAATTCAAGGGTGTACCGGGAATGACTCTTGCTTATAAGATGACACAGAGCCTTTGGTTTAACTCCGTTTCTGAAGGAAAATTCACACCAGTGTTCTCATCCATGAAACACCCTCTGTTTTAACGTAAGAAGCTTCCTCTTCTGTCCAGATCTGCAATATAGCAAGAAATATGAGCATGTCTAGAAAAAATGAACTGTGTTTCGTACTCATACGGACCATATCTACTTGAACTCTGATTATGAAACTGTAACAAACCACAGCATCTCTTACATAGATGCTCTTTAGTTAATAGTGAAAAACATGTTGGATTCGTGACCTGTGTAAATTCATTTGAGCCGATAAATCACTGGGTTTACCGGAAATGAACTCTTGCTTGTAGGAAGATACAGAGAATTTTGTTTAGCTCCGTTATTGAAGGAAATTTCAGACCAGTGTTCTCATCCATGAAACACACTCTGTTTTAATGCAAGAAGCATCCTCTTCTTTACAGCGTCTCTAATACAGCAAGAAACATGAGCATGCCCAGAAAAAAATAACTGTGTTTTCTACTCATAAGGACCATATCTAGTTGAATCTGCTTATGAAACAGTAACAAACCACAGCATCTCTTACATAGATGCTCTTTAGTTAATAGTGAAAATCGTGTTGGGTTCATGAACTGTGTAAATTCATTTGAGCCAAAAAAATCACTGGGTTTACCGGAAATGATCTCTTGCTTGTAGGAAGACATAGAGGCTTTGGTTTAACTCCGTTTGTGAAGGGAAATTCAGACCAGTGTTCTCATCCATGAAACACCCTCTGTTTTAACGCAAGAAGCATCCTCTTCTGTCCAGAGTCTGCAATACAGCAAGAAATATGAGCATGTCCAGAAAAAACGAACTGTGTTTCCTACTCATACGGACCATATCTACTTCAACTCTGATTATGAAACTGTAACAAACCACAGCAACTCTTACATAGATGCTCTTTAGTTAATAGTGAAAAACATGTTGGATTTGTGATCTGTGTAAATTCATTTGAGCCGAAAAATCACTGGGTTTACCGGATATGAACTCTTGCTTGTAGGAAGACACAGAGACTTTGGTTTACCTCCATTTCTGAAGGAAAATTCAGACCAGTGTTCTCATCCATGAAACATACTCTGTTTTAACGCAAGAAGCATCCTCTTCTTTCCAGAGTCTCTAATACAGCAAGAAACATGAGCCTCCCCATAAAAAAAGAACTGTGTTTCCTACTCATAAGGACCATATCTAGTTGAATCTGCTTATGAAACTGTAACAAACCACAGCATCTCTTACCTAGATGCTCTTTAGTTAATAGTGAAAATCGTGTTGGGTTCGTGAACTGTGAAAATTCATTTGAGCCGAAAAAATCACTGGGTTTACCGGAAATGAACTCTTCCTTTGAGGAAGACACAGAGGCTTTGGTTTAACTCTGTTTGTGAAGGGAAATTCAGACCAGTGTTCTCATCCATGAAACACCCTCTGTTTTAACGCAAGAAGCATCCTCTTCCGTCCAGATTCTGCAATACAGCCAGAAATATGAGCATGTCTAGAAAAAAGAACTGTGTTTCCAACTCATACGGACCATATCTAGTTGAACTCTGCTTATGAAACTGTAACAAAAAACAGCATGTGTTACATGGATGCTCTTTAGTTAATAGTGAAAAACGAGTTGGGTTCATGAACTGTGTAAATTCATTTGAGCCGAAAAACCCCTGGGTTTACCGGAAATGAACTCTTGCTTGTAGGAAGACACAGAGGCTTTGGTTTAACTCAGTTTCTGAATGAAAATTCAGACCAGTGTTCTCATCCATGAAACATACTCTGTTTTAACGAAAGAAGCATGCTCTACTTTCCAGCATTTCCAATACAGCAAGAAACATGAGCATGCCGAGAAAAAATCAACTGTGTTTCCTACTCATAAGGACCATATCTAGTTGAATCTGCTTATGAAACTGTAACAAACAACAGCATGTGTTACATAGATGCTCTTTATTTAATAGTGAAAAACGAGTTGTGTCATGAACTGTGTAAATTCATTTGAGCCGAAAAACCCCTGGGTTTACCGGAAATGAACTCTTGCTTGTAGGAAGACACAGAGGCTTTGGTTTCACTCCGTTTGTGAAAGGATATTCACACCAGAGATCTCATCCATGAAACACACTCTGTTTTAACGCAAAGAGGATGCTCTTCTTTCCAGTGTCTCTAATACAGCAAGAAACATGAGCATGCCCAGAAAAAAAGAACTGTATTTCCAACTCATACGGACCATATCTAGTTGAACTCGGCTTATGAAACTGTAACAAACCACACCATGTGTTACATAGATGTTCTTTAGTTAATAGTGAAAATCGTGTTGGGTTCGTGAACTGTGTAAATTCATTTGAGCCGAAAATTCACTGGGTGTACCGGAAATGACTCCTGCTTATAAGAAGACACAGAGCCTTTGGGTTAACTCCGTTTCTGAAGTAAAATTCAGACCAGTGTTCTCATCCATGAAACACCCTCTGTTTTAACGAAAAATGCATCCTCTTCTGTCCGGAGTCTGCAATACAGCAAGAAATATGAGCATGTCCAGAAAAAGTGAACTGTGTTTTCTACTCATAAGGACCATATCTAGTTGAATCTGCTTATGAAACAGTAACAAACCCCAGCATCTCTTACATAGATGCTCTTTAGTTAATAGTGAAAATCTTGTTGGGTTCATGAACTGTGTAAATTCATTTGAGCCGAAAAACCCCTGGGTTTACCGGAAATGAACTCTTGCTTGTATTAAGACACAGAGGCTTTGGTTTCACTCCATTTGTGAAGGGAAATTCACACCAGAGATCTCATCCATGAAACACACTCTGTTTTAACGCAAAGAGCATGCTCTTCTTTCCAGCGTCTCTAATACAGCAAGAAACATGAGCATGCCCAGAAAAAAAGAACTGTGTTTCCTACTCATACGGATCCTATCTAGTTGAACTCTACTTATGAAACTGTAACAAACCACAGCATGTGTTACATAGATGCTCTTTACTTAATAGTGAAAAACATGTTGGATTCGTGATCTGTGTAAATTCTTTTGAGCCGAAAAATCACTGGGTTTACCGGATATGAACTCTTGTTGTAGGAAGACACAGAGACTTTGGTTTAACCCGTTTCTGAAGGAAAATTCAGACCAGTGTTCTCATCCATGAAACATACTCTGTTTTAACGCAAGAAGCATCCTCTTCTTTCCAGCGTCTCTAATACAGCAAGAAACATGAGCATGCCCAGAAAAAATGAACTGTGTTTCCTACTCAGAAGGACCATACCTAGTTGAATCTGCTTATGAAACTGTAACAAACCACAGCATCTCTTACCTAGATGCTCTTTAGTTAATAGTGAAAATCGTGTTGGGTTCGTGAACTGTGTAAATTCATTTGAGCCAAAAAAATTACTGGGTTTACCGGAAATGAACTCTTGCTTGTAGGAAGACACAGAGGTTTTGGTTTAACTCCGTTTGTGAAGGGAAATTCAGACCTGTGTTCTCATCCACGAACACCCTCTGTTTTAACGCAAGAGGCATCCTCTTCTGTCCAGAGTCTGCAATACAGCAAGAAATATTAGCATGTCTAGAAAAAAGAACTCTGTTTCCAACTCATACGGACCATATCTAGTTGAACTCTGCTTATGAAACTGTAACAAACCACAGCATATCTACATACATGCTCTGTACCTAATAGTGAAAATCTTGTTGGGTTCAAGAACTGTGTAAATTCATTTGAGCTGAAAAATCACTGGGTTTAGCGGATATGAACTCTTGCTTGTAGGAAGACACAGAGATTTTGGTTGAACTCCGTTTCTGAAGGAAAATTCAGACCAGTGTTCTAATCCATGAAACATACTCTGTTTTAATGCAAGAAGCATGCTCTACTTTCCAGCATCTCCAATACAGCAAGAAACATGAGCATGCCCAGAATAAAAGGACTGTATTTCCTACTCATACAGACCATATCTACTTGAAATCTGATTATGAAACTGTAACAAACCACAGCATCTCTTACATAGATGCCCTTTAGTTAATAGTGAAAATCCTGTTGGGTTCGTGAACTGTGTAAATTCATTTGAGACGAAAAAATCACTGGGGTACCGGAAATGAACTCTTGCTTGTAGGAAGACACAGAGGCTTTGGTTTTACTCTGTTTGTGAAGGGAAATTCAGACCAGTGTTCTCATCCATGAATCACCATCTGTTTTAAAGCTAGAGACATCCTCTTCTGTCCAGAGTCTCTAATACAGCAAGAAATATGAGCATGTCCAGAAAAAATGAACTGTGTTTCCTACTCATACGGACCATATCTACTTGAACTCTGATTATGAAACTGTAACAAACCACAACAACTCTTACATAGATGCTCTTTAGTTAATAGTGAAAAACGTGTCGGGTTCGTGAACTGTAAATTCATTTGAGCCGAAAAATATCTGGGTTTACCGGATATGAACTCTTGCTTGTAGGAAGACACAGAGACTTTGGTTTAACTCGGTTTCTGAAAAAATTCAGACCAGTGTTCTCATCCATGAAACATACTCTGTTTTAACGCAAGAAGCATGCTCCTCTTTCCAGCGTCTCCAATACAGCATGAAAAAAGAGCATTCCCAGAAAAAAAGAACTGTGTTTCCTAATTATACGGACTATATCTAGTTGAACTCTGCTTATGAAACTGTAACCAATCACAGCATGTGTTACATAGATTGTCTTTAGTTAATAGTGAAAAACGTGTTGGGTTCATGAACTGTGTAAATTCATTTGTGCCAAAAAACCCCTGGGTACACCGGAAATGAACTCTTGCTTGTATTAAGACACAGAGGATTTGGTTTCACTCCGTTTGTGCAGGGAAATTCACACCAGAGATCTCATCCATGAAACACACTCTGTTTTAACGCAAAGAGCATGCTCTTCTTTCCAGCGTCTCTAATACAGCAAGAAACTTGAGCATGCCCAGAAAAAAAGAGCTGTGTTTCTTACATATAAGTACCATATCTATTTGAATCTGCTTATGAAACAGTAACAAACCACAGCATGTGTTACATAGATGCTCTTTAGTGAATAGTAAAAATCGTGTTGGGTTCGTGAACTGTGTAAATTCATTTGAGCCGAAAAAATCACTGGGTTTACCGGAAATGAACTCTTGCTTGTAGGAAGACACAGAGGCTTTGGTTTAACTCCGTTTCTGAAGGGAAATTCAGACCAGTGTTCTCATCCATGAAACACCCTCTGTTTTAAGGCAAGAAGCATCCTCTTCCGTCCAGAGTCTGCAATACAGCAAGAAATATGTGCATGCCCAGAAAAAAAGAACTGTGTTTCCTGCTCATACGGACCATATCTAGTTGAACTCTGCTTATGAAACTGTAACAAACCTCAGCATGTGTTACATAGATGCTCTTCAGTTAATAGTGAAAAACATGATGGGTTCATGAACTGTGTAAATTCATTTGAGCCGAATAACCCCTGGATTTACCGGAAATGAACTCTTGCTTGTCGGAAGACACAGAGGCTTTGGTTTCACTCCGATTGTGAAGGGAAATTTACACCAGAGATCTCATCCATGAAACACACTCTGTTTTAACGCAAAGAGGATGCTCTTCTTTCCAGCATCTCTAATACTGCAAGAAACATGAGTATGCCCAGAAAAAAAGAACTGTGTTTCCTACTCATACGGACCATATCTAGTTGAATTCTGCTTATGAAACTGAAACCAACCACAGCATGTGTTACATAGATGCTCTTTAGTTAATAGTGAAAATCGTGTTGGGTTCGTGATCTGTGTAAATTTTTTTGAGCCGAAAAACCCCTGGGTGTACCGGAAATGACTCTTGCTTATAACAAGACACAGAGCCTTTGGTTTAACTCCGTTTCTGAAGGAAAATTCAGACCAGTGTTCTCATCCATGAAACACCCTCTGTTTTAACGCAAGAAGCATCCTCTTCTGTCAAGAGTCTGCAATACAGCAAGAAATATGAGCATGTCCAGAAAAAATGAACTGTGTTTCCTACTCATACGGACCATATCTACTTGAACTGTGATTATGAAACTGTAACAAACAACAGCATATCTTACATAGATGCTCATTAGTTAATAGTGAAAAACATGTTGGATTCGTGAACTGTGTAAATGCAATTGAGCCGAAAAATCACTGGGTTTACCGGAAATGAACTCTTGCTTTTAGGAAGACACAGAGTATTTTGTTTAACTCCGTTTCTGAAGGAAAATTCAGACCAGTGTTCTCTTCCATGAAACACCCTCTGTTTCAACGCAAGATGCATCCTCTTCTGTCAAGAGTCTGCAATACAGCAAGAAATATGAGCATGTCCAGAAAAAATGAACTGTGTTTCCTACTCATACGGACCATATCTACTTGAACTCTGCTTATGAAACTGTAACAAACCACAGCATGTGTTTCATAGATGGTCTTTAGTTAATGGTGAAAAACGTGTTGGGTTCATGAACTGTGTAAATTCATTTGACTCTAAAAATCACTTGGATTACCGGAAATGAACTCTTGCTTGTAGGAAGACACAGAGACTTTGGTTTAACTCCGTTTCTGAAGGAAAATTCAGACCAGTGTTCTCTTCCATGAAACATACACTGTTTTAACGCAAGAAGCATGCTCTTCTTTCCAGCGTCTCCAATAAAGCAGGAAACATGAGCATGCCCACCAAAAAAGAACTGTGTTTCCTATTCATACGGACCATATCTAGTTGAACTCTGCTTATGAAACTGTAACAAACCTCAGCATGTGTTACATAGATGCTCTTCAGTTAATATTCAAAAACATGTTGGGTTCATGAACTGTGTAAATTCATTTGAGCCGAAAACCCCTGGGTTTACCAGACATGAACTCTTGCTTGTAGGAAGACACAGAGGCTTTGGTTTCACTCCATTTGTGAAGGGAAATTCACACAAGAGATCTCATCCATGAAACACACTCTGTTTTAACACAAAGAGCATGCTCTTCTTTCCAGCTTCTCTAATACAGCAAGAAACATGAGCATGCCCAGAAAAAAGAACTATGTTTCGTACTCATACGGACCATATCTACTTCAACTCTGATTATGAAACTGTAACAAACCACAGCAACTCTTACATAGATGCTCTTTAGTTAATAGTGAAAATCGTGTTGTGTTCGTGAACTGTGTAAATTCATTTGAGCCGAAAAATCACTGGGTTTACCGGATATGAACTCTTGCTTGTAGGAAGACACAGAGACTTTGGTTTAACTCCATTTCTGAAGGAAAATTCAGACCAGTGTTCTCATCCATGAAACATACTCTGTTTTAACGCAAGAAGCATCCTCTTCTTTCCAGCGTCTCTAATACAGCAAGAAACATGAGCATGCCCATAAAAAAAGAACTGTGTTTTCTACTCATAAGGACCATATCTAGTTGAATCTGCTTATGAAACTGCAACAAACCACAGCATCTCTTACCTAGATGCTCTTTAGTTAATAGTGAAAATCGTGTTGGGTTCGTGAACTGTGAAAATTCATTTGAGCCGAAAAAATCACTGGGTTTACCGGAAATGAATTCTTGCTTGGAGGAAGACACAGAGGCTTTGGTTTAACTCCGTTTGTGAAGGGAAATTCAGACCAGTGTTCTCATCCATGAAACACCCTCTGTTTTAACGCAAGAAGCATCCTCTTCCGTCCAGAGTCTGCAATACAGCAAGAAATATGAGCATGTCTAGAAAAAAGAACTGTGTTTCCAACTCATACGGACCATATCTAGTTGAACTCTACTTAGGAAACTGTAACAAACAACAGCATGTGTTACATAGATGCTCTTTAGTTAATAGGGAAAAACGAGTTGGGTTCATGAACTGTGTAAATTCATTTGAGCGGAAAAACCCCTGGGTTTACCGGAAATGAACACTTGCTTGTAGGAAGACACAGAGGCTTTGGTTTCACTCCGTTAGTGAAGGGAAATTCACACTAGAGATCTCATCCATGAAACACACTCTGTTTTAACGCAAAGTGGATGCTCTTCTTTCCAGTGTCTCTAATACAGCAAGAAACATGAGCTTGCCCAGAAAAAAAGAACTGTATTTCCTACTCATACGGACCATATCTAGTTGAACTCTGCTTATGAAACTGTAACAAACCACAGCATGTGTTACATAGATGGTCTTTAGTTAATAGTGAAAATCGTGTTGGGTTCGTGATCTGTGTAAATTCATTTGAGCCGAAAAATCACTGGGTTTACCGGAAATGAACTCTGGCTTGTAGGAAGACACTGAGAATTTTGTTTAACTCCGTTTCATAAGGAAAATTCAGACCAGCGTTCTCATCCATGAAACACACTCTGTTTTAAGACAAGAAGCACCCTCTTCTGTCCAGAATATGCAATATAGCAAGAAATATGAGCATGTCCAGAAAAAATGAACTGTGTTTCCTACTCATAAGGACTATATGTAGTTGAATATGCTCATGAAATTGTAACAAATCACAGCATCTCTTACATAGATGCTCTTTTGATAATAGTTCAAATCGTGTTGGGTTCATGAACTGTGTAAATAAATTTGAGCCAAAAAAATCACTGGGTTTACCGGAAATGAACTCTTTCTTGTAGGAAGACACAGAGGATTTGGTTTACCTCCGTTTGTGAAGAGAAATTGAGACCAATGTTCTCATCCATGAAACACCCTCTGTTTTAACGGAAGAAGCATCCTCTTCTGTCCAGAGTCTGCAATACAGCAAGAAATATGAGCATGTCCAGAAAAAATGAACTGTGTTTCCTACTCATACGGACCATATCTACTTGAACTCAGATTATGAAACTGTAACAAACCACAACAACTCTTACATAGATGCTCTTTAGTTAATAGTGAAAAACGTGTCGGGTTCGTGAACTGTAAATTCATTTGAGCCGAAAAATATCTGGGTTTACCGGATATGAACTCTTGCTTGTAGGAAGACACAGAGACTTTGGTTTAACTCGGTTTCTGAAAAAATTCAGACCAGTGTTCTCATCCATGAAACATACTCTGTTTTAACGCAAGAAGCATGCTCCTCTTTCCAGCGTCTCCAATACAGCATGAAAAAAGAGCATTCCCAGAAAAAAAGAACTGTGTTTCCTAATTATACGGACTATATCTAGTTGAACTCTGCTTATGAAACTGTAACCAATCACAGCATGTGTTACATAGATTGTCTTTAGTTAATAGTGAAAAACGTGTTGGGTTCATGAACTGTGTAAATTCATTTGTGCCAAAAAAACCCCTGGGTACACCGGAAATGAACTCTTGCTTGTATTAAGACACAGAGGATTTGGTTTCACTCCGTTTGTGCAGGGAAATTCACACCAGAGATCTCATCCATGAAACACACTCTGTTTTAACGCAAAGAGCATGCTCTTCTTTCCAGCGTCTCTAATACAGCAAGAAACTTGAGCATTCCCAGAAAAAAAGAGCTGTGTTTCTTACATATAAGTACCATATCTATTTGAATCTGCTTATGAAACAGTAACAAACCACAGCATGTGTTACATAGATGCTCTTTAGTTAATAGTAAAAATCGTGTTGGGTTCGTGAACTGTGTAAATTCATTTGAGCCGAAAAAATCACTGGGTTTACCGGAAATGAACTCTTGCTTGTAGGAAGACACAGAGGCTTTGGTTTAACTCCGTTTCTGAAGGGAAATTCAGACCAGTGTTCTCATCCATGAAACACCCTCTGTTTTAAGGCAAGAAGCATCCTCTTCCGTCCAGAGTCTGCAATACAGCAAGAAATATGTGCATGCCCAGAAAAAAAGAACTGTGTTTCCTGCTCATACGGACCATATCTAGTTGAACTCTGCTTATGAAACTGTAACAAACCTCAGCATGTGTTACATAGATGCTCTTCAGTTAATAGTGAAAAACATGATGGGTTCATGAACTGTGTAAATTCATTTGAGCCGAATAACCCCTGGATTTACCGGAAATGAACTCTTGCTTGTCGGAAGACACAGAGGCTTTGGTTTCACTCCGATTGTGAAGGGAAATTTACACCAGAGATCTCATCCATGAAACACACTCTGTTTTAACGCAAAGAGGATGCTCTTCTTTCCAGCATCTCTAATACTGCAAGAAACATGAGTATGCCCAGAAAAAAAGAACTGTGTTTCCTACTCATAAGGACCATATCTAGTTGAATTCTGCTTATGAAACTGAAACCAACCACAGCATGTGTTACATAGATGCTCTTTAGTTAATAGTGAAAATCGTGTTGGGTTCGTGATCTGTGTAAATTTTTTTGAGCCGAAAAACCCCTGGGTGTACCGGAAATGACTCTTGCTTATAACAAGACACAGAGCCTTTGGTTTAACTCCGTTTCTGAAGGAAAATTCAGACCAGTGTTCTCATCCATGAAACACCCTCTGTTTTAACGCAAGAAGCATCCTCTTCTGTCAAGAGTCTGCAATACAGCAAGAAATATGAGCATGTCCAGAAAAAATGAACTGTGTTTCCTACTCATACGGACCATATCTACTTGAACTGTGATTATGAAACTGTAACAAACAACAGCATATCTTACATAGATGCTCATTAGTTAATAGTGAAAAACATGTTGGATTCGTGAACTGTGTAAATGCAATTGAGCCGAAAAATCACTGGGTTTACCGGAAATGAACTCTTGCTTTTAGGAAGACACAGAGTATTTTGTTTAACTCCGTTTCTGAAGGAAAATTCAGACCAGTGTTCTCTTCCATGAAACACCCTCTGTTTCAACGCAAGATGCATCCTCTTCTGTCAAGAGTCTGCAATACAGCAAGAAATATGAGCATGTCCAGAAAAAATGAACTGTGTTTCCTACTCATACGGACCATATCTACTTGAACTCTGCTTATGAAACTGTAACAAACCACAGCATGTGTTTCATAGATGGTCTTTAGTTAATGGTGAAAAACGTGTTGGGTTCATGAACTGTGTAAATTCATTTGACTCTAAAAATCACTTGGATTACCGGAAATGAACTCTTGCTTGTAGGAAGACACAGAGACTTTGGTTTAACTCCGTTTCTGAGGAAAATTCAGACCAGTGTTCTCTTCCATGAAACATACACTGTTTTAACGCAAGAAGCATGCTCTTCTTTCCAGCGTCTCCAATAAAGCAGGAAACATGAGCATGCCCAGCAAAAAAGAACTGTGTTTCCTATTCATACGGACCATATCTAGTTGAACTCTGCTTATGAAACTGTAACAAACCTCAGCATGTGTTACATAGATGCTCTTCAGTTAATATTCAAAAACATGTTGGGTTCATGAACTGTGTAAATTCATTTGAGCCGAAAACCCCTGGGTTTACCAGACATGAACTCTTGCTTGTAGGAAGACACAGAGGCTTTGGTTTCACTCCATTTGTGAAGGGAAATTCACACAAGAGATCTCATCCATGAAACACACTCTGTTTTAACACAAAGAGCATGCTCTTCTTTCCAGCTTCTCTAATACAGCAAGAAACATGAGCATGCCCAGAAAAAAGAACTATGTTTCGTACTCATACGGACCATATCTACTTCAACTCTGATTATGAAACTGTAACAAACCACAGCAACTCTTACATAGATGCTCTTTAGTTAATAGTGAAAATCGTGTTGTGTTCGTGAACTGTGTAAATTCATTTGAGCCGAAAAATCACTGGGTTTACCGGATATGAACTCTTGCTTGTAGGAAGACACAGAGACTTTGGTTTAACTCCATTTCTGAAGGAAAATTCAGACCAGTGTTCTCATCCATGAAACATACTCTGTTTTAACGCAAGAAGCATCCTCTTCTTTCCAGCGTCTCTAATACAGCAAGAAACATGAGCATGCCCATAAAAAAAGAACTGTGTTTTCTACTCATAAGGACCATATCTAGTTGAATCTGCTTATGAAACTGCAACAAACCACAGCATCTCTTACCTAGATGCTCTTTAGTAAATAGTGAAAATCGTGTTGGGTTCGTGAACTGTGAAAATTCATTTGAGCCGAAAAAATCACTGGGTTTACCGGAAATGAATTCTTGCTTGGAGGAAGACACAGAGGCTTTGGTTTAACTCCGTTTGTGAAGGGAAATTCAGACCAGTGTTCTCATCCATGAAACACCCTCTGTTTTAACGCAAGAAGCATCCTCTTCCGTCCAGAGTCTGCAATACAGCAAGAAATATGAGCATGTCTAGAAAAAAGAACTGTGTTTCCAACTCATACGGACCATATCTAGTTGAACTCTACTTAGGAAACTGTAACAAACAACAGCATGTGTTACATAGATGCTCTTTAGTTAATAGGGAAAAACGAGTTGGGTTCATGAACTGTGTAAATTCATTTGAGCGGAAAAACCCCTGGGTTTACCGGAAATGAACACTTGCTTGTAGGAAGACACAGAGGCTTTGGTTTCACTCCGTTAGTGAAGGGAAATTCACACTAGAGATCTCATCCATGAAACACACTCTGTTTTAACGCAAAGTGGATGCTCTTCTTTCCAGTGTCTCTAATACAGCAAGAAACATGAGCTTGCCCAGAAAAAAAGAACTGTATTTCCTACTCATACGGACCATATCTAGTTGAACTCTGCTTATGAAACTGTAACAAACCACAGCATGTGTTACATAGATGGTCTTTAGTTAATAGTGAAAATCGTGTTGGGTTCGTGATCTGTGTAAATTCATTTGAGCCGAAAAATCACTGGGTTTACCGGAAATGAACTCTGGCTTGTAGGAAGACACTGAGAATTTTGTTTAACTCCGTTTCATAAGGAAAATTCAGACCAGCGTTCTCATCCATGAAACACACTCTGTTTTAAGACAAGAAGCACCCTCTTCTGTCCAGAATATGCAATATAGCAAGAAATATGAGCATGTCCAGAAAAAATGAACTGTGTTTCCTACTCATAAGGACCATATCTAGTTGAATATGCTCATGAAATTGTAACAAATCACAGCATCTCTTACATAGATGCTCTTTTGATAATAGTTCAAATCGTGTTGGGTTCATGAACTGTGTAAATAAATTTGAGCCAAAAAAATCACTGGGTTTACCGGAAATGAACTCTTTCTTGTAGGAAGACACAGAGGATTTGGTTTACCTCCGTTTGTGAAGAGAAATTGAGACCAATGTTCTCATCCATGAAACACCCTCTGTTTTAACGCAAGAAGCATCCTCTTCTGTCCAGAGTCTGCAATACAGCAAGAAATATGAGCATGCCCAGAAAAAATGAACTGGGTTCCCTACACATACGGAACATATGTACTTGAACTCTGATTATGAAACTGTAACAAACCACAGCAACTCTTACATAGATGCTCTTTAGTTAATAGTGAAAAACATGTTGGATTCGTGATCTGTGTAAATTCATTTGAGCCGAAAAATCACTGGGTTTACCGGATATGAACTCTTGCTTGTAGGAAGACACAGAGACTTTGGTTTAACTCGGTTTCTGAAAAAATTCAGACCAGTATTCTCATCCATGAAACATACTCTGTTTTAACGCAAGAAGCATGCTCCTCTTTCCAGCGTCTCCAATACAGCATGAAAAAAGAGCACGCCCAGAAAAAAAGAACTGTGTTTCCTAATTATACGGACTATATCTAGTTGAACTCTGCTTATGAAACTGTAACAAATCACAGCATGTGTTACATAGATTGTCTTTAGTTAATAGTGAAAAACGTGTTGGGTTCATGAACTGTGTAAATTCATTTGTGCCAAAAAACCCCTGGGTTTACCGGAAATGAACTCTTGCTTGTATTAAGACACAGAGGCTTTGGTTTCACTCCGTTTGTGCAGGGAAATTCACACCAGAGATCTCATCTATGAAACACACTCTGTTTTAACGCAAAGAGCATGCTCTTCTTTCCAGCGTCTCTAATACAGCAAGAAACTTGAGCATGCCAAGAAAAAATGAACTGGGTTTCCTACTCATACGGACCATATGTACTTGAACGCTGATTATGAAACTGTAACAAACCACAGCATCTCTTACATAGATGCTCTTTAGTTAATAGTGAAAATCATGTTGGGTTCGTGAACTGTGTAAATTCATTTGAGCCGAAAAAATCACTGGGTTTACCGGAAATGAACTCTTGCTTGTAGGAAGACACAGAGGCTTTGGTTTAACTTCCTTTGTGAAGGGAAATTCAGACCAGTGTTCTCATCCATGAAACATACTCTGTTTTAACGCAAGAAGCATGCTCCTCTTTCCAGCGTCTCCAATACAGCATGAAAAAAGAGCACGCCCAGAAAAAAAGAACTGTGTTTCCTAATTATACGGACTATATCTAGTTGAACTCTGCTTATGAAACTGTAACAAATCACAGCATGTGTTACATAGATTGTCTTTAGTTAATAGTGAAAAACGTGTTGGGTTCATGAACTGTGTAAATTCATTTGTGCCAAAAAATCCCTGGGTTTACCGGAAATGAACTCTTGCTTGTATTAAGACACAGAGGCTTTGGTTTCACTCCGTTTGTGCAGGGAAATTCACACCAGAGATCTCATCTATGAAACACACTCTGTTTTAACGCAAAGAGCATGCTCTTCTTTCCAGCGTCTCTAATACAGCAAGAAACTTGAGCATGTCCAGAAAAAAAGAGCTGTGTTTCTTACACATAAGGATCATATCTAGTTGAATATGCTTATGAAACAGTAAAAAACCACAGCATGTGTTACATAGATGCTCTAAAGTTAATAGTGAAAATCGTGTTGGGTTCGTGAACTGTGTAAATTCATTTGAGCCAAAAAAATCACTGGGTTTACCGGAAATGAACTCTTGCTTGTAGGAAGACACAGAGGCTTTGGTTTAACTCCATTTCTGAAGGGAAATTCAGACCAGTGTTCTCATCCATGAAACACCCTCTGTTTTAAGGCAAGAAGCATCCTCTTCTGTCCAGAGTCTGCAATACAGCAAGAAATATGAGCATGTCTAGTAAAAAAGAACTGTGTTTCCAACACATACAGACCATATCTAGTTGAACTCTGCTTATGAAACTGTAACAAACCACAGCATCTCTACATACATGCTCTTTACTTAATAGTGAAAATCCTGTCGGGTTCAAGAACTGTGTAAATTCATTTGAGCCTAAAAAACACTGGGTTTACCGGATATGAACTCTTGCTTGTAGGAAGACACAGGGACTTTGGTTTAACTCCGTTTCTGAAGGAAAATTCAGACCAGTATTCTCATCCATGAAACATACTCTGTTTTAACGCAAGAAGCATGCTCTTCTTTCCAGCATCTCCAATACAGCAAGAAACATGAGCAAGCACAGAAAAAAAGAACTGTGTTTCCTGCTCATACGGACCATATCTAGTTGAACTCTGCTTATGAAACTGTAACAAACAACAGCATGTGTTACATAGATGCTCTTTAGTTAACAGTGAAAATCATGTTGGGTTCGTGATCTGTGTAAATTTTTTTGAGCCGAAAAACCCCTGGGTGTACCGGAAATGACTCTTGCTTATAACAAGACACAGAGCCTTTGGTTTAACTCCGTTTCAGAAGGAAAATTCAGACCAGTGTTCTCATCCATGACACACCCTCTGTTTTAACGCAAGAAGCATCCTCTTCTGTCAAGAGTCTGCAATACAGCAAGAAATATGAGCATGTCCAGAAAAAATGAACTGTGTTTCCTACTCATACGGACCATATCTATTTGAACTGTGATTATGAAACTGTAACAAACCACAGCATCTGTTACATAGATGCTCATTAGTTAATAGTGAAAAACATGTTGGATTCGTGAACTGTGTAAATGCAATTGAGCCGAAAAATCACTGGGTTTACCGGAAATGAACTCTTGCTTTTAGGAAGACACAGAGTATTTTGTTTAACTCCGTTTCTGAAGGAAAATTCAGACTAGTGTTCTCTTCCATGAAACACCCTCTGTTTCAACGCAAGATGCATCCTCTTCTGTCCAGAGTCTGCAATACAGCAAGAAATATGAGCATGTCCAGAAAAAAAGAACTGTGTTTCCTACTCATACGGACCCTATCTAGTTGAACTCTGCTTATGAAACTGTAACAAACCACAGCATGTGTTACATAGATGCTCTTTAGTTAATAGTGAAAACCGTGTTGGGTTCGTGAACTGTGTAAATTCATTTGAGCCGAAAAATCACTGGGTGTACCGGAAATGACTCTTGCTTATAAGAAGACACAGAGCCTTTGGTTTAACTCCGTTTCTGAAGGAAAATTCAGACCAGTGTTCTCATCCATGAAACACCCTCTGTTTTAACGCAAGAAGCATCCTCTTCCGTCCAGAGTCTGCAATACAGCAAGAAATATGAGCATGTCTAGAAAAAAGAACTGTGTTTCCAACTCATACGGACCATATCTAGTTGAACTCTACTTAGGAAACTGTAACAAACAACAGCATGTGTTACATAGATGCTCTTTAGTTAATAGTGAAAAACGAGTTGGGTTCATGAACTGTGTAAATTCATTTGAGCGGAAAAACCCCTGGGTTTACCGGAAATGAACACTTGCTTGTAGGAAGACACAGAGGCTTTGGTTTCACTCCGTTAGTGAAGGGAAATTCACACTAGAGATCTCATCCATGAAACACACTCTGTTTCAACGCAAAGTGGATGCTCTTCTTTCCAGTGTCTCTAATACAGCAAGAAACATGAGCTTGCCCAGAAAAAAAGAACTGTATTTCCTACTCATACGGACCATATCTAGTTGAACTCTGCTTATGAAACTGTAACAAACCACAGCATGTGTTACATAGATGGTCTTTAGTTAATAGTGAAAATCGTGTTGGGTTCGTGATCTGTGTAAATTCATTTGAGCCGAAAAATCACTGGGTTTACCGGAAATGAACTCTGGCTTGTAGGAAGACACTGAGAATTTTGTTTAACTCCGTTTCATAAGGAAAATTCAGACCAGCGTTCTCATCCATGAAACACACTCTGTTTTAAGACAAGAAGCACCCTCTTCTGTCCAGAATATGCAATACAACAAGAAATATGAGCATGTCCAGAAAAAATGAACTGTGTTTCCTACTCATAAGGACCATATCTAGTTGAATATGCTCATGAAATTGTAACAAATCACAGCATCTCTTACATAGATGCTCTTTTGATAATAGTTCAAATCGTGTTGGGTTCATGAACTGTGTAAATAAATTTGAGCCAAAAAAATCACTGGGTTTACCGGAAATGAACTCTTTCTTGTAGGAAGACACAGAGGATTTGGTTTACCTCCGTTTGTGAAGAGAAATTGAGACCAATGTTCTCATCCATGAAACACCCTCTGTTTTAACGCAAGAAGCATCCTCTTCTGTCCAGAGTCTGCAATACAGCAAGAAATATGAGCATGCCCAGAAAAAATGAACTGGGTTCCCTACACATACGGAACATATGTACTTGAACTCTGATTATGAAACTGTAACAAACCACAGCAACTCTTACATAGATGCTCTTTAGTTAATAGTGAAAAACATGTTGGATTCGTGATCTGTGTAAATTCATTTGAGCCGAAAAATCACTGGGTTTACCGGATATGAACTCTTGCTTGTAGGAAGACACAGAGACTTTGGTTTAAATCGGTTTCTGAAAAAATTCAGACCAGTGTTCTCATCCATGAAACATACTCTGTTTTAACGCAAGAAGCATGCTCCTCTTTCCAGCGTCTCCAATACAGCATGAAAAAAGAGCACGCCCAGAAAAAAAGAACTGTGTTTCCTAATTATACGGACTATATCTAGTTGAACTCTGCTTATGAAACTGTAACAAATCACAGCATGTGTTACATAGATTGTCTTTAGTTAATAGTGAAAAACGTGTTGGGTTCATGAACCCTGTAAATTCATTTGTGCCAAAAAACCCCTGGGTTTACCGGAAATGAACTCTTGCTTGTATTAAGACACAGAGGCTTTGGTTTCACTCCGTTTGTGCAGGGAAATTCACACCAGAGATCTCATCTATGAAACACACTCTGTTTTAACGCAAAGAGCATGCTCTTCTTTCCAGCGTCTCTAATACAGCAAGAAACTTGAGCATGCCCAGAAAAAAAGAGCTGTGTTTCTTACATATAAGGACCATATCTAGTTGAATCTGCTTATGAAACAGTAACAAACCACAGCATCTCTTCTATAGATGCTCTTTAGTTAATAGTGAAAAACGTGTCGGGTTCGTGAACTGTAAATTCATTTGAGCTGAAAAATATCTGGGTTTACCGGATATGAACTCTTGCTTGTAGGAAGACACAGAGACTTTGGTTTAACTCGGTTTCTGAAAAAATTCAGACCAGTGTTCTCATCCATGAAACATACTCTGTTTTAAAGCAAGAAGCATGCTCCTCTTTCCAGCGTCTCCAATACAGCATGAAAAAAGAGCACGCCCAGAAAAAAAGAACTGTGTTTCCTAATTATACGGACTATATCTAGTTGAACTCTGCTTATGAAACTGTAACAAACCACAGCATGTGTTACATAGATTGTCTTTAGTTAATAGTGAAAAACGTGTTGGGTTCATGAACTGTGTAAATTCATTTGTGCCAAAAAACCCCTGGGTTTACCGGAAATGAACTCTTGCTTGTATTAAGACACAGAGGCTTTGGTTTCACTCCGTTTGTGCAGGGAAATTCACACCAGAGATCTCATCTATGAAACACACTCTGTTTTAACGCAAAGAGCATGCTCTTCTTTCCAGCGTCTCTAATACAGCAAAAAACATGAGCATGCCCAGAAAAAAGAACTGTGTTTCCTAATTATACGGACTATATCTAGTTGAACTCTGCTTATGAAACTGTAACAAACCACAGCATGTGTTACATAGATGCTCTTTAGTTAATAGTGAAAAACATGTTGGATTCGTGATCTGTGTAAATTCATTTGAGCCGAAAAATCACTGGGTTTACCGGATATGAACTCTTGCTTGTGGGAAGACACAGAGACTTTGGTTTCACTCCGTTTCTGAAGGAAAATTCAGACCAGTGTTCTCATCCATGAAACATACTCTGTTTTAACGCAAGAAGCATCCTCTTCTTTCCAGCGTCTCTAATACAGCAAGACACTTGAGCATGCCCAGAAAAAATGAGCTGTGTTTCTTACACATAAGGACCATATCTAGTTGAATCTGCTTATGAAACAGTAACAAACCACAGCATCTCTTACATAGATGCTCTTTAGTTAATAGTGAATATCGTGTTGGGTTCGTGAACTGTGTAAATTCATTTGAGCCGAAAAAATCACTGGGTTTACCGGAAATGAACTCTTGCTTGTAGGAAGACACAGAGGCTTTGCTTTAACTCCGTTTCTGAAGGGAAATTCAGACCAGTGTTCTCATCCATGAAACACCCTCTGTTTAAAGGCAAGAAGCATCCTCTTCCGTCCAGAATCTGCAATATAGCAAAAAATATGAGCATGTCTAGACAAAAAGAACTGTGTTTCCAACTCATACGGACCATATCTAGTTGAACTCTGCTTATGAAACTGTAACAAACAACAGCATCTCTACATGCATGCTCTTTACTTAATAGTGAAAATCCTGTTGGGTTCAAGAACTGTGTAAATTCATTTGAGCCTAAAAATCACTGGGTTTACCGGATATGAACTCTTGCTTGTAGGAAGACACAGAGACTTTGGTTTAACTCCGTTTCTGAAGGAAAATTCAGACCAGTGTTCTCATCCATGAAACATACTCTGTTTCAACGCAAGATGCATCCTCTTCTGTCCAGAGTCTGCAATACAGCAAGAAATATGAGCATGTCCAGAAAAAAAGAACTGTGTTTCCTACTCATACGGACTCTATCTAGTTGAACTCTGCTTATGAAACTGTAACAAACCACAGCATGTGTTACATAGATGCTCTTTAGTTAATAGTGAAAACCGTGTTGGGTTCGTGAACTGTGTAAATTCATTTGAGCCGAAAAATCACTGGGTGTACCGGAAATGACTCTTGCTTATAAGAAGACACAGAGCCTTTGGTAAACTCCGTTTCTGAAGGAAAATTCAGACCAGTGTTCTCATCCATAATACACCCTCTGTTTTAACGCAAGAAGCATGCTCTTCTGTCCAGAGTCTGCAATACAGCAAGAAATATGAGCATGTCCAGAAAAAATGAACTGTGTTTCCTACTCATACGGACCATATGTACTTGAACGCTGATTATGAAACTGTAACAAACCACAGCATCTCTTACATAGATGCTCTTTAATTATAGTGAAAATCATGTTGGGTTCGTGAACTGTGTAAATTCATTTGAGCCGAAAAAATCACTGGGTTTACCGGAAATGAACTCTTGCTTGTGGGAAGACACAGAGACTTTGGTTTCACTCGGTTTGTGAAGGGAAATTCAGACCAGTGTTCTCGTCCATGAAACATACTCTGTTTTAACGCAAGAAGCATCCTCTTCTTTCCAGCGTCTCTAATACAGCAAGAAACATGAGCATGCCCAGAAAAAATGAACTGGGTTTCCTACACATACGGACCATATGTACTTGAACTCTGATTATGATACTGTAACAAACCACAGCAACTCTTACATAGATGCTCGTTAGTTAATAGTGAAAAACATGTTGGTTTCGTGATCTGTGTAAATTCATTTGAGCCGAAAAAATCACTGGGTTTACCGGAAATGAACTCTTGCTTGTAGGAAGACACAGAGGCTTTGGTTTAACTCCGTTTGTGAAGGGAAATTCAGACCAGTGTTCTCATCCATGAAACACCCTCTGTTTAAAGGCAAGAAGCATCCTCTTCCGTCCAGAATCTGCAATACAGCAAGAAATATGAGCATGTCTAGAAAAAAAGAACTGTGTTTCCAACTCATACGGACCATATCTAGTTGAACTCTGCTTATGAAACTGTAACAAACAACAGCATCTCTACATACATGCTCTTTACTTAATAGTGAAAATCCTGTTGGGTTCAAGAACTGTGTAAATTCATTTGAGCCTAAAAATCACTGGGTTTACCGGATATGAACTCTTGCTTGTAGGAAGACACAGAGACTTTGGTTTAACTCCGTTTCTGAAGGAAAATTCAGACCAGTGTTCTCATCCCTGAAACATACTCTGATTTAACGCAAGAAGCATGCTCTTCTTTCCAGCATCTCCAATACAGCAATAAACATGAGCATGCCCAGAAAAAAAGAACTGTGTTTCCTGCTCATACGGACCATATCTAGTTGAACTCTGCTTATGAAACTGTAACAAACAACAGCATGTGTTACATAGATGCTCTTTAGTTAACAGTGAAAAACGAGTGGGGTTCATGAACTGTGTAAATTCATTTTAGCCGAAAAACCCCTGGGTTTAAGGAAATGAACTCTTGCTTGTCGGAAGACACAGAGGCTTTGGTTTCACTCCGTTTGTGAAGGGAAATTTACACCAGAGATCTCATCCGTGAAATACACTCTGTTTTAACGCAAAGAGCATGCTCTTCTTTCCAGCATCTCTAATACTGCAAAAAACATGAGTATGCCCAGAAAAAATGAACTGTGTTTCCTACTCGTACGGACCATATCTAGTTGAACTCTGCTTATGAAACTGAAACCAACCACAGCATGTGTTACATAGATGCTCTTTAGTTAATAGTGAAAATCGTGTTGGGTTCGTGATCTGTGTAAATTTTTTTGAGCCGAAAATCCCCTGGGTATACCGGAAATGACTCTTGCTTATAACAAGACACAGAGCCTTTGGTTTAACTCCGTTTCTGAAGGAAAATTCAGACCAGTGTTCTCATCCATGAAACACCCTCTGTTTTAACGCAAGAAGCATCCTCTTCTGTCAAGAGTCTGCAATACAGCAAGAAATATGAGCATATCCAGAAAAAATGAACTGTGTTTCCTACTCTTACGGACCATATGTACTTGAACGCTGATTATGAAACTGTAACAAACCACAGCATCTCTTACATAGATGCTCTTTAGTTAATAGTGAAAATCATGTTGGGTTCGTGAACTGTGTAAATTCATTTGAGCCGAAAAAATCACTGGGTTTACCGGAAATGAACTCTTGCTTGTAGGAAGACACAGAGGCTTTGGTTTAACTTCCTTTGTGAAGGGAAATTCAGACCAGTGTTCTCATCCATGAAACATACTCTGTTTTAACGAAAGAAGCATGCTCCTCTTTACAGCGTCTCCAATACAGCATGAAAAAAGAGCACGCCCAGAAAAATAGAACTGTGTTTCCTAATTATACGGACTATATCTAGTTGAACTCTGCTTATGAAACTGTAACAAATCACAGCATGTGTTACATAGATTGTCTTTAGTTAATAGTGAAAAACGTGTTGGGTTCATGAACTGTGTAAATTCATTTGTGCCAAAAAACCCCTGGGTTTACCGGAAATGAACTCTTGCTTGTATTAAGACACAGAGGCTTTGGTTTCACTCCGTTTGTGCAGGGAAATTCACACCAGAGATCTCATCTATGAAACACACTCTGTTTTAACGCAAAGAGCATGCTCTTCTTTCCAGCGTCTCTAATACAGCAAGATACTTGAGCATGTCCAGAAAAAAAGAGCTGTGTTTCTTACACATAAGGACCATATCTAGTTGAATATGCTTATGAAACAGTAAAAAACCACAGCATGTGTTACATAGATGCTCTAAAGTTAATAGTGAAAATCGTGTTGGGTTCGTGATCTGTGTAAATTTTTTTGAGCCGAAAAACCCCTGGGTGTACCGGAAATGACTCTTGCTTATAACAAGACACAGAGCCTTTGGTTTAACTCCGTTTCAGAAGGAAAATTCAGACCAGTGTTCTCATCCATGACACACCCTCTGTTTTAACGCAAGAAGCATCCTCTTCTGTCAAGAGTCTGCAATACAGCAAGAAATATGAGCATGTCCAGAAAAAATGAACTGTGTTTCCTACTCATACGGACCATATCTATTTGAACTGTAATTATGAAACTGTAACAAACCACAGCATTTCTTACATAGATGCTCATTAGTTAATAGTGAAAAACATGTTGGATTCGTGAACTGTGTAAATGCAATTGAGCCGAAAAATCACTGGGTTTACCGGATATGAACTCTTGCTTTTAGGAAGACACAGAGTATTTGTTTAACTCCGTTTCTGAAGGAAAATTCAGACCAGTGTTCTCTTCCATGAAACACCCTCTGTTTCAACGCAAGATGCATCCTCTTCTGTCCAGAGTCTGCAATACAGCAAGAAATATGAGCATGTCCAGAAAAAAAGAACTGTGTTTCCTACTCATACGGACCCTATCTAGTTGAACTCTGCTTATGAAACTGTAACAAACCATAGCATGTGTTACATAGATGCTCTTTAGTTAATAGTGAAAACCGTGTTGGGTTCGTGAACTGTGTAAATTCATTTGAGCCGAAAAATCACTGGGTGTACCGGAAATGACTCTTGCTTATAAGAAGACACAGAGCCTTTAGTTTAACTCCGTTTCTGAAGGAAAATTCAGACCAGTGTTCTCATCCATAATACACCCTCTGTTTTAACGCAAGAAGCATGCTCTTCTGTCCAGAGTCTGCAATACAGCAAGAAATATGAGCATGTCCAGAAAAAATGAACTGTGTTTCCTACTCATACGGACATATATGTACTTGCACGCTGATTATGAAACTGTAACAAACCACAGCATCTCTTACATAGATGCTCTTTAGTTAATAGTGAAAATCATGTTGGGTTCGTGAACTGTGTAAATTCACTTGAGCCGAAAAAATCACTGGGTTTACCGGAAATGAACTCTTGCTTGTGGGAAGACACAGAGACTTTGGTTTAACTCCGTTTCTGAAGGAAAATTCAGACCAGTGTTCTCATCCATGAAACACCCTCTGTTTTAACGCAAGAAGCATCCTCTTCTGTCAAGAGTCTGCAATACAGCAAGAAATATGAGCATGTCCAGAAAAAAAGAACTGTGTTTCCTACTCATACGGACCCTATCTAGTTGAACTCTGCTTATGAAACTGTAACAAACCATAGCATGTGTTACATAGATGCTCTTTAGTTAATAGTGAAAACCGTGTTGGGTTCGTGAACTGTGTAAATTCATTTGAGCCGAAAAATCACTGGGTGTACCGGAAATGACTCTTGCTTATAAGAAGACACAGAGCCTTTGGTTTAACTCCGTTTCTGAAGGAAAATTCAGACCAGTGTTCTCATCCATAATACACCCTCTGTTTTAACGCAAGAAGCATGCTCTTCTGTCCAGAGTCTGCAATACAGCAAGAAATATGAGCATGTCCAGAAAAAATGAACTGTGTTTCCTACTCATACGGACATATATGTACTTGAACGCTGATTATGAAACTGTAACAAACCACAGCATCTCTTACATAGATACTCTTTAGTTAATAGTGAAAATCATGTTGGGTTCGTGAACTGTGTAAATTCATTTGAGCCGAAAAAATCACTGGGTTTACCGGAAATGAACTCTTGCTTGTGGGAAGACACAGAGACTTTGGTTTAACTCCGTTTCTGAAGGAAAATTCAGACCAGTGTTCTCATCCATGAAACACCCTCTGTTTTAACGCAAGAAGCATCCTCTTCTGTCAAGAGTCTGCAATACAGCAAGAAATATGAGCATATCCAGAAAAAATGAACTGTGTTTCCTACTCATACGGACCATATGTACTTGAATGCTGATTATGAAACTGTAACAAACCACAGCATCTCTTACATAGATGCTCTTTAGTTAATAGTGAAAATCATGTTGGGTTCGTGAACTGTGTAAATTCATTTGAGCCGAAAAAATCACTGGGTTTACCGGAAATGAACTCTTGCTTGTAGGAAGACACAGAGGCTTTGGTTTCACTCCGTTTGTGCAGGGAAATTCACACCAGAGATCTCCTCTATGAAACACACTCTGTTTTAACGCAAAGAGCATGCTCTTCTTTCCAGCGTCTCTAATACAGCAAGAAACTTGAGCATGCCCAGAAAAAAAGAGCTGTGTTTCTTACACAAAAGGACCATATCTAGTTGAATATGCTTATGAAACAGTAACAGACCACAGCATGTGTTACATAGATGCTCTTTAGTTAATAGTGAAAATCGTGTTGGGTTCGTGAACTGTGTAAATTCATTTGAGCCAAAAAAATCACTGGGTTTACCGGAAATGAACTCTTGCTTGTAGGAAGACACAGAGGCTTTGGTTTAACTCCGTTTCTGAAGGGAAATTCAGACCAGTGTTCTCATCCATGAAACAACCTCTGTTTTAAGGCAAGAAGCATCCTCTTCCGTCCAGAGTCTGCAATACAGCAAGAAATATGAGCATGTCTAGAAAAAAAGAACTGTGTTTCCAACACATACGGACCATATCTAGTTGAACTCTGCTTATGAAACTGTAACAAACAACAGCATGTGTTATATAGATGCACTTTAGTTAACAGTGAAAAACGAGTGGGGTTCATGAACTGTGTAAATTCATTTTAGCCGAAAAACCCCTGGGTTTACCGGAAATGAACTCTTGCTTGTAGGAAGACACAGAGGCTTTGGTTTAACTTCGTTTCTGAAGGAAAATTCAGACCAGTGTTCTCATCCATGAAACACCCTCTGTTTTAACGCAAGAAGCATCCTCTTCTGTCAAGAGTCTGCAATACAGCAAGAAATATGAGCATGTCCCGAAAAAATGAACTGTGTTTCCTACTCATACGGACCATATCTACTTGAACTATGATTATGAAACTGTAACAAACCACAGCATCTCTTACATAGATGCTCATTAGTTAATAGTGAAAAACATGTTGGATTCGTGAACTGTGTAAATGCAATTGAGCCGAAAAATCACTGGGTTTACCGGAAATGAACTCTTGCTTGTAGGAAGACACAGAGTATTTTGTTTAACTCCGTTTCTGAAGGAAAATTCAGACCAGTGTTGTCTTCCATGAAACACCCTCTGTTTTAATGCAAGAAGCATCCTCTTCATTCCAGCGTCTCTAATACAGCAAGAAACATGAGCATGCCCAGAAAAAATGAACTGGGTTTCCTACACATAAGGACCATATCTAATTGAACTCTGATTATGAAACTGTAACAAACCACAGCATCTCTTCTATAGATGCTCTTTAGTTAATAGTGAAAAACGTGTCGGGTTCGTGAACTGTAAATTCATTTGAGCCAAAAAATATCTGGGTTTACCGGATATGAACTCTTGCTTGCAGGAAGACACAGAGACTTTGGTTTAACTCGGTTTCTGAAAAAATTCAGACCAGTGTTCTCATCCATGAAACATACTCCGTTTTAACGCAAGAAGCATGCTTCTCTTTCCAGCGTCTCCAATACAGCATGAAAAAAGAGCACGCCCAGAAAAAAAGAATTGTGTTTCCTAATTATACGGACTACATCTAGTTGAACTCTGCTTATGAAACTGTAACAAACCACAGCATGTGTTACATATATTGTCTTTAGTTAATAGTGAAAAACGTGTTGGGTTCATGAACTGTGTAAATTCATTTGTGCCAAAAAATCCCTGGGTTTACCGGAAATGAACTCTTGCTTGTATTAAGACACAGAGGCTTTGGTTTCACTCCGTTTGTGCAGGGAAATTCACACCAGAGATCTCATCTATGAAACACACTCTGTTTTAACGCAAAGAGCATACTCTTCTTTCCAGCGTCTCTAATACAGCAAGAAACATGAGCATGCCCAGAAAAAAAGAACTGTGTTTCCTGCTCATACAGACCATATCTAGTTGAACTCTGCTTATGAAACTGTAACAAACAACAGCATGTGTTACATTGATGCTCTTTAGTTAATAGTAAAAAACGAGTTGGGTTCATTAACTATGTAAATTCATTTGAGCCGAAAAACCCCTGGGTTTACCGGAAATGAACTCTTGCTTGTAGGAAGACACAGAGGCTTTGGTTTCACTCCGTTTGTGAAGGGAAATTCACACCAGAGATCTCATCCATGAAACACACTCTGTTTTAACGCAAAGAGCATGCTCTTCTTTCCAGTGTCTCTAATACAGCAAGAAACATGAGCATGCCCAGAAAAAAAGAACTGGGTTTCCTACGCATACGGACCATATGTACTTGAACTCTGATTATGAAACTGTAACAAACCACAGCAACTCTTACATAGATGCTCTTTAGTTAATAGTGAAAAACATGTTGGATTCGTGATCTGTGTAAATTCATTTGAGCCGAAAAATCACTGGGTTTACCGGATATGAACTCTTGCTTGTGGGAAGACACAGAGACTTTGGTTTCACTCTGTTTCTGAAGGAAAATTCAGACCAGTGTTCTCATCCATGAAACATACTCTGTTTTAACACAAGAAGCATCCTCTTCTTTCCAGCGTCTCTAATACAGCAAGAAACATGAGCATGCCCAGAAAAAAAGAGCTGTGTTTCTTACACATAAGGACCATATCTAGTTGAATCTGCTTATGAAACAGTAACAAACCACAGCATCTCTTACATAGATGCTCTTTAGTTAATAGTGAAAACCGTGTTGGGTTCTTGAACTGTGTAAATTCATTTGAGCCGAAAAAATCACTGGGTTTACCGGAAATGAACTCTTGCTTTTAAGAAGACACAGAGTATTTTGTTTAACTCCGTTTCTGAAGGAAAATTCAGACCAGTGTTCTCTTCCATGAAACACCCTCTGTTTCAACGCAAGATGCATCCTCTTCTGTCCAGAGTCTGCAATACAGCAAGAAATATTAGCATGTCCAGAAAAAAAGAACTGTGTTTCCTACTCATACGGACCCTATCTAGTTGAACTCTGCTTATGAAACTGTAACAAACCACAGCATGTGTTACATAGATGCTCTTTAGTTAATAGTGAAAATCATGTTGGGTTCGTGAACTGTGTAAATTCATTTGAGCCGAAAAAATCACTGGGTTTACCGGAAATGAACTCTTGCTTGTAGGAAGACACAGAGGCTTTGGTTTAACTCCGTTTGTGAAGGGAAATTCAGACCAGTGTTCTCATCCATGAAACATACTCTGTTTTAACGCAAGAAGCATCCTCTTCTTTCCAGCATCTCTAATACAGCAAGAAACATGATCATGCCCAGAAATAAAGAATTGTGTTTCCTACTCATACGGACCATATCTAGTTGAACTCTGCTTATGAAACTGAAAGAAACCACAGCATGTGTTACATAGATGCTCTTTAGTTAATAGTGAAAATCGTGTGGGGTTCGTGAACTGTGTAAATTCATTTGAGCCAAAAAACCCCTGGGTGTACCGGAAATGACTCTTGCTGATGAGAAAACACAGAGCCTTTGGTTTAACTCCGTTTCTGAAGGAAAATTCAGACCAGTGTTCTCATCCATGAAACACCCTCTGTTTTAACGCAAGAAGCATGCTCTTCTGTCCAGAGTCTGCAATACAGCCAGAAATATGAGCATGTCCAGAAAACAGAACTGTGTTTCCTACTCATACGGACCATATCTAGTTGAACTCTGCTTATGAAACTGTAACAAACCACAGCAAGTGTTACAAAGATGCTCTTTAGTTAATAGTGAAAAACGTGTTGGGTTCATGAACTGTGTAAATTCATTTGAGCCGAAAAACCCATGGGATTACCGGAAATGAACTCTTGCTTGTATTAAGACACAGAGGCTTTGGTTTCACTCCGTTAGTGCAGGGAAATTCACACCAGAGTTCTCATCCATGAAACACACTCTGTTTTAACGCAAAGAGGATGCTCTTCTTTCCAGCGTCTCTAATACAGCAAGAAACATGAGCATGTCCAGAAAAAAAGAACTGTGTTTCCAACTCATACGGACCATATCTAGTTGAACTCTGCTTATGAAACTGTAACAAACCACAGCATGTGTTACATAGATGCTCTTTAGTTAATAGTGAAAAACGTGTTGGGTTCATGAACTGTGTAAATTCATTTGACCCTAAAAATCACTGGGTTTACCGGAAATGAACTCTTGCTTGTAGGAAGACACAGAGACTCTGGTTTAACTCCGTTTCTGAAGGAAAATTCAGACCAGTGTTCTCTTCCATGAAACATACACTGTTTTAACGCAAGAAGCATGCTCTTCTTTCTAGCGTCTCCAATAAAGCAGGAAACATGAACATGCCCAGCAAAAAAGAACTGTGTTTCCTATTCATACGGACCATATCTAGTTGAACTCTGCTTATGAAAGTGTAACAAACCACAGCATGTGTTCCATAGATGCTCTTTAGTTAATAGTGAAAATCGTGTTGGGTTCGTGAACTGTGTAAATTCATTTGAGGCGAAAAATCACTGGGTGCAGAGGAAATTACTCTTGCTTATAAGAAGACATAGAGCCTTTGGTTTAACTCCGTTTCTGAAGGAAAATTCAGACCAGTGTTCTCATGCATGAAACACCCTCTGTTTTAAGGCAAGAAACATCCTCTTCTGTCCAGACTCTGCAATACAGCAAGAAATATGAGCATGTCAGGAAAAATTAACTGTGTTTCCTACTCATATGTACCATATCAACTTGAACTCTGATTATGAAACTGTAACAAACCAAAGCATCTCTTACATAGATGCTCTTTAGTTAATAGTGAAAATCGTGTTGGGTTCGTGAACTGTGTAAATTCATTTGAGCCGAAATATCACTGGGTGTACCGGAAATGACTCTTGCTTATAAAAAGACACAAAGCCTTTGATTTAACTCCATTTCTGAAGGAAAATACAGACCAGTGTTCTCATCCATGAAACACCCTCTGTTTTAACGAAAGAAGCATCCTCTTCTGTCCAGAATCTGCAGTACAGCAAGAAATATGAGCATGTCCAGAAAAAATGAACTGTATTTCCTACTCATACGGACCATATCTACTTGAACTCTCCTTATGAAACTGTAACAAACCACAGTATCTCTTACATAGATGCTCTTTAGTTAATAGTAAAAATCGTGTTGGGTTCGTGAACTGTGTAAATTCATTTGAGCCGAAAAATAACTGGGTTTAACGGAAATGAACTCATTCTAGTAGGAAGACACAGAGACTTTGGTTTAACTCTGTTTCTGAAGGAAAATTCAGACGAGTGTTCTCACCCATGTAACATACTCTCTTTTAGAGGAAGAAGCATGCTCTTCTTTCCAGCGTCTCCAATAAGCAGGAAACATGAGCATGCCCAGCAAAAAAGAACTGTGTTTCCTATTCATACGGAACATATCTAGTTGAACTCTACTTATGAAACTGTAACAAACCTCAGCATGTGTTACATAGATGCTCTTTAGTTAATAGTGAAAAACATGTTGGTTTCATGAACTGTGTAAATTCATTTGAGCCGAAAAACCCCTGGGTTTACCGGAAATGAACTCTTCTTGTAGGAAGACACAGAGCCTTTGATTTAACTCCGTTTCTGAAGGAAAATATAGACCAGTGTTTTCATCCATGAAACACCCTCTGTTTAAACGCAAGAAGCATCCTGTTCTGTCCCGAGTCTGCAATACAGCAAGAAATATGAGCATGTCCAGAAAAAAGGAACTGTGTTTCCTACTCATACGGACCATATCTTCTTGAATTCTGATTATGAAACTGTAACAAACCACAGCATCTCTTACATAGATGCTCTTTAGTTAATAGTGAAAAACATGTTGGATTTGTGAACTGTGTAAATTCATTTGAGCCTAAAAATCACTCGGGTTACTGGAAATGAACTCTTGCTTGTAGGAGGACACAGACAATTTTGTTTAACTCCGTTTCTGAAGGAAAATTCAGACCAGTGTTCTCCTCCATGAAACACACTCTGTTTTAACGCAAGAAGCATCCTCTTCTTTCCAGCGTCTCTAATACAGCAAGAAACATGAGCATGCCCAGAAAAAAAGAACTGTGTTTCCTACTCATACGGACCATATCTACTTGAACTCTGATTATGAAACTGTAACAAACCACAGCATCTCTTACATAGATGCTCTTTAGTTAATAGTAAAAATCGTGTTGGGTTCGTGAACTGTGTAAATTCATTTGAGCCGAAAAATAACTGGGTTTAACGGAAATGAAATCATTCTAGTAGGAAGACACAGAGACTTTGGTTTAACTCCTTTTCTGAAGGAAAATTCAGACGAGTGTTCTCACCCATGTAACATACTCTCTTTTAAAGGAAGAATCATGCTCTTCTTTCCAGCGTCTCCAACAAAGCAGGAAACATGAGCATGCCCAGCAAAAAAGAACTGTGTTTCCTATTCATACGGACCATATCTAGTTGAACTCTGCTTATGAAACTGTAACAAACCTCAGCATGTGTTACATAGATGCTCTTTAGTTAATAGTGAAAAACATGTTGGGTTCATGAACTGTGTAAATTCATTTGAGCCGAAAAACCCCTGGGTTTACCGGAAATGAACTCTTCTTGTAGGAAGACACAGAGCCTTTGATTTAACTCCGTTTCTGAAGGAAAATACAGACCAGTGTTCTCATCCATGAAACACACTCTGTTTTAACGCAAGAATCATCCTCTTCTTTCCAGCGTCTCTAAAACAGCAAGAAACATGAGCATGCCCAGAAAAAAAGAACTGTGTTTCCTACACATTCGGATCATATCTAGTTGAACTCTGCTTACGAAACTGTAACAAACCACAGCATGTGTTACATAGATGCTCTTTAGTTAATAGTGAAAATCGTGTTGGGTTCGTGAACTGTGTAAATTTTTTTGAGCAGAAAAAATCACTGGGTTTACTGCAAATGAACTCTTGCTTGTAGGAAGACACAGAGATTTTGGTTTAACTCCGTTTGTGAAGGGAAATTCAGACCAGTGTTCTCCTCCCTGAAACACCCTCTGTTTTAAGGCAAGAAGCATGCTCTTCCGTCCAGAGTCTGCAATACAGCAAGAAACATGAGCATGCACAGAAAAAAAGAACTGTGTTTCCTGCTCATACGGACCATATCTAGTTGAACTCTGCTTATGAAACTGTAACAAACCACAGCATGTGTTACAGAGATGCTCTTTAGTTAATAGTGAAAAACGAGTTGGGTTCATGAACTCTGTAAATTCATTTGAGCCGAAAAACCCCTGGGATTACCGGAAGTGAACTCTTGCTTGTAGGAAGACACAGAGGCTTTGGTTTAACTCCATTTGTGAAGGGAAATTCAGAACAGTGTTCTCATCCATGAAACACCCTCTGTTTTAACGCAAGAAGCATCCTCTTCTGTCCAGAGTCTGCAATACAGCAAGAAATATGAGCATATCCAGAAAAAATGAACTGTGTTTCCTACTCATACGGACCATATCTACTTGAACTCTGATTATGAAATTGTAACAAACCACAGCATCTCTTACATAGATGCTCTTTAGTTAATAGTGAAAATCGTGTTGGGTTCGTGAACTTTGTAAATTCATTTGAGCCGAAAAATCACTGGGTTTACCGGGAATGAACTCTTGCTTGTATTAAGACAAAGACGCTTTCGTTTCACTCCGTTTGTGAAGGGAAATTCACACCAGAGATCTCATCCATGAAACACACTCTGTTTTAACGCATAGAGCATGCTCTTCTTTCCAGCGTCTCTAATAAAGCAAGAAACAAGAGCATGCCCAGAAAAAAAGAACTGTGTTTCCTACTCATACGGATCATATCTAGTTGAACTCTGCTTACAAAACTGTAACAAACCACAGCATGTGTTACATAGGTGCTCTTTAGTTAATAGTGAAAATCGTGTTGGGTTCGTCAACTGTGTAAATTCATTGGAGACGAAAAATCACTGGGTGTACTGGGAATGACTCTTGCTTATAAGAAGACACAGAGCCTTTGGTTTAACTCCGTTTCTGAAGGAAAGTTCAGACCAGTGTTCTCATCCATGAAACACCCTCTGTTTTAAGGAAAGAAGCATCCTCTTCTGTCCAGAGTCTGCAATACAGCAAGAAATATGAGCATGTCCAGAAAAAATGAACTGTGTTTCCTACTCATACGGACCATATCTACTTGAACTCTGATTTTGAAACTGTAACAAACCACAGCATCTCTTACATAGATGCTCTTTAGTTAATAGTAAAAATCGTGTTGGGTTCGTGAACAGTGTAAATTCATTTGAGCCGAAAAATAACTGGGTTTAACGGAAATGAACTCATTCTAGTAGGAAGACACAGAGACTTTGGTTTAACTCCGTTTCTGAAGGAAAATTCAGACGAGTGTTCTCACCCATGTAACATACTCTCTTTTAAAGGAAGAAGCATGCTCTTCTTTCCAGCGTCTCCAATAAAGCAGGAAACATGAGCATGTCCAGCAAAAAAGAACTGTGTTTCCTATTCATACGGACCATATCTAGTTGAACTCTGCTTATGAAACTGTAACAAACCTCAGCATGTGTTACATAGATGCTCTTTAGTTAATAGTCAAAAACATGTTGGGTTCATGAACTGTGTAAATTCATTTGAGCCGAAAAAACCCTGGGTTTACCGGAAATGAACTCTTCTTGTAGGAAGACACAGAGCCTATGATTTAACTCCGTTTCTGAAGGAAAATACAGACCAGTGTTGTCATCCATGAAACACCCTCTGTTTAAACGCAAGAAGCATCCTCTTCTCTACAGAGTCTGCAATACAGCAAGAAATATGAGCATGTTCAGAAAAAAGGAACTGTGTTTCCTACTCATACGGACCATATCTTCTTGAATTCTGATTATGAAACTGTAACAAACCACAGCATCTCTTACATAGATGCTCTTTAGTTAATAGTGAAAAACATGTTGGATTTGTGAACTGTGTAAATTCATTTGAGCCTAAGAAATCACTGGGTTTACTGGAAATGAACTCTTGCTTGTAGGAGGACACAGAGAATTTTGTTTAACTCCGTTTCTGAAGGAAAATTCAGACCAGTGTTCTCCTCCATGAAACACACTCTGTTTTAACGCAAGAAGCATCCTCTTCTTTCCAGCGTCTCTAATACAGCAAGAAACATGAGCATGCCCAGAAAAAAAGAACTGTGTTTCCTACTCATTCGGATCATATCTAGTTGAACTCTGCTTACGAAACTGTAACAAACCACAGCATGTGTTACATAGATGCTCTTTAGTTAATAGTGAAAAACATGTTGGGTTCATTAACTGTGTAAATTCATTTGAGCCGAAAAAACCCTGGGTTTACCGGAAATGAACTCTTCTTGTAGGAAGACACAGAGCCTATGATTTAACTCCGTTTCTGAAGGAAAATACAGACCAGTGTTGTCATCCATGAAACACCCTCTGTTTAAACGCAAGAAGCATCCTCTTCTGTCCAGAGTCTGCACTACAGCAAGAAATATGAGCATGTCCAGAGAAAATGAACTGTGTTTCCTACTCATACTCACCATATGTACTTGAACTCTGATTATGAAACTGTAACAAACCACAGCATCTCTTACATAGATGCTCTTTAGTTAATAGTGAAAAACATGTGGGATTCGTGAACTGTGTAAATGCATTTGAGCGAAAAATCACTGTGTTTACCGGAAATGAACTCTTGCTTGTTGGAAGACACAGAGGCTTTGGTTTAATTCCGTTTGTGAAGGAAATTCAGACCAGTGTTCTCATCCATGATACACCCTCTGTTTCAACGTAAGATGCATCCTCTTCTGTCCAGAGTCTGAAATACAGCAAGAAATATGAGCATGTGCAGAAAAAGAACTGTGTTTCCTACTCATACGGACCATATGTAGTTGAACTCTGTTATGAAACTGTGACAAACTACAGAATGTGTTACATAGATGGTCTTTAGTTAATAGTGAAAAACGTGTTGGGTCCATGAACTGTGTAAATTCATTAGACCCGAAAAATCACTGGGTTTACTGAAAATGAACTCTTGCTTATAGGAAGACACAGAGACTTTGGTTTAACTCCGTTTCTGAAGGAAAATTCAGACCAGTGTTCTCTTCCATGAAACATACTCTGTTTTAACGCAAGAAGCATCCTCTTCTGTCCAGAGTCTGCAATACAGCAAGAAACATGAGCATGCCCAGAAAAAAAGAACTGGGTTTCCTACGCATACGGACCATATGTACTTGAACTCTGATTATGAAACTGTAACAAACCACAGCAACTCTTACATAGATGCTCTTTAGTTAATAGTGAAAAACATGTTGGATTCGTGATCTGTGTAAATTCATTTGAGCCGAAAAATCACTGGGTTTACCGGATATGAACTCTTGCTTGTGGGAAGACACAGAGACTTTGGTTTCACTCTGTTTCTGAAGGAAAATTCAGACCAGTGTTCTCATCCATGAAACATACTCTGTTTTAACGCAAGAAGCATCCTCTTCTTTCCAGCGTCTCTAATACAGCAAGAAACATGAGCATGCCCAGAAAAAAAGAGCTGTGTTTCTTACACATAAGGACCATATCTAGTTGAATCTGCTTATGAAACAGTAACAAACCACAGCATCTCTTACATAGATGCTCTTTAGTTAATAGTGAAAACCGTGTTGGGTTCTTGAACTGTGTAAATTCATTTGAGCCGAAAAAATCACTGGGTTTACCGGAAATGAACTCTTGCTTTTAAGAAGACACAGAGTATTTTGTTTAACTCCGTTTCTGAAGGAAAATTCAGACCAGTGTTCTCTTCCATGAAACACCCTCTGTTTCAACGCAAGATGCATCCTCTTCTGTCCAGAGTCTGCAATACAGCAAGAAATATTAGCATGTCCAGAAAAAAAGAACTGTGTTTCCTACTCATACGGACCCTATCTAGTTGAACTCTGCTTATGAAACTGTAACAAACCACAGCATGTGTTACATAGATGCTCTTTAGTTAATAGTGAAAATCATGTTGGGTTCGTGAACTGTGTAAATTCATTTGAGCCGAAAAAATCACTGGGTTTACCGGAAATGAACTCTTGCTTGTAGGAAGACACAGAGGCTTTGGTTTAACTCCGTTTGTGAAGGGAAATTCAGACCAGTGTTCTCATCCATGAAACATACTCTGTTTTAACGCAAGAAGCATCCTCTTCTTTCCAGCATCTCTAATACAGCAAGAAACATGATCATGCCCAGAAATAAAGAATTGTGTTTCCTACTCATACGGACCATATCTAGTTGAACTCTGCTTATGAAACTGAAAGAAACCACAGCATGTGTTACATAGATGCTCTTTAGTTAATAGTGAAAATCGTGTGGGGTTCGTGAACTGTGTAAATTCATTTGAGCCAAAAAACCCCTGGGTGTACCGGAAATGACTCTTGCTGATGAGAAAACACAGAGCCTTTGGTTTAACTCCGTTTCTGAAGGAAAATTCAGACCAGTGTTCTCATCCATGAAACACCCTCTGTTTTAACGCAAGAAGCATGCTCTTCTGTCCAGAGTCTTCAATACAGCCAGAAATATGAGCATGTCCAGAAAACAGAACTGTGTTTCCTACTCATACGGACCATATCTAGTTGAACTCTGCTTATGAAACTGTAACAAACCACAGCAAGTGTTACAAAGATGCTCTTTAGTTAATAGTGAAAAACGTGTTGGGTTCATGAACTGTGTAAATTCATTTGAGCCGAAAAACCCATGGGATTACCGGAAATGAACTCTTGCTTGTATTAAGACACAGAGGCTTTGGTTTCACTCCGTTAGTGCAGGGAAATTCACACCAGAGTTCTCATCCATGAAACACACTCTGTTTTAACGCAAAGAGGATGCTCTTCTTTCCAGCGTCTCTAATACAGCAAGAAACATGAGCATGTCCAGAAAAAAAGAACTGTGTTTCCAACTCATACGGACCATATCTAGTTGAACTCTGCTTATGAAACTGTAACAAACCACAGCATGTGTTACATAGATGCTCTTTAGTTAATAGTGAAAAACGTGTTGGGTTCATGAACTGTGTAAATTCATTTGACCCTAAAAATCACTGGGTTTACCGGAAATGAACTCTTGCTTGTAGGAAGACACAGAGACTCTGGTTTAACTCCGTTTCTGAAGGAAAATTCAGACCAGTGTTCTCATGCATGAAACACCCTCTGTTTTAAGGCAAGAAGCATCCTCTTCTGTCCAGACTCTGCAATACAGCAAGAAATATGAGCATGTCAGGAAAAATTAACTGTGTTTCCTACTCATATGTACCATATCAACTTGAACTCTGATTATGAAACTGTAACAAACCAAAGCATCTCTTACATAGATGCTCTTTAGTTAATAGTGAAAATCGTGTTGGGTTCGTGAACTGTGTAAATTCATTTGAGCCGAAATATCACTGGGTGTACCGGAAATGACTCTTGCTTATAAAAAGACACAAAGCCTTTGATTTAACTCCATTTCTGAAGGAAAATACAGACCAGTGTTCTCATCCATGAAACACCCTCTGTTTTAACGAAAGAAGCATCCTCTTCTGTCCAGAATCTGCAGTACAGCAAGAAATATGAGCATGTCCAGAAAAAATGAACTGTATTTCCTACTCATACGGACCATATCTACTTGAACTCTCCTTATGAAACTGTAACAAACCACAGTATCTCTTACATAGATGCTCTTTAGTTAATAGTAAAAATCGTGTTGGGTTCGTGAACTGTGTAAATTCATTTGAGCCGAAAAATAACTGGGTTTAACGGAAATGAACTCATTCTAGTAGGAAGACACAGAGACTTTGGTTTAACTCTGTTTCTGAAGGAAAATTCAGACGAGTGTTCTCACCCATGTAACATACTCTCTTTTAAAGGAAGAAGCATGCTCTTCTTTCCAGCGTCTCCAATAAGCAGGAAACATGAGCATGCCCAGCAAAAAAGAACTGTGTTTCCTATTCATACGGAACATATCTAGTTGAACTCTACTTATGAAACTGTAACAAACCTCAGCATGTGTTACATAGATGCTCTTTAGTTAATAGTGAAAAACATGTTGGTTTCATGAACTGTGTAAATTCATTTGAGCCGAAAAACCCCTGGGTTTACCGGAAATGAACTCTTCTTGTAGGAAGACACAGAGCCTTTGATTTAACTCCGTTTCTGAAGGAAAATATAGACCAGTGTTTTCATCCATGAAACACCCTCTGTTTAAACGCAAGAAGCATCCTGTTCTGTCCAGAGTCTGCAATACAGCAAGAAATATGAGCATGTCCAGAAAAAAGGAACTGTGTTTCCTACTCATACGGACCATATCTTCTTGAATTCTGATTATGAAACTGTAACAAACCACAGCATCTCTTACATAGATGCTCTTTAGTTAATAGTGAAAAACATGTTGGATTTGTGAACTGTGTAAATTCATTTGAGCCTAAAAATCACTCGGGTTACTGGAAATGAACTCTTGCTTGTAGGAGGACACAGACAATTTTGTTTAACTCCGTTTCTGAAGGAAAATTCAGACCAGTGTTCTCCTCCATGAAACACACTCTGTTTTAACGCAAGAAGCATCCTCTTCTTTCCAGCGTCTCTAATACAGCAAGAAACATGAGCATGCCCAGAAAAAAAGAACTGTGTTTCCTACTCATACGGACCATATCTACTTGAACTCTGATTATGAAACTGTAACAAACCACAGCATCTCTTACATAGATGCTCTTTAGTTAATAGTAAAAATCGTGTTGGGTTCGTGAACTGTGTAAATTCATTTGAGCCGAAAAATAACTGGGTTTAACGGAAATGAAATCATTCTAGTAGGAAGACACAGAGACTTTGGTTTAACTCCTTTTCTGAAGGAAAATTCAGACGAGTGTTCTCACCCATGTAACATACTCTCTTTTAAAGGAAGAATCATGCTCTTCTTTCCAGCGTCTCCAACAAAGCAGGAAACATGAGCATGCCCAGCAAAAAAGAACTGTGTTTCCTATTCATACGGACCATATCTAGTTGAACTCTGCTTATGAAACTGTAACAAACCTCAGCATGTGTTACATAGATGCTCTTTAGTTAATAGTGAAAAACATGTTGGGTTCATGAACTGGGTAAATTCATTTGAGCCGAAAAACCCCTGGGTTTACCGGAAATGAACTCTTCTTGTAGGAAGACACAGAGCCTTTGATTTAACTCCGTTTCTGAAGGAAAATACAGACCAGTGTTCTCATCCATGAAACACACTCTGTTTTAACGCAAGAATCATCCTCTTCTTTCCAGCGTCTCTAATACAGCAAGAAACATGAGCATGCCCAGAAAAAAAGAACTGTGTTTCCTACACATTCGGATCATATCTAGTTGAACTCTGCTTACGAAACTGTAACAAACCACAGCATGTGTTACATAGATGCTCTTTAGTTAATAGTGAAAATCGTGTTGGGTTCGTGAACTGTGTAAATTTTTTTGAGCAGAAAAAATCACTGGGTTTACTGCAAATGAACTCTTGCTTGTAGGAAGACACAGAGATTTTGGTTTAACTCCGTTTGTGAAGGGAAATTCAGACCAGTGTTCTCCTCCCTGAAACACCCTCTGTTTTAAGGCAAGAAGCATGCTCTTCCGTCCAGAGTCTGCAATACAGCAAGAAACATGAGCATGCACAGAAAAAAAGAACTGTGTTTCCTGCTCATACGGACCATATCTAGTTGAACTCTGCTTATGAAACTGTAACAAACCACAGCATGTGTTACATAGATGCTCTTTAGTTAATAGTGAAAAACGAGTTGGGTTCATGAACTCTGTAAATTCATTTGAGCCGAAAAACCCCTGGGATTACCGGAAGTGAACTCTTGCTTGTAGGAAGACACAGAGGCTTTGGTTTAACTCCATTTGTGAAGGGAAATTCAGAACAGTGTTCTCATCCATGAAACACCCTCTGTTTTAACGCAAGAAGCATCCTCTTCTGTCCAGAGTCTGCAATACAGCAAGAAATATGAGCATATCCAGAAAAAATGAACTGTGTTTCCTACTCATACGGACCATATCTACTTGAACTCTGATTATGAAATTGTAACAAACCACAGCATCTCTTACATAGATGCTCTTTAGTTAATAGTGAAAATCGTGTTGGGTTCGTGAACTTTGTAAATTCATTTGAGCCGAAAAATCACTGGGTTTACCGGGAATGAACTCTTGCTTGTATTAAGACAAAGACGCTTTCGTTTCACTCCGTTTGTGAAGGGAAATTCACACCAGAGATCTCATCCATGAAACACACTCTGTTTTAACGCATAGAGCATGCTCTTCTTTCCAGCGTCTCTAATAAAGCAAGAAACAAGAGCATGCCCAGAAAAAAAGAACTGTGTTTCCTACTCATACGGATCATATCTAGTTGAACTCTGCTTACAAAACTGTAACAAACCACAGCATGTGTTACATAGGTGCTCTTTAGTTAATAGTGAAAATCGTGTTGGGTTCGTCAACTGTGTAAATTCATTGGAGACGAAAAATCACTGGGTTTAACGGAAATGAACTCATTCTAGTAGGAAGACACAGAGACTTTGGTTTAACTCCGTTTCTGAAGGAAAATTCAGACGAGTGTTCTCACCCATGTAACATACTCTCTTTTAAAGGAAGAAGCATGCTCTTCTTTCCAGCGTCTCCAATAAAGCAGGAAACATGAGCATGTCCAGCAAAAAAGAACTGTGTTTCCTATTCATACGGACCATATCTAGTTGAACTCTGCTTATGAAACTGTAACAAACCTCAGCATGTGTTACATAGATGCTCTTTAGTTAATAGTCAAAAACATGTTGGGTTCATGAACTGTGTAAATTCATTTGAGCCGAAAAAACCCTGGGTTTACCGGAAATGAACTCTTCTTGTAGGAAGACACAGAGCCTATGATTTAACTCCGTTTCTGAAGGAAAATACAGACCAGTGTTGTCATCCATGAAACACCCTCTGTTTAAACGCAAGAAGCATCCTCTTCTCTACAGAGTCTGCAATACAGCAAGAAATATGAGCATGTTCAGAAAAAAGGAACTGTGTTTCCTACTCATACGGACCATATCTTCTTGAATTCTGATTATGAAACTGTAACAAACCACAGCATCTCTTACATAGATGCTCTTTAGTTAATAGTGAAAAACATGTTGGATTTGTGAACTGTGTAAATTCATTTGAGCCTAAGAAATCACTGGGTTTACTGGAAATGAACTCTTGCTTGTAGGAGGACACAGAGAATTTTGTTTAACTCCGTTTCTGAAGGAAAATTCAGACCAGTGTTCTCCTCCATGAAACACACTCTGTTTTAACGCAAGAAGCATCCTCTTCTTTCCAGCGTCTCTAATACAGCAAGAAACATGAGCATGCCCAGAAAAAAAGAACTGTGTTTCCTACTCATTCGGATCATATCTAGTTGAACTCTGCTTACGAAACTGTAACAAACCACAGCATGTGTTACATAGATGCTCTTTAGTTAATAGTGAAAAACATGTTGGGTTCATTAACTGTGTAAATTCATTTGAGCCGAAAAAACCCTGGGTTTACCGGAAATGAACTCTTCTTGTAGGAAGACACAGAGCCTATGATTTAACTCCGTTTCTGAAGGAAAATACAGACCAGTGTTGTCATCCATGAAACACCCTCTGTTTAAACGCAAGAAGCATCCTCTTCTGTCCAGAGTCTGCACTACAGCAAGAAATATGAGCATGTCCAGAGAAAATGAACTGTGTTTCCTACTCATACTCACCATATGTACTTGAACTCTGATTATGAAACTGTAACAAACCACAGCATCTCTTACATAGATGCTCTTTAGTTAATAGTGAAAAACATGTGGGATTCGTGAACTGTGTAAATGCATTTGAGGGAAAAATCACTGTGTTTACCGGAAATGAACTCTTGCTTGTTGGAAGACACAGAGGCTTTGGTTTAATTCCGTTTGTGAAGGAAATTCAGACCAGTGTTCTCATCCATGATACACCCTCTGTTTCAACGTAAGATGCATCCTCTTCTGTCCAGAGTCTGAAATACAGCAAGAAATATGAGCATGTGCAGAAAAAGAACTGTGTTTCCTACTCATACGGACCATATGTAGTTGAACTCTGTTATGAAACTGTGACAAACTACAGAATGTGTTACATAGATGGTCTTTAGTTAATAGTGAAAAACGTGTTGGGTCCATGAACTGTGTAAATTCATTAGACCCGAAAAATCACTGGGTTTACTGAAAATGAACTCTTGCTTATAGGAAGACACAGAGACTTTGGTTTAACTCCGTTTCTGAAGGAAAATTCAGACCAGTGTTCTCTTCCATGAAACATACTCTGTTTTAACGCAAGAAGCATCCTCTTCTGTCCAGAGTCTGCAATACAGCAAGAAATATGAGCATGTCCTGAAAAAAAGAACTGTGTTTCCTACTCATACGGACTATATCTAGTTGAACTCTGCTTATGAAACTGTAACAAACCACAGCAAGTGTTACAAAGATGCTCTTTAGTTAATAGTGAAAAACGTGTTGGGTTCATGAACTGTGTAAATTCATTTGAGCCGAAAAACCCCTGTGTTTACCGGAAATGAACTCTTGCTTGTATTAAGACACAGAGGCTTTGGTTTCACTCCGTTAGTGCAGGGAAATTCACACCAGAGTTCTCCTCCATGAAACACACTCTGTTTTAACGCAAAGAGGATGCTCTTCTTTCCAGCGTCTTTAATACAGCAAGAAACATGAGCATGCCCAGAAAAAAAGAACTGTGTTTCCTACTCATACGGACCATATCTAGTTGAACTCTGCTTATGAAACTGTAACAAACCACAGCATGTGTTACATAGATGCTCTTTAGTTAATAGTGAAAAACGTGTTGGGTTCATGAACTGTGTAAATTCATTTGACCCTAAAAATCACTGGGTTTACCGGAAATGAACTCTTGCTTGTAGGAAGACACAGAGACTCTGGTTTAACTCCGTTTCTGAAGGAAAATTCAGACCAGTGTTCTCTTCCATGAAACATACACTGTTTTAACGCAAGAAGCATGTTCTTCTTTCCAGCGTCTCCAATAAAGCAGGAAACATGAGCATGCACAGAAAAAAAGAACTGTGTTTCCTGCTCATACGGACCATATCTAGTTGAACTCTGCTTATGAAACTGTAACAAACCACAGCATGTGTTACATAGATGCTCTTTAGTTAATAGTGAAAAACGAGTTGGGTTCATGAACTCTGTAAATTCATTTGAGCCGAAAAACCCCTGGGATTACCGGAAGTGAACTCTTGCTTGTAGGAAGACACAGAGGCTTTGGTTTAACTCCATTTGTGAAGGGAAATTCAGAACAGTGTTCTCATCCATGAAACACCCTCTGTTTTAACGCAAGAAGCATCCTCTTCTGTCCAGAGTCTGCAATACAGCAAGAAATATGAGCATATCCAGAAAAAATGAACTGTGTTTCCTACTCATACGGACCATATCTACTTGAACTCTGATTATGAAATTGTAACAAACCACAGCATCTCTTACATAGATGCTCTTTAGTTAATAGTGAAAATCGTGTTGGGTTCGTGAACTTTGTAAATTCATTTGAGCCGAAAAATCACTGGGTTTACCGGGAATGAACTCTTGCTTGTATTAAGACAAAGACGCTTTCGTTTCACTCCGTTTGTGAAGGGAAATTCACACCAGAGATCTCATCCATGAAACACACTCTGTTTTAACGCATAGAGCATGCTCTTCTTTCCAGCGTCTCTAATAAAGCAAGAAACAAGAGCATGCCCAGAAAAAAAGAACTGTGTTTCCTACTCATACGGATCATATCTAGTTGAACTCTGATTACAAAACTGTAACAAACCACAGCATGTGTTACATAGGTGCTCTTTAGTTAATAGTGAAAATCGTGTTGGGTTCGTCAACTGTGTAAATTCATTGGAGACGAAAAATCACTGGGTTTAACGGAAATGAACTCATTCTAGTAGGAAGACACAGAGACTTTGGTTTAACTCCGTTTCTGAAGGAAAATTCAGACGAGTGTTCTCACCCATGTAACATACTCTCTTTTAAAGGAAGAAGCATGCTCTTCTTTCCAGCGTCTCCAATAAAGCAGGAAACATGAGCATGTCCAGCAAAAAAGAACTGTGTTTCCTATTCATACGGACCATATCTAGTTGAACTCTGCTTATGAAACTGTAACAAACCTCAGCATGTGTTACATAGATGCTCTTTAGTTAATAGTCAAAAACATGTTGGGTTCATGAACTGTGTAAATTCATTTGAGCCGAAAAAACCCTGGGTTTACCGGAAATGAACTCTTCTTGTAGGAAGACACAGAGCCTATGATTTAACTCCGTTTCTGAAGGAAAATACAGACCAGTGTTGTCATCCATGAAACACCCTCTGTTTAAACGCAAGAAGCATCCTCTTCTCTACAGAGTCTGCAATACAGCAAGAAATATGAGCATGTTCAGAAAAAAGGAACTGTGTTTCCTACTCATACGGACCATATCTTCTTGAATTCTGATTATGAAACTGTAACAAACCACAGCATCTCTTACATAGATGCTCTTTAGTTAATAGTGAAAAACATGTTGGATTTGTGAACTGTGTAAATTCATTTGAGCCTAAGAAATCACTGGGTTTACTGGAAATGAACTCTTGCTTGTAGGAGGACACAGAGAATTTTGTTTAACTCCGTTTCTGAAGGAAAATTCAGACCAGTGTTCTCCTCCATGAAACACACTCTGTTTTAACGCAAGAAGCATCCTCTTCTTTCCAGCGTCTCTAATACAGCAAGAAACATGAGCATGCCCAGAAAAAAAGAACTGTGTTTCCTACTCATTCGGATCATATCTAGTTGAACTCTGCTTACGAAACTGTAACAAACCACAGCATGTGTTACATAGATGCTCTTTAGTTAATAGTGAAAAACATGTTGGGTTCATTAACTGTGTAAATTCATTTGAGCCGAAAAAACCCTGGGTTTACCGGAAATGAACTCTTCTTGTAGGAAGACACAGAGCCTATGATTTAACTCCGTTTCTGAAGGAAAATACAGACCAGTGTTGTCATCCATGAAACACCCTCTGTTTAAACGCAAGAAGCATCCTCTTCTGTCCAGAGTCTGCACTACAGCAAGAAATATGAGCATGTCCAGAGAAAATGAACTGTGTTTCCTACTCATACTCACCATATGTACTTGAACTCTGATTATGAAACTGTAACAAACCACAGCATCTCTTACATAGATGCTCTTTAGTTAATAGTGAAAAACATGTGGGATTCGTGAACTGTGTAAATGCATTTGAGGGAAAAATCACTGTGTTTACCGGAAATGAACTCTTGCTTGTTGGAAGACACAGAGGCTTTGGTTTAATTCCGTTTGTGAAGGAAATTCAGACCAGTGTTCTCATCCATGATACACCCTCTGTTTCAACGTAAGATGCATCCTCTTCTGTCCAGAGTCTGAAATACAGCAAGAAATATGAGCATGTGCAGAAAAAGAACTGTGTTTCCTACTCATACGGACCATATGTAGTTGAACTCTGTTATGAAACTGTGACAAACTACAGAATGTGTTACATAGATGGTCTTTAGTTAATAGTGAAAAACGTGTTGGGTCCATGAACTGTGTAAATTCATTAGACCCGAAAAATCACTGGGTTTACTGAAAATGAACTCTTGCTTATAGGAAGACACAGAGACTTTGGTTTAACTCCGTTTCTGAAGGAAAATTCAGACCAGTGTTCTCTTCCATGAAACATACTCTGTTTTAACGCAAGAAGCATCCTCTTCTGTCCAGAGTCTGCAATACAGCAAGAAATATGAGCATGTCCTGAAAAAAAGAACTGTGTTTCCTACTCATACGGACTATATCTAGTTGAACTCTGCTTATGAAACTGTAACAAACCACAGCAAGTGTTACAAAGATGCTCTTTAGTTAATAGTGAAAAACGTGTTGGGTTCATGAACTGTGTAAATTCATTTGAGCCGAAAAACCCCTGTGTTTACCGGAAATGAACTCTTGCTTGTATTAAGACACAGAGGCTTTGGTTTCACTCCGTTAGTGCAGGGAAATTCACACCAGAGTTCTCCTCCATGAAACACACTCTGTTTTAACGCAAAGAGGATGCTCTTCTTTCCAGCGTCTTTAATACAGCAAGAAACATGAGCATGCCCAGAAAAAAAGAACTGTGTTTCCTACTCATACGGACCATATCTAGTTGAACTCTGCTTATGAAACTGTAACAAACCACAGCATGTGTTACATAGATGCTCTTTAGTTAATAGTGAAAAACGTGTTGGGTTCATGAACTGTGTAAATTCATTTGACCCTAAAAATCACTGGGTTTACCGGAAATGAACTCTTGCTTGTAGGAAGACACAGAGACTCTGGTTTAACTCCGTTTCTGAAGGAAAATTCAGACCAGTGTTCTCTTCCATGAAACATACACTGTTTTAACGCAAGAAGCATGTTCTTCTTTCCAGCGTCTCCAATAAAGCAGGAAACATGAGCATGCCCAGAAAAAAAAAACTGTGTTTCCTATTCATGCCGACCATATCTAGTTGAACTCTGGTTATGAAACTGTAACAAACCTCAGCATGTGTTACATAGATGCTCTTCAGTTAATAGTGAAAAACATGATGGGTTCATGAACTGTGTAAATTCATTTTAGCCGAATAACCCCTGGGTTTACCGGAAATGAACTCTTGCTTGTAGGAAGACACAGAGGCTTTGGTTTCACTCCATTTGTGAAGGGAAATTAACAAGAGAGATGTCATCCATGAAACACACTCTGTTTTAACACAAAGAGCATGCTCTTCTTTCCAGCGTCTCTAATACAGCAAGAAACATGAGCATGCCCAGAAAAAAGAACTGTGTTTTGTACCACTACGGATCATATCTAGTTGAACTCTGCTTATGAAAGTGTAACAAACCACAGCATGTGTTCCATAGATGCTCTTTAGTTAATAGTGAAAATCGTGTTGGGTTCGTGAACTGTGTAAATTCATTTGAGGCGAAAAATCACTGGGTGCAGAGGAAATTACTCTTGCTTATAAGAAGACACAGAGCCTTTGGTTTAACTCCGTTTCTGAAGGAAAATTCAGACCAGTGTTCTCATGCATGAAACACCCTCTGTTTTAAGGCAAGAAGCATCCTCTTCTGTCCAGACTCTGCAATACAGCAAGAAATATGAGCATGTCAGGAAAAATTAACTGTGTTTCCTACTCATATGGACCATATCAACTTGAACTCTGATTATGAAACTGTAACAAACCAAATCATCTCTTACATAGATGCTCTTTAGTTAATAGTGAAAATCGTGTTGGGTTCGTGAACTGTGTAAATTCATTTGAGCCGAAATATCACTGGGTGTCCCGGAAATGAGTCTTGCTTGTAAAAAGACACAAAGCCTTTGATTTAACTCCATTTCTGAAAGAAAATACAGACCAGTGTTCTCATCCATGAAACACCCTCTGTTTTAAGGAAAGAAGCATCCTCTTCTGTCCAGAGTCTGCAATACAGCAAGAAATATGAGCACGTCCAGAAAAAAATGAACTGTGTTTCCTACTCATACGGACCATATATACTTGAACTCTGATTATGAAACTGTAACAAACCACAGCATCTCTTACATAGATGCTCTTTAGTTAATAGTAAAAATCGTGTTGGGTTCGTGAACTGTGTAAATTCATTTGAGCCGAAAAATAACTGGGTTTAACGGAAATGAAATCATTCTAGTAGGAAGACACAGAGACTTTGGTTTAACTCCGTTCCTGAAGGAAAATTCAGACGAGTGTTCTCACCCATGTAACATACTCTCTTTTAAAGGAAGAATCATGCTCTTCTTTCCAGCGTCTCCAATAAAGCAGGAAACATGAGCATGCCCAGCACAAAAGAACTGTGTTTCCTATTCATACGGACCATATCTAGTTGAACTCTGCTTATGAAACTGTAACAAACCTCAGCATGTGTTACATAGATGCTCTTTAGTTAATAGTGAAAAACATGTTGGGTTCATGAACTGTGTAAATTCATTTGAGCCGAAAAACCCCTGGGTTTACCGGAAAAGAACTCTTCTTGTAGGAAGACACAGAGCCTTTGATTTAACTCCGTTTCTGAAGGAAAATACAGACCAGTGTTCTCCTCCATGAAACACACTCTGTTTTAACGCAAGAAGCATCCTCTTCTTTCCAGCGTCTCTAATACAGCAAGAAACATGAGCATGCCCAGAAAAAAAGAACTGTGTTTCCTACACATTCGGATCATATCTAGTTGAACTCTGCTTACGAAACTGTAACAAACCACAGCATGTGTTACATAGATGCTCTTTAGTTAATAGTGAAAATCGTGTTGGGTTCGTGAACTGTGTAAATTTATTTGAGCAGAAAAAATCACTGGGTTTACTGCAAATGAACTCTTGCTTGTAGGAAGACACAGAGATTTTGGTTTAACTCCGTTTGTGAAGGGAAATTCAGACCAGTGTTCTCCTCCCTGAAACACCCTTGTTTTAAGGCAAGAAGCATGCTCTTCCGTCCAGAGTCTGCAATACAGCAAGAAACATGAGCATGCACAGAAAAAAAGAACTGTGTTTCCTGCTCATACGGACCATATCTAGTTGAACTCTGCTTATGAAACTGTAACAAACCACAGCATGTGTTACATAGATGCTCTTTAGTTAATAGTGAAAAACGAGTTGGGTTCATGAACTCTGTAAATTCATTTGAGCCGAAAAACCCCTGGGTTTACCGGAAGTGAACTCTTGCTTGTAGGAAGACACAGAGGCTTTGGTTTAACTCCATTTGTGAAGGGAAATTCAGAACAGTGTTCTCATCCATGAAACACCCTCTGTTTTAACGCAAGAAGCATCCTCTTCTGTCCAGAGTCTGCAATACAGCAAGAAATATGAGCATATCCAGAAAAAATGAACTGTGTTTCCTACTCATACGGACCATATCTACTTGAACTCTGATTATGAAACTGTAACAAACCACATCATCTCTTACATAGATGCTCTTTAGTTAATAGTGAAAATCGTGTTGGGTTCGTGAACTTTGTAAATTCATTTGAGCCGAAAAATCACTGGGTTTACCGGGAATGAACTCTTGCTTGTATTAAGACAAAGACGCTTTCGTTTCACTCCGTTTGTGAAGGGAAATTCACACCAGAGATCTCATCCATGAAACACACTCTGTTTTAACGCATAGAGCATGCTCTTCTTTCCAGCGTCTCTAATAAAGCAAGAAACATGAGCATGCCCAGAAAAAAAGAACTGTGTTTCCTACTCATACGGATCATATCTAGTTGAACTCTGCTTACAAAACTGTAACAAACCACAGCATGTGTTACATAGGTGCTCTTTAGTTAATAGTGAAAATCGTGTTGGGTTCGTCAACTGTGTAAATTCATTGGAGACGAAAAATCACTGGGTGTACTGGGAATGACTCTTGCTTATAAGAAGACACAGAGCCTTTGGTTTAACTCCGTTTCTGAAGGAAAGTTCAGACCAGTGTTCTCATCCATGAAACACCCTCTGTTTTAAGGAAAGAAGCATCCTCTTCTGTCCAGAGTCTGCAATACAGCAAGAAATATGAGCATGTCCAGAAAAAATGAACTGTGTTTCCTACTCATACGGACCATATCTACTTGAACTCTGATTTTGAAACTGTAACAAACCACAGCATCTCTTACATAGATGCTCTTTAGTTAATAGTAAAAATCGTGTTGGGTTCGTGAACAGTGTAAATTCATTTGAGCCAAAAAAAATAACTGGGTTTAACGGAAATGAACTCATTCTAATAGGAAGACACAGAGACTTTGGTTTAACTCCGTTTCTGAAGGAAAATTCAGACGAGTGTTCTCACCCATGTAACATACTCTCTTTTAAAGGAAGAAGCATGCTCTTCTTTCCAGCGTCTCCAATAAAGCAGGAAACATGAGCATGCCCAGCAAAAAAGAACTGTGTTTCCTATTCATACGGACCATATCTAGTTGATCTCTGCTTATGAAACTGTAACAAACCTCAGCATGTGTTACATAGATGCTCTTTAGTTAATAGTGAAAAACATGTTGGGTTCATGAACTGTGTAAATTCATTTGAGCCGAAAAAACCCTGGGTTTACCGGAAATGAACTCTTCTTGTAGGAAGACACAGAGCCTATGATTTAACTCCGTTTCTGAAGGAAAATACAGACCAGTGTTGTCATCCATGAAACACCCTCTGTTTAAACGCAAGAAGCATCCTCTTCTGTCCAGAGTCTGCAGTACAGCAAGAAATATGAGCATGTTCAGAAAAAAGGAACTGTGTTTCCTATTCATACGGACCATATCTAGTTGAACTCTGCTTATGAAACTGTAACAAACCTCAGCATGTGTTACATAGATGCTCTTCAGTTAATAGTGAAAAAGATGATGGGTTCATGAACTGTGTAAATTCATTTGAGCCGAATAACCCCTGGGTTTACCGGAAATGAACTCTTGCTTGTAGGAAGACACAGAGGCTTTGGTTTCACTCCATTTGTGAAGGGAAATTCACACGAGAGATCTCATCCATGAAACACACTCTGTTTTAACACAAAGAGCATGCTCTTCTTTCCAGCGTCTCTAATACAGCAAGAAACAAGAGCATGCCCAGAAAAAAGAACTGTGTTTTGTACTACTACGGATCATATCTAGTTGAACTCTGCTTATGAAAGTGTAACAAACCACAGCATGTGTTCCATAGATGCTCTTTAGTTAATAGTGAAAATCGTGTTGGGTTCGTGAACTGTGTAAATTCATTTGAGGCGAAAAATCACTGGGTGCAGAGGAAATTACTCTTGCTTATAAAAAGACACAAAGCCTTTGATTTAACTCCATTTCTGAAGGAAAATACAGACCAGTGTTCTCATCCATGAAACACCCTCTGTTTTAAGGAAAGAAGCATCCTCTTCTGTCCAGAGTCTGCAATACAGCAAGAAATATGAGCATGTCCAGAAAAAATGAACTGTGTTTCCTACTCATACGGACCATATCTACTTGAACTCTGATTATGAAACTGTAACAAACCACAGCATCTCTTACATAGATGCTCTTTAGTTAATAGTAAAAATCGTGTTGGGTTCGTGAACTGTGTAAATTCATTTGAGCCGAAAAATAACTGTGTTTAACGGAAATGAACTCATTCTAGTAGGAAGACACAGAGATTTTGGTTTAACTCCGTTTCTGAAGGAAAATTCAGACGAGTGTTCTCACCCATGTAACATACTCTCTTTTAAAGGAAGAAGCATGCTCTTCTTTCCAGCGTCTCCAATAAAGCAGGAATCATGAGCATGACCAGCAAAAAAGAACTGTGTTTCCTATTCATACGGACCATATCTAGTTGAACTCTGCTTATGAAACTGTAACAAACCTCAGCATGTGTTACATAGATGCTCTTTAGTTAATAGTGAAAAACATGTTGGGTTCATGAACTGTGTAAATTCATTTGAGCCGAAAAACCCCTGGGTTTACCGGAAAAGAACTCTTCTTGTAGGAAGACCCAGAGCCTATGATTTAACTCCGTTTCTGAAGGAAAATACAGACCAGTGTTGTCATCCATGAAACACCCTCTGTTTAAACGCAAGAAGCATCCTCTTCTGTCCAGAGTCTGCAATACAGCAAGAAATATGAGCATGTTCAGAAAAAAGGAACTGTGTTTCCTACTCATACGGACCATATCTTCTTGAATTCTGATCATGAAACTGTAACAAACCACAGCATCTCTTACATAGATGCTCTTTAGTTAATAGTGAAAAACATGTTGGATTTGTGAACTGTGTAAATTCATTTGAGCCTAAAAATAACTGGGTTTACTGGAAATGTACTATTGCTTGTAGGATGACACAGAGATTTTGGTTTAACTCCGTTTGTGAAGGAAATTCAGACCAGTGTTCTCATCCATGATACACCCTCTGTTTGAACGTAAGATGCATCCTCTTCTGTCCAGAGTCTGAAATACAGCAAGAAATATGAGCATGTGCAGAAAAAGAACTGTGTTTCCTACTCATACGGACCATATGTAGTTGAACTCTGTTATGAAACTGTGACAAACTACAGAATGTGTTACATAGATGGTCTTTAGTTAATAGTGAAAAACGTGTTGGGTCCATGAACTGTGTAAATTCATTAGACCCGAAAAATCACTGGGTTTACTGAAAATGAACTCTTGCTTATAGGAAGACACAGAGACTTTGGTTTAACTCCGTTTCTGAAGGAAAATTCAGACCAGTGTTCTCTTCCATGAAACATACTCTGTTTTAATGCAAGAAGCATGCTCTTCTTTCCAGCGTCTCCAATAAAGCAGGAAACATGAGCATGCCAAGCAAAAAAGAACTGTGTTTCCTCTTCATGCGGACCATATCTAGTTGAACTCTGCTTATGAAACTGTAACAAACCTCAGCAAGTGTTACATCGATGCTCTTTAGTTAATACGAAAAACATGTTGGGTTCATGAACTGTGTAAATTCATTTGAGCCGAAAAAACCCTGGGTTTACCGGAAATTAACTCTTGCTTGTATTAAGACACAGTGGCTTTGGTTTCACTCTGTTAGTGCAGGGAAATTCACACCAGAGTTCTCATCCATGAAACACACTCTGTTTTAACGCAAAGAGGATGCTCTTCTTTCCAGCGTCTCTAATACAGCAAGAAACATGAGCATGCCCAGAAAAAAAGAACTGTGTTTCCTACTCATACGGACCATATCTAGTTGAACTCTGCTTATGAAACTGTAACAAACCACAGCATGTGTTACATAGATGCTCTTTAGTTAATAGTGAAAATCGTGTTGGTTTCATGAACTGTGTAAATTCATTTGAACCGAAAAATCACTGGGTGTACCGGAAATGTCTCTTGCTTATAAGAAGACACAGAGGCTTTGGTTTAACTCCGTTTCTGAAGGAAAATCAGACCAGTGTTCTCATCCATGAAACACCCTCTGTTTTAACGCAAGAAGCATGCTCTTCTGTTCAGAGTCTGCAATACAGCAAGAAATATGAGCATGTCCAGAAAAAATGAACTGTGTTTCCTACTAATACGGACCATATGTACTTGAACTCTGATTATGAAACTGTAACAAACCACACGCATCTCTTACATAGATGCTCTTTAGTTAATAGTGAAAAACGTGTTGGGTTCGTGAACTGTAAATTCATTTGAGCCAAAAAATCACTGGGTTTACCGGATATGAACTCTTGCTTGTAGGAAGACACAGAGGCTTTGGTTTAACTCCGTTTGTGAAGGGAAATTCAGACCAGTGTTCTCATCCATGAAACACCCTCTGTTTCATCGCAAGATGCATCCTCTTCTGACCAGAGTCTGCAATACAGCAAGAAATATGAGCATGTCCAGAAAAAAAGAACTGTGTTTCCTATTCATACGGACCATATCTAGTTGAACTCTGCTTATGAAACTGTATAACAAACCACAGCATGTGTTACATAGATGGTCTTTAGTTAATAGTGAAAAACGTGTTGGGTTCATGAACTGTGTAAATTCATTTGAGCCGAATAACCCCTGGGTTTACCGGAAATGAACTCTTGCTTGTAGGAAGACACAGAGGCTTTGGTTTCACTCCATTTGTGAAGGGAAATTCACACGAGAGATCTCATCCATGAAACACACTCTGTTTTAACACAAAGAGCATGCTCTTCTTTCCAGCGTCTCTAATACAGCAAGAAACAAGAGCATGCCCAGAAAAAAGAACTGTGTTTCGTACTACTACGGATCATATCTAGTTGAACTCTGCTTATGAAAGTGTAACAAACCACAGCATGTGTTCCATAGATGCTCTTTAGTTAATAGTGAAAATCGTGTTGGGTTCGTGAACTGTGTAAATTCATTTGAGGCGAAAAATCACTGGGTGCAGAGGAAATTACTCTTGCTTATAAGAAGACACAGAGCCTTTGGTTTAACTCCGTTTCTGAAGGAAAATTCAGACCAGTGTTCTCATGCATGAAACACCCTCTGTTTTAAGGCAAGAAGCATCCTCTTCTGTCCAGACTCTGCAATACAGCAAGAAATATTTGCATGTCAGGAAAAATTAACTGTGTTTCCTACTCATATGGACCATATCAACTTGAACTCTGATTATGAAACTGTAACAAACCAAAGCATCTCTTACATACATGCTCTTTAGTTAATAGTGAAAATCGTGTTGGGTTCGTGAACTGTGTAAATTCATTTGAGCCGAAATATCACTGGGTGTACCGGAAATGACTCTTGCTTATAAAAAGACACAAAGCCTTTGATTTAACTCCATTTCTGAAGGAAAATACAGACCAGTGTTCTCATCCATGAAACACCCTCTGTTTTAAGGAAAGAAGCATCCTCTTCTGTCCAGAGTCTGCAATACAGCAAGAAATATGAGCATGTCCAGAAAAAATGAACTGTGTTTCCTACTCATACGGACCATATCTACTTGAACTCTGATTATGAAACTGTAACAAACCACAGCATCTCTTACATAGATGCTCTTTAGTTAATAGTAAAAATCGTGTTGGGTTCGTGAACTGTGTAAATTCATTTGAGCCGAAAAATAACTGGGTTTAACGGAAATGAACTCATTCTAGTAGGAAGACACAGAGATTTTGGTTTAACTCCGTTTCTGAAGGAAAATTCAGACGAGTGTTCTCACCCATGTAACATACTCTCTTTTAAAGGAAGAAGCATGCTCTTCTTTCCAGCGTCTCCAATAAAGCAGGAAACATGAGCATGACCAGCAAAAAAGAACTGTGTTTCCTATTCATGCCGACCATATCTAGTTGAACTCTGGTTATGAAACTGTAACAAACCTCAGCATGTGTTACATAGATGCTCTTTAGTTAATAGTGAAAAACATGTTGTTTTCATGAACTGTGTAAATTCATTTGAGCCGAAAAAACCCTGGGTTTACCGGAAATGAACTCTTCTTGTAGGAAGACACAGAGCTTATGATTTAACTCCGTTTCTAAAGGAAAATACAGACCAGTGTTGTCATCCATGAAACACCCTCTGTTTAAACGCAAGAAGCATCCTCTTCTGTCCAGAGTCTGCAATACAGCAAGAAATATGAGCATGTTCAGAAAAAAGGAACTGTGTTTCCTACTCATACGGACCATATCTTCTTGAATTCTGATCATGAAACTGTAACAAACCACAGCATCTCTTACATAGATGCTCTTTAGTTAATAGTGAAAAACATGTTGGATTTGTGAACTGTGTAAATTCATTTGAGCCTAAAAATCACTGGGTTTACTGGAAATGAACTATTGCTTGTAGGAAGACACAGAGATTTTGGTTTAACTCCGTTTGTGAAGGGAAATTCAGACCAGTGTTCTCCTCCATTAAACACCCTCTGTTTTAAGGCAAGAAGCATGCTCTTCCGTCCAGAGTCTGCAATACAGCAAGAAACATGAGCATGCACAGAAAAAAAGAACTGTGTTTCCTGCTCATACGGACCATATCTAGTTGAACTCTGCTTATGAAACTGTAACAAACCACAGCATGTGTTACATAGATGCTCTGTAGTTAATAGTGTAAAACGAGTTGGGTTCATGAACTCTGTAAATTCATTTGAGCCGAAAAACCCCTGGGATTACCGGAAGTGAACTCTTGCTTGTAGGAAGACACAGAGGCTTTGGTTTAACTCCATTTGTGAAGGGAAATTCAGACCAGTGTTCTCATCCATGAAACACCCTCTGCTTTAACGCAAGAAGCATCCTCTTCTGTCCAGAGTCTGCAATACTGCAAGAAATATGAGCATATCCAGAAAAAATGAACTGTGTTTCCTACTCATATGGAACATATCTACTTGAACTCCTATTATGAAACTGTAACAAACCACAGCATCTCTTACATAGATGCTCTTTAGTTAATAGTGAAAATCGTGTTGGGTTCGTGAACTTTGTAAATTCATTTGAGCCGAAAAATCACTGGGTTTACCGGGAATGAACTCTTGCTTGTATTAAGACAAAGACGCTTTGGTTTCACTCCGTTTGTGAAGGGAAATTCACACCAGAGATCTCATCCATGAAACACACTCTGTTTTAACGCATAGAGCATGCTCTTCTTTCCAGCGTCTCTAATAAAGCAAGAAACATGAGCATGCCCAGAAAAAAAGAACTGTGTTTCCTACTCATACGGACCATATCTAGTTGAACTCTGCTTATGAAACTGTAACAAACCACAGCATGTGTTACATAGATGCTCTTTAGTTAATAGTGAAAATCGTGTTGGGTTCGTCAACTGTGTAAATTCATTTGAGACGAAAAATCACTGGGTGTACCGGGAATGACTCTTACTTATAAGAAGACACAGAGCCTTTGGTTTAACTCCGTTTCTGAAGGAAAGTTCAGACCAGTGTTCTCATCCATGAAACACCCTCTGTTTTAACGCAAGAAGCATCCTCTTCTGTCCAGAGTCTGCACTACAGCAAGAAATATGAGCATGTCCAGAGAAAATGAACTGTGTTTCCTACTCATACTCACCATATGTACTTGAACTCTGATTATGAAACTGTAACAAACCACAGCATCTCTTACATAGATACTCTTTAGTTAATAGTGAAAAACATGTGGGATTCGTGAACTGTGTAAATGCATTTGAGCCGAAAAATCACTGGGTTTACCGGAAATGAACTCTTGCTTGTTGGAAGACACAGAGGCTTTGGTTTAATTCCGTTTGTGAAGGAAATTCAGACCAGTGTTCTCATCCATGATAAACCCTCTGTTTCAACGTAAGATGCATCCTCTTCTGTCCAGAGTCTGAAATACAGCAAGAAATATGAGCATGTGCAGAAAAACAACTGTGTTTCCTACTCATATGGACCATATGTAGTTGAACTCTGCTTATGAAACTCTAATAAACCACAGCATGTGTTACATACATGCTCTTTAGTTAATAGTGAAAATCGTGTTGGTTTCATGAACTGTGTAAATTCATTTTAGCCAAGAAATCACTGGGTGTACCGGAAATGACTCTTGATTATAAGAAGACACAGAGCCTTTGGTTTAACTCCGTTTCTGAAAGAAAATTCAGACCAGTGTTCTCTCAATGAAACACCCTCTGTTTTAAGTCAAGAAGCATCCTCTTCAGTCCGGAGTCTGCAATACAGCAAGAAATATGAGCATGTCCAGAAAAAAGGAACTGTGTTTCCTATTCATACGGACCATATCTACTTGAATTCTGATTATGAAACTGTAAGAAACCACAGCATCTCTTACATAGATGCTCTTTAGTTAATAGTGAAAAACATGTTGGATTCGTGAACTGTGTGCATTCATTGGAGCCAAAAAATCACTGGGGTTACCGGAAATGAACTCTTGCTTGTAGGAAGACACAGATGCTTTTGTTTAACTCCGCTTCTGAAGGAAAATTCAGACCAGTGATCTCATCCATGAAACACACTTTGTTTTAACGCAAGAAGCATCCTCTTCTTCCCAGTGTCTCTAATAATGCAAGAAACATGAGCATGCCCAGAAAAAAAGAACTGTGTATCCTACTCATAACGACCATATCTAGTTGAATCTGCTGATGAAACTGTAACAAACCACAGCATCTCTTACATAGATGCTCTTTAGTTAATAGTGAAAATGGTGTTGAGTTCGTGAACTGTGTAAATTCATTTGAGCAGAAAAAATCAGTGGATTTACCGGAAGTGAACTCTTGCTTGTAGGAAGACACAGAGGCTTTGGTTTAACTCCGTTTATGAAGGGAAATTCTGACCAGTGTTCTCATCCATGAAACACCCTCTGTTTTAACGCAAGAAGCATCCTCTTCTGTCCAGAGTCTGCAATACAGCAAGAAATATGAGCATATCCAGAAAAAATGAACTGTGTTTCCTACTCATACGGACCATATCTACTTGAACTCTGATTATGAAACTGTAACAAACCACATCATCTCTTGCATAGATGCTCTTTAGTTAATAGTGAAAATCGTGTTGGGTTCGTGAACTTTGTAAATTCATTTGAGCCGAAAAATCACTGGGTTTACCGGGAATGAACTCTTGCTTGTATTAAGACACACACGCTTTGGTTTCACTCCGTTTGTGAAGGGAAATTCACACCAGAGATCTCATCCAAGAAACACACTCTGTTTTAACGCAAAGAGCATGCTCTTCTTTCCAGCGTCTCTAATACAACAAGAAACATGAGCATGCCCAGAAAAAAAGAACTCTGTTTCCTACTCATACGGATCATATCTAGTTGAACTCTGCTTACGAAACTATAACAAACCACAGCATGTGTTACATAGATGCTCTTTAGTTAATAGTGAAAATCGTGTGGGGTTCGTGAACTGTGTAAATTCATTTGAGCCGAAAAATCACTGGGTTTACCGGAAATGAACTCTTGCTTGTAGGAAGACACAGAGATTTTGGTTTAACTCCGTTTCTGAAGGAAAATTCAGACCAGTGTTGTCATCCAGGAAACACCCTCTGTTTTAACGAAAGAAGCATCCTCTTCTGTCCAGAGTCTGCAATACAGCAAGAAATATGAGCATGTCCAGAAAAAATGAACTGGGTTTCCTACTCATACGGACCATATCTACTTGAACTCTGATTATGAAACCGTAACAAACTACAGCATCTCTTACATAGATACTCTTTAGTTAATAGTGAAAAACATGTTGGATTCGTGATCTGTGTAAATTCTTTTGAGCCGAAACATCACTGGGTTTACCGGAAATGAACTCTTGCTTGTAGGAGGACACAGAGAATTTTGATTAACTCCGATTCTGAAGGAAAATTCAGACCAGTGTTCTCCTCCATGAAACACACTCTGTTTTAACGCAGGAAGCATCATCTTCTTTCCAGCGTCTCTAATACAGCAAGAAACATGAGCATGCCCAGAAAAAAAGAACTGTTTCCTGCTCATACGGACCATATCTAGTTGAACTCTGCTTATGAAAATGTAACAAACCACAGCATGAGTTACATAGATGGTCTTTAGTTAATAGTGAAAATCATGTTGGGTTCGTGAACTGTGTAAATTCATTTGAGCCGAAAAATCACTGGGTGGACCAGAAATGACTCTTGCTTATAAGAAGACGAAGAGCCTTTGGTTTAATTCGGATTCTGAACGAAAATTCAGACTAGTGTTCTCAACCATGAAACAACGTCTGTTTTAACGCAAGAAGCATCCTCCTCCGTCCAGAGTCTGTAATACAGCAAGAAATATGAGCATGTCCAGAAAAAATGCACTGTGTTTCCTTCTCATACGGACCATATCTACTTGAACTGTGATTATGAAACTGTAACAAACCACAGCATCTCTTACATAGATGCTCTATATTTAATACTGAAAATCCTGTTGGGTTCGTGAACTGTGTAAATTCATTTAAGCTGAAAAAATCACTGGGGTACCGGAAATGAAATCTTGCTTGTAGGAAGACACAGAGGCTTTGGTTTAACTCCGTTTGTGAAGGGAAATTCAGACCATTGTTCTCATCCATGAAACACCCTCTGATTTAACGCAAGAAGTATCCTCCTCTGTCCAGAGTCTGCAATGCAGCAAGAAATATGAGCATGTCCAGAAAAAAAGAACTGTGTTTCCTGCTCATATGGACCATATCTACTTGAACTCTGATTATGAAACTGTAACAAACCACAGCAACTCTTACATAGATGCTCTTTAGTTAATAGTGAAAAACATGTTGTATTCGTGATCTGTGTAAATTCATTTGAGCCGAAAAATCACTGGGTTTACCGAATATGAACTCTTGCTTGTAGGAAGACACAGAGACTTTGGTTTAACTCCGTTTCTGAAGGAAAATTCAGAACAGTGTTCTCATCCATGAACATACTCATTTTAACGCAAGAAGCATCCTCTTCTTTCCAGCGCCTCTAATACATCAAGAAACATGAGCATGCCCAGAAAAAAAGAACTGTGTTTCCTACCCATAAGGACCATATCTAGTTGAATCTGCTTATGAAACTGTAACAAACCACAGCATCAATTACATAGATGCTCTTTAGTTAATAGTGAAAATCGTGTTGGGTTCGTGAACTGTGTAAATTCATTTGAGCCAACAAAATCACTGGGTTTACCAGAAATGAACTCTTGCTTGTAGGAAGACACAGAGGCTTTGGTTTAAATCCGTTTGTGAAGGGAAATTCAGCCCAGTATTCTCATCCATGAAATACCCTCTGTTTCAACGCAAGAAGCATCCTCCTCCATCCAGAGTCTGCAATACAGCAAGAAATATGAGCATGTCTAGAAAAAAAGAACTGTGTTTCCAACTCATACAGACCATATCTAGTTGAACTCTGCTTATGAAACTGTAAAAAACCACAACATCTCGACATACATGCTCTTTACTTAGTAGTGAAAATCATGTTGGGTTCGTGAACTGTGTAAATTCATTTGAGCTGAAAAATCACTGGGTGTACCCGAAATGACTCTTGCTTATAAGAAGACAAAGAGCCTTTGGTTTAATTCGGATTCTGAAGGAAAATTCAGACCAGTGTTCTCAACCATGAATCGCCCTCTGTTTTAACGCAAAAAGCATCCTCTTCTGTCCAGAGTCTGCAATAAAGCAAGAAATATGAGCATGTCCAGAAAAAATGAACTGTGTTTCCTACTCATACGGACCATATCTAGTTGAACTCTGCTTATGAAACTGTAACAAACCACAGCATGTGTTACATTGATGCTCTTTAGTTAATAGTGAAAAACGTGTTGGGTTCATGAACTGTGTAAATTCATTTGACCCGAAAAATTACTGGGTTTACCGGAAATGAACTCTTGCTTGTAGGAAGACACAGAGGCTTTGGTTTCACTCCGTTTGTGAAGGGAAATTCAGACCACTGTTCTCATCCATGAAACACCCTCTGATTTAACGCAAGAAGCATCCTCTTCTGTCCAGAGTCTGCAATACAGCAAGAAATATGAGCATGTCCAGAAAAAAAGAACTGTGTTTCCTGCTCATATGGACCATATCTACTTGAACTCTGATTATGAAACTGTAACAAACCACAGCAACTCTTACATAGTTGCTCTTTAGTTAATAGTGAAAAACATGTTGGATTCGTGATCTGTGTAAATTCATTTGAGCCAAAAAATCACTGGGTTTACCGGATATGAACTCTTGCTTGTAGGAAGACACAGAGACTTTGGTTTAACTCCGTTTCTGAAGGAAAATTCAGACCAGTGTTCTCTTCCCTGAAACATAATCTGTTTTAACGCAAGAAGCATGCTCTTCTTTCCAGCGTCTCCAATAAAGCAGGAAACATGAGCATGCCCAGCAAAAAAGAACTGTGTTTCCTATTCATATGGACAATTTCTAGTTGAACTCTGTTTATGAAACTGTAACAAACCTCAGCATGTGTTACATAGATGCTCTTTAGTTAATAGTGAAAATCCTGTTGGGTTCGTGAACTGCGTAAATTCATTTGAGCAGAAAAAATCACTGGGGTACCGGAAATGAACTCTTGCTTGTAGGAAGACACAGAGGATTTGGTTTAACTCCGTTTGTGAAGGCAAATTCAGACCAGTGTTCTCATCCATGAAACACCCTCTGTTTTAACGCAAGAAGCATCCTCTTCTGTCCAGAGTCTGCAATGCAGCAAGAAATATGAGCATGTCCAGAAAAAATGAACTGTGTATCCTACTCATATGGACCATATCTGCTTGAACTCGGATTATGAAACTGTAACAAACCACAGCAACTCTTACATAGATGCTCTTTAGTTAATAGTGAAAAACATGTTGGATTCGTGATCTGTGTAAATTCATTTGAGCCGAAAAATCACTGGGTTTACCGGGTATGAACTCTTGCTTGTAGGAAGACACAGAGACTTTGGTTTAACTCCGTTTCTGAAGGAAAATACAGAACAGTGTTCTCATCCATGAAACATACTCTGTTTTAACGCAAGAAGCATCCTCTTCTTTCCAGCGTCTCTAATACAGCAAGAAACATGAGCATGCCCAGAAAAAAAGAACTGTGTATCCTACTCATAAGTACCATATCTAGTTGAATCTGCTTATGAAACTGTAACAAACCACAGCATCAATTACATAGATGCTCTTTAATTAATAGTGAAAATCGTGTAGGGTTGGTGTACAGTGTAAATACATTTGAGCCAAAAAAATCACTGGGTTTACCGGAAATGAACTCTTGCTTGTAGGAAAACACAGAGGCTTTGGTTTAATTCCGTTTGTGAAGGGAAATTCAGACCAGTGTTCTCATCCATGAAACACCCTCTGTTTTAACGCAAGAAGCATCCTCTTCCATCCAGAGTCTGCAATACAGCAAGAAATATGAGCATGTCTAGAAAAAAAGAACTGTGTTTCCAACTCATACAGACCATATCTAGTGGAACTCTGCTTATGAAACTGTAACAAACCACAGCATCTCTACATACATGCTCTTTACTTAATATTGAAGATCATGTTGGGTTCGTGAACTGTGTAAATTCATTTGAGCAGAAAAATCACCGGGTGTACCGGAAATGACTCTTGCTTATAAGAAGACAAAGAGCCTTTGGTTTAATTCCGATTCTGAAGGAAAATTCAGACCAGTGTTCTCAACCATGAATCGCCCTCTGTTTTAACTCAAAAAGCATCCTCTTCTGTCCAGAGTCTGCATAAAGCAAGAAATATGAGCATGTCCAGAAAAAATGAACTGTGTTTCCTACTCATACGGACCATATCGACTTGAACTGTGATTATGAAACTGTAACAAACCACAGCATATCTTACATAGATGCTCTTTAGTTAATAGTGAAAATCCTGTTGGGTTCGTGAACTATGTTAATTCATTTGAGCCGAAAAAAATCACTGGCGTACCAGAAATGAACTCTTGCTTGTAGGAAGACACAGAGATTTTGGTTTAACTTCGTTTCTGAAGGAAAATTCAAACAGTGTTCTCATCCATGAAACATACTCTGTTTTAACACAAGAAGCATCCTCTTCTTTCCAGCGTCTCTAATACAGCAAGAAACATGAGCATGCCCAGAAAAAAAGAACTGTGTTTCCTACTCATGAGGACCATATCTAGTTGAATCTGCTTATGAAACTATAACAAACCACAGCATCTCTTACATAGATGCTCTTTAGTTAATAGTGAAAATCGTGTTGGGTTCGTCAACTGTGTAAATTCATTTGAGCCGAAAAATCACTGGGTGTACCGGAAATGACTCTTGCTTATAAGAAGACACAGAGCCTTTGGTTTAACTCCGTTTCTGAAGGAAAATTCAGACCAGTGTTGTCATCCAGGAAACACCCTCTGTTTTAACGAAAGAAGCATCCTCTTCTGTCCAGAGTCTGCAATACAGCAAGAAACATGAGCATGCCCAGAAAAAAAGAACTGTGTTTCCTACCCATAAGGACCATATCTAGTTGAATCTGCTTATGAAACTGTAACAAACCACAGCATCAATTACATAGATGCTCTTTAGTTAATAGTGAAAATCGTGTTGGGTTCGTGAACTGTGTAAATTCATTTGAGCCAACAAAATCACTGGGTTTACCAGAAATGAACTCTTGCTTGTAGGAAGACACAGAGGCTTTGGTTTAAATCCGTTTGTGAAGGGAAATTCAGCCCAGTATTCTCATCCATGAAATACCCTCTGTTTCAACGCAAGAAGCATCCTCCTCCATCCAGAGTCTGCAATACAGCAAGAAATATGAGCATGTCTAGAAAAAAAGAACTGTGTTTCCAACTCATACAGACCATATCTAGTTGAACTCTGCTTATGAAACTGTAAAAAACCACAACATCTCGACATACATGCTCTTTACTTAGTAGTGAAAATCATGTTGGGTTCGTGAACTGTGTAAATTCATTTGAGCTGAAAAATCACTGGGTGTACCCGAAATGACTCTTGCTTATAAGAAGACAAAGAGCCTTTGGTTTAATTCGGATTCTGAAGGAAAATTCAGACCAGTGTTCTCAACCATGAATCGCCCTCTGTTTTAACGCAAAAAGCATCCTCTTCTGTCCAGAGTCTGCAATAAAGCAAGAAATATGAGCATGTCCAGAAAAAATGAACTGTGTTTCCTACTCATACGGACCATATCTAGTTGAACTCTGCTTATGAAACTGTAACAAACCACAGCATGTGTTACATTGATGCTCTTTAGTTAATAGTGAAAAACGTGTTGGGTTCATGAACTGTGTAAATTCATTTGACCCGAAAAATTACTGGGTTTACCGGAAATGAACTCTTGCTTGTAGGAAGACACAGAGGCTTTGGTTTCACTCCGTTTGTGAAGGGAAATTCAGACCACTGTTCTCATCCATGAAACACCCTCTGATTTAACGCAAGAAGCATCCTCTTCTGTCCAGAGTCTGCAATACAGCAAGAAATATGAGCATGTCCAGAAAAAAAGAACTGTGTTTCCTGCTCATATGGACCATATCTACTTGAACTCTGATTATGAAACTGTAACAAACCACAGCAACTCTTACATAGTTGCTCTTTAGTTAATAGTGAAAAACATGTTGGATTCGTGATCTGTGTAAATTCATTTGAGCCAAAAAATCACTGGGTTTACCGGATATGAACTCTTGCTTGTAGGAAGACACAGAGACTTTGGTTTAACTCCGTTTCTGAAGGAAAATTCAGACCAGTGTTCTCTTCCCTGAAACATAATCTGTTTTAACGCAAGAAGCATGCTCTTCTTTCCAGCGTCTCCAATAAAGCAGGAAACATGAGCATGCCCAGCAAAAAAGAACTGTGTTTCCTATTCATATGGACAATTTCTAGTTGAACTCTGTTTATGAAACTGTAACAAACCTCAGCATGTGTTACATAGATGCTCTTTAGTTAATAGTGAAAATCCTGTTGGGTTCGTGAACTGCGTAAATTCATTTGAGCAGAAAAAATCACTGGGGTACCGGAAATGAACTCTTGCTTGTAGGAAGACACAGAGGATTTGGTTTAACTCCGTTTGTGAAGGCAAATTCAGACCAGTGTTCTCATCCATGAAACACCCTCTGTTTTAACGCAAGAAGCATCCTCTTCTGTCCAGAGTCTGCAATGCAGCAAGAAATATGAGCATGTCCAGAAAAAATGAACTGTGTATCCTACTCATATGGACCATATCTGCTTGAACTCGGATTATGAAACTGTAACAAACCACAGCAACTCTTACATAGATGCTCTTTAGTTAATAGTGAAAAACATGTTGGATTCGTGATCTGTGTAAATTCATTTGAGCCGAAAAATCACTGGGTTTACCGGGTATGAACTCTTGCTTGTAGGAAGACACAGAGACTTTGGTTTAACTCCGTTTCTGAAGGAAAATACAGAACAGTGTTCTCATCCATGAAACATACTCTGTTTTAACGCAAGAAGCATCCTCTTCTTTCCAGCGTCTCTAATACAGCAAGAAACATGAGCATGCCCAGAAAAAAAGAACTGTGTATCCTACTCATAAGTACCATATCTAGTTGAATCTGCTTATGAAACTGTAACAAACCACAGCATCAATTACATAGATGCTCTTTAATTAATAGTGAAAATCGTGTAGGGTTGGTGTACAGTGTAAATACATTTGAGCCAAAAAAATCACTGGGTTTACCGGAAATGAACTCTTGCTTGTAGGAAAACACAGAGGCTTTGGTTTAATTCCGTTTGTGAAGGGAAATTCAGACCAGTGTTCTCATCCATGAAACACCCTCTGTTTTAACGCAAGAAGCATCCTCTTCCATCCAGAGTCTGCAATACAGCAAGAAATATGAGCATGTCTAGAAAAAAAGAACTGTGTTTCCAACTCATACAGACCATATCTAGTGGAACTCTGCTTATGAAACTGTAACAAACCACAGCATCTCTACATACATGCTCTTTACTTAATATTGAAGATCATGTTGGGTTCGTGAACTGTGTAAATTCATTTGAGCAGAAAAATCACCGGGTGTACCGGAAATGACTCTTGCTTATAAGAAGACAAAGAGCCTTTGGTTTAATTCCGATTCTGAAGGAAAATTCAGACCAGTGTTCTCAACCATGAATCGCCCTCTGTTTTAACTCAAAAAGCATCCTCTTCTGTCCAGAGTCTGCATAAAGCAAGAAATATGAGCATGTCCAGAAAAAATGAACTGTGTTTCCTACTCATACGGACCATATCGACTTGAACTGTGATTATGAAACTGTAACAAACCACAGCATATCTTACATAGATGCTCTTTAGTTAATAGTGAAAATCCTGTTGGGTTCGTGAACTATGTTAATTCATTTGAGCCGAAAAAAATCACTGGCGTACCAGAAATGAACTCTTGCTTGTAGGAAGACACAGAGATTTTGGTTTAACTTCGTTTCTGAAGGAAAATTCAAACAGTGTTCTCATCCATGAAACATACTCTGTTTTAACACAAGAAGCATCCTCTTCTTTCCAGCGTCTCTAATACAGCAAGAAACATGAGCATGCCCAGAAAAAAAGAACTGTGTTTCCTACTCATGAGGACCATATCTAGTTGAATCTGCTTATGAAACTATAACAAACCACAGCATCTCTTACATAGATGCTCTTTAGTTAATAGTGAAAATCGTGTTGGGTTCGTCAACTGTGTAAATTCATTTGAGCCGAAAAATCACTGGGTGTACCGGAAATGACTCTTGCTTATAAGAAGACACAGAGCCTTTGGTTTAACTCCGTTTCTGAAGGAAAATTCAGACCAGTGTTGTCATCCAGGAAACACCCTCTGTTTTAACGAAAGAAGCATCCTCTTCTGTCCAGAGTCTGCAATACAGCAAGAAATATGAGCATGTCCAGAAAAAATGAACTGGGTTTCCTACTCATACGGACCATATCTACTTGAACTCTGATTATGAAACTGTAACAAACTACAGCATCTCTTACATAGATGCTCTTTAGTTAATAGTGAAAAACATGTTGGATTCGTGATCTGTGTAAATTCTTTTGAGCCGAAACATCACTGGGTTTACCGGAAATGAACTCTTGCTTGTAGGAGGACACAGAGAATTTTGTTTAACTCCGATTCTGAAGGAAAATTCAGACCAGTGTTCTCCTCCATGAAACACACTCTGTTTTAACGCAGGAAGCATCATCTTCTTTCCAGCGTCTCTAATACAGCAAGAAACATGAGCATGCCCAGAAAAAAAGAACTGTTTCCTGCTCATACGGACCATATCTAGTTGAACTCTGCTTATGAAAATGTAACAAACCACAGCATGAGTTACATAGATGGTCTTTAGTTAATAGTGAAAATCATGTTGGGTTCGTGAACTGTGTAAATTCATTTGAGCCGAAAAATCACTGGGTGTACCAGAAATGACTCTTGCTTATAAGAAGACGAAGAGCCTTTGGTTTAATTCGGATTCTGAACGAAAATTCAGACCAGTGTTCTCAACCATGAAACACCGTCTGTTTTAACGCAAGAAGCATCCTCCTCCGTCCAGAGTCTGCAATACAGCAAGAAATATGAGCATGTCCAGAAAAAATGCACTGTGTTTCCTACTCATGCGGACCATATCTACTTGAACTGTGATTATGAAACTGTAACAAACCACAGCATCTCTTACATAGATGCTCTATATTTAATACTGAAATCCTGTTGGGTTCGTGAACTGTGTAAATTCATTTAAGCCGAAAAAATCACTGGGGTACCGGAAATGAAATCTTGCTTGTAGGAAGACACAGAGGCTTTGGTTTAACTCCGTTTGTGAAGGGAAATTCAGACCATTGTTCTCATCCATGAAACACCCTCTGATTTAACGCAAGCAGTATCCTCCTCTGTCCAGAGTCTGCAATGCAGCAAGAAATATGAGCATGTCCAGAAAAAAAGAACTGTGTTTCCTGCTCATATGGACCATATCTACTTGAACTCTGATTATGAAACTGTAACAAACCACAGCAACTCTTACATAGATGCTCTTTAGTTAATAGTGAAAAACATGTTGTATTCGTGATCTGTGTAAATTCATTTGAGCCGAAAAATCACTGGGTTTACCGAATATGAACTCTTGCTTGTAGGAAGACACAGAGACTTTGGTTTAACTCCGTTTCTGAAGGAAAATTCAGAACAGTGTTCTCATCCATGAACATACTCATTTTAACGCAAGAAGCATCCTCTTCTTTCCAGCGCCTCTAATACATCAAGAAACATGAGCATGCCCAGAAAAAAATACTGTGTTTCCTACCCATAAGGACCATATCTAGTTGAATCTGCTTATGAAACTGTAACAAACCACAGCATCAATTACATAGATGCTCTTTAGTAAATAGTGAAAATCGTGTTGGGTTCGTGAACTGTGTAAATTCATTTGAGCCAACAAAATCACTGGGTTTACCGGAAATGAACTCTTGCTTGTAGGAAGACACAGAGGCTTTGGTTTAAATCCGTTTGTGAAGGGAAATTCAGCCCAGTATTCTCATCCATGAAATACCCTCTGTTTCAACGCAAGAAGCATCCTCCTCCGTCCAGAGTCTGCAATACAGCAAGAAATATGAGCATGTCTAGAAAAAAAGAACTGTGTTTCCAACTCATACAGACCATATCTAGTTGAACTCTGCTTATGAAACTGTAACAAACCACAACATCTCGACATACATGCTCTTTACTTAGTAGTGAAAATCATGTTGGGTTCGTGAACTGTGTAAATTCATTTGAGCCGAAAAATCACTGGGTGTACCCGAAATGACTCTTGCTTATAAGAAGACAAAGAGCCTTTGGTTTAATTCGGATTCTGAAGGAAAATTCAGACCAGTGTTCTCAACCATGAATCGCCCTCTGTTTTAACGCAAAAAGCATCCTCTTCTGTCCAGAGTCTGCAATAAAGCAAGAAATATGAGCATGTCCAGAAAAAATGAACTGTGTTTCCTACTCATACGGACCATATCTAGTTGAACTCTGCTTATGAAACTGTAACAAACCACAGCATGTGTTACATTGATGCTCTTTAGTTAATAGTGAAAAACGTGTTGGGTTCATGAACTGTGTAAATTCATTTGACCCGAAAAATTACTGGGTTTAACGGAAATGAACTCTTGCTTGTAGGAAGACACAGAGGCTTTGGTTTCACTCCGTTTGTGAAGGGAAATTCAGACCACTGTTCTCATCCATGAAACACCCTCTGATTTAACGCAAGAAGCATCCTCTTCTGTCCAGAGTCTGCAATACAGCAAGAAATATGAGCATGTCCAGAAAAAAAGAACTGTGTTTCCTGCTCATATGGACCATATCTACTTGAACTCTGATTATGAAACTGTAACAAACCACAGCAACTCTTACATAGTTGCTCTTTAGTTAATAGTGAAAAACATGTTGGATTCGTGATCTGTGTAAATTCATTTGAGCCAAAAAATCACTGGGTTTACCGGATATGAACTCTTGCTTGTAGGAAGACACAGAGACTTTGGTTTAACTCCGTTTCTGAAGGAAAATTCAGACCAGTGTTCTCTTCCCTGAAACATAATCTGTTTTAACGCAAGAAGCATGCTCTTCTTTCCAGCGTCTCCAATAAAGCAGGAAACATGAGCATGCCCAGCAAAAAAGAACTGTGTTTCCTATTCATATGGACAATTTCTAGTTGAACTCTGTTTATGAAACTGTAACAAACCTCAGCATGTGTTACATAGATGCTCTTTAGTTAATAGTGAAAATCCTGTTGGGTTCGTGAACTGCGTAAATTCATTTGAGCAGAAAAAATCACTGGGGTACCGGAAATGAACTCTTGCTTGTAGGAAGACACAGAGGCTTTGGTTTAACTCCGTTTGTGAAGGCAAATTCAGACCAGTGTTCTCATCCATGAAACACCCTCTGTTTTAACGCAAGAAGCATCCTCTTCTGTCCAGAGTCTGCAATGCAGCAAGAAATATGAGCATGTCCAGAAAAAATGAACTGTGTATCCTACTCATATGGACCATATCTGCTTGAACTCGGATTATGAAACTGTAACAAACCACAGCAACTCTTACATAGATGCTCTTTAGTTAATAGTGAAAAACATGTTGGATTCGTGATCTGTGTAAATTCATTTGAGCCGAAAAATCACTGGGTTTACCGGGTATGAACTCTTGCTTGTAGGAAGACACAGAGACTTTGGTTTAACTCCGTTTCTGAAGGAAAATACAGAACAGTGTTCTCATCCATGAAACATACTCTGTTTTAACGCAAGAAGCATCCTCTTCTTTCCAGCGTCTCTAATACAGCAAGAAACATGAGCATGCCCAGAAAAAAAGAACTGTGTATTCTACTCATAAGTACCATATCTAGTTGAATCTGCTTATGAAACTGTAACAAACCACAGCATCAATTACATAGATGCTCTTTAATTAATAGTGAAAATCGTGTAGGGTTCGTGAACAGTGTAAATACATTTGAGCCAAAAAAATCACTGGGTTTACCGGAAATGAACTCTTGCTTGTAGGAAAACACAGAGGCTTTCGTTTAATTCCGTTTGTGAAGGGAAATTCAGACCAGTGTTCTCATCCATGAAACACCCTCTGTTTTAACGCAAGAAGCATCCTCTTCCATCCAGAGTCTGCAATACAGCAAGAAATATGAGCATGTCTAGAAAAAAAGAACTGTGTTTCCAACTCATACAGACCATATCTAGTTGAACTCTGCTTATGAAACTGTAACAAACCACAGCATGTCTACATACATGCTCTTTACTTAATATTGAAGATCATGTTGGGTTCGTGAACTGTGTAAATTCATTTGAGCAGAAAAATCACCGGGTGTACCGGAAATGACTCTTGCTTATAAGAAGACAAAGAGCCTTTGGTTTAATTCCGATTCTGAAGGAAAATTCAGACCAGTGTTCTCAACCATGAATCGCCCTCTGTTTTAACTCAAAAAGCATCCTCTTCTGTCCAGAGTCTGCATAAAGCAAGAAATATGAGCATGTCCAGAAAAAATGAACTGTGTTTCCTACTCATACGGACCATATCGACTTGAACTGTGATTATGAAACTGTAACAAACCACAGCATATCTTACATAGATGCTCTTTAGTTAATAGTGAAAATCGTGTTGGGTTCAAGAACTGTGTAAATTCATTTGAGCCGAAAAATCACTGCGTTTACCGGATATGAACTCTTGCATGTAGGAAGACACAGAGACTTCGGTTTAACTCCGTTTCTGAAGGAATATTCAGACCAGTGTTCTCATCCATGAAACTCCCTCTGTTTTAACGCAAGAAGCATCCTCTTCTTTCCAGCGTCTCTAATACAGAAAGAAACATGAGCATGCCCAGAAAAAAAGAACTGTGTTTCCTACTCATGAGGACCATATCTAGTTGAATCTGCTTATGAAACTGTAACAAACCACAGCATCTCTTACATAGATGCTCTTTAGTTAATAGTGAAAATCGTGTTGGGTTCGTGAACTGTGTAAATTCATTTGAGCCGAAAAATCACTGGGTGTACCTGAAATGACTCTTGCTTATAAGAAGACACAGAGCCTTTGGTTTAACTCCGTTTCTAAAGGAAAATTCAGACCAGTGTTCTCATCCATGAAACACCCTCTGTTTTAACGCAAGAAGCATCCTCTTCTGTCCAGAGTCTGCAATACAGCAAGAAATATGAGCATGTCCAGAAAAAATGAACTGTGTTTCCTACTCATACGGACCATATCTACTTGAACTGTGATTATGAAACTGTAACAAACCACAGCATGTGTTACATAGATGGTCTTTAGTTAATAGTGAAAAATGTGTTGGGTTCATGAACTGTGTAAATTCATTTGACCCGAAAAATCACTGGGTTTACAGGAAATGTCTCTTGCTTGTAGGAAGACACAGAGACTTTGGTTTAACTCCGTTTCTGAAGGAAAATTCAGACCAGTGTTCTCTTCCATGAAAAATACTCTGTTTTAACGCAAGAAGCATGCTCTTCTTTCCAGCGTCTCCAATAAAGCAGGAAACATGAGCATGCCCAGCAAAAAAGAACTGTGTTTCCTATTCATATGGACCATATCTAGTTGAACTCTGTTTATGAAACTGTAACAAACCTCAGCATGTGTTACATAGATGCTCTTTAGTTAATAGTGAAAATCCTGTTGGGTTCGTGAACTGTGTAAATTCATTTGAGGAGAAAAAATCACTGGGGTCCCGGAAATGAACTCTTGCTTGTAGGAAGACACAGAGGCTTTGGTTTAACTCCGTTTGTGAAGGGAAATTCAGACCAGTGTTTTCATCCATGAAACACCCTCTGTTTTAACGCAAGAAGCATCCTCTTCTTTCCAGCGTCTCTAATACAGCAAGAAACATGAGCATGCCCAGAAAAAAAGAACTGCGTATCCTACTCATAAGGACCATATCTAGTTGAATTTGCTTATGAAACTGTAACAAACCACAGCAGCAATTACATAGATGCTCTTTAGTTAATAGTGAAAATCATGTAGGTTTCGTGAACAGTGTAAATACATTTGAGCCAAAAAAATCACTGGGTTTACCGGAAATGAACTCTTGCTTGTAGGAAAACACAGAGGCTTTAGTTTAATTCCGTTTGTGAAGGGAAATTCAGACCAGTGGTCTCATCCATGAAACACCCTCTGTTTTAACGCAAGAAGCATCCTCCTCCATCCAGAGTCTGCAATACAGCAAGAAATATGAGCATGTCTAGAAAAAAAGAACTGTGTTTCCAACTCATACAGACCATATCCAGTTGAACTCTGCTTATGAAACTGTAACAAACCACAGCATCTCTACATACATGCTCTTTACTTAATAGTGAAAATCCTGTTGGGGTCGTGAACTGTGTAAATACATTTGAGCCGAAAAAATCACTGGGGTACCGGAAATGAACTCTTGCTTGTAGGAAGACACAGAGGCTTTGGTTTAACTCCGTTTGTGAAGGGAAATTCAGACCATTGTTCTCATCCATGAAACACCCTCTGATTTAACGCAAGAAGCGTCCTCTTCTGTCCAGAGTCTGCAATGCAGCAAGAAATATGAGCATGTCCAGAAAAAAAGAACTGTTTCCTGCTCATATGGACCATATCTACTTGAACTCTGATTATGAAACTGTAACAAACCACAGCAACTCTTACATAGATGCTCTTTAGTTAATAGTGAAAAACATGTTGGATTCATGATCTGTGTAAATTCATTTGAGCCGAAAAATCACTGGGTTTACCGGGTGTAAACTCTTGCTTGTAGGAAGACACAGAGACTTTTGTTTAACTCCGTTTCTGAAGGAAAATTCAGAACAGTGTTCTCATCCATGAACATACTCATTTTAACGCAAGAAGAATCCTCTTCTTTCCAGCGCCTCTAATAAAGCAGGAAACATGAGCATGCCCAGCAAAAAAGAACTGTGTTTCCTATTCATATGGACCATTTCTAGTTGAACTCTGTTTATGAAACTGTAACAAACCTCAGCATGTGTTACATAGATGCTCTTTAGTTAATAGTGAAAATCCTGTTGGGTTCGTGAACTGCGTAAATTCATTTGAGCAGAAAAAATCACTGGGGTACCGGAAATGAACTCTTGCTTGTAGGAAGACACAGAGGCTTTGGTTTAACTCCGTTTGTGAAGGGAAATTCAGACCAGTGTTCTCACCCATGAAACACCCTCTGATTTAATGCAAGAAGCATCCTCTTCTGTCCAGAGTCTGCAATGCAGCAAGAAATATGAGCATGTCCAGAAAAAATGAACTGTGTATCCTACTCATATGGACCATATCTACTTGAACTCTGATTATGAAACTGTAACAAACCACAGCAACTCTTACATAGATGCTCTTTAGTTAATAGTGAAAAACATGTTGGATTCATGATCTGTGTAAATTCATTTGAGCCGAAAAATCACTGGGTTTACCGGGTATGAACTCTTGCTTGTAGGAAGACACAGAGACTTTGGTTTAACTCCGTTTCTGAAGGAAAATTCAGAACAGTGTTCTCATCCATGAAACATACTCTGTTTTAACGCAAGAAGCATCCTCCTCCATCCAGAGTCTGCAATACAGCAAGAAATATGAGCATGTCTAGAAAAAAAGAACTGTGTTTCCAACTCATACAGACCATATCTAGTTGAACTCTGCTTATGAAACTGTAACAAACCACAGCATGTGTTACATAGATGCGCTTTAGTTAACAGTGAAAATCGTGTTGGGTTCGTGAACTGTGTAAATTCATTTGAGCTGAAAAATCACTGGGTGTACCGGAAATGACTCTTGCTTATAAGAAGACACAGAGCCTTTGGTTTAACTCGTTTGTGAAGGGAAATTCAGACCAGTGTTCTCATCCATGAAACACCCTCTGTTTTAACGCAAGAAGCATCCTCTTCTGTCCAGAGTCTCCAATACAGCAAGAAATATGAGCATGTCCAGAAAAAATGAACTGTGTTTCCTACTCATATGGACCATATCTAGTTGAAATCTGCTTATGAATCTGTAACAAACCACAGCATCTCTTACATAGATGCTCTTTAGTTAATAGTGAAAAACGTGTTGGGTTCATGAACTGTGTATATTCATTTGAGCAGAAAAACCCCTGGGTTTACCATAAATGAACTCTTGCTTGTAGGAAGACACAGAGGCTTTGGTTTCACTCCGTTTGTGAAGGGAAATTCACACCAGACTTCTCATCCACGAAACATACTCTGTTTTAACGCAAAGAGCATGCTCTTCTTTCCAGCGTCTCTAATACAGCAAGAAACATGAGCATGCCCAGAAAAAAAGAACTGTGTTTCCTACTCTTACGGACCATATCTAGTTGAACTCAGTTCATGAAACTGTAACAAACCACAGCATCTCTTTCATAGGTGCTCTTTAGTTAATAGTGAAAAACGTGTTGGGTTCAAGAACTGTGTAAATTCATTTGAGCAGAAAACCCCCTTGGTTTATCAGAAATGAACTCTTGCTTGGAGGAAGACACAGAGGCTTTAGTTTAACTGCGTTTCTGAAGGAAATTCAGACCAGTGTTCTCATCCATGAAACATAATCTGTTTTAAAGCAAGAAGCATGCCTTCTTTCCAGCGTCTCCAATACAGCAAGAAATATGAGCATTCCCAGAAAAAAAGAACTGTGTTTCCTACTCATACGGACCATATCTAGTTGAACTCAGCTCATGAAACTGTAACAAACCACAGCATCTCTTACATAGATGCTCTTTAGTTAATAGTGAAAAACGTGTTGGGTTCATGAACTGTGTAAATTCATATGAACAGAAAAACATCTTGGTTTACCGGAAATGAACTCTTGCTTGTAGGAAGACACAGAGGCTTTGGTTTAACTGCGTTTCTGTAGGAAAATTCAGACCAGTGTTCTCTTCAATAAAACATACTCTGTTTTAACGCAAGAAGCATGCTCTTCTTTCCAGCATCTCCAATACAGCAAGAAACATGAGCATTCCCAGAAAAAAAGAACTGTGTTTCCTACTCATACGTACCATATCTAGTTGAACTCTGCTTATGAAACTGTTACAAACCACAGCATCTCTTACATAGATGCTCTTTAGTTAATAGTGAAAAACGTGTTGGGTTCATGAACTGTGTAAATTCATTTGAGCCGAAAAATCACTGGGTTTGGCGGATATGAACTCTTGCTTGTAGGAAGACACAGAGGCTTTGGTTTAACTGCGTTTCTGAAGGAAAATTTAGACCAGTGTTCTCATCCATGAAACATACTCTGTTTTAACGCAAGAAGCATGCCTTCTTTCCAGCGTCTACAATGCAGCAAGAAATATGAGCATGCCCAGAAAAAAAGAACTGTGTTTCCTACTCATACGGACCATATCTAGTTGAACTCTGCTTATGAAAATGTAACAAAAAACAGCATCTCTTACATAGATGCTCTTTAGTTAACAGTGTAAATCGTGTTTGGTTCGTGAACTGTGTAAACTTATTTGAGCCGAAAAAATCACTGGGTTTACCGGAAATGAACTCTTGCTTTTAGGAAGACACAGAGGCTTTGGTTTAACTCCGTTTGTGAAGGGAAATTCAGACCAGTGTTCTCATCCATGAAACACCCTCTGTTTTAACGCAAGATGCATCTTCTTCTGTCCAGAGTCTGCAATACAGCAAGAAATATGAGCATGTCCAGAAAAAATGAACTGTGTTTCCTACTCATACGTACCATATCTAGTTGAACTCAGCTCATGAAACTGTAACAAACCACAGCATCTCTTACATGGATGCTCTTTAGTTAATAGTGAAAAACGTGTTGGGTTCATGAACTGTGTAAATTCATTTGAGCCGAAAAATCACTGGGTTTACCGGATATGAACTCTTGTTTGTAGGAAGACACAGAGACTTTGGTTTAACTCCGTTTCTGAATGAGAATTCAGACCAGTGTTCTCATCCAAGAAACATACTCTGTTTTAACGCAAGAAGAATGCTCTTCTTTCTAGCGTCTCCAATACACCAAGAAACATGAGCTTGCGCAGAGAAAAAGAACTGTGTTTCTTACTCATACAGACCATATCTAGTTGAATCTGCTTATTAAACTGTAACAAACCACAGCATCTCTTACATAGATGCTCTTTAGTTAACAGGGAAAATCGTGTTTGGTTCGTGAACTGTGTAAATTCATTTGAGCCGAAAAAATCACTGGGTTACCGGAAATGAACTCTTGCTTGTAGGAAGACACAGAGGCTTTGGTTTAACTCCGTTTGTGAAGGGAAATTCAGACCAGTGTTCTCATCCATAAAACATACTCTGTTTTAAAGCAAGAAGCATGCCTTCTTTCCAGCGTCTCCAATACAGCAAGAAATATGAGCATTCCCAGAAAAAAAGAACTGTGTTTCCTACTCATACGGACCATATCTAGTTGAACTCATCTCATGAAAGTGTAACAAACCACAGCATCTCTTACATAGATGCTCTTTAGTTAATAGTGAAAAACGTGTTGGGTTCATGAACTGTGTAAATTCATATGAACAGAAAAACATCTTGGTTTACCGGAAATGAACTCTTGCTTGTAGGAAGACACAGAGGCTTTGGTTTAACTGCGTTTCTGTCGGAAAATTCAGACCAGTGTTCTCTTCAATAAAACATACTCTGTTTTAACGCAAGAAGCATGCTCTTCTTTCCAGCATCTCCAATACAGCAAGAAACATGAGCATTCCCAGAAAAAAAGAACTGTGTTTCCTACTCATACGTACCATATCTAGTTGAACTCTGCTTATGAAACTGTTACAAACCACAGCATCTCTTACATAGATGCTCTTTAGTTAATAGTGAAAAACGTGTTGGGTTCATGAACTGTGTAAATTTATTTGAGCTGAAAAAATCACTGGGTTTACCGGAAATGAACTCTTGCTTGTAGGAAGACACAGAGGCTTTGGTTTAACTCCGTTTGTGAAGGGAAATTCAGACCAGTGTTCTCATCCATGAAACACCCTCTGTTTTAACGCAAGATGCATCTTCTTCTGTCCAGAGTCTGCAATACAGCAAGAAATATGAGCATGTCCAGAAAAAATGAACTGTGTTTCCTACTCATACGTACCATATCTAGTTGAACTCAGCTCATGAAACTGTAACAAACCACAGCATCTCTTACATGGATGCTCTTTAGTTAATAGTGAAAAACGTGTTGGGTTCATGAACTGTGTAAATTCATTTGAGCAGAAAAACCCCTTGGTTTACCGGAAATGAAATCTTGCTTGTAAGAAGACACAGAGGCTTTGGTTTAACTGCGTTTCTGAAGGAAAATTCAGACCAGTGTTCTCATCCATGAAACATACTCTGTTTTAAAGCAAGAAGCATGCCTTCTTTCCAGCGTCTCCAATACAGCAAGAAATATGAGCACGCCCAGAAAAAAAGAACTGTGTTTTTTACTCATAAGGACCATATCTAGTTGAATCTGCTTATGAAACTGTAACAAACCACAGCATCTCTTACATAGATGCTCTTTAGTTAACAGTGAAAATCGTGTTTGGTTCGTGAACTGTGTAAATTCATTTGAGCAGAAAAACCCCTTGGTTTACCGGAAATGAAATCTTGCTTGTAGGAAGACACAGAGACTTTGGTTTAACTCCGTTTCTGAAGGAAAATTCAGACCAGTGTTCTCATCCAAGAAACATACTCTGTTTTAACGCAAGAAGCATGCTCTTCTTTCTAGCGTCTCCAATACACCAAGAAATATGAGCATGCCCAGAAAAAAAAGAACTGTGTTTCCTACTCATATGGACCATATCTAGTTGAACTCAGCTCATGAAACTGTAACAAACCACAGCATCTCTTACATAGATGCTCTTTAGTTAATAGTGAAAAACATGTTTGGTTCATGAACTGTGTAAATTCATTTGAGCCGAAAAATCACTGGGTTTACCGGATATGAACTCTTGCTTGTAGGAAGAAACAGAGACTTTGGTTTAACTCCGTTTCTGAAGGAAAATTCAGACCAGTGTTCCCTTCCATGAATCATACTCTGTTTTAACGCAAGAAGCATGCTCTTCTTTCCAGTATCACCAATACAGCAAGAAACATGAGCATGCCCAGAAGAAAAAAACTGTGTTTCCTATTCATACGGACCATATCTAGTTGAACTCTGCTTATGAAACTGTAACAAACCACAGCATCTCCTACATTGATGCTCTTTAGTTAATAGTGAAAAACATGTTGGGTTCGTGATCTGTGTAAATTCATTTGAGCCGAAAAATCACTGGGTTTACCGGAAATGAACTCTTGCTTGTAGGAAGACACAGAGACTTTGGTTTCACTCCGTTTGTGAAGGGAAATTGACACCAGAGTTCTCATCCATGAATCACACTCTGTTTTAACGCAAAGAGCATGCTCTTCTTTCCAGTGTCTCTAATACAGCAAGGAACATGAGCATGCCCAGAAAAAAAGAACTGTGTTTCCTACTCATACGGAGCATATCTAGTTGAACTCAGCTCATGAAACTGTAACAAACCACAGCATCTCTTACATAGGTGCTCTTTAGTTAATAGTAAAAAACATGTTGGGTTCGTGATCTGTGTAAATTCATTTGAGCCGAAAAATCATTGGGTTTACCGGATATGAACTCTTGCTTGTAGGAAGACACAGAGACTTTGGTTTAACTCTGTTTCTGAAGGAAAATTCAGACCAGTGTTCTCTTCCAAGAAACATACTCTGTTTTAACGCAAGAAGCATGCTCTTCTTTCTAGCGTCTCCAATACACCAAGAAACGTGAGCTTGCCCAGAGAAAAAGAACTGAGTTTCTTACTCATACGGACCATATCTAGTTGAATCTGCTAATGAAACTGTAACAAACCACAGCATCTCTTACATAGATGCTCTTTAGTTAATAGTGAAAATGGTGTTGGATTCGTGAACTGTGTAAATTCATTTGAGCCGAAAAAATCACTGGGGTTACCGGAAATGAACTCTTGCTTGTAGGAAAACACAGAGGCATTGGTTTAATTCCGTTTGTGAAGGGAAATTCAGACCAGTGTTCTCATCCATGAAACATACTCTGCTTTAACGCAAGAAGCATGCCTTCTTTCCATCGTCTCCAATACAGCAAGAAATATGAGCATGCCCAGAAAAAAAGAACTGTGTTTCCTACTCATACGAACCATATCTAGTTGAACTCAGCTCATGAAACTGTAACAAACCACAGCATCTCTTACATAGATGCTCTTTAGTTAATAGTGAAAAACGTTTTGGGTTCATGAACTGTGTAAATTTATTTGAGCAGAAAAACCCCTTGGTTTACTGGAAATGAACTCTTGCTTGTAGGAAGACACAGAGGCTTCGGTTCAATTGCGTTTCTGAAGGAAAATTCAGACCAGTGTTCTCATCCATGAAACATACTCTGTTTTAACGCAAGAAGCATGCCTTCTTTCCAGCGTCTCCAATACAGCAAGAAATATGAGCATTCCCAGAAAAAAAGAACTGTGTTTCCTACTCATACGGACCATATCTAGTTGAACTCAGCTCATGAAACTGTTACAAACCACAGCATCTCTTACATAGATGCTCTTTAGTTAATAGTGAAAAACGTGTTGGGTTCGTAAACTGTGTAAATTCATTTGAACCAAAAATCACTGAGTGTACTGGAAATGACTCTTGCTTATAAGAAGACACAGAGCCTTTGGTTTAACTCCGTTTCTGAAGGAAAATTCAGACCAGTGTTCTCATCCATGAATCACCCTCTGTTTTAACGCAAGAAGCATCCTCTTCTGTCCAGAATCTGCAATACAGCAAGAAATATGAGCATGTCCAGAAAAAAAGAACTGTGTTTCCTACTCATACGGACCATATCTAGTTGAACTCTGCTCATGAAAGTGTAACAAACCACACCATCTCTTACATAGATGCTCTTTAGTTAATAGTGAAAAACGTGTTGGGTTCATGAACTCTGTAAATTCAGTTGAGCCGAAAAATCACTGGGTTTACCGGAAATGAACTCTTGCTTGTAGGAAGACACAGAGACTTTGGTTTAACTCCGTTTCTGAAGGAAAATTCAGACCAGAGTTCTCATCCAAGAAACATACTCTGTTTTAAACGCAAGAAGCATGCTCTTCTTTCCAGCGTCTCCAATACAGCAAGAAACATGAGCATGCCCAGAAAAAAAGAACTGTGTTTCCTTCTCATACGTACCATATCTAGTTGAATCTGCTTATGAAACTGTAACAAACCACAGAATCTCTTACGTAGATGCTCTTTAGTTAATAGTGAAAAACGTGTTGGGTTCATGAACTGTGTAAATTCATTTGAGCAGAAAAACCCCTGGGTTTACCGGAAATGAACTCTTGCTTGTCGGAAGACTCAGAGGCTTTGGTTTCCCTCCGTTTGTGAAGGGAAATTCACACCAGAGTTCTCATCCATGAACCACACTCTGTTTTAACACAAACAGCATGCTCTTCTTTCCAGCGTCTCTAATACAGCAAGAAACATGAGCATGCCCAGAAGAAAAGAACTGTGTTTCCTATTCATACGTACCATATCAAGTTGAACTCTGCTTATGAAACTGTAACAAACCACAGCATCTCCTACATTGATGCTCTTTAGTTCATAGTGAAAAACATGTTGGGTTCGTGATCTGTGTAAATTCATTTGAGCCGAAATATCACTGGGTTTACCGGATATGAAATGTTGCTTGTAGGAAGACACAGAGACTTTGGTTTAACTCCGTTTCTGAAGGAAAATTCAGACCAGTGTTCTCATCCAAGAAACATACTCTGTTTTAACGCAAGAATCATGCTCTTCTTTCTAGCGTCTCCAATACAGCAAGAAACATGAGCATGCCTAGAAAAAAAGAACTGTGTTTCTTACTCATACGGACCATATCTAGTTGAATCTTCTTATGAAACTGTAACAAACCACAGCATCTCTTACATAGATGCTCTTTAGTTAATAGTGAAAATCGTGTTGGGATCGTGAACTGTGTAAATTCATTTGAGCCGTAAAAAATCACTGGGTTTACCGGAAATGAACTCTTGCTTGTAGGAAAACACAGAGGGTTTGGTTTAATTCCGTTTGTGAAGTGAAATTCAGACCAGTGTTCTCATCCATGAAACACCCTCTGTTTTAAAGCAAGAAGCATCCTCTTCTGTCAAGAGTCTGCAGTACAGCAAGTAATATGAGCATGTCCAGAAAAAAAGAACTGTGTTTCCCACTCATACGGACCATATCTAGTTGAACTCTGCTCATGAAACTGTATCAAACCACAGCATCTCTTACATAGATGCTCTTTAGTTAATAGTGAAAAACATGTTGGGTTCGTGATCTGTGTAAATTCATTTGAGCCGAAAAATCACTGGGTTTACCGGATATGAAATCTTGCTTGTAAGAAGACACAGAGACTTTGGTTTAACTCCGTTTCTGAAGGAAAATACAGACCAGTGTTCTCATCCAAGAAACATACTCTGTTTTAACGCAAGAAGCATGCTCTTCTTTCTAGCGTCTCCAATACAGCAAGAAACATGAGCATGCCCAGTAAAAAAGAACTGTGTTTCCTACTCATACGGACCATATCTAGTTGAACTCTGCTCATGAAACTGTATCAAACCACAGCATCTCTTACATAGATGCTCTTTAGTTAATAGTGAAAAACGTGTTGGGTTCATGAACTGTATAAATTCATTTGAGCCGAAAAATCACTGGGTTTACCGGAAATGAACTCTTGCTTGTAGGAAGACACAGAGACTTTGGTTTAACTCCGTTTCTGAAGGAAAATTCAGACCAGTGTTCTCTTCCATGAAACAAACTCTGTTTCAACGCAAGAAGCATGCTCTTCTTTCCAGCGTCTCCAATACAGCAAGAAACATGAGCATGCCCAGAAAAAAAGAACTGTGTTTCCTACTCATACAGACCATATCTAGTTGAACTCTGCTTATGAAACTGTAACAAACCACAGCATCTCTTACATAGATGTTCCTTAGTTAATAGTGAAAAACGTGTTGTGTTCATGAACTGTGCAAATTCATTTGAGCAGAAAAACCACTGGGTTTACCGGAAATGAACTCTTGCTTGTAGGAAGACTCAGAGGCTTTGGTTTCCCACCGATTGTGAAGGGAAATTCACACCAGAGTTCTCATCCATGAACAACACTCTGTTTTAACACAAAGAGCATGCTCTTCTTTCCAGCGTCTCTAATACAGCAAGAAATATGAGCATGCCAAGAAGAAAAGAACTGTGTTTCCTTTTCATACATACCATATCTAGTTGAACTCTGCTCATGAAACTGTAACAAACCACAGCCTCTCTTACATAGATGCTCTTTAGTTAATAGTGAAAAACGTGTTGGGTTCATGAACTGTGTAAATTCATTTGAGCAGAAAAACCCCTTGGTTTACCGGAAATGAAATCTTGCTTGTAGGAAGACACGGAGGCTTTGGTTTAACTGCGTTTCTGAAGGAAAATTCAGACCAATGTTCTCATCCATGAAACATACTCTGTTTTAACGCAACAAGCATGCCTTCTTTCCAGCGTCTCCAATACAGCAAGAAATATGAGCATTCCCAGAAAAAAAGAACTGTGTTTCCTACTCATACGGACCATATCTAGTTGAACTCTGCTCATGAAACTGTAACAAACCACAGCATCTCTTACATAGATGCTCTTTAGTTAATAGTGAAAAACGTATTGGGTTCGTGAACTCTGTAAATTCATTTGAGCCGAAAAATCATTGGGTTTACCGGAAATGAACTCTTGCTTGTAGGAAGACACAGACACTTTGGTTTAACTCCGTTTCTGAAGGAAAATTCAGACCAGTGTTCTCATCCAAGAAACATACTCTGTTTTAACGCAAGAAGCATGCTCTTCTTTCTAGCGTCTCCAATACACCAAGAAACATGAGCATGCCCAGAAAAAAAGAACTGTGTTTCCTACTCATATGGACCATATCTAGTTGAATCTGCTTATGAAAATGTAACAAACCACAGCATCTCTTACATAGATGCTCTTTAGTTAACAGTGAAAATCATGTTTGGTTCATGAACTGTGTAAATTCATTTGAGCCGAAAAATCACTGGGTTTACCGGAAATGAACTCTTGCTTGTAGGAAGAAACAGAGACGTTGGTTTAACTCCGTTTCTGAAGGAAAATTCAGACCAGTGTTCCCTTCCATGAATCATACTCTGTTTAACGCAAGAAGCATGCTCTTCTTTCCAGTATCACCAATACAGCAAGAAACATGAGCATGCCCAGAAAAAAAGAACTGTGTTTCCTACTCATACGTGCCATATCTAGTTGAACTCTGCTTATGAAACTGTAACAAACCACAGCATCTCTTACATAGATGTTCCTTAGTTAATAGTGAAAAACGTGTTGTGTTCATGAACTGTGCAAATTCATTTGAGCAGAAAAACCCCTGGGTTTACCGGAAATGAACTCTTGCTTGTAGGAAGACAGAGAGGCTTTGGTTTAATTGCGTTTCTGAAGGAAAATTCAGACCAGTTTTCTCATCCATGAAACATACTCTGTTTTAACGCAAGAAGCATGCCTTCTTTCCAGCGTCTCCAATACAGCAAGAAATATGAGCATGCCCAGAAAAAAAGAACTGTGTTTCCTACTCATATGTACCATATCTAGTTGAACTCTGCTTATGAAACTGTAACAAACCACAGCATCTCTTACATAGATGCTCTTTAGTTAATAGTCAAAAACGTGTTGGGTTCATGAAATGTGTAAATTCATTTGAGCAGAAAAACCCCTGGATTTACCATAAATGAACTCTTGCTTGTAGGATGACACAGAGGCTTTGGTTTCACTCCGTTTGTGAAGGGACATTCACACCAGAGTTCTCATCCATGAATCACACTCTGTTTTAACGCAAAGAGCATGCTCTTCTTTCCAGCGTCTCTAATACAGCAAGGAACATGAGCATGCCCAGAAAAAAAGAACTGTGTTTCCTACTCATACGGAGCATATCTAGTTGAACTCTGCTCATGAAACTGTAACAAACCACAGCATCTCTTACATAGGTGCTCTTTAGTTAATAGTAAAAAACATGTTGGGTTCGTGATCTGTGTAAATTCATTTGAGCCGAAAAATCATTGGGTTTACCGGATATGAACTCTTGCTTGTAGGAAGACACAGAGACTTTGGTTTAACTCTGTTTCTGAAGGAAAATTCAGACCAGTGTTCTCTTCCAAGAAACATACTCTGTTTTAACGCAAGAAGCATGCTCTTCTTTCTAGCGTCTCCAACACACCAAGAAACATGAGCTTGCCCAGAGAAAAAGAACTGAGTTTCTTACTCATACGGACCATATCTAGTTGAATCTGCTAATGAAACTGTAACAAACCACAGCATCTCTTACATAGATGCTCTTTAGTTAATAGTGAAAATGGTGTTGGGTTCGTGAACTGTGTAAATTCATTTGAGCCAAAAAAATCACTGGGGTTACCGGAAATGAACTCTTGCTTGTAGGAAAACACAGAGGCATTGGTTTAATTCCGTTTGTGAAGGGAAATTCAGACCAGTGTTCTCATCCATGAAACATACTCTGCTTTAACGCAAGAAGCATGCCTTCTTTCCATCGTCTCCAATACAGCAAGAAATATGAGCATGCCCAGAAAGAAAGAACTGTGTTTCCTACTCATACGAACCATATCTAGTTGAACTCAGCTCATGAAACTGTAACAAACCACAGCATCTCTTACATAGATGCTCTTTAGTTAATAGTGAAAAACGTGTTGGGTTCATGAACTGTGTAAATTCATTTGAGCAGAAAAACCCCTTGGTTTACTGGAAATGAACTCTTGCTTGTAGGAAGACACAGAGGCTTCGGTTCAATTGCGTTTCTGAAGGAAAATTCAGACCAGTGTTCTCATCCATGAAACATACTCTGTTTTAACGCAAGAAGGATGCCTTCTTTCCAGCGTCTCCAATACAGCAAGAAATATGAGCATTCCCAGAAAAAAAGAACTGTGTTTCCTACTCATACGGACCATATCTAGTTGAACTCAGCTCATGAAACTGTTACAAACCACAGCATCTCTTACATAGATGCTCTTTAGTTAATAGTGAAAAACGTGTTGGGTTCGTAAACTGTGTAAATTCATTTGAGCCAAAAATCACTGAGTGTACTGGAAATGACTCTTGCTTATAAGAAGACACAGAGCCTTTGGTTTAACTCCGTTTCTGAAGGAAAATTCAGACCAGTGTTCTCATCCATGAAACACCCTCTGTTTTAACGCAAGAAGCATCCTCTTCTGTCCAGAATCTGCAATACAGTAAGAAATATGAGCATGTCCAGAAAAAAAGAACTGTGTTTCCTACTCATACGGACCATATCTAGTTGAACTCTGCTCATGAAACTGTAACAAACCACACCATCTCTTACATAGATGCTCTTTAGTTAATAGTGAAAAACGTGTTGGGTTCATGAACTCTGTAAAATCAGTTGAGCCGAAAAATCACTGGGTTTACCGGAAATGAACTCTTGCTTGTAGGAAGACACAGAGACTTTGGTTTAACACCGTTTCTGAAAGAAAATTCAGACCAGTGTTCTCATCCAAGAAACATACTCTGTTTTAAACGCAAGAAGCATGCTCTTCTTTCTAGCGTCACCAATACACCAACAAACATGAGCATGCCTAGGAAAAAAGAACTGGGTTTCTTACTCATACGGACCATATCTAGTTGAATCTGCTTATGAAACTGTAACAAACCACAGCATCTCTTACAAAGATGCTCTGTATTTAATAGTGAAAATTGTGTTGGGATCGTGAATTGTGTAAATTCATTTGAGCTGTAAAAAATCACTGGGGTTACCGGAAATGAACTCTTGCTGTAGGAAAACACAGATGGTTTGGTTTAATTCCGTTTGTGAACGGAAATTCAGACCAGTGTTCTCATCCATGAAACACCCTCTGTTTTAACGCAAGATACATCCTCTTCTGTCCAGAGTCTGCAATCCAGCAAGAAATATGAGCATGTCCAGAAAATGAACTGTGTTTCCTACTCATACGAACCATATCTAGTTGAATTCTGCTCATGAAACTGTAACAAACCACAGCCTCTCTTACATAGATGCTCTTTAGTTAATAGTGAAAAACGTGTTGGGTTCATGAACTGTGTAAATTCATTTGAGCAGAAAAACCCCTTGGTTTACCGGAAATGAAATCTTGCTTGTAGGAAGACACAGAGGCTTTGGTTTAACTGCGTTTCTGAAGGACAATTCAGAGCAATGTTCTCATCCATGAAACATACTCTGTTTTAACGCAACAAGCATGCCTTCTTTCCAGCGTCTCCAATACAGCAAGAAATATGAGCATGCCCAGAAAAAAAGAACTGTGTTTCTTACTCATACAGACCATATCTAGTAAAACTCTGCTTATGAAACTGTAACAAACCACAGCATCTCTTACATATATGCTGTTTCGATTATAGTGAAAACCGTGTTGGGCTCATGAACTGTTTAAATTAATTTGAGCCGAAAAACCCCTGGGTTTACCGGAAATGAACGCTTGCTTGTATTAAGACACAAAGGCGTTGGTTTCACTCCGTTTGTGAATGGAAATTCACACCAGAGATCTCATCCATGAAACACACTCTGTTTTAACGCAAAGAGCATGCTCTTCCTTCCAGCGTCTCTAATACAGCAAGAAACATGAGCATGCCCAGAAAAAAAGAACTGTGTTTCCTACTCATATGGTCCATATCTAATTGAACTCTGATTATGAAACTGTAACAAACCACAGCATCTCTCACATAGATGCTCTTTAGTTAATAGTGAAAATCGTGTTGGGTTTGTAAACTGTGTAAATTCATTTGAGCCAAAAATCACTGAGTGTACTGGAAATGACTCTTGCTTATAAGAAGACACAGAGCCTTTGGTTTAACTCCGTTTCTGAAGGAAAATTCAGACCAGTGTTCTCATCCATGAAACACCCTCTGTTTTAACGCAAGAAGCATCCACTTCTGTCCAGAGTCTGCAATACAGCAAGAAATATGAGCATGTCCAAAAAAAAAAGAACTGTGTTTCCTACTCATACGGACCATATTTAGTTGAACTCTGCTCATGAAACTGTAATAAACCACAGCATCTCTTACATAGATGCTCTTTAGTTAATAGTGAAAAACGTATTGGGTTCGTGAACTCTGTAAATTCATTTGAGCCGAAAAATCACTGGGTTTACCGGAAATGAGCTCTTGCTTGTAGGAAGACACAGAGACTTTGGTTTAACTCCGTTTCTGAAGGAAAATTCAGACCAGTGTTCTCATCCAAGAAACATACTCTGTTTTAACGCAAGAAGCATGCTCTTCTTTCTAGCGTCTCCAATACAGCAAGAAACATGAGCATGCCCAGAAAGAAAGAACTGTGTTTCCTACTCATATGGAACATATCTAGTTGAATCTGCTTATGAAAATGTAACAAACCACAGCATCTCTTACATAGATGCTATTTAGTTAACAGTGAAAATCATGTTTGGTTCGTGAACTGTGTAAATTCATTTGAGCCGAAAAATCACTGGGTTTACCGTAAATGAACTCTTGCTTGTAGGAAGAAACAGAGAGTTTGGTTTAACTCCGTTTCTGAAGGAAAATTCAGACCAGTGTTCCCTTCCATGAATCATACTCTGTTTCAACGCAAGAAGCATGCTCTTCTTTCCAGCGTCTCCAATACAGCAAGAAACATGAGCATGCCCAGAAAAAAAGAACTGTGTTTCCTTCTCATACGTACCATATCTAGTTGAACTCTGCTTATGAAACTGTAACAAACCACAGAATCTCTTACGTAGATGCTCTTTAGTTAATAGTGAAAAACGTGTTGGGTTCATGACCTGTGTAAATTCATTTGAGCAGAAAAACCCCTGGGTTTACCGGAAATGAACTCTTGCTTGTCGGAAGACTCAGAGGCTTTGGTTTCCCTCCGTTTGTGAAGGGAAATTCACACCAGAGTTCTCATCCATGAACCACACTCTGTTTTACCACAAAGAGCATGCTCTTCTTTCCAGCGTCTCTCATACAGCAAGAAACATGAGCATGCCCAGAAGAAAAGAACTGTGTTTCCTATTCATACGTACCATATCAAGTTGAACTCTGCTTATGAAACTGTAACAAACCACAGCATCTCCTACATTGATGCTCTTTAGTTCATAGTGAAAAACAGGTTGGGTTCGTGATCTGTGTAAATTCATTTGAGCCGAAATATCACTGGGTTTACCGGATATGAAATGTTGCTTGTAGGAAGACACAGAGACTTTGGTTTAACTCCGTTTCTGAAGGAAAATTCAGACCAGTGTTCTCATCCAAGAAACATACTCTGTTTTAACGCAAGAAGCATGCTCTTCTTTCTAGCGTCTCCAATACAGCAAGAAACATGAGCATGCCTAGAAAAAAAGAACTGTGTTTCTTACTCATACGGACCATATCTAGTTGAATCTTCTTATGAAACTGTAACAAACCACAGCATCTCTTACATAGATGCTCTTTAGTTAATAGTGAAAATCGTGTTGGGATCGTGAACTGTGTAAATTCATTTGAGCCGTAAAAAATCACTGAGGTTACCGGAAATGAACTCTTGCTTGTAGGAAAACACAGAGGGTTTGGTTTAATTCCGTTTGTGAAGTGAAATTCAGACCAGTGTTCTCATCCATGAAACACCCTCTGTTTTAAAGCAAGAAGCATCCTCTTCTGTCAAGAGTCTGCAGTACAGCAAGAAATATGAGCATGTCCAGAAAAAAAGAACTGTGTTTCCTACTCATACGGACCATATCTAGTTGAACTCTGCTCATGAAACTGTATCAAACCACAGCATCTCTTACATAGATGCTCTTTAGTTAATAGTGAAAAACATGTTGGGTTCGTGATCTGTGTAAATTCATTTGAGCCGAAAAATCACTGGGTTTACCGGATATGAAATCTTGCTTGTAAGAAGACACAGAGACTTTGGTTTTACTCCGTTTCTGAAGGAAAATTCAGACCAGTGTTCTCATCCAAGAAACATACTCTGTTTTAACGCAAGAAGCATGCTCTTCTTTCTAGCGTCTCCAATACAGCAAGAAACATGAGCATGCCCAGAAAAAAAGAACTGTGTTTCCTACTCATACAGACCATATCTAGTTGAATCTGCTTATTAAACTGTAACAAACCACAGCATCTCTTACATAGATGCTCTTTAGTTAACAGTGAAAATCGTGTTTGGTTCGTGAACTGTGTAAATTCATTTGAGCCGAAAAAATCACTGGGTTACCGGAAATGAACTCTTGCTTGTAGGAAGACACAGAGGCTTTGGTTTAACTCCGTTTGTGAAGGGAAATTCAGACCAGTGTTCTCATCCATGAAACATACTCTGTTTTAAAGCAAGAAGCATGCCTTCTTTCCAGCGTCTCCAATACAGCAAGAAATATGAGCATTCCCAGAAAAAAAGAACTGTGTTTCCTACTCATACAGACCATATCTAGTTGAACTCAGTTCATGAAACTGTAACAAACCACAGCATTTCTTACATAGATGCTCTTTAGTTAATAGTGAAAAACGTGTTGGGTTCATGAACTGTGTAAATTCATTTGAGCAGAAAAACCCCTTGGTTTACCGGAAATTAACTCTTGCTTGTAGGAAGACACAGAGGCTTTGGTTTAACTGCGTTTCTGAAGGAATATTCAGACCAGTGTTGTCCTCCATGAAACATACTCTGTTTTAAAGCAAGAAGCATGCCTTCTTTCCAGCGTCTCCAATACAGCAAGAAACATGAGCATGCCCAGAAAAAAAGAATTGTGTTTCCTACTCATACGTACCATATCTAGTTGAACTCTGCTTATGAAACTGTAACAAACCACAGCATCTCTTACATAGATGCTCTTTAGTTAATAGTGAAAAACATGTTGGGTTCGTGATCTGTGTAAATTCATTTGAGCCGAAAAATCACTGGGTTTACCGGATATGAACTCTTGTTTGTAGGAAGACACAGAGACTTTGGTTTAACTCCGTTTCTGAATGAAAATTCAGACCAGTGTTCTCATCAAAGAAACACCCTCTGTTTTATCGCAAGATGCATCCTCTTCTGTCCAGAGTCTGCAATACAGCAAGAAATATGAGCATGTCCAGAAAAAAAGAACTGTGTTTCCTACTCATACGGACCATATCTAGTTGAACGCTGCTCATGAAACTGTAACAAACCACAGCATCTCTTACATGGATGCTCTTTAGTTAATAGTGAAAAACGTGTTGGGTTCATGAACTGTGTAAATTCATTTGAGCCGAAAAATCACTGGGTTTACCTGAAATGAACTCTTGCTTGTAGGAAGACACAGAGACTTTGGTTTAACTCCGTTTCTGAAGGAAAATTCCGACCAGTGTTCTCTTCCATGAAACATACTCTGTTTTAACGCAAGAAGCATGCTCTTCTTTCCAGCGTCTCCAATACAGCAAGAAACATGAGCATGCCAAGAAAAAAAAACTGTGTTTCCTACTCATACGGACCATATCTAGTTGAACTCTGCTCATGACGTTGTAACAAACCACATCATCTCTTACATACATGCTCTTTAGTTAATAGTGAAAAACGTGTTGGGTTCATGAACTGTGTAAATTCATTTGAGCAGAAAAACCCCTCGGTTTACCGGAAATGAACTCTTGCTTGTAGTAAGACACAGAGGCTTTGGTTTCACTCCGTTTGTGAAGGGAAATTCAAACCAGAGTGTTCATCCATGAAACACACTCAGTTTTAACGCAAAGAGCATGCTCTTCTTTCCAGCGTCTCTAATACAGTAAAAAAAATGAGCATTCCCAGAAAAAAAGAACTGTGTTTCCTACTCATACGGACCATATCTAGTTGAACTCAGCTCATGAAACTGTAACAAACCACAGCATCTCTTACATAGATGCTCTTTAGTTAATAGTGAAAAACGTGTTGGGTTCATGAACTGTGTAAATTCATTTGAGCAGAAAAACCCCTTGGTTTACCGGAAATGAACTCTTGCTTGTAGGAGGACACAGAGACTTTGGTTTAACTCCGTTTCTGAAGGAAAATTCAGACCAGTGTTCTCTTCCAAGAAACATACTCTGTTTTAACGCAAGAAGCATGCTCTTCTTTCTAGCGTCTCCAATACACCAACAAACATGAGCATGCCTAGGAAAAAAGAACTGGGTTTCTTACTCATACGGACCATATCTAGTTGAATCTGCTTATGAAACTGTAACAAACCACAGCATCTCTTATAGATGCTCTGTAGTTAATAGTGAAAATTGTGTTGGGATCGTGAATTGTGTAAATTCATTTGAGCCGTAAAAAAATCACTGGGGTTACCGGAAATGAACTCTTGCTGTAGGAAAACACAGAGGGTTTGGTTTAATTCCGTTTGTGAATGGAAATTCAGACCAGTGTTCTCATCCATGAAACACCCTCTGTTTTAACACAAGATGCATCCTCTTCTGTCTAGAGTCTGCAATCCAGCAAGAAATATGAGCATGTCCAGAAAAAAAGAACTGTGTTTCCTACTCATACGAACCATATCTAGTTGAATTCTGCTCATGAAACTGTAACAAACCACAGCCTCTCTTACATAGATGCTCTTTAGTTAATAGTGAAAAACGTGTTGGGTTCATGAACTGTGTAAATTCATTTGAGCAGAAAAACCCCTTGGTTTACCGGAAATGAAATCTTGCTTGTAGGAAGACACAGAGGCTTTGGTTTAACTGCGTTTCTGAAGGAAAATTCAGACCAATGTTCTCATCCATGAAACATACTCTGTTTTAACGCAACAAGCTTGCCTTCTTTCCAGCGTCTCCAATACAGCAAGAAATATGAGCATTCCCAGAAAAAAAGAACTGTGTTTCCTACTCATACGGACCATATCTAGTTGAACTCTGCTAATGAAACTGTAACAAACCACAGCATCCCTTACATAGATGCTCTTTAGTTAATAGTGAAAATGGTGTTGGGTTCGTGAACTGTGTAAATTCATTTGAGCGGAAAAAATCACTGGGGTTACCGGAAATGAACTCTTGCATGTAGGAAGACACAGAGACTTTGGTTTAACACCGTTTCTGAAGGAAAATTCAGACCAGTGTTCTCATCCAAGAAACATACTCTGTTTTAAACGCAAGAAGCATGCTCTTCTTTCTAGCGTCACCAATACACCAACAAACATGAGCATGCCTAGGAAAAAAGAACTGGGTTTCTTACTCATACGGACCATATCTAGTTGAATCTGCTTATGAAACTGTAACAAACCACAGCATCTCTTATAGATGCTCTGTAGTTAATAGTGAAAATTGTGTTGGGATCGTGAATTGTGTAAATTCATTTGAGCCGTAAAAAATCACTGGGGTTACCGGAAATGAACTCTTGCTGTAGGAAAACACAGAGGGTTTGGTTTAATTCCGTTTGTGAACGGAAATTCAGACCAGTGTTCTCATCCATGAAACACCCTCTGTTTTAACACAAGATGCATCCTCTTCTGTCTAGAGTCTGCAATCCAGCAAGAAATATGAGCATGTCCAGAAAAAAAGAACTGTGTTTCCTACTCATACGAACCATATCTAGTTGAATTCTGCTCATGAAACTGTAACAAACCACAGCCTCTCTTACATAGATGCTCTTTAGTTAATAGTGAAAAACGTGTTGGGTTCATGAACTGTGTAAATTCATTTGAGCAGAAAAACCCCTTGGTTTACCGGAAACGAAATCTTGCTTGTAGGAAGACACAGAGGCTTTGGTTTAACTGCGTTTCTGAAGGAAAATTCAGACCAATGTTCTCATCCATGAAACATACTCTGTTTTAACGCAACAAGCATGCCTTCTTTCCAGCGTCTCCAATACAGCAAGGAACATGAGCATGCCCAGGAAAAAAGAACTGTGTTTCCTACTCATATGGAGCATATCTAGTTGAACTCAGCTCATGAAACTGTAACAAACCACAGCATCTCTTACATAGGTGCTCTTTAGTTAATAGTAAAAAACATGTTGGGTTCGTGATCTGTGTAATTTCATTTGAGCCGAAAAATCATTGGGTTTACCGGATATGAACTCTTGCTTGTAGGAAGACACAGAGACTTTGGTTTAACTCTGTTTCTGAAGGAAAATTCAGACCAGTGTTCTCTTCCAAGAAACATACTCTGTTTGAACGCAAGAAGCATGCTCTTCTTTCTAGCGTCTCCAATACACCAAGAAACATGAGCTTGCCCAGAGAAAAAGAACTGAGTTTCTTACTCATACGGACCATATCTAGTTGAATCTGCTAATGAAACTGTAACAAACCACAGCATCTCTTACATAGATGCTCTTTAGTTAATAGTGAAAATGGTGTTGGGTTCGTGAACTGTGTAAATTCATTTGAGCCGAAAAAATCACTGGGGTTACCGGAAATGAACTCTTGCTTGTAGGAAAACACAGAGGCATTGGTTTAATTCCGTTTGTGAAGGGAAATTCAGACCAGTGTTCTCATCCATGAAACATACTCTGCTTTAACGCAAGAAGCATGCCTTCTTTCCATCGTCTCCAATACAGCAAGAAATATGAGCATGCCCAGAAAAAAAGAACTGTGTTTCCTACTCATACGAACCATATCTAGTTGAACTCAGCTCATGAAACTGTAACAAACCACAGCATCTCTTACATAGATGCTCTTTAGTTAATAGTGAAAATCGTGTTGGGTTCGTGAACTGTGTAAATTCATTTGAGCAGAAAAACCCCTTGGTTTACTGGAAATGAACTCTTGCTTGTAGGAAGACACAGAGGCTTCGGTTCAATTGCGTTTCTGAAGGAAAATTCAGACCAGTGTTCTCATCCATGAAACATACTCTGTTTTAACGCAAGAAGCATGCCTTCTTTCCAGCGTCTCCAATACAGCAAGAAATATGAGCATTCCCAGAAAAAAAGAACTGTGTTTCCTACTCATACGGACCATATCTAGTTGAACTCAGCTCATGAAACTGTTACAAACCACAGCATCTCTTACATAGATGCTCTTTAGTTAATAGTGAAAAACGTGTTGGGTTCGTAAAGTGTGTAAATTCATTTGAGCCAAAAATCACTGAGTGTACTGGAAATGACTCTTGCTTATAAGAAGACACAGAGCCTTTGGTTTAACTCCGTTTCTGAAGGAAAATTCAGACCAGTGTTCTCATCCAAGAAACATACTCTGTTTTAACGCAAGAACCATGCTCTTCTTTCTAGCGTCTCCAATACACCAAGAAACATGAGCATGCCCAGAAAAAAAGAACTGTGTTTCCTACTCATATGGACCATATCTAGTTGAATCTGCTTATGAAAATGTAACAAACCACAGCATCTCTTACATAGATGCTCTTTAGTTAACAGTTAAAATCATGTTTGGTTCATGAACTGTGTAAATTCATTTGAGCCGAAAAATCACTGGGTTTACCGGAAATGAACTCTTGCTTGTAGGAAGAAACAGAGACTTTGGTTTAACTCCGTTTCTGAAGGAAAATTCAGACCAGTGTTCCCTTCCATGAATCATACTCTGTTTTAACGCAAGAAGCATGCTCTTCTTTCCAGTATCACCAATACAGCAAGAAACATGAGCATGCCCAGAAGAAAAAAACTGTGTTTCCTATTCATACGTACCATATCTAGTTGAACTCTGCTTATGAAACTGTAACAAACCACAGCATCTACTACATTGATGCTCTTTAGTTAATAGTGAAAAACATGTTGGGTTCGTGATCTGTGTAAATTCATTTGAGCCGAAAAATCACTGGGTTTACCGGAAATGAACTCTTGCTTGTAGGAAGACAGAGAGGCTTTGGTTTAATTGCGTTTCTGAAGGAAAATTCAGACCAGTTTTCTCATCCATGAAACATACTCTGTTTTAACGCAAGAAGCAGGCCTTCTTTCCAGCGTCTCCAATACAGCAAGAAATATGAGCATGCCCAGAAAAAAAGAACTGTGTTTCCTACTCATATGTACCATATCTAGTTGAACTCTGCTTATGAAACTGTAACAAACCACAGCATCTCTTACATAGATGCTCTTTAGTTAATAGTAAAAAACGTGTTGGGTTCATGAAATGTGTAAATTCATTTGAGCAGAAAAACCCCTGGATTTACCATAAATGAACTCTTGCTTGTAGGATGACACAGAGGCTTTGGTTTAACTGCGTTTCTGAAGGAAAATTCAGACCAGTGTTCTCATCCATGAAACATACTCTGTTTTAACGCAAGAAGCATGCCTTCTTTCCAGCGTCTCCAATACAGCAAGAAATATGAGCATTCCCAGAAAAAAAGAACTGTGTTTCCTACTCATACGGACCATATCTAGTTGAACTCAGCTCATGAAACTGTTACAAACCACAGCATCTCTTACATAGATGCTCTTTAGTTAATAGTGAAAAACGTGATGGGTTCGTAAAGTGTGTAAATTCATTTGAGCCAAAAATCACTGAGTGTACTGGAAATGACTCTTGCTTATAAGAAGACACAGAGCCTTTGGTTTAACTCCGTTTCTGAAGGAAAATTCAGACCAGTGTTCTCATCCAAGAAACATACTCTGTTTTAACGCAAGAACCATGCTCTTCTTTCTAGCGTCTCCAATACACCAAGAAACATGAGCATGCCCAGAAAAAAAGAACTGTGTTTCCTACTCATATGGACCATATCTAGTTGAATCTGCTTATGAAAATGTAACAAACCACAGCATCTCTTACATAGATGCTCTTTAGTTAACAGTGAAAATCATGTTTGGTTCATGAACTGTGTAAATTCATTTGAGCCGAAAAATCACTGGGTTTACCGGAAATGAACTCTTGCTTGTAGGAAGAAACAGAGACTTTGGTTTAACTCCGTTTCTGAAGGAAAATTCAGACCAGTGTTCCCTTCCATGAATCATACTCTGTTTTAACGCAAGAAGCATGCTCTTCTTTCCAGTATCACCAATACAGCAAGAAACATGAGCATGCCCAGAAGAAAAAAACTGTGTTTCCTATTCATACGTACCATATCTAGTTGAACTCTGCTTATGAAACTGTAACAAACCACAGCATCTACTACATTGATGCTCTTTAGTTAATAGTGAAAAACATGTTGGGTTCGTGATCTGTGTAAATTCATTTGAGCCGAAAAATCACTGGGTTTACCGGAAATGAACTCTTGCTTGTAGGAAGACAGAGAGGCTTTGGTTTAATTGCGTTTCTGAAGGAAAATTCAGACCAGTTTTCTCATCCATGAAACATACTCTGTTTTAACGCAAGAAGCAGGCCTTCTTTCCAGCGTCTCAAATACAGCAAGAAATATGAGCATGCCCAGAAAAAAAGAACTGTGTTTCCTACTCATATGTACCATATCTAGTTGAACTCTGCTTATGAAACTGTAACAAACCACAGCATCTCTTACATAGATGCTCTTTAGTTAATAGTAAAAAACGTGTTGGGTTCATGAAATGTGTAAATTCATTTGAGCAGAAAAACCCCTGGATTTACCATAAATGAACTCTTGCTTGTAGGATGACACAGAGGCTTTGGTTTCACTCCGTTTGTGAAGGGAAATGCACACCAGAGTTCTCATCCATGAATCACACTCTGTTTTAACGCAAAGAGCATGCTCTTCTTTCCAGCGTCTCTAATACAGCAAGGAACATGAGCATGCCCAGAAAAAAAGAACTGTGTTTCCTACTCATACGGAGCATATCTAGTAGAACTCAGCTCATGAAACTGTAACAAACCACAGCATCTCTTACATAGGTGCTCTTTAGTTAATAGTAAAAAACATGTTGGGTTCGTGATCTGTGTAAATTCATTTGAGCCGAAAAATCATTGGGTTTACCGGATATGAACTCTTGCTTGTAGGAAGACACAGAGACTTTGGTTTAACTCTGTTTCTGAAGGAAAATTCAGACCAGTGTTCTCTTCCAAGAAACATACTCTGTTTTAACGCAAGAAGCATGCTGTTCTTTCTAGCGTCTCCAATACACCAAGAAACATGAGCTTGCCCAGAGAAAAAGAACTGAGTTTCTTACTCATACGGACCATATCTAGTTGAATCTGCTAATGAAACTGTAACAAACCACAGCATCTCTTACATAGATGCTCTTTAGTTAATAGTGAAAATGGTGTTGGGTTCGTGAACTGTGTAAATTCATTTGAGCCGAAAAAATCACTGGGGTTACCGGAAATGAACTCTTGCTTGTAGGAAAACATAGAGGCATTGGTTTAATTCCGTTTGTGAAGGGAAATTCAGACCAGTGTTCTCATCCATGAAACATACTCTGCTTTAACGCAAGAAGCATGCCTTCTTTCCATCGTCTCCAATACAGCAAGAAATATGAGCATGCCCAGAAAAAAAGAACTGTGTTTCCTACTCATATGAACCATATCTAGTTGAACTCAGCTCATGAAACTGTAACAAACCACAGCATCTCTTACATAGATACTCTTTAGTTAATAGTGAAAATCGTGTTGGGTTCATGAACTGTGTAAATTCATTTGAGCAGAAAAACCCCTTGGTTTACTGGAAATGAACTCTTGCTTGTAGGAAGACACAGAGGCTTCGGTTCAATTGCGTTTCTGAAGGAAAATTCAGACCAGTGTTCTCATCCATGAAACATACTCTGTTTTAACGCAAGAAGCATGCCTTCTTTCCAGCGTCTCCAATATAGCAAGAAATATGAGCATTCCCAGAAAAAAAGAACTGTGTTTCCTACTCATACGGACCATATCTAGTTGAACTCAGCTCATGAAACTGTTACAAACCACAGCATCTCTTACATAGATGCTCTTTAGTTAATAGTGAAAAACGTGTTGGGTTCGTAAACTGTGTAAATTCATTTGAGCCAAAAATCACTGAGTGTACTGGAAATGACTCTTGCTTATAAGAAGACACAGAGCCTTTGGTTTAACTCCGTTTCTGAAGGAAAATTCAGACCAGTGTTCTCATCCAAGAAACATACTCTGTTTTAACGCAAGAACCATGCTCTTCTTTCTAGCGTCTCCAATACACCAAGAAACATGAGCATGCCCAGAAAAAAAGAACTGTGTTTCCTACTCATATGGACCATATCTAGTTGAATCTGCTTATGAAAATGTAACAAACCACAGCATCTCTTACATAGATGCTCTTTAGTTAACAGTGAAAATCATGTTTGGTTCATGAACTGTGTAAATTCATTTGAGCCGAAAAATCACTGGGTTTACCGGAAATGAACTCTTGCTTGTAGGAAGAAACAGAGACTTTGGTTTAACTCCGTTTCTGAAGGAAAATTCAGACCAGTGTTCCCTTCCATGAATCATACTCTGTTTTAACGCAAGAAGCATGCTCTTCTTTCCAGTATCACCAATACAGCAAGAAACATGAGCATGCCCAGAAGAAAAAAACTGTGTTTCCTATTCATACGTACCATATCTAGTTGAACTCTGCTTATGAAACTGTAACAAACCACAGCAACTACTACATTGATGCTCTTTAGTTAATAGTGAAAAACATGTTGGGTTCGTGATCTGTGTAAATTCATTTGAGCCGAAAAATCACTGGGTTTACCGGAAATGAACTCTTGCTTGTAGGAAGACAGAGAGGCTTTGGTTTAATTGCGTTTCTGAAGGAAAATTCAGACCAGTTTTCTCATCCATGAAACATACTCTGTTTTAACGCAAGAAGCAGGCCTTCTTTCCAGCGTCTCCAATATAGCAAGAAATATGAGCATGCCCAGAAAAAAAGAACTGTGTTTCCTACTCATATGTACCATATCTAGTTGAACTCTGCTTATGAAACTGTAACAAACCACAGCATCTCTTACATAGATGCTCTTTAGTTAATAGTAAAAAACGTGTTGGGTTCATGAAATGTGTAAATTCATTTGAGCAGAAAAACCCCTGGATTTACCATAAATGAACTCTTGCTTGTAGGATGACACAGAGGCTTTGGTTTCACTCCGTTTGTGAAGGGAAATTCACACCAGAGTTCTCATCCATGAATCACACTCTGTTTTAATGCAAAGAGCATGCTCTTCTTTCCAGCGTCTCTAATACAGCAAGGAACATGAGCATGCCCAGAAAAAAAGAACTGTGTTTCCTACTCATACGGACCATATCTAGTTGAACTCAGCTCATGAAACTGTTACAAACCACAGCATCTCTTACATAGATGCTCTTTAGTTAATAGTGAAAAACGTGTTGGGTTCGTAAACTGTGTAAATTCATTTGAGCCAAAAATCACTGAGTGTACTGGAAATGACTCTTGCTTATAAGAAGACACAGAGCCTTTGGTTTAACTCCGTTTCTGAAGGAAAATTCAGACCAGTGTTCTCATCCATGAAACACCCTCTGTTTTAACGCAAGAAGCATCCTCTTCTGTCCAGAATCTGCAATACAGCAAGAAATATGAGCATGTCCAGAAAAAAAGAACTGTGTTTCCTACTCATACGGACCATATCTAGTTGAACTCAGCTCATGAAACTGTAACAAACCACACCATATCTTACATAGATGCTCTTTAGTTAATAGTGAAAAACGTGTAGGGTTCATGAACTCTGTAAATTCAGTTGAGCCGAAAAATCACTGGGTTTACCGGAAATGAACTCTTGCTTGTAGGAAGACACAGAGACTTTGGTTTAACACCGTTTCTGAAAGAAAATTCAGACCAGTGTTCTCATCCAAGAAACATACTCTGTTTTAAACGCAAGAAGCATGCTCTTCTTTCTAGCGTCACCAATACACCAACAAACATGAGCATGCCAAGGAAAAAAGAACTGGTTTTCTTACTCATACGGACCATATCTAGTTGAATCTGCTTATGAAACTGTAACAAACCACAGCATCTCTTACATAGATGCTCTGTAGTTAATAGTGAAAATTGTGTTGGGATCGTGAATTGTGTAAATTCATTTGAGCCGTAAAAAATCACTGGGGTTACCGGAAATGAACTCTTGCTGTAGGAAAACACAGACGGTTTGGTTTAATTCCGTTTATGAACGGAAATTCAGACCAGTGTTCTCATCCATGAAACACCCTCTGTTTTAACGCAAGATACATCCTCTTCTGTCCAGAGTCTGCAATCCAGCAAGAAATATGAGCATGTCCAGAAAAAAAGAACTGTGTTTCCTACTCATACGAACCATATCTAGTTGAATTCTGCTCATGAAACTGTAACAAACCACAGCCTCTCTTACATAGATGCTCTTTAGTTAATAGTGAAAAACGTGTTGGGTTCATGAACTGTGTAAATTCATTTGAGCAGAAAAACCCCTTGGTTTACCGGAAATGAAATCTTGCTTGTAGGAAGACACAGAGGCTTTGGTTTAACTGCGTTTCTGAAGGACAATTCAGAGCAATGTTCTCATCCATGAAACATACTCTGTTTTAACGCAACAAGCATGCCTTCTTTCCAGCGTCTCCAATACAGCAAGAAATATGAGCATGCCCAGAAAAAAAGAACTGTGTTTCTTACTCATACAGACCATATCTAGTAAAACTCTGCTTATGAAACTGTAACAAACCACAGCATCTCTTACATATATGCTCTTTCGATTATAGTGAAAACCGTGTTGGGCTCATGAACTGTTTAAATTAATTTGAGCCGAAAAACCCCTGGGTTTACCGGAAATGAACGCTTGCTTGTATTAAGACACAAAGGCGTTGGTTTCACTCCGTTTGTGAATGGAAATTCACACCAGAGATCTCATCCATGAAACACACTCTGTTTTAACGCAAAGAGCATGCTCTTCCTTCCAGCGTCTCTAATACAGCAAGAAACATGAGCATGCCCAGAAAAAAAGAACTGTGTTTCCTACTCATATGGTCCATATCTAATTGAACTCTGATTATGAAACTGTAACAAACCACAGCATCTCTCACATAGATGCTCTTTAGTTAATAGTGAAAATCGTGTTGGGTTTGTAAACTGTGTAAATTCATTTGAGCCAAAAATCACTGAGCGTACTGGAAATGACTCTTGCTTATAAGAAGACACAGAGCCTTTGGTTTAACTCCGTTTCTGAAGGAAAATTCAGACCAGTGTTCTCTTCCATGAAACAAACTCTGTTTCAACGCAAGAAGCATGCTCTTCTTTCCAGCGTCTCCAATACAGCAAGAAACATGAGCATGCCCAGAAAAAAAGAACTGTGTTTCCTACTCATACGTACCATATCTAGTCGAACTCTGCTTATGAAACTGTATCAAACCACAGCATCTCTTACATAGATGCTCTTTAGTTAATAGTGAAAAACATGTTGGGTTCGTGATCTGTGTAAATTCATTTGAGCCAAAAAATCACTGGGTTTACCGGATATGAAATCTTGCTTGTAAGAAGACACAGAGACTTTGGTTTTACTCCGTTTCTGAAGGAAAATTCAGACCAGTGTTCTCATCCAAGAAACATACTCTGTTTTAACGCAAGAAGCATGCTCTTCTTTCTAGCGTCTCCAATACAGCAAGAAACATGAGCATGCCCAGAAAAAAAGAACTGTGTTTCCTACTCATACGGACCATATCTAGTTGAACTCTGCTTATGAAACTGTAACAAACCACAGCATCTCTTACATAGATGCTCTTTAGTTAATAGTGAAAATGGTGTTGGGTTCGTGAACTGTGTAAATTCATTTGAGCCGAAAAAATCACTGGGGTTACCGGAAATGAACTCTTGCTTGTAGGAAAACATAGAGGCATTGGTTTAATTCCGTTTGTGAAGGGAAATTCAGACCAGTGTTCTCATCCATGAAACATACTCTGCTTTAACGCAAGAAGCATGCCTTCTTTCCATCGTCTCCAATACAGCAAGAAATATGAGCATGCCCAGAAAAAAAGAACTGTGTTTCCTACTCATATGAACCATATCTAGTTGAACTCAGCTCATGAAACTGTAACAAACCACAGCATCTCTTACATAGATGCTCTTTAGTTAATAGTGAAAATCGTGTTGGGTTCATGAACTGTGTAAATTCATTTGAGCAGAAAAACCCCTTGGTTTACTGGAAATGAACTCTTGCTTGTAGGAAGACACAGAGGCTTCGGTTCAATTGCGTTTCTGAAGGAAAATTCAGACCAGTGTTCTCATCCATGAAACATACTCTGTTTTAACGCAAGAAGCATGCCTTCTTTCCAGCGTCTCCAATATAGCAAGAAATATGAGCATTCCCAGAAAAAAAGAACTGTGTTTCCTACTCATACGGACCATATCTAGTTGAACTCAGCTCATGAAACTGTTACAAACCACAGCATCTCTTACATAGATGCTCTTTAGTTAATAGTGAAAAACGTGTTGGGTTCGTAAACTGTGTAAATTCATTTGAGCCAAAAATCACTGAGTGTACTGGAAATGACTCTTGCTTATAAGAAGACACAGAGCCTTTGGTTTAACTCCGTTTCTGAAGGAAAATTCAGACCAGTGTTCTCATCCAAGAAACATACTCTGTTTTAACGCAAGAACCATGCTCTTCTTTCTAGCGTCTCCAATACACCAAGAAACATGAGCATGCCCAGAAAAAAAGAACTGTGTTTCCTACTCATATGGACCATATCTAGTTGAATCTGCTTATGAAAATGTAACAAACCACAGCATCTCTTACATAGATGCTCTTTAGTTAACAGTGAAAATCATGTTTGGTTCATGAACTGTGTAAATTCATTTGAGCCGAAAAATCACTGGGTTTACCGGAAATGAACTCTTGCTTGTAGGAAGAAACAGAGACTTTGGTTTAACTCCGTTTCTGAAGGAAAATTCAGACCAGTGTTCCCTTCCATGAATCATACTCTGTTTTAACGCAAGAAGCATGCTCTTCTTTCCAGTATCACCAATACAGCAAGAAACATGAGCATGCCCAGAAGAAAAAAACTGTGTTTCCTATTCATACGTACCATATCTAGTTGAACTCTGCTTATGAAACTGTAACAAACCACAGCAACTACTACATTGATGCTCTTTAGTTAATAGTGAAAAACATGTTGGGTTCGTGATCTGTGTAAATTCATTTGAGCCGAAAAATCACTGGGTTTACCGGAAATGAACTCTTGCTTGTAGGAAGACAGAGAGGCTTTGGTTTAATTGCGTTTCTGAAGGAAAATTCAGACCAGTTTTCTCATCCATGAAACATACTCTGTTTTAACGCAAGAAGCAGGCCTTCTTTCCAGCGTCTCCAATATAGCAAGAAATATGAGCATGCCCAGAAAAAAAGAACTGTGTTTCCTACTCATATGTACCATATCTAGTTGAACTCTGCTTATGAAACTGTAACAAACCACAGCATCTCTTACATAGATGCTCTTTAGTTAATAGTAAAAAACGTGTTGGGTTCATGAAATGTGTAAATTCATTTGAGCAGAAAAACCCCTGGATTTACCATAAATGAACTCTTGCTTGTAGGATGACACAGAGGCTTTGGTTTCACTCCGTTTGTGAAGGGAAATTCACACCAGAGTTCTCATCCATGAATCACACTCTGTTTTAATGCAAAGAGCATGCTCTTCTTTCCAGCGTCTCTAATACAGCAAGGAACATGAGCATGCCCAGAAAAAAAGAACTGTGTTTCCTACTCATACGGACCATATCTAGTTGAACTCAGCTCATGAAACTGTTACAAACCACAGCATCTCTTACATAGATGCTCTTTAGTTAATAGTGAAAAACGTGTTGGGTTCGTAAACTGTGTAAATTCATTTGAGCCAAAAATCACTGAGTGTACTGGAAATGACTCTTGCTTATAAGAAGACACAGAGCCTTTGGTTTAACTCCGTTTCTGAAGGAAAATTCAGACCAGTGTTCTCATCCATGAAACACCCTCTGTTTTAACGCAAGAAGCATCCTCTTCTGTCCAGAATCTGCAATACAGCAAGAAATATGAGCATGTCCAGAAAAAAAGAACTGTGTTTCTTACTCATACAGACCATATCTAGTAAAACTCTGCTTATGAAACTGTAACAAACCACAGCATCTCTTACATATATGCTCTTTCGATTATAGTGAAAACCGTGTTGGGCTCATGAACTGTTTAAATTAATTTGAGCCGAAAAACCCCTGCGTTTACCGGAAATGAACGCTTGCTTGTATTAAGACACAAAGGCGTTGGTTTCACTCCGTTTGTGAATGGAAATTCACACCAGAGATCTCATCCATGAAACACACTCTGTTTTAACGCAAAGAGCATGCTCTTCCTTCCAGCGTCTCTAATACAGCAAGAAACATGAGCATGCCCAGAAAAAAAGAACTGTGTTTCCTACTCATATGGTCCATATCTAATTGAACTCTGATTATGAAACTGTAACAAACCACAGCATCTCTCACATAGATGCTCTTTAGTTAATAGTGAAAATCGTGTTGGGTTTGTAAACTGTGTAAATTCATTTGAGCCAAAAATCACTGAGTGTACTGGAAATGACTCTTGCTTATAAGAAGACACAGAGCCTTTGGTTTAACTCCGTTTCTGAAGGAAAATTCAGACCAGTGTTCTCTTCCATGAAACAAACTCTGTTTCAACGCAAGAAGCATGCTCTTCTTTCCAGCGTCTCCAATACAGCAAGAAACATGAGCATGCCCAGAAAAAAAGAACTGTGTTTCCTACTCATACGTACCATATCTAGTCGAACTCTGCTTATGAAACTGTATCAAACCACAGCATCTCTTACATAGATGCTCTTTAGTTAATAGTGAAAAACATGTTGGGTTCGTGATCTGTGTAAATTCATTTGAGCCAAAAAATCACTGGGTTTACCGGATATGAAATCTTGCTTGTAAGAAGACACAGAGACTTTGGTTTTACTCCGTTTCTGAAGGAAAATTCAGACCAGTGTTCTCATCCAAGAAACATACTCTGTTTTAACGCAAGAAGCATGCTCTTCTTTCTAGCGTCTCCAATACAGCAAGAAACATGAGCATGCCCAGAAAAAAAGAACTGTGTTTCCTACTCATACGGACCATATCTAGTTGAACTCTGCTTATGAAACTGTAACAAACCACAGCATCTCTTACATAGATGCTCTTTAGTTAATAGTGAAAAACGTGTTGGGTTCGTGAACTGTATAAATTCATTTGAGCCGAAAAATCACTGGGTTTACCGGAAATGAACTCTTGCTTGTAGGAAGACACAGAGACTTTGGTTTAACTCCGTTTCTGAAGGAAAATTCAGACCAGTGTTCTCTTCCATGAAACAAACTCTGTTTCAACGCAAGAAGCATGCTCTTCTTTCCAGCGTCTCCAATACAGCAAGAAACATGAGCATGCCCAGAAAAAAAGAACTGTGTTTCCTTTTCATACGTACCATATCTAGTTGAACTCTGCTTATGAAACTGTAACAAACCACAGCATCTCCTACATAGATGCTCTTTTTAGTTAGTAGTGAAAAACATGTTGGATTCGTGATCTGTGTAAATACATTTGAGCCGAAAAATCACTGGGTTTACCGGATATGAAATGTTGCTTGTAGGAAGACACAGAGATTTTGGTTTAACGCCGTTTCTGAAGGAAAATTCAGACCAGTGTTATCATCCAAGAAACATAAGACACATACTCTGTTTTAACAAAAGAAGCATGCTCTTCTTTCTAGCGTCTCCAATACAGCAAGAAACATGAGCATGTCTAGAAAAAAAGAACTGTGTTTATTACTCATACAGACCATATCTAGTTGAATCTGCTTATGAAACTGTAACAAACCATAGCATCTCTTACATAGATGCTGTTTAGTTAACAGTGAAAATCGTGTTTGGTTCGTGAACTGTGTAAATTCATTTGAGCCGAAAAATCACTGGGTTTACCGGAAATAAACTCTTGCTTGTAGGAAGACACAGAGACTTTGGTTTAACTCCGTTTCTGAAGGAAAATTCCGACCAGTGTTCTCTTCCATGAATCATACTCTGTTTTAATGCAAGAAGCATGCTCTTCTTTCCAGCGTCTCCAATACAGCAAGAAACATGAGCATGCCAGAAAAAAAGAACTGTGTTTCCTACTCATACGTACCATATCTAGTCGAACTCTGCTTATGAAACTGTATCAAACCACAGCATCTCTTACATAGATGCTCTTTAGTTAATAGTGAAAAACGTGTTGGGTTCGTGATCTGTGTAAATTCATTTGAGACGAAAAATCACTGGGTTTACCGGATATGAACTCTTGCTTGTAGGAAGACACAGAGACTTTGGTTTTACTCCGTTTCTGAAGGAAAATTCAGACCAGTGTTCTCATCCAAGAAACATACTCTGTTTTAACGCAAGAAGCATGCTCTTCTTTCTAGCGTCTCCAATACAGTAAGAAACATGAGCATGCCCAGAAAAAAAGAACTGTGTTTCTTACTCATAGGGACCATATCTAGTTGAATCTGCTTATGAAACTGTAACAAACCACAGCATCTCTTACATAGATGCTCTTAAGTTAACAGTGAAAATCGTGTTTGGTTCGTGAACTGTGTAAATTTATTTGAGCCGAAAAATCACTGGGTTTACCGGAAATGAATTCTTGCTTGTAGGAAGACACGGAGACTTTGGTTTAACTCCGTTTCTGAAGGAAAATTCCGACCAGTGTTCTCTTCCATGAATCATACTCTGTTTTAACGCAAGAAGCATGCTCTTCTTTCCAGCGTCTCCAATACAGCAAGAAACATGAGCATGCCCAGAAAAAAAGAACTGTGTTTCCTACTCATACGGACCATATCTAGTTGAACTCTGCTTATGAAACTGTAACAAACCACAGCATCTCTTACATAGATGCTCTTTAGGTAATAGTGAAAAACGTGTTGGGTTCATGAACTGTGCAAATTCATTTGAGCAGGAAAACCCCTGGGTTTACCGGAAATGAACTCTTGCTTGTACGAAGACTCAGAGGCTTTGGTTTCCCTCCGTTTGTGAAGGGAAATTCACACCAGAGTTCTCATCCATGAACAACACTCTGTTTTAACAAAAAGAGCATGCTCTTCTTTCCAGCGTCTCTAATACAGCAAGAAACATGAGCATGCCCAGAAGAAAAGAACTGTGTTTCCTTTTCATACGTACCATATCTAGTTGAACTCTGCTTATGAAACTGTAACAAACCACAGCATCTCCTACATAGATGCTCTTTAGTTAGTATTGAATAACATGTTGGATTCGTGATCTGTGTAAATACATTTGAGCCGAAAAATCACTGGGTTTACCGGATATGAAATGTTGCTTGTAGGAAGACACAGAGATTTTGGTTTAACTCCGTTTCTGAAGGAAAATTCAGACCAGTGTTATCATCCAAGAAACATAAGAAACATACTCTGTTTTAACAAAAGAAGCATGCTCTTCTTTCTAGCATCTCCAATACACCAAGAAACATGAGCATGCCTAGAAAAAAAGAACTGTGTTTCTTACTCATACAGATCATATCTTGTTGAATCTGCTTATGAAACTGTAACAATCCACAGCATCTCTTACATAGATGCTCTTTAGTTAATAGTGAAAATCGTGTTGGGATTGTGAACTGTGTAAATTCATTTGAGCCGTAAAAATCACTGGGGTTACCGGAAATGAACTCTTGCTTGTAGGAAAACACAGAGGGTTTGGTTTAATTCCGTTTGTGAAGTGAAATTCAGACCGGTGTTCTCATCCATGAAACACGCTCTGTTTTAAAGCCAGAAGCATCCTCTTCTGTCAAGAGTCTCCAATACAGCAAGAAACATGTGCATGCCCAGAAAAAAAGAACTGTGTTTCCTACTCATACGGACCATATCTAGTCTACTCTGCTTATGAAACTGTAACAAAGCACAGCATCTATTACATAGATTCTCTTTAGTTAATAGTGAAAAACGTGTTGGATTCATGAACTGTGTAAATTCATTTGAGCAGGAAAACCCCTGGGTTTACCAGAAATGAACTCTTGCTTTTAGGAAGACTCAGTGGCTTTGGTTTCACTCCGTTTGTGAAGGGAAATTCACACCAGTGTTCTCATCCAAGAAACATACTCTGTTTTAACGCAAAGAGCATGCTCTTCTTTCCAGCGTCTCTAATACAGCAAGAAACATGAGCATGCCCAGGAGAAAAGAACTGTGTTTCCTATTCATACGTACCATATCAAGTTGAACTCTGCTTATGAAACTGTAACAAACCACAGCATCTCCTACATTGATGCTCTTTAGTTCATAGTGAAAAACATGTTGGGTTCGTGAACTGTGTAAATTCATTTGAGCCGAAAAATCACTGGGTTTACCGGATATGAAATGTTGCTTGTAGGAAGACACAGAGACTTTGGTTTAACTCCGTTCCTGAAGGAAAATTCAGACCAGTGTTCTCATCCAAGAAACATACTCTGTTTTAACGCAAGAAGCATGCTCTTCTTTCTAGCGTCTCCAATACAGCAAGAAACATGAGCATGCCTAGAAAAAACGAACTGTGTTTATTACTCATACGGACCATATCTAGTTGAATCTGCTTATGAAACTGTAACAAACCATAGCATCTCTTACATAGATGCTCTTTAGTTAACAGTGAAAATCGTGTTTGGTTCGTGAACTGTGTAAATTCATTTGAGCCGAAAAATCACTGGGTTTACCGGAAATGAACTCTTGCTTGTAGGAAGACACAGAGACTTTGGTTTAACTCCGTTTCTGAAGGAAAATTCCGACCAGTGTTCTCTTCCATGAATCATACTCTGTTTTAACGCAAGAAGCATCCTCTTCTGTCAAGAGTCTGCAGTACAGCAAGAAAGATGAGCATGTCCAGAAAAAAAGAACTGTGTTTCCTACTCATACGGACCATATCTAGCTGAACTCTGCTCATGAAACTGTAACAAACCACAGCCTCTCTTACATAGATGCTCTTTAGTTAATAGTGAAAAACGTGTTGGGTTCATGAACTGTGCAAATTCATTTGAGCAGGAAAACCCCTGGGTTTACCGGAAATGAACTCTTGCTTGTAGGAAGACTCAGAGGCTTTGGTTTCACTCCGTTTATGAAGGGAAATTCACACCAGAGTTCTCATCCAAGAAACACACTCTGTTTTAACGCAAAGAACATGCTCTTCTTTCCAGCGTCTCTAATACAGCAAGAAACATGAGCATGCCCAGAAAAAAAGAACTGTGTTTCCTACTCATACGGACCATATCTAGTCGAACTCTGCATATGAAACTGTATCAAACCACAGCATCTCTTACATAGATGCTCTTTAGTTAATAGTGAAAAACATGTTGGGTTCGTGATCTGTGTAAATTCATTTGAGCCGAAAAATCACTGGGTTTACCGGATATGAACTCGTGCTTGTAGGAAGACACAGAGACTTTGGTTTTACTCCGTTTCTGAAGGAAAATTCAGACCAGTGTTCTCATCCAAGAAACATACTATGTTTTAACGCAAGAAGCATGCTCTACTTTCTAGCGTCTCCAAAACAGCAAGAAACATGAGCATGCCCAGAAGAAAAGAACTGTGTTTCTTACTCATAGGGACTATATCTAGTTGAATCTGCTTATGAAACTGTAACAAACCACTGCATCTCTTACATAGATGCTCTTTAGTTAATAGTGAAAATCGTGTTGGGATCGTGAACTGTGTAAATTCATTTGAGCCGTAAAAAATCACTGGGGTTACCGGAAATGAACTCTTGCTTGTAGGAAAACACAGAGGGTTTGGTTTAATTCCGTTTGTGAAGTGAAATTCAGACCAGTGTTCTCATCCATGAAACACCCTCTGTTTTAAAGCAAGAAGCATCCTCTTCTGTCAAGAGTCTGCAGTACAGCAAGAAATATGAGCATGTCCAGAAAAAAAGAACTGTGTTTCCTACTCATACGTACCATATCTAGTTGAACTCTGCTTATGAAACTGTAACAAACCACAGATTCTCTTACATAGATGCTCTTTAGTTAATAGTGAAAAACGTGTTGCGTTCATGAACTGTGCAAATTCATTTGAGCAGAAAAACCCCTGGGTTTACCGGAAATGAACTCTTGCTTGTAGGAAGACTCAGGGGGTTTGGTTTCCCACCGATTGTGAAGGGAAATTCACACCAGAGTTCTCATCCAAGAAGCACACTCTGTTTTCACGCAAAGAGCATGCTCTTCTTTCCAGCGTCTCAAATACAGCAAGAAATATGAGCATGCCCAGAAAAAAAGAACTGTGTTTCCTACTCATACGGACCATATCTAGTCGAACTCTGCTTATGAAACTGTATCAAACCACAGCATCTCTTACATAGATGCTCTTTAGTTAATAGTGAAAAACATGTTGGGTTCGAATCTGTGTAAATTCATTTGAGCCAAAAAATCACTGGGTTTACCGGATATGAAATCTTGCTTGTAAGAAGACACAGAGACTTTGGTTTTACTCCGTTTCTGAAGGAAAATTCAGACCAGTGTTCTCATCCAAGAAACATACTCTGTTTTAACGCAAGAAGCATGCTCTTCTTTCTAGCGTCTCCAATACAGCAAGAAACATGAGCATGCCCAGAAAAAAAGAACTGTGTTTCCTACTCATACGGACCATATCTAGTTGAACTCTGCTCATGAAACTGTAACAAACCACAGCATCTCTTACATAGATGCTCTTTAGTTAATAGGGAAAAACGTGTTGGGTTCGTGAACTGTATAAATTCATTTGAGCCGAAAAATCACTGGGTTTACCGGAAATGAACTCTTGCTTGTAGGAAGACACAGAGATTTTGGTTTAACTCCGTTTCTGAAGGAAAATTCAGACCAGTGTTCTCTTCCATGAAACATACAATGTTTCAACGCAAGAAGCATGCTCTTCTTTCCAGCGTCTCCAATACAGCAAGAAACATCAGCATGCCCAGAAAAAAAGAACTGTGTTTCCTACTCATACGGACCATATCTAGTTGAACTCTGCTTATGAAACTGTAACAAACCACAGCATCTCTTACATAGATGCTCTTTAGTTAATAGTGAAAAACGTGTTGGGTTCATGAACTGTGTAAATTCATTTGAGCAGGAAAACCCCTGGGTTTACCGGAAATGAACTCTTGCTTGTAGGAAGACTCAGAGGCTTTGGTTTCACTCCGTTTGTGAAGGGAAATTCACACCAGAGTTCTCATCCAAGAAGCCCACTCTGTTTTAACGCAAAGAGCATGCTCTTCTTTCCAGCGTCTCTAATACAGCAAGAAACATGAGCATGCCCAGAAAAAAAGAACTGTGTTTCCTACTCATACGGACCATATCTAGTCGAACACTGCTTATGAAACTCTAACAAACCACAGCATCTCTTACATAGATGCTCTTTAGTTAATAGTGAAAAACGTGTTGGGTTCATGAACTGTGTAAATTCATTTGAGCAGAAAAACCCCTGGGTTTACCGGAAATTAACTCTTGCTTGTAGGAAGACTCAGAGGATTTGGTTTCCCTCCGTTTATGAAGGGAAATTCACACCAGAGTTCTCGTCCATGAACCACACTCTGTTTTAACACAAAGAGCGTGCTCTTCTTTCCAGCGTCTCTAATACAGCAAGAAACATGAGCATGCCCGGAAGAAAAGAACTGTGTTTCCTATTCATACGTACCATATCAAGTTGAACTCTGCTTATGAAACTGTAACGAACCACAGCATCTCCTACATTGATGCTCTTTAGTTCATAGTGAAAAACATGTTGGGTTCGTGATCTGTGTAAATTCATTTGAGCCGAAAAATCACTGGGTTTACCGGATATGAAATGTTGCTTGTAGGAAGACACAGAGACTTTGGTTTAACTCCGTTTCTGAAGGAAAATTCAGACCAGTGTTCTCATCCAACAAACATACTCTGTTTTAACGCAAGAAGCATGCTCTTCTTTCTAGCGTCTCCAATACAGCAAGAAACATGAGCATGCCTAGAAAAAAAGAACTGTGTTGCTTACTCATACGGACCATATCTAGTTGAATCTGCTTATGAAACTGTAACAAACCACAGCATCTCTTACATAGATGCTCTTAAGTTAACAGTGAAAATCGTGTTTGGTTCGTGAACTGTGTAAATTCATTTGAGCCGAAAAATCACTGGGTTTACCGGAAATGAATTCTTGCTTGTAGGAAGACACAGAGACTTTGGTTTAACTCCGTTTCTGAAGGAAAATTCCGACCAGTGTTCTCTTCCATGAATCATACTCTGTTTTAACGCAAGAAGCATGCTCTTCTTTCCAGCGTCTCAAATACAGCAAGAAACATGAGCATGCCCAGAAAAAAAGAACTGTGTTTCCTACTCATACGTACCATATCTAGTTGAACTCTGCTTATGAAACTGTAACAAACTACAGCATCTCTTACATAGATGCTCTTTAGTTAATAGTGAAAAACGTGTTGGGTTCATGAACTGTGTAAATTCTTTTGAGCAGAAAAACCCATGGGTTTACCGGAAATGAACTCTTGCTTGTAGGAAGACTCAGAGGCTTTGGTTTCCCTCCGTTTGTGAAGGGAAATTCACACCAGAGTTCTCATCCATGAACCACACTCTGATTTAACACAAAGAGCATGCTCTTCTTTCTAGCGTCTCCAATACAGCAAGAAACATGAGCATGCCTAGAAAAAAAGAACTGTGTTTCTTACTCATACGGACCATATCTAGTTGAATCTGCTTATGAAACTGTAACAAACCACAGCATCTCTTACATAGATGCTCTGTAGTTAATAGTGAAAAACGTATTGGGTTTGTGAACTCTGTAAATTCATTTGAGCCGAAAAATCACTGGGTTTACCGGAAATGAACTCTTGCTTGTAGGAAGACACTGAGACTTTGGTTTAACTCCGTTTCTGAAGGAAAATTCAGACCAGTGTTCTCATCCAAGAAACATACTCTGTTTTAACGCAAGAAGCATGCTCTTCTTTCCAGCGTCTCCAATACAGCAAGAAACATGAGCATGCCCAGAAAAAAAGAACTGTGTTTCCTACTCATACGGACCATATCTAGTTGAACTCTGATTATGAAACTGTAACAAACCACAGCATCTCTTACATAGATGCTCTTTAGTTAATAGTGAAAATCGTGTTGGGATCGTGAACTGTGTAAATTCATATGAGCCGTAAAAAATCACTGGGGTTACCGGAAATGAACTCTTGCTTGTAGGAGAACACAGAGGGTTTGGTTTAATTCCGTTTGTGAAGTGAAATTCAGACCAGTGTTCTCATCCATGAAACACCCTCTGTTTGAAAGCAAGAAGCATCCTCTTCTGTCAAGAGTCTGCAGTACAGCAAGAAATATGAGCATGTCCAGAAAAAAAGAACTGTGTTTCCTATTCATACGGACCATATCTAGTTGAACTCTGCTCATGAAACTGTAACAAACCACAGCATCTCTTACATAGATGCTCTTTAGTTAATAGGGAAAAACGTGTTGGGTTCGTGAACTGTATAAATTCATTTGAGCCGAAAAATCACTGGGTTTACCGGAAATGAACTCTTGCTTGTAGGAAGACACAGAGATTTTGGTTTAACTCCGTTTCTGAAGGAAAATTCAGACCAGTGTTCTCTTCCATGAAACATACAATGTTTCAACGCAAGAAGCATGCTCTTCTTTCCAGCGTCTCCAATACAGCAAGAAACATCAGCATGCCCAGAAAAAAAGAACTGTGTTTCCTACTCATACGGACCATATCTAGTTGAACTCTGCTTATGAAACTGTAACAAACCACAGCATCTCTTACATAGATGCTCTTTAGTTCATAGTGAAAAACATGTTTGGTTCGTGATCTGTGTAAATTCATTTGAGCCGAAAAATCACTGGGTTTACCGGATATGAAATGTTGCTTGTAAGAAGACACAGAGACTTTGGTTTAACTCCGTTCCTGAAGGAAAATTCAGACCAGTGTTCTCATCCAAGAAACATACTCTGTTTTAACGCAAAGAGCATGCTCTTCTTTCCAGCGTCTCTAATACAGCAAGAAACATGAGCATGCCCAGAAAAAAAGAACTGTGTTTCCTACTCATACGGACCATATCTAGTCGAACACTGCTTATGAAACTGTATCAAACCACAGCATCTCTTACATAGATGCTCTTTAGTTAATAGTGAAAAACATGTTGGGTTCGTGATCTGTGTAAATTCATTTGAGCCGAAAAATCACTGGGTTTACCGGATATGAAATCTTGCTTGTAAGAAGACACAGAGACTTTGGTTTTACTCCGTTTCTGAAGGAAAATTCAGACCAGTGTTCTCATCCAAGAAACATACTCTGTTTTAACGCAAGAAGCATGCTCTTCTTTCTAGCGTCTCCAATACAGCAAGAAACATGAGCATGCCTAGAAAAAAAGAACTGTGTTTCCTTTTCATACGTACCATATCTAGTTGAACTCTGCTCATGAAACTGTAACAAACCACAGCATCTCTTACATAGATGCTCTTTAGTTAATAGTGAAAAACGTGTTGGGTTCGTGAACTGTATAAATTCATTTGAGCCGAAAAATCACTGGGTTTACCAGAAATGAACTCTTGCTTGTAGGAAGACACAGAGATTTTGGTTTAACTCCATTTCTGAAGGAAAATTCAGACCAGTGTTCTCTTCCATGAAACATACTCTCTTTCAACACAAGAAGCATGCTCTTCTTTCCAGCGTCTCCAATACAGCAAGAAACATGAGCATGCCCAGAAAAAAAGAACTGTGTTTCCTACTCATACGGACCATATCTAGTTGAACTCTGATTATGAAACTGTAACAAACCACAGCATCTCTTACATAGATGCTCTTTAGTTAATAGTGAAAATCGTGTTGGGATCGTGAACTGTGTAAATTCATATGAGCCGTAAAAAATCACTGGGGTTACCGGAAATGAACTCTTGCTTGTAGGAGAACACAGAGGGTTTGGTTTAATTCCGTTTGTGAAGTGAAATTCAGACCAGTGTTCTCATCCATGAAACACCCTCTGTTTGAAAGCAAGAAGCATCCTCTTCTGTCAAGAGTCTGCAGTACAGCAAGAAATATGAGCATGCCCAGAAGAAAAGAACTGTGTTTCCTTTTCATACGTACCATATCTAGTTGAACTCTGCTTATGAAACTGTAACAAACCACAGCATCTCCTACATAGATGCTCTTTAGTTAGTAGTGAAAAACATGTTGGATTCGTGATCTGTGTAAATACATTTGAGCCGAAAAATCACTGGGTTTACCGGATATGAAATGTTGCTTGTAGGAAGACACAGAGATTTTGGTTTAACTCCGTTTCTGAAGGAAAATTCAGACCAATGTTATCATCCAAGAAACATAAGAAACATACTCTGTTTTAACAAAGAAGCATGCTCTTCTTTCTAGCGTCTCCAATACACCAAGAAACATGAGCATGCCTAGAAAAAAAGAACTGTGTTTCTTACTCATACAGACCATATCTTGTTGAATCTGCTTATGAAACTGTAACAAACCACAGCATCTCTTACATAGATGCTCTTTAGTTAATAGTGAAAATCGTGTTGGGATCGTGAACTGTGTAAATTCATTTGAGCCGTAAAAAATCACTGGGGTTACCGGAAATGAACTCTTGCTTGTAGGAAAACACAGAGGGTTTGGTTTAATTCCGTTTGTGAAGTGAAATTCAGACTGGTGTTCTCATCCATGAAACACGCTCTGTTTTAACGCAAGAAGCATCCTCTTCTGTCAAGAGTCTCCAATACAGCAAGAAATATGTGCATGCCCAGAAAAAAAGAACTGTGTTTCCTACTCATACGGACCATATCTAGTCGAACTCTGCTTATGAAACTGTAACAAACCACAGCATCTCTTACATAGATGCTCTTTAGTTAATAGTGAAAATCGTGTTGGGTTCATGAACTGTGTAAATTCATTTGAGCAGGAAAACCCATGGGTTTACCGGAAATGAACTCTTGCTTTTAGGCAGATTCAGTGGCTTTGGTTTCACTCCGTTTGTGAATGGAAATTCACACAAGTGTTCTCATCCAAGAAACATACTCTGTTTTAACGCAAAGAGCATGCTCTTCTTTCCAGCGTCTCTAATACAGCAAGAAACATGAGCATGCCCAGAAGAAAAGAACTGTGTTTCCTATTCATACGTACCATATCAAGTTGAACTCTGCTTATGAAACTGTAACAAACCACAGCATCTCCTACATTGATGCTCTTTAGTTCATAGTGAAAAACATGTTTGGTTCGTGATCTGTGTAAATTCATTTGAGCCGAAAAATCACTGGGTTTACCGGATATGAAATGTTGCTTGTAAGAAGACACAGAGACTTTGGTTTAACTCCGTTCCTGAAGGAAAATTCAGACCAGTGTTCTCATCCAAGAAACATACTCTGTTTTAACGCAAAGAGCATGCTCTTCTTTCCAGCGTCTCTAATACATCAAGAAACATGAGCATGCCCAGAAAAAAAGAACTGTGTTTCCTACTCATACGGACCATATCTAGTCGAACACTGCTTATGAAACTGTATCAAACCACAGCATCTCTTACATAGATGCTCTTTAGTTAATAGTGAAAAACATGTTGGGTTCGTGATCTGTGTAAATTCATTTGAGCCAAAAAATCACTGGGTTTACCGGATATGAAATCTTGCTTGTAAGAAGACACAGAGACTTTGGTTTTACTCCGTTTCTGAAGGAAAATTCAGACCAGTGTTCTCATCCAAGAAACATACTCTGTTTTAACGCAAGAAGCATGCTCTTCTTTCTAGCGTCTCCAATACAGCAAGAAACATGAGCATGCCTAGAAAAAAAGAACTGTGTTTCCTTTTCATACGTACCATATCTAGTTGAACTCTGCTCATGAAACTGTAACAAACCACAGCATCTCTTACATAGATGCTCTTTAGTTAATAGTGAAAAACGTGTTGGGTTCGTGAACTTTATAAATTCATTTGAGCCGAAAAATCACTGGGTTTACCAGAAATGAACTCTTGCTTGTAGGAAGACACAGAGATTTTGGTTTAACTCCATTTCTGAAGGAAAATTCAGACCAGTGTTCTCTTCCATGAAACATACTCTCTTTCAACACAAGAAGCATGCTCTTCTTTCCAGCGTCTCCAATACAGCAAGAAACATGAGCATGCCCAGAAAAAAAGAACTGTGTTTCCTACTCATACGGACCATATCTAGTTGAACTCTGCTTATGAAACTGTAACAAACCACAGCATCTCTTACATAGATGCTCTTTAGTTAATAGTGAAAAACGTGTTGGGTTCATGAACTGTGTAAATTCATTTGAGCAGGAAAACCCCTGGGTGTACCGGAAATGAACTCTTGCTTGTAGGAAGACTCAGAGGCTATGGTTTCACTCCGTTTGTGAAGGGAAATTCACACCAGAGTTCTCATCCAAGAAGCACACTCTGTTTTAACGCAAAGAGCATGCTCTTCTTTCCAGCGTCTCTAATACAGCAAGAAACATGAGCATGCCCAGAAAAAAAGAACTGTGTTTCCTACTCATACGGACCATATCTAGTCGAACTCTGCTTATGAAACTGTATCAAACCACAGCATCTCTTACATAGATGCTCTTTAGTTAATAGTGAAAAACATGTTGGGTTCGTGATCTGTGTAAATTCATTTGAGCCGAAAAATCACTGGGTTTACCGGATATGAAATCTTGCTTGTAAGAAGACACAGAGACTTTGGTTTTACTCCGTTTCTGAAGGAAAATTCAGACCAGTGTTCTCATCCAAGAAACATACTCTGTTTTAACGCAAGAAGCATGCTCTTCTTTCTAGCGTCTCCAATACAGCAAGAAAAATGAGCATGCCCAGAAAAAAAGAACTGTGTTTCCTACTCATACGGACCATATCTAGTTGAACTCTGCTCATAAAACTGTAACAAACCACAGCATCTCTTACATAGATGCTCTTTAGTTAATAGTGAAAAACGTGTTGGGTTCGTGAACTGTATAAATTCATTTGAGCCGAAAAATCACTGGGTTTACCGGAAATGAACTCTTGCTTTTAGGAAGACACAGAGACTTTGGTTTAACTCTGTTTCTGAAGGAAAATTCCGACCAGTGTTCTCTTCCATGAAACAAACTCTGTTTCAATGCAAGAAGCATGCTCTTCTTTCCAGCGTCTCCAATACAGCAAGAAACATGAGCATGCCCAGAAAAAAAGAACTGTGTTTCCTACTCATACGTACCATATCTAGTTGAACTCTGCTTATGAAACTGTAACAAACCACAGCATCTCTTACATAGATGCTCTTTAGTTAATAGTGAAAAACGTGTTGGGTTCATGAACTGTGCAAATTCATTTGAGCAGAAAAACCCCTGGGTTTACCGGAAATGAACTCTTGCTTGTAGGAAGACTCAGAGGCTTTGGTTTCCCTCCGTTTGTGAAGGGAAATTCACACCAGAGTTCTCATCCATGAACAACACTCTGTTTTAACACAAAGAGCATGCTCTTCTTTCCAGCGTCTCTAATACAGCAAGAAACATGAGCATGCCCAGAAGAAAAGAACTGTGTTTCCTTTTCATACGTACCATATCTAGTTGAACTCTGCTTATGAAACTGTAACAAACCACAGCATCTCCTACATAGATGCTCTTTAGTTAGTAGTGAAAAACATGTTGGATTCGTGATCTGTGTAAATACATTTGAGCCGAAAAATCACTGGGTTTACCGGATATGAAATGTTGCTTGTAGGAAGACACAGAGATTTTGGTTTAACTCCGTTTCTGAAGGAAAATTCAGACCAGTGTTATCATCCAAGAAACATAAGAAACATACTCTGTTTTAACAAAGAAGCATGCTCTTCTTTCTAGCGTCTCCAATACACCAAGAAACATGAGCATGCCTAGAAAAAAAGAACTGTGTTTCTTACTCATACAGACCATATCTTGTTGAATCTGCTTATGAAACTGTAACAAACCACAGCATCTCTTACATAGATGCTCTTTAGTTAATAGTGAAAATCGTGTTGGGATCGTGAACTGTGTAAATTCATTTGAGCCGTAAAAAATCACTGGGGTTACCGGAAATGAACTCTTGCTTGTAGGAAAACACAGAGGGTTTGGTTTAATTCCGTTTGTGAAGTGAAATTCAGACCGGTGTTCTCATCCATGAAACACGCTCTGTTTTAACGCAAGAAGCATCCTCTTCTGTCAAGAGTCTCCAATACAGCAAGAAATATGTGCATGCCCAGAAAAAAAGAACTGTGTTTCCTACTCATACGGACCATATCTAGTCGAACTCTGCTTATGAAACTGTAACAAACCACAGCATCTCTTACATAGATGCTCTTTAGTTAATAGTGAAAATCGTGTTGGGTTCATGAACTGTGTAAATTCATTTGAGCAGGAAAACCCATGGGTTTACCGGAAATGAACTCTTGCTTTTAGGAAGATTCAGTGGCTTTGGTTTCACTCCGTTTGTGAATGGAAATTCACACAAGTGTTCTCATCCAAGAAACATACTCTGTTTTAACGCAAAGAGCATGCTCTTCTTTCCAGCGTCTCTAATACAGCAAGAAACATGAGCATGCCCAGAAGAAAAGAACTGTGTTTCCTATTCATACATACCATATCAAGTTGAACTCTGCTTATGAAACTGTAACAAACCACAGCATCTCCTACATTGATGCTCTTTAGTTCATAGTGAAAAACATGTTTGGTTCGTGATCTGTGTAAATTCATTTGAGCCGAAAAATCACTGGGTTTACCGGATATGAAATGTTGCTTGTAAGAAGACACATAGACTTTGGTTTAACTCCGTTTCTGAAGGAAAATTCCGACCAGTGTTCTCTTCCATGAATCATACTCTGTTTTAACGCAAGAAGCATCCTCTTTTGTCAAGAGTCTGCAGTACAGCAAGAAAGATGAGCATGTCCAGAAAAAAAGAACTGTGTTTCCTACTCATACGGACCATATCTAGCTGAACTCTGCTCATGAAACTGTAACAAACCACAGCCTCTCTTACATAGATGCTCTTTAGTTAATAGTGAAAAACGTGTTGGGTTCATGAACTGTGCAAATTCATTTGAGCAGGAAAACCCCTGGGTTTACCGGAAATGAACTCTTGCTTGTAGGAAGACTCAGAGGCTTTGGTTTCACTCCGTTTATGAAGGGAAATTCACACCAGAGTTCTCATCCAAGAAACACACTCTGTTTTAACGCAAAGAACATGCTCTTCTTTCCAGCGTCTCTAATACAGCAAGAAACATGAGCATGCCCAGAAAAAAAGAACTGTGTTTCCTACTCATATGGACCATATCTAGTCGAACTCTGCATATGAAACTGAATCAAACCACAGCATCTCTTACATAGATGCTCTTTAGTTAATAATGAAAAACATGTTGGGTTCGTGATCTGTGTAAATTCATTTGAGCCATAAAATCACTGGGTTTACCGGATATGAAATCTTGCTTGTAAGAAGACACAGAGACTTTGGTTTTACTCCGTTTCTGAAGGAAAATTCAGACCAGTGTTCTCATCCAACAAACATACTCTGTTTTAACGCAAGAAGCATGCTCTTCTTTCTAGCGTCTCCAATACAGCAAGAAACATGAGCATGCCCAGAAAAAAAGAACTGTGTTTCCTACTCATACGGACCATATCTAGTTGAACTCTGCTCATGAAACTGTAACAAACCACAGCATCTCTTACATAGATGCTCTTTAGTTAATAGTGAAAAACGTGTTGGGTTCGTGAACTGTATAAATTCATTTGAGCCGAAAAATCACTGGGTTTACCGGAAATGAACTCTTGCTTGTAGGAAGACACAGAGACTTTGGTTTAACTCCGTTTCTGAAGGAAAATTCAGACCAGTGTTCTCTTCCATGAAACAAACTCTGTTTCAACGCAAGAAGCATGCTCTTCTTTCCAGCGTCTCCAATACAGCAAGAAACATGAGCATGCCCAGAAAAAAAGAACTGTGTTTCCTTTTCATACGTACCATATCTAGTTGAACTCTGCTTATGAAACTGTAACAAACCACAGCATCTCCTACATAGATGCTCTTTTTAGTTAGTAGTGAAAAACATGTTGGATTCGTGATCTGTGTAAATACATTTGAGCCGAAAAATCACTGGGTTTACCGGATATGAAATGTTGCTTGTAGGAAGACACAGAGATTTTGGTTTAACTCCGTTTCTGAAGGAAAATTCAGACCAGTGTTATCATCCAAGAAACATAAGAAACATACTCTGTTTTAACAAAAGAAGCATGCTCTTCTTTCTAGCGTCTCCAATACAGCAAGAAACATGAGCATGCCTAGAAAAAAAGAACTGTGTTTATTACTCATACGGACCATATCTAGTTGAATCTGCTTATGAAACTGTAACAAACCATAGCATCTCTTACATAGATGCTCTTTAGTTAACAGTGAAAATCGGGTTTGGTTCGTGAACTGTGTAAATTCATTTGAGCCGAAAAATCACTGGGTTTACCGGAAATGAACTCTTGCTTGTAGGAAGACACAGAGACTTTGGTTTAACTCCGTTTCTGAAGGAAAATTCCGACCAGTGTTCTCTTCCATGAATCATACTCTGTTTTAACGCAAGAAGCATGCTCTTCTTTCCAGCGTCTCCAATACAGCAAGAAACATGAGCATGCCAGAAAAAAAGAACTGTGTTTCCAACTCATACGTACCATATCTAGTTGAACTCTGCTTATGAAGCTGTAACAAACCACAGCATCTCTTACATAGATGCTCTTTAGTTAATAGTGAAAAACGTGTTGGGTTCATGAACTGTGTAAATTCATTTGAGCAGAAAAACCCCTGGGTTTACCGGAAATTAACTCTTGCTTGTAGGAAGACTCAGAGGATTTGGTTTCCCTCCTTTTGTGAAGGGAAATTCACACCAGAGTTCTCAACCATGAACCACACTCTGTTTTAACACAAAGAGCGTGCTCTTCTTTCCAGAGTCTCTAATACAGCAAGAAACATGAGCATGCCCAGAAGAAAAGAACTGTGTTTCCTATTCATACGTACCATATCAAGTTGAACACTGCTTATGAAACTGTAACAAACCACAGCATCTCCTACATTGATGCTCTTTAGTTCATAGTGAAAAACATGTTGGGTTCGTGATCTGTGTAAATTCATTTGAGCCAAAAAATCACTGGGTTTACCGGATATGAAATGTTGCTTGTAGGAAGACACAGAGACTTTGGATTAACTCCGTTTCTGAAGGAAAATTCAGACCAGTGTTCTCATCCAAGAAACATACTCTGTTTTAACGCAAGAAGCATGCTCTTCTTTCTAGCGTCTCCAATACAGCAAGAAACATGAGCATGCCTAGAAAAAAAGAACTGTGTTTATTACTCATACGGACCATATCTAGTTGAATCTGCTTATGAAACTGTAACAAACCATAGCATCTCTTACATAGATGCTCTATAGTTAACAGTGAAAATCGTGTTTGGTTCGTGAACTGTGTAAATTCATTTGAGCCGAAAAATCACTGGGTTTACCGGAAATGAACTCTTGCTTGTAGGAAGACACAGAGACTTTGATTTAACTCCGTTTCTGAAGGAAAATTCCGACCAGTGTTCTCTTCCATGAATCATACTCTGTTTTAACGCAAGAAGCATGCTCTTCTTTCCAGCGTCTCCAATAGAGCAAGAAACATGAGCATGCCCAGAAAAAAAGAACTGTGTTTCCAACTCATATGTACCATATCTAGTTGAACTCTGCTTATGAAACTCTAACAAACCACAGCATCTCTTACATAGATGGTCTTTAGTTAATAGTGAAAAACGTGTTGGGTTCATGAACTGTGTAAATTCATTTGAGCAGAAAAACCCCTGGGTTTACCGGAAATTAACTCTTGCTTGTAGGAAGACTCAGAGGATTTGGTTTCACTCCGTTTATGAAGGGAAATTCACACCAGAGTTCTCGTCCATGAACCACACTCTGTTTTAACACAAAGAGCGTGCTCTTCTTTCCAGCGTCTCCAATAGAGCAAGAAACATGAGCATGCCCAGAAAAAAAGAACTGTGTTTCCAACTCATACGTACCATATCTAGTTGAACTCTGCTTATGAAACTCTAACAAACCACAGCATCTCTTACATAGATGCTCTGTAGTTAATAGTGAAAAACGTATTGGGTTTGTGAACTCTGTAAATTCATTTGAGCCGAAAAATCACTGGGTTTACCGGAAATGAACTCTTGCTTGTAGGAAGACACTGAGACTTTGGGTTAACTCCGTTTCTGAAGGAAAATTCAGACAGTGTTCTCATCCAAGAAACATACTCTGTTTTAACGCAAGAAGCATGCTCTTCTTTCTAGCGTCTCCAATACAGCAAGAAACATGAGCATGCCCAGAAAGAAAGAACTGTGTTTCCTACTCATATGGACCATATCTAGTTGAATCTGCTTATGAAAATGTAACAAACCACAGCATCTCTTACATAGATGCTCTTTAGTTAACAGTGAAAATCATGTTTGGTTCGTGAACTGTGTAAATTCATTTGAGCCGAAAAATCACTGGGTTTACCGTAAATGAACTCTTGCTTGTAGGAAGAAACAGAGACTTTGGTTTAACTCCGTTTCTGAAGGAAAATTCAGACCAGTGTTCCCTTCCATGAATCATACTCTGTTTTAACGCAAGAAGCATGCTCTTCTTTCCAGTATCACCAATACAGCAAGAAACATGAGCATGCCCAGAAAAAAAGAACTGTGTTTCTTACTCATATGGACCATATCTAGTTGAATCTGCTTATGAAACTGTAACAAACCACAGCATTTCTTACATAGATGCTCTTTAGTTAATAGTGAAATTCGGGTTGGGATCGTGAATTGTGTAATTTCATTTGAGCCGTAAAAAATCACTGGGGTTACCGGAAATGAACTCTTGCTTGTAGGAAAACACAGAGGGTTTGGTTTAATTCCGTTTGTGAAGTGAAATTAAGACCAGTGTTCTCATCCATGAAACACCCTCTGTTTTAACGCAAGAAGCATCCTCTTCTGTCAAGAGTCTGCAATACAGCAAGAAATATGAGCATGTCCAGAAAAAAGAACTGTGTTTCCTACTCATACGGACCATATCTAGTTGAACTCTGCTCATGAAACTGTAACAAACCACAGCATCTCTTAAATAGATGCTCTTTAGTTAATAGTGAAAAACGTGTTGGGTTCGTGAACTGAATAAATTCAATTGAGCCGAAAAATCACTGGGTTTACCGGAAATGAACTCTTGCTTGTAGGAAGACACAGAGACTTTGGTTTAACTCCGTTTCTGAAGGAAAATTCAGACCAGTGTTCTCTTCCATGAAACATACTCTGTTTCAACGCAAGAAGCATGCTCTTCTTTCAAGCGTCTCCAATACAGCAAGAAACATGAGCATGCCCAGAAAAAAAGAACTGTGTTTCCTTCTCATACGTACCATATCTATTTGAACTCTGCTTATGAAACTGTAACAAACCACAGAATCTCTTACGTAGATGCTCTTTAGTTAATAGTGAAAAACGTGTTGGGTTCATGAACTGTGTAAATTCATTTGAGCCGAAAAATCACTGGGTTTACCGGATATGAAATGTTGCTTGTAGGAAGACTCAGAGGCTTTGGTTTCCCTCCGTTTGTGAAGGGAAATTCATACCAGTGTTCTCATCCAAGAAACACACTCTGTTTTAACACAAAGACCATGCTCTTCTTTCCAGCGTCTCTAATACAGCAAGAAACATGAGCATGCCTAGAAAAAAAGAACTGTGTTTCTTACTCATACGGACCACATCTAGTTGAATCTGCTTATGAAACTGTAACAAACCACAGCATCTCTTACATAGATGCTCTTTAGTTAATAGTGAAAATCGTGTTGGGATCGTGAACTGTGTAAATTCATATGAGCCGTAAAAAATCACTGGGGTTACCGGAAATGAACTCTTGCTTGTAGGAGAACACAGAGGGTTTGGTTTAATTCCGTTTGTGAAGTGAAATTCAGACCAGTGTTCTCATCCATGAAACACCCTCTGTTTTAAAGCAAGAAGCATCCTCTTCTGTCAAGAGTCTGCAGTACAGCAAGAAATATGAGCATGTCCAGAAAAAAAGAACTGTGTTTCCTATTCATACGGACCATATCTAGTTGAACTCTGCTCATGAAACTGTAACAAACCACAGCATCTCTTACATAGATGCTCTTTAGTTAATAGGGAAAAACGTGTTGGGTTCGTGAACTGTATAAATTCATTTGAGCCGAAAAATCACTGGGTTTACCGGAAATGAACTCTTGCTTGTAGGAAGACACAGAGATTTTGGTTTAACTCCGTTTCTGAAGGAAAATTCAGACCAGTGTTCTCTTCCATGAAACATACAATGTTTCAACGCAAGAAGCATGCTCTTCTTTCCAGCGTCTCCAATACAGCAAGAAACATCAGCATGCCCAGAAAAAAAGAACTGTGTTTCCTACTCATACGGACCATATCTAGTTGAACTCTGCTTATGAAACTGTAACAAACCACAGCATCTCTTACATAGACGCTCTTTACTTAATAGTGAAAAACGTGTTGGGTTCATGAACTGTGTAAATTCATTTGAGCAGGAAAACCCCTGGGTTTACCGGAAATGAACTCTTGCTTGTAGGAAGACTCAGAGGCTTTGGTTTCACTCCGTTTGTGAAGGGAAATTCACACCAGAGTTCTCATCCAAGAAGCCCACTCTGTTTTAACGCAAAGAGCATGCTCTTCTTTCCAGCGTCTCTAATACAGCAAGAAACATGAGCATGCCCAGAAAAAAAGAACTGTGTTTCCTACTCATACGGACCATATCTAGTCGAACACTGCTTATGAAACTGTATCAAACCACAGCATCTCTTACATAGATGCTCTTTAGTTAATAGTGAAAAACATGTTGGGTTCGTGATCTGTGTAAATTCATTTGAGCCGAAAAATCACTGGGTTTACCGGATATGAAATCTTGCTTGTAAGAAGACACAGAGACTTTGGTTTTACTCCGTTTCTGAAGGAAAATTCAGACCAGTGTTCTCATCCAAGAAACATACTCTGTTTTAACGCAAGAAGCATGCTCTTCTTTCTAGCGTCTCCAATACAGCAAGAAACATGAGCATGCCTAGAAAAAAAGAACTGTGTTTCCTTTTCATACGTACCATATCTAGTTGAACCTGCTCATGAAACTGTAACAAACCACAGCATCTCTTACATAGATGCTCTTTAGTTAATAGTGAAAAACGTGTTGGGTTCGTGAACTGTATAAATTCATTTGAGCCGAAAAATCACTGGGTTTACCAGAAATGAACTCTTGCTTGTAGGAAGACACAGACATTTTGGTTTAACTCCATTTCTGAAGGAAAATTCAGACCAGTGTTCTCTTCCATGAAACATACTCTCTTTCAACACAAGAAGCATGCTCTTCTTTCCAGCGTCTCCAATACAGCAAGAAACATGAGCATGCCCAGAAAAAAAGAACTGTGTTTCCTACTCATACGGACCATATCTAGTTGAACTCTGCTTATGAAACTGTAACAAACCACAGCATCTCTTACATAGATGCTCTTTAGTTAATAGTGAAAAACGTGTTGGGTTCATGAACTGTGTAAATTCATTTGAGCAGGAAAACCCCTGGGTTTACCGGAAATGAACTCTTGCTTGTAGGAAGACTCAGAGGCTATGGTTTCACTCCGTTTGTGAAGGGAAATTCACACCAGAGTTCTCATCCAAGAAGCACACTCTGTTTTAACGCAAAGAGCATGCTCTTCTTTCCAGCGTCTCTAATACAGCAAGAAACATGAGCATGCCCAGAAAAAAAGAACTGTGTTTCCTACTCATACGGACCATATCTAGTCGAACTCTGCTTATGAAACTGTATCAAACCACAGCATCTCTTACATAGATGCTCTTTAGTTAATAGTGAAAAACATGTTGGGTTCGTGATCTGTGTAAATTCATTTGAGCCGAAAAATCACTGGGTTTACCGGATATGAAATCTTGCTTGTAAGAAGACACAGAGACTTTGGTTTTACTCCGTTTCTGAAGGAAAATTCAGACCAGTGTTCTCATCCAAGAAACATACTCTGTTTTAACGCAAGAAGCATGCTCTTCTTTCTAGCGTCTCCAATACAGCAAGAAAAATGAGCATGCCCAGAAAAAAAGAACTGTGTTTCCTACTCATACGGACCATATCTAGTTGAACTCTGCTCATGAAACTGTAACAAACCACAGGATCTCTTACATAGATGCTCTTTAGTTAATAGTGAAAAACGTGTTGGGTTCGTGAACTGTATAAATTCATTTGAGCCGAAAAATCACTGGGTTTACCGGAAATGAACTCTTGCTTGTAGGAAGACACAGAGACTTTGGTTTAACTCCGTTTCTGAAGGAAAATTCCGACCAGTGTTCTCTTCCATGAAACAAACTCTGTTTCAATGCAAGAAGCATGCTCTTCTTTCCAGCGTCTCCAATACAGCAAGAAACATGAGCATGCCCAGAAAAAAAGAACTGTGTTTCCTACTCATACGTACCATATCTAGTTGAACTCTGCTTATGAAACTGTAACAAACCACAGCATCTCTTACATAGATGCTCTTTAGTTAATAGTGAAAAACGTGTTGGGTTCATGAACTGTGCAAATTCATTTGAGCAGAAAAACCCCTGGGTTTACCGGAAATGAACTCTTGCTTGTAGGAAGACTCAGAGGCTTTGGTTTCCCTCCGTTTGTGAAGGGAAATTCACACCAGAGTTCTCATCCATGAACAACACTCTGTTTTAACACAAAGAGCATGCTCTTCTTTCCAGCGTCTCTAATACAGCAAGAAACATGAGCATGCCCAGAAGAAAAGAACTGTGTTTCCTTTTCATACGTACCATATCTAGTTGAACTCTGCTTATGAAACTGTAACAAACCACAGCATCTCCTACATAGATGCTCTTTAGTTAGTAGTGAAAAACATGTTGGATTCGTGATCTGTGTAAATACATTTGAGCCGAAAAATCACTGGGTTTACCGGATATGAAATGTTGCTTGTAGGAAGACACAGAGATTTTGGTTTAACTCCGTTTCTGAAGGAAAATTCAGACCAGTGTTATCATCCAAGAAACATAAGAAACATACTCTGTTTTAACAAAGAAGCATGCTCTTCTTTCTAGCGTCTCCAATACACCAAGAAACATGAGCATGCCTAGAAAAAAAGAACTGTGTTTCTTACTCATACAGACCATATCTTGTTGAATCTGCTTATGAAACTGTAACAAACCACAGCATCTCTTACATAGATGCTCTTTAGTTAATAGTGAAAATCGTGTTGGGATCGTGAACTGTGTAAATTCATTTGAGCCGTAAAAAATCACTGGGGTTACCGGAAATGAACTCTTGCTTGTAGGAAAACACAGAGGGTTTGGTTTAATTCCGTTTGTGAAGTGAAATTCAGACCGGTGTTCTCATCCATGAAACATGCCCTGTTTTAACGCAAGAAGCATCCTCTTCTGTCAAGAGTCTCCAATACAGCAAGAAATATGTGCATGCCCAGAAAAAAAGAACTGTGTTTACTACTCATACGTACCATATCTAGTTGAACTCTGCTTAAGAAACTGTAACAAACCACAGCATCTCTTACATAGATGCTCTTTAGTTAATAGTGAAAATCGTGTTGGGTTCATGAACTGTGTAAATTCATTTGAGCAGGAAAACACATGGGTTTACCGGAAATGAACTCTTGCTTTTAGGAAGATTCAGTGGCTTTGGTTTCACTCCGTTTGTGAATGGAAATTCACACAAGTGTTCTCATCCAAGAAACATACTCTGTTTTAACGCAAAGAGCATGCTCTTCTTTCCAGCGTCTCTAATACAGCAAGAAACATGAGCATGCCCAGAAGAAAAGAACTGTGTTTCCTATTCATACGTACCATATCAAGTTGAACTCTGCTTATGAAACTGTAACAAACCACAGCATCTCCTACATTGATGCTCTTTAGTTCATAGTGAAAAACATGTTTGGTTCGTGATCTGTGTAAATTCATTTGAGCCGAAAAATCACTGGGTTTACCGGATATGAAATGTTGCTTGTAAGAAGACACAGAGACTTTGGTTTAACTCCGTTCCTGAAGGAAAATTCAGACCAGTGTTCTCATCCAAGAAACATACTCTGTTTTAACGCAAAGAGCATGCTCTTCTTTCCAGCGTCTCTAATACAGCAAGAAACATGAGCATGCCCAGAAAAAAAGAACTGTGTTTCCTACTCATACGGACCATATCTAGTCGAACACTGCTTATGAAACTGTATCAAACCACAGCATCTCTTACATAGATGCTCTTTAGTTAATAGTGAAAAACATGTTGGGTTCGTGATCTGTGTAAATTCATTTGAGCCGAAAAATCACTGGGTTTACCGGATATGAAATCTTGCTTGTAAGAAGACACAGAGACTTTGGTTTTACTCCGTTTCTGAAGGAAAATTCAGACCAGTGTTCTCATCCAAGAAACATACTCTGTTTTAACCCAAGAAGCATGCTCTTCTTTCTAGCGTCTCCAATACAGCAAGAAATATGAGCATGCCTAGAAAAAAAGAACTGTGTTTCCTTTTCATACGTACCATATCTAGTTGAACTCTGCTCATGAAACTGTAACAAACCACAGCATATCTTACATAGATGCTCTTTAGTTAATAGGGAAAAACGTGTTGGGTTCGTGAACTGTATAAATTCATTTGAGCCGAAAAATCACTGGGTTTACCAGAAATGAACTCTTGCTTGTAGGAAGACACAGAGATTTTGGTTTAACTCCATTTCTGAAGGAAAATTCAGACCAGTGTTCTCTTCCATGAAACATACTCTCTTTCAACACAAGAAGCATGCTCTTCTTTCCAGCGTCTCCAATACAGCAAGAAACATGAGCATGCCCAGAAAAAAAGAACTGTGTTTCCTACTCATACGGACCATATCTAGTTGAACTCTGCTTATGAAACTGTAACAAACCACAGCATCTCTTACATAGATGCTCTTTAGTTAATAGTGAAAAACGTGTTGTGTTCATGAACTGTGTAAATTCATTTGAGCAGGAAAACCCCTGGGTTTACCGGAAATGAACTCTTGCTTGTAGGAAGACTCAGAGGCTTTGGTTTCACTCCGTTTGTGAAGGGAAATTCACACCAGAGTTCTCATCCAAGAAGCCCACTCTGTTTTAACGCAAAGAGCATGCTCTTCTTTCCAGCGTCTCTAATACAGCAAGAAACATGAGCATGCCCAGAAAAAAAGAACTGTGTTTCCTACTCATACGGACCATATCTAGTCGAACACTGCTTATGAAACTGTATCAAACCACAGCATCTCTTACATAGATGCTCTTTAGTTAATAGTGAAAAACATGTTGGGTTCGTGATCTGTGTAAATTCATTTGAGCCGAAAAATCACTGGGTTTACTGGATATGAAATCTTGCTTGTAAGAAGACACAGAGACTTTGGTTTTACTCCGTTTCTGAAGGAAAATTCAGACCAGTGTTCTCATCCAAGAAACATACTCTGTTTTAACGCAAGAAGCATGCTCTTCTTTCTAGCGTCTCCAATACAGCAAGAAACATGAGCATGCCTAGAAAAAAAGAACTGTGTTTCCTTTTCATACGTACCATATCTAGTTGAACCTGCTCATGAAACTGTAACAAACCACAGCATCTCTTACATAGATGCTCTTTAGTTAATAGTGAAAAACGTGTTGGGTTCGTGAACTGTATAAATTCATTTGAGCCGAAAAATCACTGGGTTTACCAGAAATGAACTCTTGCTTGTAGGAAGACACAGAGATTTTGGTTTAACTCCATTTCTGAAGGAAAATTCAGACCAGTGTTCTCTTCCATGAAACATACTCTCTTTCAACACAAGAAGCATGCTCTTCTTTCCAGCGTCTCCAATACAGCAAGAAACATGAGCATGCCCAGAAAAAAAGAACTGTGTTTCCTACTCATACGGACCATATCTAGTTGAACTCTGCTTATGAAACTGTAACAAACCACAGCATCTCTTACATAGATGCTCTTTAGTTAATAGTGAAAAACGTGTTGGGTTCATGAACTGTGTAAATTCATTTGAGCAGGAAAACCCCTGGGTTTACCGGAAATGAACTCTTGCTTGTAGGAAGACTCAGAGGCTATGGTTTCACTCCGTTTGTGAAGGGAAATTCACACCAGAGTTCTCATCCAAGAAGCACACTCTGTTTTAACGCAAAGAGCATGCTCTTCTTTCCAGCGTCTCTAATACAGCAAGAAACATGAGCATGCCCAGAAAAAAAGAACTGTGTTTCCTACTCATACGGACCATATCTAGTCGAACTCTGCTTATGAAACTGTATCAAACCACAGCATCTCTTACATAGATGCTCTTTAGTTAATAGTGAAAAACATGTTGGGTTCGTGATCTGTGTAAATTCATTTGAGCCGAAAAATCACTGGGTTTACCGGATATGAAATCTTGCTTGTAAGAAGACACAGAGACTTTGGTTTTACTCCGTTTCTGAAGGAAAATTCAGACCAGTGTTCTCATCCAAGAAACATACTCTGTTTTAACGCAAGAAGCATGCTCTTCTTTCTAGCGTCTCCAATACAGCAAGAAAAATGAGCATGCCCAGAAAAAAAGAACTGTGTTTCCTACTCATACGGACCATATCTAGTTGAACTCTGCTCATGAAACTGTAACAAACCACAGCATCTCTTACATAGATGCTCTTTAGTTAATAGTGAAAAACGTGTTGGGTTCGTGAACTGTATAAATTCATTTGAGCCGAAAAATCACTGGGTTTACCGGAAATGAACTCTTGCTTGTAGGAAGACACAGAGACTTTGGTTTAACTCCGTTTCTGAAGGAAAATTCCGACCAGTGTTCTCTTCCATGAAACAAACTCTGTTTCAATGCAAGAAGCATGCTCTTCTTTCCAGCGTCTCCAATACAGCAAGAAACATGAGCATGCCCAGAAAAAAAGAACTGTGTTTCCTACTCATACGTACCATATCTAGTTGAACTCTGCTTATGAAACTGTAACAAACCACAGCATCACTTACATAGATGCTCTTTAGTTAATAGTGAAAAACGTGTTGGGTTCATGAACTGTGCAAATTCATTTGAGCAGAAAAACCCCTGGGTTTACCGGAAAGGAACTCTTGCTTGTAGGAAGACTCAGAGGCTTTGGTTTCCCTCCGTTTGTGAAGGGAAATTCACACCAGAGTTCTCATCCATGAACAACACTCTGTTTTAACACAAAGAGCATGCTCTTCTTTCCAGCGTCTCTAATACAGCAAGAAACATGAGCATGCCCAGAAGAAAAGAACTGTGTTTCTTACTCATACAGACCATATCTTGTTGAATCTGCTTATGAAACTGTAACAAACCACAGCATCTCTTACATAGATGCTCTTTAGTTAATAGTGAAAATCGTGTTGGGATCGTGAACTGTGTAAATTCATTTGAGCCGTAAAAAATCACTGGGGTTACCGGAAATGAACTCTTGCTTGTAGGAAAACACAGAGGGTTTGGTTTAATTCCGTTTGTGAAGTGAAATTCAGACCGGTGTTCTCATCCATGAAACATGCCCTGTTTTAACGCAAGAAGCATCCTCTTCTGTCAAGAGTCTCCAATACAGCAAGAAATATGTGCATGCCCAGAAAAAAAGAACTGTGTTTACTACTCATACGTACCATATCTAGTTGAACTCTGCTTAAGAAACTGTAACAAACCACAGCATCTCTTACATAGATGCTCTTTAGTTAATAGTGAAAATCGTGTTGGGTTCATGAACTGTGTAAATTCATTTGAGCAGGAAAACACATGGGTTTACCGGAAATGAACTCTTGCTTTTAGGAAGATTCAGTGGCTTTGGTTTCACTCCGTTTGTGAATGGAAATTCACACAAGTGTTCTCATCCAAGAAACATACTCTGTTTTAACGCAAAGAGCATGCTCTTCTTTCCAGCGTCTCTAATACAGCAAGAAACATGAGCATGCCCAGAAGAAAAGAACTGTGTTTCCTATTCATACGTACCATATCAAGTTGAACTCTGCTTATGAAACTGTAACAAACCACAGCATCTCCTACATTGATGCTCTTTAGTTCATAGTGAAAAACATGTTTGGTTCGTGATCTGTGTAAATTCATTTGAGCCGAAAAATCACTGGGTTTACCGGATATGAAATGTTGCTTGTAAGAAGACACAGAGACTTTGGTTTAACTCCGTTCCTGAAGGAAAATTCAGACCAGTGTTCTCATCCAAGAAACATACTCTGTTTTAACGCAAAGAGCATGCTCTTCTTTCCAGCGTCTCTAATACAGCAAGAAACATGAGCATGCCCAGAAAAAAAGAACTGTGTTTCCTACTCATACGGACCATATCTAGTCGAACACTGCTTATGAAACTGTATCAAACCACAGCATCTCTTACATAGATGCTCTTTAGTTAATAGTGAAAAACATGTTGGGTTCGTGATCTGTGTAAATTCATTTGAGCCGAAAAATCACTGGGTTTACCGGATATGAAATCTTGCTTGTAAGAAGACACAGAGACTTTGGTTTTACTCCGTTTCTGAAGGAAAATTCAGACCAGTGTTCTCATCCAAGAAACATACTCTGTTTTAACCCAAGAAGCATGCTCTTCTTTCTAGCGTCTCCAATACAGCAAGAAATATGAGCATGCCTAGAAAAAAAGAACTGTGTTTCCTTTTCATACGTACCATATCTAGTTGAACTCTGCTCATGAAACTGTAACAAACCACAGCATATCTTACATAGATGCTCTTTAGTTAATAGGGAAAAACGTGTTGGGTTCGTGAACTGTATAAATTCATTTGAGCCGAAAAATCACTGGGTTTACCAGAAATGAACTCTTGCTTGTAGGAAGACACAGAGATTTTGGTTTAACTCCATTTCTGAAGGAAAATTCAGACCAGTGTTCTCTTCCATGAAACATACTCTCTTTCAACACAAGAAGCATGCTCTTCTTTCCAGCGTCTCCAATACAGCAAGAAACATGAGCATGCCCAGAAAAAAAGAACTGTGTTTCCTACTCATACGGACCATATCTAGTTGAACTCTGCTTATGAAACTGTAACAAACCACAGCATCTCTTACATAGATGCTCTTTAGTTAATAGTGAAAAACGTGTTGTGTTCATGAACTGTGTAAATTCATTTGAGCAGGAAAACCCCTGGGTTTACCGGAAATGAACTCTTGCTTGTAGGAAGACTCAGAGGCTTTGGTTTCACTCCGTTTGTGAAGGGAAATTCACACCAGAGTTCTCATCCAAGAAGCCCACTCTGTTTTAACGCAAAGAGCATGCTCTTCTTTCCAGCGTCTCTAATACAGCAAGAAACATGAGCATGCCCAGAAAAAAAGAACTGTGTTTCCTACTCATACGGACCATATCTAGTCGAACACTGCTTATGAAACTGTATCAAACCACAGCATCTCTTACATAGATGCTCTTTAGTTAATAGTGAAAAACATGTTGGGTTCGTGATCTGTGTAAATTCATTTGAGCCGAAAAATCACTGGGTTTACCGGATATGAAATCTTGCTTGTAAGAAGACACAGAGACTTTGGTTTTACTCCGTTTCTGAAGGAAAATTCAGACCAGTGTTCTCATCCAAGAAACATACTCTGTTTTAACGCAAGAAGCATGCTCTTCTTTCTAGCGTCTCCAATACAGCAAGAAAAATGAGCATGCCCAGAAAAAAAGAACTGTGTTTCCTACTCATACGGACCATATCTAGTTGAACTCTGCTCATGAAACTGTAACAAACCACAGCATCTCTTACATAGATGCTCTTTAGTTAATAGTGAAAAACGTGTTGGGTTCGTGAACTGTATAAATTCATTTGAGCCGAAAAATCACTGGGTTTACCGGAAATGAACTCTTGCTTGTAGGAAGACACAGAGACTTTGGTTTAACTCCGTTTCTGAAGGAAAATTCCGACCAGTGTTCTCTTCCATGAAACAAACTCTGTTTCAATGCAAGAAGCATGCTCTTCTTTCCAGCGTCTCCAATACAGCAAGAAACATGAGCATGCCCAGAAAAAAAGAACTGTGTTTCCTACTCATACGTACCATATCTAGTTGAACTCTGCTTATGAAACTGTAACAAACCACAGCATCTCTTACATAGATGCTCTTTAGTTAATAGTGAAAAACGTGTTGGGTTCATGAACTGTGCAAATTCATTTGAGCAGAAAAACCCCTGGGTTTACCGGAAATGAACTCTTGCTTGTAGGAAGACTCAGAGGCTTTGGTTTCCCTCCGTTTGTGAAGGGAAATTCACACCAGAGTTCTCATCCATGAACAACACTCTGTTTTAACACAAAGAGCATGCTCTTCTTTCCAGCGTCTCTAATACAGCAAGAAACATGAGCATGCCCAGAAGAAAAGAACTGTGTTTCCTTTTCATACGTACCATATCTAGTTGAACTCTGCTTATGAAACTGTAACAAACCACAGCATCTCCTACATAGATGCTCTTTAGTTAGTAGTGAAAAACATGTTGGATTCGTGATCTGTGTAAATACATTTGAGCCGAAAAATCACTGGGTTTACCGGATATGAAATGTTGCTTGTAGGAAGACACAGAGATTTTGGTTTAACTCCGTTTCTGAAGGAAAATTCAGACCAGTGTTATCATCCAAGAAACATAAGAAACATACTCTGTTTTAACAAAGAAGCATGCTCTTCTTTCTAGCGTCTCCAATACACCAAGAAACATGAGCATGCCTAGAAAAAAAGAACTGTGTTTCTTACTCATACAGACCATATCTTGTTGAATCTGCTTATGAAACTGTAACAAACCACAGCATCTCTTACATAGATGCTCTTTAGTTAATAGTGAAAATCGTGTTGGGATCGTGAACTGTGTAAATTCATTTGAGCCGTAAAAAATCACTGGGGTTACCGGAAATGAACTCTTGCTTGTAGGAAAACACAGAGGGTTTGGTTTAATTCCGTTTGTGAAGTGAAATTCAGACCGGTGTTCTCATCCATGAAACATGCCCTGTTTTAACGCAAGAAGCATCCTCTTCTGTCAAGAGTCTCCAATACAGCAAGAAATATGTGCATGCCCAGAAAAAAAGAACTGTGTTTACTACTCATACGTACCATATCTAGTTGAACTCTGCTTAAGAAACTGTAACAAACCACAGCATCTCTTACATAGATGCTCTTTAGTTAATAGTGAAAATCGTGTTGGGTTCATGAACTGTGTAAATTCATTTGAGCAGGAAAACACATGGGTTTACCGGAAATGAACTCTTGCTTTTAGGAAGATTCAGTGGCTTTGGTTTCACTCCGTTTGTGAATGGAAATTCACACAAGTGTTCTCATCCAAGAAACATACTCTGTTTTAACGCAAAGAGCATGCTCTTCTTTCCAGCGTCTCTAATACAGCAAGAAACATGAGCATGCCCAGAAGAAAAGAACTGTGTTTCCTATTCATACGTACCATATCAAGTTGAACTCTGCTTATGAAACTGTAACAAACCACAGCATCTCCTACATTGATGCTCTTTAGTTCATAGTGAAAAACATGTTTGGTTCGTGATCTGTGTAAATTCATTTGAGCCGAAAAATCACTGGGTTTACCGGATATGAAATGTTGCTTGTAAGAAGACACAGAGACTTTGGTTTAACTCCGTTCCTGAAGGAAAATTCAGACCAGTGTTCTCATCCAAGAAACATACTCTGTTTTAACGCAAAGAGCATGCTCTTCTTTCCAGCGTCTCTAATACAGCAAGAAACATGAGCATGCCCAGAAAAAAAGAACTGTGTTTCCTTTTCATACGTACCATATCTAGTTGACCTCTGCTCATGAAACTGTAACAAACCACAGCATCTCTTACATAGATGCTCTTTAGTTAATAGGGAAAAACGTGTTGGGTTCGTGAACTGTATAAATTCATTTGAGCCGAAAAATCACTGGGTTTACCAGAAATGAACTCTTGCTTGTAGGAAGACACAGAGATTTTGGTTTAACTCCATTTCTGAAGGAAAATTCAGACCAGTGTTCTCTTCCATGAAACATACTCTCTTTCAACACAAGAAGCATGCTCTTCTTTCCAGCGTCTCCAATACAGCAAGAAACATGAGCATGCCCAGAAAAAAAGAACTGTGTTTCCTACTCATACGGACCATATCTAGTTGAACTCTGCTTATGAAACTGTAACAAACCACAGCATCTCTTACATAGATGCTCTTTAGTTAATAGTGAAAATCGTGTTGGGATCGTGAACTGTGTAAATTCATATGAGCCGTAAAAAATCACTGGGGTTACCGGAAATGAACTCTTGCTTGTAGGAGAACACAGAGGGTTTGGTTTAATTCCGTTTGTGAAGTGAAATTCAGACCAGTGTTCTCATCCATGAAACACCCTCTGTTTTAAAGGAAGAAGCATCCTCTTCTGTCAAGAGTCTGCAGTACAGCAAGAAATATGAGCATGTCCAGAAAAAAAGTACTGTGTTTCCTATTCATACGGACCATATCTAGTTGAACTCTGCTCATGAAACTGTAACAAACCACAGCATCTCTTACATAGATGCTCTTTAGTTAATAGGGAAAAACGTGTTGGGTTCGTGAACTGTATAAATTCATTTGAGCCGAAAAATCACTGGGTTTACCGGAAATGAACTCTTGCTTGTAGGAAGACACAGAGATTTTGGTTTAACTCCGTTTCTGAAGGAAAATTCAGACCAGTGTTCTCTTCCATGAAACATACAATGTTTCAACGCAAGAAGCATGCTCTTCTTTCCAGCGTCTCCAATACAGCAAGAAACATCAGCATGCCCAGAAAAAAAGAACTGTGTTTCCTACTCATACGGACCATATCTAGTTGAACTCTGCTTATGAAACTGTAACAAACCACAGCATCTCTTACATAGATGCTCTTTAGTTAATAGTGAAAAACGTGTTGGGTTCATGAACTGTGTAAATTCATTTGAGCAGGAAAACCCCTGGGTTTACCGGAAATGAACTCTTGCTTGTAGGAAGACTCAGAGGCTTTGGTTTCACTCCGTTTGTGAAGGGAAATTCACACCAGAGTTCTCATCCAAGAAGCCCACTCTGTTTTAACGCAAAGAGCATGCTCTTCTTTCCAGCGTCTCTAATACAGCAAGAAACATGAGCATGCCCAGAAAAAAAAAAACTGTGTTTCCTACTCATAAGGACCATATCTAGTCGAACTCTGCTTATGAAACTGTATCAAACCACAGCATCTCTTACATAGATGCTCTTTAGTTATTAGTGAAAAACATGTTGGGTTCGTGATCTGTGTAAATTCATTTGAGCCGAAAAATCACTGGGTTTACCGGATATGAAATCTTGCTTGTAAGAAGACACAGAGACTTTGGTTTTACTCCGTTTCTGAAGGAAAATTCAGACCAGTGTTCTCATCCAAGAAACATACTCTGTTTTAACGCAAGAAGCATGCTCTTCTTTCTAGCGTCTCCAATACAGCAAGAAACATGAGCATGCCTAGAAAAAAAGAACTGTGTTTCCTTTTCATACGTACCATATCTAGTTGAACTCTGCTCATGAAACTGTAACAAACCACAGCATCTCTTACATAGATGCTCTTTAGTTAATAGTGAAAAACGTGTTGGGTTCGTGAACTGTATAAATTCATTTGAGCCGAAAAATCACTGGGTTTACCAGAAATGAACTCTTGCTTGTAGGAAGACACAGAGATTTTGGTTTAACTCCATTTCTGAAGGAAAATTCAGACCAGTGTTCTCTTCCATGAAACATACTCTCTTTCAACACAAGAAGCATGCTCTTCTTTCCAGCGTCTCCAATACAGCAAGAAACATGAGCATGCCCAGAAAAAAAGAACTGTGTTTCCTACTCATACGGACCATATCTAGTTGAACTCTGCTTATGAAACTGTAACAAACCACAGCATCTCCTACATTGATGCTCTTTAGTTCATAGTGAAAAACATGTTTGGTTCGTGATCTGTGTAAATTCATTTGAGCCGAAAAATCACTGGGTTTACCGGATATGAAATGTTGCTTGTAGGAAGACACAGAGACTTTGGTTTAACTCCGTTCCTGAAGGAAAATTCAGACCAGTGTTCTCATCCAAGAAACATACTCTGTTTTAACGCAAGAAGCATGCTCTTCTTTCTAGCGTCTCCAATACAGCAAGAAACATGAGCATGCCTATAAAAAAAGAACTGCGTTTCTTACTCATACGGACCATATCTAGTTGAATCTGCTTATGAAACTGTAACAAACCATAGCATCTCTTACATAGATGCTCTTTAGTTAACAGTGAAAATCGTGTTTGGTTCGTGAACTGTGTAAATTCATTTGAGCCGTAAAAAATCACTGGGTTTACCGGAAATGAACTCTTCCTTGTAGGAAGACACAGAGACTTTGGTTTAACTCCGTTTCTGAAGGAAAATTCCGACCAGTGTTCTCTTCCATGAATCATACTCTGTTTTAACGCAAGAAGCATGCTCATCTTTCCAGCGTCTCCAATACAGCAAGATACATGAGCATGCCCAGAAAAAAAGAACTGTGTTTCCAACTCATACGTACCATATCTAGTTGAACTCTGCTTATGAACCTGTAACAAACCACAGCATCTCTTACATAGATGCTCTTTAGTTAATAGTGAAAAACGTGTTGGGTTCGTGAACTGTATAAATTCATTTGAGCCGAAAAATCACTGGGTTTACCGGAAATGAACTCTTGCTTGTAGGAAGACACAGAGACTTTGGTTTAACTCCGTTTCTGAAGGAAAATTCCGACCAGTGTTCTCTTCCATGAAACAAACTCTGTTTCAATGCAAGAAGCATGCTCTTCTTTCCAGCGTCTCCAATACAGCAAGAAACATGAGCATGCCCAGAAAAAAAGAACTGTGTTTCCTACTCATACGTACCATATCTAGTTGAACTCTGCTTATGAAACTGTAACAAACCACAGCATCTCTTACATAGATGCTCTTTAGTTAATAGTGAAAAACGTGTTGGGTTCATGAACTGTGCAAATTCATTTGAGCAGAAAAACCCCTGGGTTTACCGGAAATGAACTCTTGGTTGTAGGAAGACTCAGAGGCTTTGGTTTCCCTCCGTTTGTGAAGGGAAATTCACACCAGAGTTCTCATCCATGAACAACACTCTGTTTTAACACAAAGAGCATGCTCTTCTTTCCAGCGTCTCTAATACAGCAAGAAACATGAGCATGCCCAGAAGAAAAGAACTGTGTTTCCTCTTCATACGTACCATATCTAGTTGAACTCTGCTTATGAAACTGTAACAAACCACAGCATCTCCTACATAGATGCTCTTTAGTTAGTAGTGAAAAACATGTTGGATTCGTGATCTGTGTAAATACATTTGAGCCGAAAAATCCCTGGGTTTACCGGATATGAAATGTTGCTTGTAGGAAGACACAGAGATTTTGGTTTAACTCCGTTTCTGAAGGAAAATTCAGACCAGTGTTATCATCCAAGAAACATAAGAAACATACTCTGTTTTAACAAAGAAGCATGCTCTTCTTTCTAGCGTCTCCAATACACCAAGAAACATGAGCATGCCTAGAAAAAAAGAACTGTGTTTCTTACTCATACACACAATATCTTGTTGAATCTGCTTATGAAACTGTAACAAACCACAGCATCTCTTACATAGATGCTCTTTAGTTAATAGTGAAAATCGTGTTGGGATCGTGAACTGTGTAAATTCATTTGAGCCATAAAAAATCACTGGGGTTACCGGAAATGAACTCTTGCTTGTAGGAAAACACAGAGGGTTTGGTTTAATTCCGTTTGTGAAGTGAAATTCAGACCGGTGTTCTCATCCATGAAACACGCTCTGTTTTAACGCAAGAGGAATCCTCTTCTGTCAAGAGTCTCCAATACAGCAAGAAACATGTGCATGCCCAGAAAAAAAGAACTGTGTTTCCTACTCATACGGACCATATCTAGTCGAACTCTGCTTATGAAACTGTAACAAACCACAGCATCTCTTACATAGATGCTCTTTAGTTAATAGTGAAAATCGTGTTGGGTTCATGAACTGTGTAAATTCATTTGAGCAGGAAAACCCCTGGGTTTACCGGAAATGAACTCTTGCTTTTAGGAAGACTCAGTGGCTTTGGTTTCACTCCGTTTGTGAATGGAAATTCACACCAGTGTTCTCATCCAAGAAACATACTCTGTTTTAACGCAAAGAGCATGCTCTTCTTTCCAGCGTCTCTAATACAGCAAGAAACATGAGCATGCCCAGAAGAAAAGAACTGTGTTTCCTATTCATACGTACCATATCAAGTTGAACTCTGCTTATGAAACTGTAACAAACCACAGCATCTCCTACATAGATGCTCTTTAGTTAGTAGTGAAAAACATGTTGGATTCGTGATCTGTGTAAATACATTTGAGCCGAAAAATCCCTGGGTTTACCGGATATGAAATGTTGCTTGTAGGAAGACACAGAGATTTTGGTTTAACTCCGTTTCTGAAGGAAAATTCAGACCAGTGTTATCATCCAAGAAACATAAGAAACATACTCTGTTTTAACAAAGAAGCATGCTCTTCTTTCTAGCGTCTCCAATACACCAAGAAACATGAGCATGCCTAGAAAAAAAGAACTGTGTTTCTTACTCATACACACAATATCTTGTTGAATCTGCTTATGAAACTGTAACAAACCACAGCATCTCTTACATAGATGCTCTTTAGTTAATAGTGAAAATCGTGTTGGGATCGTGAATTGTGTAAATTCATTTGAGCCATAAAAAATCACTGGGGTTACCGGAAATGAACTCTTGCTTGTAGGAAAACACAGAGGGTTTGGTTTAATTCCGTTTGTGAAGTGAAATTCAGACCGGTGTTCTCATCCATGAAACACGCTCTGTTTTAACGCAAGAGGAATCCTCTTCTGTCAAGAGTCTCCAATACAGCAAGAAACATGAGCATGCCCAGAAAAAAAGAACTGTGTTTCCTACTCATACGGACCATATCTAGTCGAACTCTGCTTATGAAACTGTAACAAACCACAGCATCTCTTACATAGATGCTCTTTAGTTAATAGTGAAAATCGTGTTGGGTTCATGAACTGTGTAAATTCATTTGAGCAGGAAAACCCCTGGGTTTACCGGAAATGAACTCTTGCTTTTAGGAAGACTCAGTGGCTTTGGTTTCACTCCGTTTGTGAATGGAAATTCACACCAGTGTTCTCATCCAAGAAACATACTCTGTTTTAACGCAAAGAGCATGCTCTTCTTTCCAGCGTCTCTAATACAGCAAGAAACATGAGCATGCCCAGAAGAAAAGAACTGTGTTTCCTATTCATACGTACCATATCAAGTTGAACTCTGCTTATGAAACTGTAACAAACCACAGCATCTCCTACATTGATGCTCTTTAGTTCATAGTGAAAAACATGTTTGGTTCGTGATCTGTGTAAATTCATTTGAGCCGAAAAATCACTGGGTTTACCGGAAATGAACTCTTGCTTGTAGGAAGACACAGAGACTTTGGTTTAACTCCGTTTCTGAAGGAAAATTCCGACCAGTGTTCTCTTCCATGAAACAAACCCTGTTTCAATGCAAGAAGCATGCTCTTCTTTCCAGCGTCTCCAATACAGCAAGAAACATGAGCATGCCCAGAAAAAAAGAACTGTGTTTCCTACTCATATGTACCATATCTAGTTGAACTCTGCTTATGAAACTGTAACAAACCACAGCATCTCTTACATAGATGCTCTTTAGTTAATAGTGAAAAACGTGTTGGGTTCATGAACTGTGCAAATTCATTTGAGCAGAAAAACCCCTGGGTTTACCGGAAATGAACTCTTGGTTGTAGGAAGACTCAGAGGCTTTGGTTTCCCTCCGTTTGTGAAGGGAAATTCACACCAGAGTTCTCATCCATGAACAACACTCTGTTTTAACACAAAGAGCATGCTCTTCTTTCCAGCGTCTCTAATACAGCAAGAAACATGAGCATGCCCAGAAGAAAAGAACTGTGTTTCCTCTTCATACGTACCATATCTAGTTGAACTCTGCTTATGAAACTGTAACAAACCACAGCATCTCCTACATAGATGCTCTTTAGTTAATAGTGAAAAACATGTTGGATTCGTGATCTGTGTAAATACATTTGAGCCGAAAAATCCCTGGGTTTACCGGATATGAAATGTTGCTTGTAGGAAGACACAGAGATTTTGGTTTAACTCCGTTTCTGAAGGAAAATTCAGACCAGTGTTATCATCCAAGAAACATAAGAAACATACTCTGTTTTAACAAAGAAGCATGCTCTTCTTTCTAGCGTCTCCAATACACCAAGAAACATGAACATGCCTAGAAAAAAAGAACTGTGTTTCTTACTCATACACACCATATCTTGTTGAATCTGCTTATGAAACTGTAACAAACCACAGCATCTCTTACATAGATGCTCTTTAGTTAATAGTGAAAATCGTGTTGGGATCGTGAACTGTGTAAATTCATTTGAGCCGTAAAAAATCACTGGGGTTACCGGAAATGAAGTCTTGCTTGTAGGAAAACACAGAGGGTTTGGTTTAATTCCGTTTGTGAAGTGAAATTCAGACCGGTGTTCTCATCCATGAAACACGCTCTGTTTTAACGCAAGAGGAATCCTCTTCTGTCAGGAGTCTCCAATACAGCAAGAAACATGTGCATGCCCAGAAAAAAAGAACTGTGTTTCCTACTCATACGGACCATATCTAGTCGAACTCTGCTTATGAAACTGTAACAAACCACAGCATCTCTTACATAGATGCTCTTTAGTTAATAGTGAAAATCGTGTTGGGTTCATGAACTGTGTAAATTCATTTGAGCAGGAAAACCCCTGGGTTTACCGGAAATGAACTCTTGCTTTTAGGAAGACTCAGTGGCTTTGGTTTCACTCCGTTTGTGAATGGAAATTCACACCAGTGTTCTCATCCAAGAAACATACTCTGTTTTAACGCAAAGAGCATGCTCTTCTTTCCAGCGTCTCTAATACAGCAAGAAACATGAGCATGCCCAGAAGAAAAGAACTGTGTTTCCTATTCATACGTACCATATCAAGTTGAACTCTGCTTATGAAACTGTAACAAACCACAGCATCTCCTACATTGATGCTCTTTAGTTCATAGTGAAAAACATGTTTGGTTCGTGATCTGTGTAAATTCATTTGAGCCGAAAAATCACTGGGTTTACCGGATATGAAATGTTGCTTGTAAGAAGACACAGAGACTTTGGTTTAACTCCGTTCCTGAAGGAAAATTCAGACCAGTGTTCTCATCCAAGAAACATACTCTGTTTTAACGCAAGAAGCAAGCTCTTCTTTCTAGCGTCTCCAATACAGCAAGAAACATGAGCATGCCTAGAAAAAAAGAACTGTGTTTCTTACTCATACGGACCATATCTAGTTGAATCTGCTTATGAAACTGTAACAAACCATAGCATCTCTTACATAGATGCTCTTTAGTTAACAGTGAAAATCGTGTTTGGTTCGTGAACTGTGTAAATTCATTTGAGCCGTAAAAAATCACTGGGTTTACCGGAAATGAACTCTTCCTTGTAGGAAGACACAGAGACTTTGGTTTAACTCCGTTTCTGAAGGAAAATTCCGACCAGTGTCTCTTCCATGAATCATACTCTGTTTTAACGCAAGAAGCATGCTCTTCTTTCCAGCGTCTCCAATACAGCAAGAAACATGAGCATGCCCAGAAAAAAAGAACTTTGTTTCCAAGTCATACGTACCATATCTAGTTGAACTCTGCTTATGAACCTGTAACAAACCACAGCATCTCTTACATAGATGCTCTTTAGTTAATAGTGAAAAACGTGTTGGGTTCATGAACTGTGTAAATTCATTTGAGCAGAAAAACCCCTGGGTTTACCAGAAATTAACTCTTGCTTGTAGGAAGACTCAGAGGCTTTGGTTTCCCTCCGTTTGTGAAGGGAAATTCACACCAGAGTTCTCATCCATGAACCACACTCTGTTTTAACACAAAGAGCATGCTCTTCTTTCCAGCGTCTCTAATACAGCAAGAAACATGAGCATGCCCAGAAAAAAAGAACTGTGTTTCTTACTCATAGGGACCATATCTAGTTGAATCTGCTTATGAAACTGTAACAAACCACAGCATCTCTTACATATATGCTCTTTAGTTAATAGTGAAAATCGTGTTGGGATCGTGAACTGTGTAAATTCATTTGAGCCGTAAAAAATCACTGGGGTTACCGGAAATGAACTCTTGCTTGTAGGAAAACACAGAGGGTTTGGTTTAATTCCGTTTGTGAAGTGAAATTCAGACCAGTGTTCTCATCCATGAAACACCCTCTGTTTTAAAGCAAGAAGCATCCTCTTCTGTCAAGAGTCTGCAGTACAGCAAGAAATATGAGCATGTCCAGAAAAAGAGAACTGTGTTTCCTAATCCTACGGACCATATCTAGTTGAACTCTGCTCATGAAACTGTAACAAACCCCAGCATCTCTTACATAGATGCTCTTTAGTTAATTGTGAAAAACGTGTTGGGTTCATGAACTGTGCAAATTCATTTGAGCAGAAAAACCCCTGGGTTTACCGGAAATGAACTCTTGCTTGTAGGAAGACTCAGAGGATTTGGTTTCCCTCCGTTTGTGAAGGGAAATTCACACCAGAGTTCTCATCCATGAACCACACTCTGTTTTAACACAAAGAGCATGCTCTTCTTTCCAGCGTCTCTAATACAGCAAGAAACATGAGCATGCCCAGAAGAAAAGAACTGTGTTTCCTATTCATACGTACCATATCAAGTTGAACTCTGCTTATGAAACTGTAACAAACCACAGCATCTCCTACATTGATGCTCTTTAGTTCATAGTGAAAAACATGTTTGGTTCGTGATCTGTGTAAATTCATTTGAGCCGAAAAATCACTGGGTTTACCGGATATGAAATGTTGCTTGTAGGAAGACACAGAGACTTTGGTTTAACTCCGTTCCTGAAGGAAAATTCAGACCAGTGTTCTCATCCAAGAAACATACTCTGTTTTAACGCAAGATGCATGCTCTTCTTTCTAGCATCTCCAATACAGCAAGAAACATGAGCATGCCTATAAAAAAAGAACTGCGTTTCTTACTCATACGGACCATATCTTCTTGAATCTGCTTATGAAACTGTAACAAACCACAGCATCTCTTACAAAGATGCTCTTTAATTAATAGTGAAAATCGTGTTGGGATCGTGAACTGTGTAAATTCATTTGAGCCATAAAAAATCACTGGGGTTACCGGAAATGAACTCTTGCTTGTAGGAAGACACAGAGACTTTGGTTTAACTCCGTTTCTGAAGGAAAATTCCGACCAGTGTTCTCTTCCATGAAACATACTGTTTCAACGCAAGAAGCATGATCTTCTTTCCAGCGTCTCCAATACAGCAAGAAACATGAGCATGCCTAGAAAAAAAGAACTGTGTTTGCTACTCATATGTACCATATCTAGTTGAACTCTGCTTATAAAACTGTAACAAACCACAGCATCTCTTACATAGATGCTCTTTAGTTAATAGTGAAAAACGTGTTGGGTTCATGAACTGTGTAAATTCATTTGAGCAGGAAAACCCCTGGGTTTACCGGAAATGAACTCTTCCTTGTAGGAAGACTCAGAGGCTTTGGTTTCACTGCGTTTGTGAAGGGAAATTCACACCAGAGTTCTCATCCAAGAAACATACTCTGTTTTAACGCAAAGAGCATGCTCTTCTTTCCAGCGTCTCAAATACAGCAAGAAACATGAGCATGCCTAGAAAAAAAGAACTGTGTTGCTTACTCATACGGACCATATCTAGTTGAATCTGCTTATGAAACTGTAACAAACCACAGCATCTCCTACATTGATGCTCTTTAGTTCATAGTGAAAAACATGTTGTGTTCGTGATCTGTGTAAATTCATTTGAGCCGAAAAATCACTGGGTTTACCGGATATGAAATGTTGCTTGTAGGAAGACACAGAGACTTTGGTTTAACTCCGTTTCTGAAGGAAAATTCAGACCAGTGTTCTCATCCAAGAAACATACTCTGTTTTAACGCAAGAAGCATGCTCTTCTTTCTAGCGTCTCCAATACAGCAAGAAACATGTGCATGCCCAGAAAAAAAGAACTGTGTTTCCTACTCATACGGACCATATCTAGTTGAACTCTGCTTATGAAACTATAACAAACCACAGCATCTCTTACATAGATGCTCTTTAGTTAATAGTGAAAAACGTGTTGGGTTCATGAACTGTGTAAATTCTTTTGAGCAGAAAAACCCCTGGGTTTACCGGAAATGAACTCTTGGTTGTAGGAAGACTCAGAGGCTTTGGTTTCCCTCCGTTTGTGAAGGGAAATTCACACCAGAGTTCTCATCCATGAACCACACTCTGTTTTAACACAAAGAGCATGCTCTTCTTTCCAGCGTCTCTAATACAGTAAGAAACATGAGCATGCCCAGAAAAAAAGAACTGTGTTTCTTACTCATAGGGACCATATCTAGTTGAATCTGCTTATGAAACTGTAACAAACCACAGCATCTCTTACATAGATGCTCTTTAGTTAATAGTGAAAATCGTGTTGGGATCGTGAACTGTGTAAAATCATTTGAGCCGTAAAAAATCACTGGGGTTACTGGAAATGAACTCTTGCTTGTAGGAATACACAGAGGGTTTGGTTTAATTCCGTTTGTGAAGTGAAATTCAGACCAGTGTTCTCATCCATGAAACACCCTCTGTTTTAAAGCAAGAAGCATCCTCTTCTGTCAAGAGTCTGCAGTACAGCAAGAAATATGAGCATGTCCAGAAAAAAAGAACTGTGTTTCCTACTCATACGGACCATATCTAGTTGAACTCTGCTCATGAAACTGTAACAAACCCCAGCATCTCTTACATAGATGCTCTTTAGTTAATTGTGAAAAACGTGTTGGGTTCATGAACTGTGTAAATTCATTTGAGCAGGAAAACCCCTGGGTTTACCGGAAATGAACTCTTGCTTGTAGGAAGACTCAGAGGCTTTGGTTTCACTCCGTTTGTGAAGGGAAATTCACACAAGAGTTCTCATCCAAGAAACACACACTGTTTTAAAGCAAAGAGCATGCTCTTCTTTCCAGCGTCTCTAATACAGCAAGAAACATGAGCATGCCCAGAAAAAAAGAACTGTGTTTCCTACTCATACGGACCATATCTAGTCGAACACTGCTTATGAAACTGTATCAAACCACAGCATCTCTTATATAGATGCTCTTTAGTTAACAGTGAAAATCGTGTTTGGTTCGTGAACTGTGTAAATTCATTTGAGTCGAAAAATCACTGGGTTTACCGGAAATGAACTCTTGCTTGTAGGAAGACACAGAGACTTTGGTTTAACTCCGTTTCTGAAGGAAAATTCCGACCAGTGTTCTCTTCCATGAATCATACTCTGTTTTAACCCAAGAAGGATGCTCTTCTTTCCAGCGTCTCCAATACAGCAAGAAACATGAGCATGCCCAGAAAAAAGAACTGTGTTTCCTACTCATACGTACCATATCTAGTTGAACTCTGCTTATGAAATTGTAACAAACCACAGCATCTCTTACATAGATGCTCTTTAGTTAATAGTGAAAAACGTGTTGGGTTCATGAACTGTGTAAATTCATTTGAGCAGGAAAACCCCTGGGTTTACCGGAAATGAACTCTTGCTTGTAGGAGGACTCAGAGGCTTTGGTTTCACTCCGTATGTGAAGGGAAATTCACACCAGAGTTCTCATCCAAGAAACATACTCTGTTTTAACGCAAAGAGCATGCTCTTCTTTCCAGCGTCTCTAATACAGCAAGAAACATGAGCATGCCCAGAAAAAAAGAACTGTGTTTCCTACTCATACGGACCATATCTAGTAGAACTCTGCTTATGAAACTGTATCAAACCACAGCATCTCTTACATAGATGCTCTTTAGTTAATAGTGAAAAACATGTTGGGTTCGTGATCTGTGTAAATTCATTTGAGCCGAAAAATCACTGGGTTTACCGGATATGAACTCTTGCTTGTAGGAAGACACAGAGACTTTGGTTTTACTCCGTTTCTGAAGGAAAATTCAGACCAGTGTTCTCATCCAAGAAACATACTCTGTTTTAACGCAAGAAGCATGCTCTTCTTTCTAGCGTCTCCAATACAGCAAGAAACATGAGCATGCCCAGAAAAAAAGAACTGTGTTTCTTACTCATAAGGACCATATCTAGTTGAATCTGCTTATGAAACTGTAACAAACCACAGCATCTCTTACATAGATGCTCTTTAGTTAACAGTGAAAATCGTGTTTGGTTCGTGAACTGTGTAAATTCATTTGAGCCGAAAAATCACTGGGTTTACCGGAAATGAATTCTTGCTTGTAGGAAGACACAGAGACTTTGGTTTAACTCCGTTTCTGAAGGAAAATTCCGACCAGTGTTCTCTTCCATGAATCATACTCTGTTTTAACGCAAGAAGCATGCTCTTCTTTCCAGCGTCTCCAATACAGCAAGAAACATGAGCATGCCCAGAAAAAAAGAACTGTGTTTCCTACTCATACGTACCATATCTAGTTGAACTCTGCTTATGAAACTGTTACAAACCACAGCATCTCTTACATAGATGCTCTTTAGTTAATAGTGAAAAACGTGTTGGGTTCATGAACTGTGTAAATTCTTTTGAGCAGAAAAACCCCTGGGTTTACCGGAAATGAACTCTTGCTTGTAGGAAGACTCAGAGGCTTTGGTTTCCCTCCGTTTGTGAAGGGAAATTCACACCAGAGTTCTCATCCATGAACCACACTCTGGTTTAACACAAAGAGCATGCTCTTCTTTCCACCGTCTCTAATACAGCAAGAAACATGAGCATGCCCAGAAGAAAAGATCTGTGTTTCCTATTCATACGTACCATATCAAGTTGAACTCTGCTTATGAAACTGTAACAAACCACAGCATCTCCTACATTGATGCTCTTTAGTTCATAGTGAAAAACATGTTGTGTTCGTGATCTGTGTAAATTCATTTGAGCCGAAAAATCACTGGGTTTACCGGATATGAATTGTTGCTTGTAGGAAGACACAGAGACTTTGGTTTAACTCCGTTTCTGAAGGAAAATTCAGACCAGTGTTCTCATCCAAGAAACATACTCTGTTTTAACGCAAGAAGCATGCTCTTCTTTCTAGCGTCTCCAATACAGCAAGAAACATGACCATGCCCAGAAAAAAAGAACTGTGTTTCCTACTCATACGGACCATATATAGTTGAACTCTGCTTATGAAACTATAACAAACCACAGCATCTCTTACATAGATGCTCTTTAGTTAATAGTGAAAAACGTGTTGGGTTCATGAACTGTGTAAATTCTTTTGAGCAGAAAAACCCCTGGGTTTACCGGAAATGAACTCTTGCTTGTAGGAAGACTCAGAGGCTTTGGTTTCCCTCCGTTTGTGAAGGGAAATTCACACCAGGGTTCTCATCCATGAACCACACTCTGTTTTAACACAAAGAGCATGCTCTTCTTTCCAGCGTCTCTAATACAGTAAGAAACATGAGCATGCCCAGAAAAAAAGAACTGTGTTTCTTACTCATAGGGACCATATCTAGTTGAATCTGCTTATGAAACTGTAACAAACCACAGCATCTCTTACATAGATGCTCTTTAGTTAATAGTGAAAATCGTGTTGGGATCGTGAACTGTGTAAATTCATTTGAGCCGTAAAAAATCACTGGGGTTACTGGAAATGAACTCTTGCTTGTAGGAAAACACAGAGGGTTTGGTTTAATTCCGTTTGTGAAGTGAAATTCAGACCAGTGTTCTCATCCATGAAACACCCTCTGTTTTAAAGCAAGAAGCATCCTCTTCTGTCAAGAGTCTGCAGTACAGCAAGAAATATGAGCATGTCCAGAAAAAAAGAACTGTGTTTCCTACTCATACGGACCATATCTAGTTGAACTCTGCTCATGAAACTGTAACAAACCCCAGCATCTCTTACATAGATGCTCTTTAGTTAATTGTGAAAAACGTGTTGGGTTCATGAACTGTGTAAATTCATTTGAGCAGGAAAACCCCTGGGTTTACCGGAAATGAACTCTTGCTTGTAGGAAGACTCAGAGGCTTTGGTTTCACTCCGTTTGTGAAGGGAAATTCACACAAGAGTTCTCATCCAAGAAACACACACTGTTTTAACGCAAAGAGCATGCTCTTCTTTCCAGCGTCTCTAATACAGCAAGAAACATGAGAATGCCCAGAAAAAAAGAATTGTGTTTCCTACTCATACGGACCATATCTAGTCGAACTCTGCTTATAAAACTGTATCAAACCACAGCATCTCTTACATAGATGCTCTTTAGTTAATAGTGAAAAACATGTTGGGTTCGTGATCTGTGTAAATTCATTTGAGCCGAAAAATCACTGGGTTTACCGGATATGAACTCTTGCTTATAGGAAGACACGGAGACTTTGGTTTTACTCCGTTTCTGAAGGAAAATTCAGACCAGTGTTCTCATCCAAGAAACATACTATGTTTTAATGCAAGAAGCATGCTCTTCTTTCTAGCGTCTCCAATACAGCAAGAAACATGAGCATGCCCAGAAAAAAAGAACTGTGTTTCTTACACATACGGACCATATCTAGTTGAATCTGCATATGAAACTGTAACAAACCACAGCATCTCTTACATAGATGCTCTTTAGTTAACAGTGAAAATCGTGTTTGGTTCGTGAACTGTGTAAATTCATTTGAGCCGAAAAATCACTGGGTTTACCGGAAATGAACTCTTGCTTGTAGGAAGACACAGAGACTTTGGTTTAACTCCGTTTCTGAAGGAAAATTCCGACCAGTGTTCTCTTCCATGAATCATACTCTGTTTTAACCCAAGAAGCATGCTGTTCTTTCCAGCGTCTCCAATACAGCAAGAAACATGAGCATGCCCAGAAAAAAAGAACTGTGTTTCCTATTCATACGTACCATATCAAGTTGAACTCTGCTTATGAAACTGTAACAAACCACAGCATCTCCTACATTGATGCTCTTTAGTTCATAGTGAAAAACATGTTTGGTTCGTGATCTGTGTAAATTCATTTGAGCCGAAAAATCACTGGGTTTACCGGATATGAAATGTTGCTTGTAGGAAGACACAGAGACTTTGGTTTTACTCCGTTTCTGAAGGAAAATTAAGACCAGTGTTCTCATCCAAGAAACATACTCTGTTTTAACGCAAGAAGCATGCTCTTCTTTCTAGCGTCTCCAATACAGCAAGAAACATGAGCATGCCCAGAAAAAAAGAACTGTGTTTCTTACTCATAAGGACCATATCTAGTTTAATCTGCTTATGAAACTGTAACAAACCACAGCATCTCTTACATAGATGCTCTTTAGTTAACAGTGAAAATCGTGTTTGGTTCGTGAACTGTGTAAATTCATTTGAGCCGAAAAATCACTGGGTTTACCGGAAATGAATTCTTGCTTGTAGGAAGACACAGAGACTTTGGTTTATCTCCGTTTCTGAAGGAAAATTCCGACCAGTGTTCTCTTCCATGAATCATACTCTGTTTTAACGCAAGAAGCATGCTCTTCTTTCCAGTGTCTCCAATACAGCAAGAAACATGAGCATGCCCAGAAAAAAAGAACTGTGTTTCCTACTCATACGTACCATATCTAGTTGAACTCTGCTTATGAAACTGTTACAAACCACAGCATCTCTTACATAGATGCTCTTTAGTTAATAGTGAAAAACGTGTTGGGTCCATGAACTGTGTAAATTCTTTTGAGCAGAAAAACCCCTGGGTTTACCGGAAATGAACTCTTGCTTGTAGGAAGACTCAGAGGCTTTGGTTTCCCTCCGTTTGTGAAGGGAAATTCACACCAGAGTTCTCATCCATGAACCACACTCTGGTTTAACACAAAGAGCATGCTCATCTTTCCACCGTCTCTAATACAGCAAGAAACATGAGCATGCCCAGAAGAAAAGATCTGTGTTTCCTATTCATACGTACCATATCAAGTTGAACTCTGCTTATGAAACTGTAACAAACCACAGCATCTCCTACATTGATGCTCTTTAGTTCATAGTGAAAAACATGTTGTGTTCGTGATCTGTGTAAATTCATTTGAGCCGAAAAATCACTGGGTTTACCGGATATGAAATGTTGCTTGTAGGAAGACACAGAGACTTTGGTTTAACTCCGTTTCTGAAGGAAAATTCAGACCAGTGTTCTCATCCAAGAAACATACTCTGTTTTAACGCAAGAAGCATGCTCTTCTTTCTAGCGTCTCCAATACAGCAAGAAACATGAGCATGCCCAGAAAAAAAGAACTGTGTTTCCTACTCATACGGACCATATATAGTTGAACTCTGCTTATGAAACTATAACAAACCATAGCATCTCTTACATAGATGCTCTTTAGTTAATAGTGAAAAACGTGTTGGGTTCATGAACTGTGTAAATTCTTTTGAGCAGAAAAACCCCTGGGTTTACCGGAAATGAACTCTTGCTTGTAGGAAGACTCAGAGGCTTTGGTTTCCCTCCGTTTGTGAAGGGAAATTCACACCAGAGTTCTCATCCATGAACCACACTCTGTTTTAACACAAAGAGCATGCTCTTCTTTCCAGCGTCTCTAATACAGTAAGAAACATGAGCATGCCAAGAAAAAAAGAACTGTGTTTCTTACTCATAGGGACCATATCTAGTTGAATCTGCTTATGAAACTGTAACAAACCACAGCATCTCTTACATAGATGCTCTTTAGTTAATAGTGAAAATCGTGTTGGGATCGTGAACTGTGTAAATTCATTTGAGCCGTAAAAAATCACTGGGGTTACTGGAAATGAACTCTTGCTTGTAGGAAAACACAGAGGGTTTGGTTTAATTCCGTTTGTGAAGTGAAATTCAGACCAGTGTTCTCATCTATGAAACACCCTCTGTTTTAAAGCAAGAAGCATCCTCTTCTGTCAAGAGTCTGCAGTACAGCAAGAAATATGAGCATGTCCAGAAAAAAAGAACTGTGTTTCCTACTCATACGGACCATATCTAGTTGAACTCTGCTCATGAAACTGTAACAAACCCCAGCATCTCTTACATAGATGCTCTTTAGTTAATTGTGAAAAACGTGTTGGGTTCATGAACTGTGTAAATTCATTTGAGCAGGAAAACCCCTGGGTTTACCGGAAATGAACTCTTGCTTGTAGGAAGACTCAGAGGCTTTGGTTTCACTCCGTTTGTGAAGGGAAATTCACACAAGAGTTCTCATCCAAGAAACACACACTGTTTTAACGCAAAGAGCATGCTCTTCTTTCCAGCGTCTCTAATACAGCAAGAAACATGAGAATGCCCAGAAAAAAAGAATTGTGTTTCCTACTCATACGGACCATATCTAGTCGAACTCTGCTTATAAAACTGTATCAAACCACAGCATCTCTTACATAGATGCTCTTTAGTTAATAGTGAAAAACATGTTGGGTTCGTGATCTGTGTAAATTCATTTGAGCCGAAAAATCACTGGGTTTACCGGATATGAACTCTTGCTTATAGGAAGACACGGAGACTTTGGTTTTACTCCGTTTCTGAAGGAAAATTCAGACCAGTGTTCTCATCCAAGAAACATACTATGTTTTAATGCAAGAAGCATGCTCTTCTTTCTAGCGTCTCCAATACAGCAAGAAACATGAGCATGCCCAGAAAAAAAGAACTGTGTTTCTTACACATACGGACCATATCTAGTTGAATCTGCATATGAAACTGTAACAAACCACAGCATCTCTTACATAGATGCTCTTTAGTTAACAGTGAAAATCGTGTTTGGTTCGTGAACTGTGTAAATTCATTTGAGCCGAAAAATCACTGGGTTTACCGGAAATGAACTCTTGCTTGTAGGAAGACACAGAGACTTTGGTTTAACTCCGTTTCTGAAGGAAAATTCCGACCAGTGTTCTCTTCCATGAATCATACTCTGTTTTAACCCAAGAAGCATGCTGTTCTTTCCAGCGTCTCCAATACAGCAAGAAACATGAGCATGCCCAGAAAAAAAGAACTGTGTTTCCTATTCATACGTACCATATCAAGTTGAACTCTGCTTATGAAACTGTAACAAACCACAGCATCTCCTACATTGATGCTCTTTAGTTCATAGTGAAAAACATGTTTGGTTCGTGATCTGTGTAAATTCATTTGAGCCGAAAAATCACTGGGTTTACCGGATATGAAATGTTGCTTGTAGGAAGACACAGAGACTTTGGTTTAACTCCGTTTCTGAAGGAAAATTCAGTCCAGTGTTCTCATCCAAGAAACATACTCTGTTTTAACGCAAGAAGCATGCTCTTCTTTCTAGCGTCTCCAATACAGCAAGAAACATGAGCATGCCTATAAAAAAAGAACTGCGTTTCTTACTCATACGGACCATATCTTCTTGAATCTGCTTATGAAACTGTAACAAACCACAGCATCTCTTACAGAGATGCTCTTTAGTTAATAGTGAAAATCGTGTTGGGATCGTGAACTGTGTAAATTCATTTGAGCCATAAAAAATCACTGGGGTTACCGGAAATGAACTCTTGCTTGTAGGAAGACACAGAGACTTTGGTTTAACTCCGTTTCTGAAGGAAAATTCAGACCAGTGTTCTCTTCCATGAAACATACTCTGTTTCAACGCAAGAAGCATGATCTTCTTTCCAGCGTCTCCAATACAGCAAGAAACATGAGCATGCCCAGAAAGAAAGAACTGTGTTTCCTATTCATATGTACCATATCTAGTTGAACTCTGCTTATGAAACTGTAACAAACCACAGCATCTCTTACATAGATGCTCTTTAGTTAATAGTGAAAAACGTGTTGGGTTCATGAACTGTGTAAATTCATTTGAGCAGGAAAACCCCTGGGTTTACCGGAAATGAACTCTTGCTTGTAGGAAGACTCAGAGGCTTTGGTTTCACTGCGTTTGTGAAGGGAAATTCACACCAGAGTTCTCATCCAAGAAACATACTCTGTTTTAACGCAAAGAGCATGCTCTTCTTTCCAGCGTCTCTAATACAGCAAGAAACATGAGCATGCCCAGAAAAAAAGAACTGTGTTTCCTACTCATATGGACCATATGAAATCGAACTCTGCTTATGAAACTGTATCAAACCACAGCATCTCTTACATAGATGCTCTTTAGTTAATAGTGAAAAACATGTTGGGTTGGTGATCTGTGTAAATTCATTTGAGCCAAAAAATCACTGGGTTTACCGGATATGAACTCTTGCTTGTAGGAAGACACAGAGACTTTGGTTTTACTCCGTTTCTGAAGGAAAATCAGACCAGTGTTCTCATCCAAGAAACATACTCTGTTTTAACGCAAGAAGCATTCTCTTCTTTCTAGTGTCTCCAATACAGCAAGAAACATGAGCATGCCCAGAAAAAAAGAACTGTGTTTCTTACTCATACGGACCAAATCTAGTTGAATTTGCTTATGAAACTGTAACAAACAACAGCATCTCTTACATAGATGCTCTTTAGTTAACAGTGAAAATCGTGTTTGGTTCGTGAACTGTGTAAATTCATTTGAGCAGAAAAACCCCTGGGTTTACCGGAAATTAACTCTTGCTTGTAGGAAGACTCAGAGGCTTTGGTTTCCCTCCGTTTGTGAAGGGAAATTCAACCAGAGTTCTCATCCATGAACCACACTCTGTTTTAACACAAAGAGCATGCTCTTCTTTCCAGCGTCTCTAATACAGCAAGAAACATGAGCATGCCCAGAAGAAAAGAACTGTATTTCCTATTCATACGTACCATATCTAGTTGAACTCTGCTCATGAAACTGTAACAAACCACAGCATCTCTTACATAGATGCTCTTTAGTTAATAGTGTAAAACGTGTTGGGTTCGTGAACTGTATAAATTCATTTGAGCCAAAAAATCACTGGGTTTACCGGAAATGAACTCTTGCTTGTAGGAAGACACAGAGACTTTGGTTTAACTCCGTTTCTGAAGGAAAATTCAGACCAGTGTTCTCTTCCATGAAACATACTCTGTTTCAACGCACGAAGCATGCTCTTCTTTCCAGCGTCTCCAATACAGCAAGAAACATGAGCATGCCCAGAAAAAAAGAACTGTGTTTCCTACTCATACGTACCATATCTAGTTGAACTCTGCTTATGAAACTGTAACAAACCACAGCATCTCTTACATAGATGCTCTTTAGTTAATAGTGAAAAACGTGTTGGGTTCATGAACTGTGTAAATTCATTTGAGCAGGAAAACCCCTGTGTTTACCGGAAATGAACTCTTGCTTGTAGGAAGACTCAGAGGCTTTGGTTTCACTCCGTATGTGAAGGGAAATTCACACCAGAGTTCTCATCCAAGAAACATACTCTGTTTTAACGCAAAGAGCATGCTCTTCTTTCCAGCGTCTCTAATACAGCAAGAAACATGAGCATGCCCAGAAAAAAAGAACTGTGTTTCCTACTCATATGGACCATATGTAATCGAACTCTGCTTATGAAACTGTATCAAACCACAGCATCTCTTACATAGATGCTCTTTAGTTAATAGTGAAAAACATGTTGGGTTGGTGATCTGTGTAAATTCATTTGAGCCAAAAAATCACTGGGTTTACCGGATATGAACTCTTGCTTGTAGGAAGACACAGAGACTTTGGTTTTACTCCGTTTCTGAAGGAAAATCAGACCAGTGTTCTCATCCAAGAAACATACTCTGTTTTAACGCAAGAAGCATTCTCTTCTTTCTAGTGTCTCCAATACAGCAAGAAACATGAGCATGCCCAGAAAAAAAGAACTGTGTTTCTTACTCATACGGACCAAATCTAGTTGAATTTGCTTATGAAACTGTAACAAACCACAGCATCTCTTACATAGATGCTCTTTAGTTAACAGTGAAAATCGTGTTTGTTTCGTGAACTGTGTAAATTCATTTGAGCAGAAAAACCCCTGGGTTTACCGGAAATGAACTCTTGCTTGTAGGAAGACTCAGAGGCTTTGGTTTCCCTCCGTTTGTGAATGGAAATTCAACCAGAGATCTCATCCATGAACCACACTCTGTTTTAACACAAAGAGCATGCTCTTCTTTCCAGCGTCTCTAATACAGCAAGAAACATGAGCATGCCCAGAAGAAAAGAACTGTATTTCCTATTCATACGTACCATATCTAGTTGAACTCTGCTCATGAAACTGTAACAAACCACAGCATCTCTTACATAGATGCTCTTTAGTTAATAGTGAAAAACGTGTTGGGTTCGTGAACTGTATATATTCATTTGAGCCAAAAAATCACTGGGTTTTCCGGAAATGAACTCTTGCTTGTAGGAAGACACAGAGACTTTGGTTTAACTCCGTTTCTGAAGGAAAATTCCGACCAGTGTTCTCTTCCATGAAACATACTCTGTTTCAACGCACGAAGCATGCTCTTCTTTCCAGCGTCTCCAATACAGCAAGAAACATGAGCATGCCCAGAAAAAAAGAACTGTGTTTCCTACTCATACGCACCATATCTAGTTGAACTCTGCTTATGAAACTGTAACAAACCACAGCATCTCTTACATAGATGCTCTTTAGTTAATAGTGAAAAACGTGTTGGGTTCATGAACTGTGTAAATTCATTTGAGCAGGAAAACCCCTGGGTTTACCGGAAATGAACTCTTGCTTGTAGGAAGACTCAGAGGCTTTGGTTTCACTCCGTATGTGAAGGGAAATTCACACCAGAGTTCTCATCCAAGAAACATACTCTGTTTTAACGGAAGAAGCATGCTCTTCTTTCTAGCGTCTCCAATACAGCAAGAAACATGAGCATGCCCAGAAAAAAAGAACTGTGTTTCTTACTCATATGGACCATATCTAGTTGAATCTGCTTATGAAACTGTAACAAACCACAGCATCTCTTACATAGATGCTCTTTAGTTAACAGTGAAAATCGTGTTTGTTTCGTGAACTGTGTAAATTCATTTGAGCCGAAAAATCACTGGGTTTACCGGAAATGAACTCTTGCTTGTAGGAAAACACAGAGGGTTTGGTTTAATTCCGTTTGTGAAGTGAAATTCAGACCAGTGTTCTCATCCATGAAACACCCTCTATTTTAATGCAAGAAGCATCCTCTTCTGTCAAGAGTCTGCTGTACAGCAAGAAATATGAGCATGTCCAGAAAAAAAGAACTGTGTTTCCTACTCATACGGACCATATCCAGTTGAACTCTTCTCATGAAACTGTAACAAAGACCAGCATCTCTAACATAGATGCTCTTTAGTTAATTGTGAAAAACGTGTTGGGTTCATGAACTGTGTAAATTCATTTGAGCAGGAAATCTCCTGGGTTTACCGGAAATGAACTCTTGATTGTAGGAAGACTCAGAGGCTTTGGTTTCACTCCGTTTGTGAAGGGAAATTCACACAAGAGTTCTCACCCAAGAAACACACTCTGTTTTAACGCAAAGAGCATGCTCTTCTTTCCAGCGTCTCCAATACAGCAAGAAACATGAGCATGCCTATAAAAAAAGAACTGCGTTTCTTACTCATACGGACCATATCTTCTTGAATCTGCTTATGAAACTGTAACAAACCACAGCATCTCTTACAGAGATGCTCTTTAGTTAATAGTGAAAATCGTGTTGGGATCGTGAACTGTGTAAATTCATTTGAGCCATAAAAAATCACTGGGGTTACCGGAAATGAACTCTTGCTTGTAGGAAGACACAGAGACTTTGGTTTAACTCCGTTTCTGAAGGAAAATTCACACCAGTGTTCTCTTCCATGAAACATACTCTGTTTCAACGCAAGAAGCATGATCTTCTTTCCAGCGTCTCCAATACAGCAAGAAACATGAGCATGCCCAGAAAGAAAGAACTGTGTTTCCTACTCATATGTACCATATCTAGTTGAACTCTGCTTATGAAACTGTAACAAACCACAGCATCTCTTACATAGATGCTCTTTAGTTAATAGTGAAAAACGTGTTGGGTTCATGAACTGTGTAAATTCATTTGAGCAGGAAAACCCCTGGGTTTACCGGAAATGAACTCTTGCTTGTAGGAAGACTCAGAGGCTTTGGTTTCACTCCGTTTGTGAAGGGAAATTCACACAAGAGTTCTCATCCAAGAAACACACTCTGTTTTAACGCAAACAGCATGCTCTTCTTTCCAGAGTCTCTAATACAGCAAGAAACATGAGCATGCCCAGAAAAAAAGAACTGTGTTTCCTACTCATACGGACCATATCTAGTCGAACACTGCTTATGAAACTGTATCAAACCACAGCATCTCTTACATAGATGCTCTTTAGTTAACAGTGAAAATCGTGTTTGGTTCGTGAACTGTGTAAATTCATTTGACCCGAAAAATCACTGGGTTTACCGGAAATGAACTCTTGCTAGTAGGAAGACACAGAGACTTTGGTTTAACTCCGTTTCTGAAGGAAAATTCCGACCAGTGTTCTCTTCCATGAATCATACTCTGTTTTAACCCAAGAAGGATGCTCTTCTTTCCAGCGTATCCAATACAGCAAGAAACATGAGCATGCCCAGAAAAAAAGAACTGTGTTTCCTACTCATACGGACCATATCTAGTTGAACTCTGCTCATGAAACTGTAACAAACCCCAGCATCTCTTACATAGATGCTCTTTAGTTAATAGTGAAAAACGTGTTGGGTGCATGAACTGTGTAAATTCATTTGAGCAGGAAAACCCCTGGGTTTACCGGAAATGAACTCTTGCTTGTAGGAAGACTCAGAGGCTTTGGTTTCAATCCGTTTGTGAAGGGAAATTCACACCAGAGTCCTCATCCAAGAAACATACTCTGTTTTAACGCAAAGAGCATGCTCTTCTTTCCAGCGTCTCTAATACAGCAAGAAACCTGAGCATGCCCAGAAAAAAAGAACTGTGTTTCCTACTCATACAGACCATATCTAGTAGAACTCTGCTTATGAAACTGTATCAAACCACAGCATCTCTTACATAGATGCTCTTTAGTTAATAGTGAAAAACATGTTGGGTTCGTGACCTGTGTAAATTCATTTGAGCCGAAAAATCACTGGGTTTACCGGATATGAAATGTTGCTTGTAGGAAGACACAGAGACTTTGGTTTAACTCCGTTTCTGAAGGAAAATTCAGACCAGTGTTCTCATCCAAGAAACATACTCTGTTTTAACGCAAGAAGCATGCTCTTCTTTCTAGCGTCTCCAATACAGCAAGAAACATGAGCATGCCCAGAAAAAAAGAACTGTGTTTCCTACTCATATGGACAATATCTAATCGAACTCTGCTTATGAAACTGTATCAAACCACAGCATCTCTTACATAGATGCTCTTTAGTTAATAGTGAAAAACATGTTGGGTTGGTGATCTGTGTAAATTCATTTGAGCCAAAAAATCACTGGGTTTACCGGATATGAACTCTTGCTTGTAGGAAGACACAGAGACTTTTGTTTTACTCCGTTTCTGAAGGAAAATCAGACCAGTGTTCTCATCCAAGAAACATACTCTGTTTTAACGCAAGAAGCATGCTCTTCTTTCTAGCGTCTCCAATACAGCAAGAAACATGAGCATGCACAGAAGAAAAGATCTGTGTTTCCTATTTATACGTACTATATCAAGTTGAACTCTGCTTATGAAACTGTAACAAACCACAGCATCTCCTACATTGATGCTCTTTAGTTCATAGTGAAAAACATGATGGGTTCGTGATCTGTGTAAATTCATTTGAGAAGAAAAATCACTGGGTTTACCGGATATGAAATGTTGCTTGTAGGAAGACACAGAGACTTTGGTTTAACTCCGTTTCTGAAGGAAAATTCAGACCAGTGTTCTCATCCAAGAAACATACTCTGTTTTAACGCAAGAAGCATGCTCTTCTTTCTAGCGTCTCCAATACAGCAAGAAACATGAGCATGCCTAGAAAAAAAGAACTGTGTTTCTTACTCATACGGACCATATCTAGTTGAACTCTGCTCATGAAACTGTAACAAACCCCAGCATCTCTTACATAGATGCTCTTTAGTTAATTGTGAAAAACGTGTTGGGTTCATGAACTGTGCAAATTCATTTGAGCAGGAAAACCCCTGGGTTTACCGGAAATGAACTCTTGCTTGTAGGAAGACTCAGAGGCTTTGGTTTCACTCCGTTTGTGAAGGGAAATTCACACATGAGTTCTCATCCAAGAAACACACTCTGTTTTAACGCAAAGAGCATGCTCTTCTTTCCAGCGTCTCTAATACAGCAAGAAACATGAGCATGCCCAGAAAAAAAGAACTGTGTTTCCTAATCATACGGACCATATAGTCGAACTCTGCTTAAGAAACTGTATCAAACCACAGCATCTCTTACATAGATGCTCTTTAGTTAATAGTGAAAAACATGTTGGGTTCGTGATCTGTGTAAATTCATTTGAGCCGAAAAATCACTGTGTTTACCGGATATGAACTCTTGCATGTAGGAAGACACAGAGACTTTGGTTTTACTCTGTTTCTGAAGGAAAATTCAGACCAGTGTTCTCATCCAAGAAACATACTCTGTTTTAACGCAAGAACCATGCTCTTCTTTCTAGCGTCTCCAATACAGCAAGAAACATGAGCATGCCTAGAAAAAAAGAACTGTGTTTCTTTCTCATACGGACCATATCTAGTTGAATCTGCTTATGAAACTGTAACAAACCACAGCATCTCTTACATCGATGCTCTTTAGTTAATAGTGAAAATCATGTTGGGATCATGAAGGGTGTAAATTCATTTGAGCCGTAAAAAATCACTGGGGTTACCAGAAATGAACTCTTGCTTGTAGGAAAACACAGAGGGTTTGGTTTAATTCCGTTTGTGAAGTGAAATTCAGACCAGTGTTCTCATCCATGAAACACCCTCTGTTTTAAAGCAAGAAGCATCCTCTTCTGTCAAGAGTCACCAAAACAGCAAGAAATATGAGCATGTCCAGAAAAAAAGAACTGTGTTTCCTACTCATACGGACCATATCTAGTTGAACTCTGCTCATGAAACTGTAACAAACCCCAGCATCTCTTACATAGATGCTCTTTAGTTAATAGTGAAAAACGTGTTGGGTTCATGAACTGTGTAAATTCTTTTGAGCAGAAAAACCCCTGGGTTTACCGGAAATGAACTCTTGCTTGTAGGAAGACTCAGAGGCTTTGGTTTCCCTCCGTTTGTGAAGGGAAATTCACACCAGAGTTCTCATCCATGAACCACACTCTGTTCTACCACAAAGAGCATGCTCTTCTTTCCAGCATCTCTAATATAGCAAGAAACATGAGCATGCCCAGAAGAAAAGAACTGTGTTTCTTACTCATACGGACCATATCTAGTTGAATTTGCTTATGAAACTGTAACAAACCACAGCATCTCTTACATAGATGCTCTTTAGTTAACAGTGAAATTCGTTTTTGTTTCGTGAACTGTGTAAATTCATTTGAGCAGAAAAACCCCTTGGTTTACCAGAAAAGAACTGTTGCTTGTAGGAAGACACAGAGGCTTTGGTTTAACTGCGTTTCTGAAGGAAAATTCAGACCAGTGTTCTCATCCATGAAACATACTCTGTTTTAACGCAAGAAGCATGCCTTCTTTCCAGCGTCTACAATACAGCAAGAAATATGAGCATGCCCAGAAAAAAAGAACTGTGTTTCCTACTCATACGGACCATATCTAGTTGAACTCTGCTTATGAAACTGTAACAAACCACAGCATCTCTTACATAGATGCTCTTTAGTTAACAGTGAAAATCGTGTTTGGTTCGTGAACTGTGTAAATTCATTTGAGCCGTAAAAATCTCTGGGTTTACCGGAAATGAACTCTTGCTTGTAGGAAGACACAGAGACTTTGGTTTAACTCCGTTTGTGAAGGGAAATTCCGACCAGTGTTCTCATCCATGAAACATACTCTGTTTTAAAGCAGGAAGCATGCCTTCTTTCCTGCGTCTCCAATACAGCAAGAAATGTGAGCATTCCCAGAAAAAAAGACCTGTGTTTCCTACTCATACGGACCATATCTAGTTGAACTCTGCTCATGAAACTGTAACAAACCACAGCATCTCTTACATAGATGCTCTTTAGTTAATAGTGAAAAACGTGTTGGGTTCATGAACTGTGTAAATTCTTTTGAGCAGAAAAACCCCTGGGTTTACCGGAAATGAACTCTTGCTTGTAGGAAGACTCAGAGGCTTTGGTTTCCCTCCGTTTGTGAAGGGAAATTCACACCAGAGTTCTCATCCATGAACCACACTCTGTTTTACCACAAAGAGCATGCTCTTCTTTCCAGCGTCTCTAATACAGCAAGAAACATGAGCATGCCCAGAAGAAAAGATCTGTGTTTCCTATTCATACGTACCATATCAAGTTGAACTCTGCTTATGAAACTGTAACAAACCACAGCATCTCCTACATTGATGCTCTTTAGTTCATAGTGAAAAACATGTTGGGTTCGTGATCTGTGTAAATTCATTTGAGCCGAAAAATCACTGGGTTTACCGGATATGAACTCTTGCTTGTAGGAAGACACAGAGACTTTGGTTTTACTCCGTTTCTAAAGGAAAATCGTGTTCGGATCGTGAAGGGTGTAAATTCATTTGAGCCGTAAAAAATCACTGTGGTTACCAGAAATGAACTCTTGCTTGTAGGAAAACACAGAGGGTTTGGTTTAATTCCGTTTGTGAAGTGAAATTCAGACCAGTGTTCTCATCCATGAAACACCCTCTGTTTTAAAGCAAGAAGCATCCTCTTCTGTCAAGAGTCTCCAATACAGCAAGAAATATGAGCATGTCCAGAAAAAATGAACTGTGTTTCCTACTCATACGGACCATATCTAGTTGAAATCTGCTCATGAAACTGTAACAAACCACAGCATCTCTTATATAGATGCTCTTTAGTTAATAGTGAAAATCGTTTTTGTTTCGTGAACTGTGTAAATTCATTTGAGCAGAAAAACCCCTTAGTTTACCCTAAATGAACTCTTGCTTGTAGGAAGACACAGAGGCTTTGGATTAACAGCATTTCTGAAGGAAAATTCAGACCAGTGTTCTCATCCATGAAACATACTCTGTTTTAACGCAAGAAGCATGCCTTCTTTCCAGCGTCTACAATACAGCAAGAAATATGAGCATGCCCAGAATAAAAGAACTGTGTTTCCTACTCATACGGACCATATCTAGTTGAACTCTGCTTATGAAACTGTAACAAACCACAGCATCTCTTACATAGATGCTCTTTAGTTAATAGTGAAAAACATGTTGGGTTCGTGATCTGTGTAAATTCATTTGAGCCGAAAAATCACTGGGTTTACTGGATATGAACTCTTGTTTGTAGGAAGACACAGACACTTTGGTTTAACTCCGTTTCTGAATAAAAATTCAGACCAGTGTTCTCATCCAAGAAACAACCTCTTAACTGAAAAGCATTTGATGTTAGATGGCTTGTGGTTTGTATCAGATTCAGCTGCAGAGTTGAACTAGCTTTGGTCCGGATGTGTAGGAAACACCGTTCTTTTGTTCTGGGCACACTCATATTTCCTGCTCTATAAGAGTCTCTATAAAGCATGAGCGTGCTTCTTCCTAAACGCAGAGTGTGTTTCATCGTGAGAAATGTGCTGTGTGTTTCCCTTCAGAAATGGAGTTAAATCACAGGCTCTGTATCTTCCTACAAGCAAGACTTCGTTTCACGTAAACTCAGTCATCTTTCAGCTCAAACAAAGCTACATCGTTCACGAAGCTCACACGTTTCTTGCTCTTAACTGTAAAGAATTGGTTGTTAGAGGACCTGTGGTTTGTCTCAGTTTCAGAAGCAGAGTTGAACTAGCAATGATCCGTATGTGTAGGAAACACCGTTCTTTTGTTCTGCTTACCCTCAAGTTTCTGGCTCTATAAGAGATTCTGAAAAGCAAGAGCAATCTTCTTGCTCTAAAGCAGAGTGTGTTTCATGGATGAGTACTGTGCTGTTTGTTTCCCTTCAGAAATGGAGTTGAATTCCAGGCTGTGTTTCTTCCTATAAGCAAGACATCATTTCAGGTAAACGCAGTCATTTTTCAGCTCAAATGAATATAAATATTTTATGAAGCTCACACGTTTCTTGCTCTTAACTGAAAAGCATTGGATGTTAGATGACTTGTGGTTTGTATCCGTTTCAGAAGCAGAGTTGAACTAGCAGTGGTCCGTAAATGTAGGAAACACCGTTATTTTGTTCAGCGCACCCTCATGTTCCTGGCTCTATTAGAGACTCTAGAAAACAAGAGCATGCTTCGTGCTCTAAAGCAGAGTGTGTTTCATGGATGAGAACTGTGCTGTGTGTTTCCCTTCAGAAATTGAGTTAAATCACAGGCTCTGTATCTTCCTACAAGCAAGACTTCGTTTCATGAAAACTCAGTCATCTTTCAGTTCAAACAAAGCTACATCGTTCACGAAGCTCACAGGTTTCTTGCTCTTAACTGAAAAGAAGTGGATGTTAGATGACTTGTGGTTTGTATCAGTTTCAGAAGCAGACTTGAACTAGTAATGTTCCGTATGTGCAGGAAACACCGTTCTTTTTTTCTGAGCACACTCAAGTTTCCTGCTCTTTTAGTGACTCTAGAAAGCAAGAGCATGCTTCGTGCTCTAAAGCAGGTAGTGTTTCACGGATGAGAACTGTGCTGTGTGTTTCCCTTCAGAAAAGGAGTTAAATCCCAGGCTCTGTATCTCCCTACAAGCAGGACATCTTTTCGGGTAAACTCAGTCACTTTTCAGCTAAAAGGAAGCTACATCGTTCACGACGCTCACATGTTTCTCGCTCTTAACTGGAAAGCATTGCATGTTAGAGGAACTGTGGTTTGTATCAGTTTCAGAAGAAGAGTTGACCTAGATATGGTCCATATGTGTAGGAAACACCGTTATTTTGTTCTGACCACAGTCACGTTTCCTGCTGTATTAGAGACTCTTAGAAACAAGAGCGTGCTTCTTGCTCTAAAGCAGTGTGTGTTTCATGGATGAGAACTGTGCTGTGTGTTTCCCTTCAGAAATGGAGATAAATTCCAGGCTCCGTGTCTTCCTACAAGCAAGACATCATTTCAGGTAAATGCAGTCACTTTTCAACTCAAATGAATATAAATCATTTACGAAGCTCACACGTTTCTTGCTCTTAACTGAAAAGCATTGGATGTTAGATGACTTGGGGTTTGTATCAGTTTCAGAAGCAGAGTTGAACTAGCAATGGTCCGTAAATGTAGGAAACACCATTATTTTGTTCAGAGCACCCTCATGTTTCTCGCTCTATTAGAGAATCTAGAAAGCAAGAACATGCTTTGTGCTCTAAAGCAGAGTAGGTTTCATGAATAAGAACTGTGCTGTGTGTTTCCCTTCAGTAATGGAGTTAAATCCCATGCTTTGTGTCTTCCTACAAGCAAGACATCTTTTCAAGTAAACTCAGTCACTTTTCAGCTCAAAGGAAGCTACATCGTTCACGAAGCTCACAGGTTTCTCGCTCTTAACTTTAAAGCATTGCATATTAATGAAACTGTGGTTTGAATCAGTTTCAGAAGAAGAGTACACCTAGATATGGTCCGTATGTGTAGGAAACACCGTTATTTTGTTCTGACCACAGTCACGTTTCCTGCTGTATTAGAGACACTTAGAAAGCAAGAGCGTGCTTCTTGCTCTAAAGTAGAGTGTGTGTCATGGATGAGAACTGTGCTGTGTGGTTCCCTTCAGAAATGGAGTTAAATTCAAATCCCTGTGTCTTCCTACAAGCAAGAAATCATTTCAGGAAAACGCAGTCACTTTTCAGCTCAAATGAATATAAATCGTTTACAAAGCTCACACGTTTCTCGCTCTTAACTTGAAAGCATTGCATGTTAATGGAACTGTGGTTTGTATCAGTTTCAGAATCAGAGTTGAACTAGCTATGGTCCCTATGTGTAGGAAACGCCGTTCTTTGTTCTGAGCTCACTCACGTTCCTGCTCTATTAGAGAATCTAGAAAGCAAGAGAATGCTTCGTGCTCTAAAGCAGAGTGTGTTTCATGGAAGAGAACTGTGCTGTGTGTTTCCCTTCAGAAATGGAGTTAAATCCCAGGCTCTGTATCTTCCTACATCCAAGACATCTTTTCAAGCAAACTCAGTAGCTTTTCAGCTCAAAGGAAGCTACATCGTTCACGAAGCTCACACGTTTCTCGCTCTTAACTGGAAAGCATTGCATATTAGAGGAACTGTGGTTTGTATCGGTTTCAGAAGAAAAGTTAACCTAGATATGGTCCGTACATGTAGGAAACACCGTTATTTTGTTCTGACCACAGTCACGTTTCCTGCTGTATTAGAGACTCTTAGAAAGCAAGAGCATGCTTTGTGCTCTAAAGCAGAGTGTGTTTCATGGATGAGAACTGTGCTGTGTGTTTCCCTTCAGAAATGGAGTTAAATTCCAGGCTCCGTGTCTTCCTACAAGCAAGACATCATTTCAGGTAAACGCAGTCACGTTTCAGCTTAAATGAATATAAATCGTTTATGAAGATCACATGTTTCTCACTCTTAACTGAAAAGCATTGGATGTTAGATGGCTTGTGGTTTGTATCAGATTCAGAAGCAGAGTTGAACTAGCATTGGTCCGGATGTGTAGGAAACACCGTTCTTTTGTTCTGAGCACACTCATGTTTCCTGCTCTATTAGAGTCTCTATAAAGCAAGAGCGTCCTTTTCCTAAACGCAGAGTGTGTTTCATCGTGAGAAATGTGCTGTTTGTTTCCCTTGAGAAATGGAGTTAAATGACAGGCTCTGTATCTTCCTACAAGCAAGACATCGTTTCACGTAAACTCTGTCATCTTTCAGTTCAAACAAAGCTGAATCGTTCACAAAGCTCACACGTTTCTTGCTCTTAACTGTAAAGAATTGGATGTTAGAGGACCTGTGGTTTGTCTCAGTTTCAGAAGAAGAGTAGACCTAGATATGGTCCGTATGTGTAGGAAACACCGTTATTTTGTTCTTACCACAGTCACGTTTCCTGCTGTATTAGAGACACTTAGAAAGCAAGAGCGTGCTTCTTGCTCTAAAGTAGAGTGTGTTTCTTTGATGAGAACAGTGCTGTGTGCTTCCCTTCAGAAATGGAGTTAAATTCCAGGCCCCTTGTCTTCCTACAAGCAAGAAATCATTTCAGGTAAACACAGTCACTTTTCAGCTCAAATGAATATAAATCATTTACAAAGCTCACACGTTTCTCGCTCTTAACTGAAAAGAATTGGATGTTAGATGACTTGTGGTTTGTATCACTTTCAGAAGCAGAGTTGAAATAGCTGTGGTCCGTATGTGTAGGAAACGCCGTTCTTTTTTTCTGAGCTCACTCACGTTCCTGCTCTATTATAGATTCTAGAAAGGAAGAGAATGCTTCGTGCTCTAAAGCAGAGTGTGTTTCATGGAAGAGAACTGTGCTGTGTGTTTCCCTTCAGAAATGGAGTTAAATCCCAGGCTCTGTATATTCCTACAAGCAAGACATCTTTTCGGGTAAACTCAGTCACTTTTCTGCTCAAAGGAAGCTACATCGTTCACGAAGCTCACACGTTTCTCGCTCTTAACTGGAAAGCATTGCATGTTAGAGGAACTGTGGTTTGTATCAGTTTCAGAAGAAGAGTTGACCTAGATATGGTCCATACATGTAGGAAACACCGTTATTTTGTTCTGACCACAGTCACATTTCCTGCTGTATTAGAAACTCTTAGAAAGCAAGAGCGTGCTTCTTGCTCTAAAGCAGAGTGTGTTTCATGGATGAGAACTGTGCTGTATGTTTCCCTTCAGAAATGGAGTTAAATTCCAGGCTCCGTGTCTTCCTACAAGCAAGACATCATTTCAGGTAAACGCAGTCCCTTTTCAGCTTAAATGAATATAAATCGTTTACAAAGATCACACGTTTCTTACTCTTAACTGAAAAGAATGGGATGTTAGATGACTTGTGGTCTGTATCAGATTCAGAAGCAGAGTTGAACTAGCAGTGGTCCGGATGTGTAGGAAACACCGTTCTTTTGTTCTGAGCACACTCAAGTTTCCTGCTCTATAAGAGACACTAGAAAGCAAGAGCGTGCTTCTTGCTAAACGCATAGTGTGTTTCGTCGTGAGAAATGTGCTGTGTGTTTCCCTTAAGAATTAGAGCTAAATCACAGGCTCTGTATCTTGCTACAATCAAGCCTTCGTTTCACGTAAACTCAGTCATTTTTCAGCTCAAACAAAGCTACTTCGTTAACGAAGCTCACACGTTTCTTGCTCTTAACTGTAAGCATTGGATTTTAGAGGACCTGTGGTTTTTATCAGTTTCAAAAGCAGAGTTGAACTAGCAATGGTCTGTATGTTTAGGAAACACCGTTCTTTTTTTCTGAGCACACTCAAGTTTCCTGCTCTTTTAGATACTCTAGAAAGCAAGAGCATGCTTCGTGCTCTAAAGCAGATAGTGTTTCATGGATGAGAACTGTGCTGTGTGTTTCCCTTCAGAAAAGGAGTTAAATCACAAGCTCTGTATCTCCTTACAAGCAAGACATCTTTTCGGGTAAACTCAGTCACTTTTCAGCTAAAAGGATGTTACATCGTTCACGACGCTCACACGTTTCTCGCTCTTAACTGGAAAGCACTGCATGTTAGAGGAACTGTGGTTTGTATCAGTTTCAGAAGAAGAGTTGACCTAGATATGGTCCCTATGTGTAGGAAACACCGTTATTTTGTTCTGACCACAGTCACGTTTCCTGCTGTATTAGAGACACTTAGAAAGCAAGAGCGTGCTTCTTGCTCTAAAGTAGAGTGTGTGTCATGGATGAGAACTGTGCTGTGTGGTTCCCTTCAGAAATGGAGTTAAATTCAAAACCCTGTGTCTTCCTACAAGCAATAAATCATTTCAGGAAAACGCAGTCACTTTTCAGCTCAAATGAATAAAAATCGTTTACAAAGCTCACACGTTTCTCGCTCTTAACTTGAAAGCATTGCATGTTAATGGAACTGTGGTTTGTATCAGTTTCAGAAGCAGAGTTGAACTAGCTATGGTCCCTATGTGTAGGAAACGCCGTTCTTTGTTCTGAGCTCACTCACGTTCCTGCTCTATTAGAGAATCTAGAAAGCAAGAGAATGCTTCGTGCTCTAAAGCAGAGTGTGTTTCATGGAAGAGAACTGTGCTGTGTGTTTCCCTTCAGAAATGGAGTTAAATCCCAGGCTCTGTATCTTCCTACATCCAAGACATCTTTTCAAGCAAACTCAGTAGCTTTTCAGCTCAAAGGAAGCTACATCGTTCACGAAGCTCACACGTTTCTCGCTCTTAACTGGAAAGCATTGCATATTAGAGGAACTGTGGTTTGTCTCAGTTTCAGAAGAAGAGTAGACCTAGATATGCTCCGTATGTGTAGGAAACACCGTTATTTTGTTCTGACCACAGTCACGTTTCCTGCTGTATTAGAGACACTTAGAAAGCAAGAGCGTGCTTCTTGCTCTAAAGTAGAGTGTGTTTCTTGGATGAGAACAGTGCTGTGTGTTTCCCTTCAGAAATGGAGTTAAATTCCAGGCCCCTTGTCTTCCTACAAGCAAGAAATCATTTCAGGTAAACACAGTCACTTTTCAGCTCAAATGAATATAAATCATTTACAAAGCTCACACGTTTCTCGCTCTTAACTGAAAAGAATTGGATGTTAGATGACTTGTGGTTTGTATCAGTTTCAGAAGCAGAGTTGAAATAGCTGTGGTCCGTATGTGTAGGAAACGCCGTTCTTTTTTTCTGAGCTCACTCACGTTCCTGCTCTAGTAGAGATTCTAGAAAGCAAGAGAATGCTTCGTGCTCTAAAGCAGAGTGTGGTTCATGGAAGAGAACTGTGCTGTGTGTTTCCCTTCAGAAATGGAGTTAAATCCCAGGCTCTGTATATTCCTACAAGCAAGACTTCGTTTCACGTAAACTCAGTCATCTTTCAGTTCAAACAAAGCTACATCGTTCACGAAGCTAACCCGTTTCTTGCTCATAACTGTAAAGCATTGGATGTTAGAGGACCTATGGTTTGTATCAGTTTCAGAAGCAGAGTTGAACTAGCAATGGTCCGTATGTGCAGGAAACACCGTTCTTTTGTTCTGAGCACACTCAAGTTTCCTGCTCTTTTAGAGATTCTGGAAAGCAAGAGCATGCTTTGTGCTCTAAAGCAGAGTGTGTTTCACGGATGAGAACTGTGCTGTGTGTTTCCCTTCAGAAATGGAGTTAAATCACAGGCTCTGTATCTTCCTACAAGCAAGACATCTTTTTGGATAAACTCAGTCACTTTTCAGGTCAAAGGAAGCTACATCGTTCACAAAGCGCACACATTTCTCGCTCTTAACTGGAAAGCATTGCATGTTCGAGGAACTGTGGTTTGTATCAGTTTCAGAAGAAGAGTTGACCTAGATATGGTCCATACGTATAGGAAACACCGTTATTTTGTTCTGACCACAGTCACGTTTCGTGCTGTATTATAAACTCTTAGAAAGCAAGAGCGTGCTTCTTGCTCTAAAGCAGTGTGTGTTTCATGGATGAGAACTGTGCTGTGTGTTTCCCTTCAGAAATGGAGTTAAATTCCAGGCCCCGTGTCTTCCTACCAGCAAGACATCATTTCAGGTAAACGCAGTCACTTTTCAGCTTAAATGAATATAAATCGTTTACGAAGATCACATGTTTCTCACTCTTAACTGAAAAGCATTGGATGTTAGATGACTTGTGGTTTGTATCAGATTCAGAAGCAGAGTTGAACTAGCAGTGGTCCGGATGTGTAGGAAACACCGTTCTTTGGTTCTGAGCATACTCATGTTTCCTGCACTATTAGAGACTCTAGAAAGCAAGAGCGTGCTTCTTCCTAAGTACAGAGTGTGTTTCATCGTGAGAAATGTGCTGTGTGTATCCGTTCAGAAATGGAATTAAATCACAGGCTCTGTATCTTCCAAAAAGCAACACTTTGTTTCATGTAAACTCAGTCATCTTTCAGCTCAAACAAAGCTACATCGTTCACGAAGCTCACACGTTTCTTGCTCTTAACTGTAAAGCATTGGATGTTAGAGGACCTATGGTTTGTATCAGTTTCAGAAGCAGAGTTGACCTAGCAATGATCCGTATGTGTAGGAAACACCGTTCTTTTGTTCTGAGTACCCTCAAGTTTCTGGCTCTATTAGAGATTCTGAAAAGCAAGAGCATGCTTCTTGCATTAAAGCAGAGTGTGTTTCATGGATGAGTACTGTGCTGTGTGTTTCCCTTCAGAAATGGAGTTAAATTCCAGGCGCTGTGTCTTCCTATAAGCAAGACATCATTTCAGGTAAACGCAGTCACTTTTCAGCTCAAATGAATATAAATCGTTTACGAAGCTCACACGTTTCTTGCTCTTAACTGAAAAGCATTGGATGTTAGATGACTTGTGATTTGTATCAGTTTCAGAAGCAGAGTTGAACTAGCAATGGTCCGTAAATGTAGGAAACACCGTTATTTTTTTCAGAGCACCCTCATGTTTCTGGCTCTATTAGAGACTCTAGAAAGCAAGAGCATGATTCGTGCTCTAAAGCAGAGTGTGTTTCATGGATGAGAACTGTGCTGTGTGTTTCCCTTCAGAAATGGAGTTAAATCCCATGCTCTGTGTCTTCCTACATGCAAGACTTCTTTTCAAGTAAACTAAGTCACTTTTCAGCTCAAAGGAAGCTACATCGTTCACGAAGCTCACACGTTTCTCGCTCTTAACTGGAAAGCATTGCATGTTAGAGGAACTGTGGTTTGTATCAGTTTCAGAAGAAGAGTTGACCTAGATATGGTCCGTACATGTAGGAAACACCGTTATTTTGTTCTGACCACAGTCACATTTCCTGCTGTATTAGAGACTCTTAGAAAGCAAGAGCGTGCCTCTTGCTCTAAAGCAGTGTGTGTTTCATGGATGAAAACTGTGCTGTGTGTTTCCCTTAAGAAATGGAGTTAAATTCCAGGCTCCGTGTCTTCCTACAAGCAAGACATCAATTCAGGTAAACGCAGTCACTTTTCACCTCAAATGAATATAAATCATTTACGAAGCTCACACGTTTCTCACTCTTAAATGAAAAGCATTGGAAGTTAGGTGACTTGTGGTTTGTATCAGTTTCAGAAGCAGAGTTGAACTAGCTATGGTCCGTATGTGTAGGAAACACCGCTCTTTTGTTCTGAGCTCACTCACGTTCCTGCTCTATTAGAGACTCTAGAAAGCAAGAGCATGCTTTGTGCTCTAAATCAGAGTGTGTTTCATGGATGAGAACTGTGCTGTGTGTTTCCCTTCAGAAATGGAGTTAAATGCCAGGCTCCGTGTCTTCCCACAACCAAGACATCATTTCAGGTAAACGCAGTCACTTTTCAGCTTAAATGAATATAAATCGTTTACGACGATCACATGTTTCTCACTCTTAACTGAAAAGCATTGGATGTTAGATGGCTTGTGGTTTGTATCAGATTCAGAAGCAGAGTTGAACTAGCATTGGTCCGTATGTGTAGGAAACACCGTTCTTTTGTTCTGAGCACACTCATGTTTCCTGCTCTATTAGAGTCTCTATAAAGCAAGAGCGTGCTTCTTCCTAAACGCAGAGTGTGTTTCTTCGTGAGAAATGTGCTGTTTGTTTCCCTTCAGAAATGGAGTTATATCACAGGCTCTGTATCTTCGTACAAAAAAGACTTGGTTTCACCTAAACTCAGTCATCTTTCAGTTCAAACAAAGCTACATCGTTCACGAAGCTCACACGTTTCTTGCTCTTAACTGTAAAGCATTGGATGTTAGAGGACCTATGGTTTGTATCAGTTTCAGAAGCAGAGTTGAACTAGCAATGGTCCGTATGTGCAGGAAACAACGTTCTTTTGTTCTGAGCACACTCAAGTTTCCTGCTCTTTTAGAGATTCTAGAAAGCAAGAGCATGCTTCGTGCTAAAAGCAGAGTGTGTTTCATGGATGAGAACTGTGCTGTGTGTTTCCCTTCAGAAATGGAGTTAAATCACAGGCTCTGTATGTTCCTACAAGCAAGACATCTTTTTGGATACACTCATTCACTTTTCAGCTCAAAGGATGCTACATCGTTCACAAAGCTCACACGTTATTCTCTCTTAACTGTAAAGCATTGGATGTTAGAGGACCTGTGGTTTGTATCAGTTTCAGAAGCAGAGTTGAACTAGCAATGATCCGTATGTGTAGGAAACACCGTTCTTTTGTTCTGAGTACCCTCAAGTTTCTGGCTCTATTAGAGATTCTGAAAAGCAAGAGCATGCTTCTTGCTCTAAAGCAGAGTGTGTTTCATGGAAGAGTACTGTGCTGTGTGTTTCCCTTCAGAAATGGAGTTAAATTCCAGGCTCTGTGTCTTCCTATAAGTAAGACATCATTTCAGGTAAATGCAGTCACTTTTCAGCTCAAATGAATATAAATCGTTTACGAAGCTCACAGGTTTCTTGCTCTTAACTGAAAAGCATTGGATGTTAGATGACTTGTGGTTTGGATCAGTTTCAGAAGCAGAGTTGAACTAGCAATGGTCCGTAAATGTAGGAAACACGGTTATTTTGTTCAGAGCACCCTCATGTTTCTGGCTCTATTAGAGACTCTAGAAAGCAAGAGCGTGCATCTTGCTCTAAAGCAGAGTGTTTCATGGATGAGAACTGTGCTGTGGGTTTCCCTTCAGAAATGGAGTTAAATCCCAGGCTCTGTATCTTCCTACATCCAAGACATCTTTTCAAGCAAACTCAGTAGCTTTTCAGCTCAAAGGAAGCTACATCGTTCACGAAGCTCACACGTTTCTCGCTCTTAACTGGAAAGCATTGCATATTAGAGGAACTGTGGTTTGTCTCAGTTTCAGAAGAAGAGTAGACCTAGATATGCTCCGTATGTGTAGGAAACACCGTTATTTTGTTCTGACCACAGTCACGTTTCCTGCTGTATTAGAGACACTTAGAAAGCAAGAGCGTGCTTCTTGCTCTAAAGTAGAGTGTGTTTCTTGGATGAGAACAGTGCTGTGTGTTTCCCTTCAGAAATGGAGTTAAATTCCAGGCCCCTTGTCTTCCTACAAGCAAGAAATCATTTCAGGTAAACACAGTCACTTTTCAGCTCAAATGAATATAAATCATTTACAAAGCTCACACGTTTCTCGCTCTTAACTGAAAAGAATTGGATGTTAGATGACTTGTGGTTTGTATCAGTTTCAGAAGCAGAGTTGAAATAGCTGTGGTCCGTATGTGTAGGAAACGCCGTTCTTTTTTTCTGAGCTCACTCACGTTCCTGCTCTAGTAGAGATTCTAGAAAGCAAGAGAATGCTTCGTGCTCTAAAGCAGAGTGTGGTTCATGGAAGAGAACTGTGCTGTGTGTTTCCCTTCAGAAATGGAGTTAAATCCCAGGCTCTGTATATTCCTACAAGCAAGACTTCGTTTCACGTAAACTCAGTCATCTTTCAGTTCAAACAAAGCTACATCGTTCACGAAGCTAACCCGTTTCTTGCTCATAACTGTAAAGCATTGGATGTTAGAGGACCTATGGTTTGTATCAGTTTCAGAAGCAGAGTTGAACTAGCAATGGTCCGTATGTGCAGGAAACACCGTTCTTTTGTTCTGAGCACACTCAAGTTTCCTGCTCTTTTAGAGATTCTGGAAAGCAAGAGCATGCTTTGTGCTCTAAAGCAGAGTGTGTTTCACGGATGAGAACTGTGCTGTGTGTTTCCCTTCAGAAATGGAGTTAAATCACAGGCTCTGTATCTTCCTACAAGCAAGACATCTTTTTGGATAAACTCAGTCACTTTTCAGGTCAAAGGAAGCTACATCGTTCACAAAGCGCACACATTTCTCGCTCTTAACTGGAAAGCATTGCATGTTCGAGGAACTGTGGTTTGTATCAGTTTCAGAAGAAGAGTTGACCTAGATATGGTCCATACGTATAGGAAACACCGTTATTTTGTTCTGACCACAGTCACGTTTCGTGCTGTATTATAAACTCTTAGAAAGCAAGAGCGTGCTTCTTGCTCTAAAGCAGTGTGTGTTTCATGGATGAGAACTGTGCTGTGTGTTTCCCTTCAGAAATGGAGTTAAATTCCAGGCCCCGTGTCTTCCTACCAGCAAGACATCATTTCAGGTAAACGCAGTCACTTTTCAGCTTAAATGAATATAAATCGTTTACGAAGATCACATGTTTCTCACTCTTAACTGAAAAGCATTGGATGTTAGATGACTTGTGGTTTGTATCAGATTCAGAAGCAGAGTTGAACTAGCAGTGGTCCGGATGTGTAGGAAACACCGTTCTTTGGTTCTGAGCATACTCATGTTTCCTGCTCTATTAGAGACTCTAGAAAGCAAGAGCGTGCTTCTTCCTAAGTACAGAGTGTGTTTCATCGTGAGAAATGTGCTGTGTGTATCCGTTCAGAAATGGAATTAAATCACAGGCTCTGTATCTTCCAAAAAGCAACACTTTGTTTCATGTAAACTCAGTCATCTTTCAGCTCAAACAAAGCTACATCGTTCACGAAGCTCACACGTTTCTTGCTCTTAACTGTAAAGCATTGGATGTTAGAGGACCTATGGTTTGTATCAGTTTCAGAAGCAGAGTTGACCTAGCAATGATCCGTATGTGTAGGAAACACCGTTCTTTTGTTCTGAGTACCCTCAAGTTTCTGGCTCTTAGAGATTCTGAAAAGCAAGAGCATGCTTCTTGCATTAAAGCAGAGTGTGTTTCATGGATGAGTACTGTGCTGTGTGTTTCCCTTCAGAAATGGAGTTAAATTCCAGGCGCTGTGTCTTCCTATAAGCAAGACATCATTTCAGGTAAACGCAGTCACTTTTCAGCTCAAATGAATATAAATCGTTTACGAAGCTCACACGTTTCTTGCTCTTAACTGAAAAGCATTGGATGTTAGATGACTTGTGATTTGTATCAGTTTCAGAAGCAGAGTTGAACTAGCAATGGTCCGTAAATGTAGGAAACACCGTTATTTTTTTCAGAGCACCCTCATGTTTCTGGCTCTATTAGAGACTCTAGAAAGCAAGAGCATGATTCGTGCTCTAAAGCAGAGTGTGTTTCATGGATGAGAACTGTGCTGTGTGTTTCCCTTCAGAAATGGAGTTAAATCCCATGCTCTGTGTCTTCCTACATGCAAGACTTCTTTTCAAGTAAACTAAGTCACTTTTCAGCTCAAAGGAAGCTACATCGTTCACGAAGCTCACACGTTTCTCGCTCTTAACTGGAAAGCATTGCATGTTAGAGGAACTGTGGTTTGTATCAGTTTCAGAAGAAGAGTTGACCTAGATATGGTCCGTACATGTAGGAAACACCGTTATTTTGTTCTGACCACAGTCACATTTCCTGCTGTATTAGAGACTCTTAGAAAGCAAGAGCGTGCCTCTTGCTCTAAAGCAGTGTGTGTTTCATGGATGAAAACTGTGCTGTGTGTTTCCCTTAAGAAATGGAGTTAAATTCCAGGCTCCGTGTCTTCCTACAAGCAAGACATCAATTCAGGTAAACGCAGTCACTTTTCACCTCAAATGAATATAAATCATTTACGAAGCTCACACGTTTCTCACTCTTAAATGAAAAGCATTGGAAGTTAGGTGACTTGTGGTTTGTATCAGTTTCAGAAGCAGAGTTGAACTAGCTATGGTCCGTATGTGTAGGAAACACCGCTCTTTTGTTCTGAGCTCACTCACGTTCCTGCTCTATTAGAGACTCTAGAAAGCAAGAGCATGCTTTGTGCTCTAAATCAGAGTGTGTTTCATGGATGAGAACTGTGCTGTGTGTTTCCCTTCAGAAATGGAGTTAAATGCCAGGCTCCGTGTCTTCCCACAACCAAGACATCATTTCAGGTAAACGCAGTCACTTTTCAGCTTAAATGAATATAAATCGTTTACGACGATCACATGTTTCTCACTCTTAACTGAAAAGCATTGGATGTTAGATGGCTTGTGGTTTGTATCAGATTCAGAAGCAGAGTTGAACTAGCATTGGTCCGTATGTGTAGGAAACACCGTTCTTTTGTTCTGAGCACACTCATGTTTCCTGCTCTATTAGAGTCTCTATAAAGCAAGAGCGTGCTTCTTCCTAAACGCAGAGTGTGTTTCTTCGTGAGAAATGTGCTGTTTGTTTCCCTTCAGAAATGGAGTTATATCACAGGCTCTGTATCTTCGTACAAAAAAGACTTGGTTTCACCTAAACTCAGTCATCTTTCAGTTCAAACAAAGCTACATAGTTCAAGAAGCTCACATGTTTCTTGCTCTTAACTGTAAAGCATTGGATGTTAGAGGACCTATGGTTTGTATCAGTTTCAGAAGCAGAGTTGAACTAGCAATGGTCCGTATGTGCAGGAAACAACGTTCTTTTGTTCTGAGCACACTCAAGTTTCCTGCTCTTTTAGAGATTCTAGAAAGCAAGAGCATGCTTCGTGCTAAAAGCAGAGTGTGTTTCATGGATGAGAACTGTGCTGTGTGTTTCCCTTCAGAAATGGAGTTAAATCACAGGCTCTGTATGTTCCTACAAGCAAGACATCTTTTTGGATACACTCATTCACTTTTCAGCTCAAAGGATGCTACATCGTTCACAAAGCTCACACGTTATTCTCTCTTAACTGTAAAGCATTGGATGTTAGAGGACCTGTGGTTTGTATCAGTTTCAGAAGCAGAGTTGAACTAGCAATGATCCGTATGTGTAGGAAACACCGTTCTTTTGTTCTGAGTACCCTCAAGTTTCTGGCTCTATTAGAGATTCTGAAAAGCAAGAGCATGCTTCTTGCTCTAAAGCAGAGTGTGTTTCATGGAAGAGTACTGTGCTGTGTGTTTCCCTTCAGAAATGGAGTTAAATTCCAGGCTCTGTGTCTTCCTATAAGTAAGACATCATTTCAGGTAAATGCAGTCACTTTTCAGCTCAAATGAATATAAATCGTTTACGAAGCTCACAGGTTTCTTGCTGTTAACTGAAAAGCATTGGATGTTAGATGACTTGTGGTTTGGATCAGTTTCAGAAGCAGAGTTGAACTAGCAATGGTCCGTAAATGTAGGAAACACGGTTATTTTGTTCAGAGCACCCTCATGTTTCTGGCTCTATTAGAGACTCTAGAAAGCAAGAGCGTGCATCTTGCTCTAAAGCAGAGTGTTTCATGGATGAGAACTGTGCTGTGGGTTTCCCTTCAGAAATGGAGTTAAATCCCAGGCTCTGTGTCTTCCTACAGGCAAGACATGTTTTCAGGTAAACTAAGTCACTTTTCAGCTCAAAAGTAGCTACATCGTTCACGAAGCTCACACGTTTCTCGCTCTTAACTGGAAAGCATTGCATGTTAGAGGAACTGTGGTTTGTATCAGTTTCAGAAGAAGAGTTGACCTAGATATGTTCCGTACGTGTAGGAAACAACGTTATTTTGTTCTGACCACTGTCACGTTTCCTGCTGTATTAGAAACTCTTAGAAAGCAAGAGCATGCTTCTTGCTCTAAAGCAGCGTGTGTTTCATGCATGATAACTGTGCTGTTTGTTTCCCTTCAGAAATTGAGATAAATTCCAGCTCCGTGTCTTCCTACAAGCAAGACATCATTTCAGGTAAACGCAGTCACTTTTCAGCTTAAATGAATATAAATCGTTTACGACGATCACATGTTCCTCACTCTTAACTGAAAAGCATTGGATGTTAGATGGCTTGTGGTTTGTATCAGATTCAGAAGCAGAGTTGAACTAGCATTGGTCCGGATGTGTAGGAAACACCGTTCTTTTGTTCTGAGCACACTCATGTTTCCTGCTCTATTAGAGTCTCTATAAAGCAAGAGCGTGCTTCTTCCTAAACGCAGAGTGTGTTTCTTCGTGAGAAATGTGCTGTTTGTTTCCCTTCAGAAATGGAGTTATATCACAGGCTCTGTATCTTCGTACAAACAAGACTTTGTTTCACCTAAACTCAGTCATCTTTCAGTTCAAACAAAGCTACATCGTTCACGAAGCTCACACGTTTCTTGCTCTTAACTGTAAAGCATTGGATGTTAGAGGACCTATGGTTTGTATCAGTTTCAGAAGCAGAGTTGAACTAGCAATGGTCCGTATGTGCAGGAAACAACGTTCTTTTGTTCTGAGCACACTCAAGTTTCCTGCTCTTTTAGAGATTCTAGAAAGCAAGAGCATGCTTCGTGCTCTAAAGCAGAGTGTGTTTCATGGATGAGAACTGTGCTGTGTGTTTCCCTTCAGAAATGGAGTTAAATCACAGGCTCTGTATGTTCCTACAAGCAAGATATCTTTTTGGATAAACTCATTCACTTTTCAGCTCAAAGGAAGCTACATCGTTCACAAAGCTCACACGTTTCTCGCTGTTAACTGTAAAGCATTGGATGTTAGAGGACCTGTGGTTTGTCTCAGTTTCAGAAGCAGAGTTGAACTAGCAATGATCCGTATGTGTAGGAAACACCGTTCTTTTGTTCTGAGTACCCTCAAGTTTCTGGCTCTATTAGAGATTCTGAAAAGCAAGAGCATGCTTCTTGCTCTAAAGCAGAGTGTGTTTCATGGATGAGTACTGTGCTGTGTGTTTCCCTTCAGAAATGGAGTTAAATTCCAGGCTCTGTGTCTTCCTATAAGTAAGACATCATTTCAGGTAAACGCAGTCACTTTTCAGCTCAAATGAATATAAATCGTTTACGAAGCTCACAGGTTTCTTGCTCTTAACTGAAAAGCATTGTATGTTAGATGACTTGTGGTTTGGATCAGTTTCAGAAGCAGAGTTGAACTAGCAATGGTCCGTAAATGTAGGAAACACCGTTATTTTGTTCAGAGCACCCTCATGTTTCTGGCTCTATTAGAGACTCTAGAAAGCAAGAGCGTGCATCTTGCTCTAAAGCAGAGTGTTTCATGGATGAGAACTGTGCTGTGGGTTTCCCTTCTGAAATGGAGTTAAATCCCAGGCTCTGTGTCTTCCTACAGGCAAGACATGTTTTCAGGTAAACTAAGTCACTTTTCAGCTCAAAAGAAGCTACATCGTTCACGAAGCTCACACGTTTCTCGCTCTTAACTGGAAAGCATTGCATGTTAGAGGAACTGTGGTTTGTATCAGTTTCAGAAGAAGAGTTGACCTAGATATGTTCCGTACGTGTAGCAAACACCGTTATTTTGTTCTGACCACTGTCACGTTTCCTGCTGTATTAGAAACTCTTAGAAAGCAAGAGCATGCTTCTTGCTCTAAAGCAGTGTGTGTTTCATGCATGAGAACTGTGCTGTGTGTTTCTCTTCAGAAATTGAGATAAATTCCAGCTCCGTGTCTTCCTACAAGCAAGACATCATTTCAGGTAAACGCAGTCACTTTTCAGCTTAAATGAATATAAATCGTTTACGAAGATCACACGTTTCTCACTCTTAACTGAAAAGCATTGGATGTTAGATGACTTGTGGTTTGTATCAGATTCAGAAGCAGAGTTGAACTAGCAGTGGTCCGGATGTGTAGGAAACACTGTTCTTTTGTTCTTAGCACACTCAAGTTTCCTGCTGTATTAGAGAGTCTAGAAAGCAAGAGCGTGCTTCTTCCTAAACGCAGAGTGTGTTTGGTCTTGAGAAATGTGCTTTGTGTTTCCCTTCAGAAATGGAGTTAAATCACAGGCTCTGTATCTTCCTACAAGCAAGAATTCGTTTCACGTAAACTCAGTCACCATTCAGCTCAAACAAAGCTACATCGTTCACGAAGCTCACAGGTTTCTTGCTCTTAAGTGTAAAGCATTGGATATTAGAGGACCTGTGGTTTGTATCAGTTTCAGAAGCAGAGTTGAACTAGCAATGGTCCGTATGTGCAGGAAACACCGTTATTTTGTTCTGACCACAGTCACGTTTCCTGCTGTTTAGAGACTCTTAGAAAGCAAGAGCGTGCATCTTGCTCTAAAGCAGAGTGTTTCATGGATGAGAACTGTGCTGTGGGTTTCCCTTCAGAAATGGAGTTAAATCCCAGGCTCTGTGTCTTCCTTCAGGCAAGACATGTTTTCAGGTAAACTAAGTCACTTTTCAGCTCTAAGGAAGCTACATTGTTCACGAAGCTCACACGTTTCTTGCTCTTAACAGAAAAGCATTGGATGTTAGATGGCTTGTGGTTTGTATCAGATTCAGAAGCAGAGTTGAACTAGCATTTTTCCGGATGTGTAGAAAACACCGTTCTTTTGTTCTGAGCACACTCATGTTTCCTGCTCTATTAGAGTCTCTATAAAGCAAGAGCGTGCTTCTTCCTAAACGCAGAGTGTGTTTCATCGTGAGAAATGTGCTGTTTGTTTCCCTTCAGAAATGGAGTTAAATCACAGGCTCTGTATCTTCCTACAAGCAAGACATCTTTTTGGATAAACTCAGTCACTTTTCAGCTCAAAGGAAGCTACATCGTTCACAAAGCTCACAAGTTTCTCGCTCTTAACTGGAAAGCATTGCATGTTAGAGGAACTGTGGTTTGTATCAGTTTCAAAAGAAGAGTTGACCTAGATATGGTCCGTACGTATAGGAAACACCGTTATTTTGTTCTGACCACAGTCACGTTTCCTGCTGTATTAGAAACTCTTAGAAAGCAAGAGCGTGCTTCTTGCTCTAAAGCAGTGTGTGTTTCATGGATGAGAACTGTGCTGTGTGTTTCCCTTCAGAAATGGAGTTAAATTCCATGCCATGTGTCTTTCTACAAGCAAGAAATAATTTCAGGTAAAAGCAATCACTTTTCAGCTCAAATGAATATAAATCGATAATAAAGCTCACACGTTTCTCGCTCTTAACTTAAAACCCTTGGATGTTAGATGACTTGTGGTTTGTATCAGTTTCAGAAGCAGAGTTGAACTAGCTATGGTCCGTATGTGTAGGAAACACCGTTCATTTTTTCTGAGCTCACTCACGTTCCTGCTCTATTAGAGACACTAGAAAGCAAGAGCATGCTTCGTGCTCTAAAGCAGAGTGTGTTTCATTGGTGAGAACTGTGCTGTGTCTTTCCCTTCAGAAATGGAGTTAAATCCCAGGCTCTGTATCTTCCTACAAGCAAGATATCTTTTCGGGTAAATTCAGTCACTTTTCAGTTCAAACGAAGCTACATCGTTCACGAAGCTCACACGTTTCTCGCTCTTAACTGGAAAGCATTGCATGTTAGAGGAACTGTGGTTTGTATCAGTTTTAGAAGAAGAGTTGACCTAGATATGGTCCGAACGTGTAGGAAACACCGTTATTTTGTTCTGAGCACAGTCACGTTTCCTGCTGTATTAGAAACTCTTAGAAAGCAAGAGCGTGCTTCTTGCTCTAAAGCAGTGTGTGTTTCATGGATGAGAACTGTGCTGTGTGTTTCCCTTCAGAAATTGAGATAAATTCCAGGCTCCGTGTCTTCCTACAAGCAAGACATCATTTCAGGTAAACGCAGTCACTTTTCAGCTTAAATGAATATAAATCGTTTACGAAGATCACACGTTTCTCACTCTAAACTGAAAAGCATTGGATGTAAGATGACTTGTGGTTTGTATCAGATTCAGAAGCAGAGTTGAACTAGCATTGGTCCGGATGTGTAGGAAACACCGTTATTTTGTTCTGACCACAGTCACGTTTCCTGCTGTATTAGAGACTCTTAGAAAGCAAGAGCGTGCTTCTTGCTCTAAAGCAGAGTGTGTTTCATGGATGAGGACTGTGGTATGTGTTTCCCTTCAGAAATGGAGTAAATCCCAGGCTCTGTGTCTTCCTACATGCAAGGCATGTTTTCAGGTAAACTAAGGCACTTCTCTGCTCTAAGGAAGCTACATCGTTCACGAAGCTCACAAGTTTCTCACTCTTAACTGGAAAGCATTGCATGTTAGAGGAACTGTGGTTTGTATCAGTTTCAGAGGAAGAGTTAACCTAGATATGTTCCATATGTGTAGGAAACACCGTTCTTTTGTTCTGAGTCCCCTCAAGTTTTTGGCTCTTTTAGAGATTCTAGAAAGCAAGAGCATGCTTCTTGCTCTAAAGCAGAGTGTTTTTCATGGATGAGAACTGTGCTGTGTGTTTCCCTTCAGAAATGGAGTTAAATCCCAGGCTCTGTGTCTTCCTACAAGCAAGACGTGTTTTCAAGTAAACTCAGTCACTTTTCAGCACAAAGGAAGCTACATCGTTCACGAAGCTCACACGTTTCCCGCTCTTAACTTGAAAGCATTGCATGTTAATGGGACTGTGGTTTGTATCAGTTTCAGAAGAAGAGTAGACCTAGATATGGTCCGTATGTGTAGGAAACACTGTTATTTTGTTCTGACATCAGTCACGTTTCCTGCTGTATTAGAGACACATAGAAAGCAAGAGCATGCTTCTTGCTCTAAAGCAGAGTGTGTTTCATGGATTAGAACTGTGCTGTTTGTTTCCCTTCAGAAATGGAGTTCAATTCCAGGTCTGTGCCTTCTACAAGCAAGATATCATTTCAGGAAAACGCACTCATTTTTCAGCTAAATGAATATAAATTGTTTACGAAGATCACACGTTTCTCACTCTTAACTGTAAAGCATTGGATGTTAGATGACTTGTGGTTTGTATCAGTTTCAGAAGCAGAGTTGAACTAGCTATGGTCCGTATGTGTAGGAAACACCCTTATTTTGTTCGGAGCTCACTCAAGTTTCCTGCTCTATTAGAGACTATAGAAAGCAAGAGCATGCTTCTTGCTCTAAAGCAGAGTGTGTTTCATGGAAGAGAACTGGGCTGTGTGTTTCCCTTCAGAAATGGAGTTAAATCACAGGCTCTGTGTCTTCCTACAAGCAAGACGTCTTTTCAAGTAAACTCAGTCACTTTTCAGCTCAAAGGAAGCTACATCGTTCACGAAGCTCACACGTTTCTCCCTCTTAACTTGAAAGCATTGCATGTTAATGGAACTGTGGTTTGTATCAGTTTCAGAAGCAGAGTTGACCTAGCAATGGTCCGTAAATGTAGGAAACACCGTTGTTTTGTTCTGAGCACACTCAAGTTTCCTGCTCTTTTAGAGACTCTAGAAAGCAAGAGCATGCTTCTTGCTCTAAAGCAGAGTGTGTTTCATGGATGAGAACTGTGCTGTTTGTTTCCCTTCAGAAATGGAGTTCAATTCCAGGTCTGTGTCTTCTACAAGCAAGACATCATTTCAGGTAAACACAGTCACTTTTCAGCTTAAATGAATGTAAATCGTTCACGAAGATCATACGTTTCTCACTCTTAACTGAAAAGCATTGGATGTTAGATGACTTGTGGTTTGTATCAGTTTCAGAAGCAGAGTTGAACTAGCTATGGTCGGTATGTGTAGGAAACACCGTTCTTTTGTTCTGAGCTCACTCACATTCCTGCTCTATTAGAGACTCTAGAAAGCAAGAGCATGCTTTGTGCTCTAAAGGAGAGTGTGTTTCATGGATGAGAACTGTGCTGTGCGTTTCCCTTCAGAAATGGAGTTAAAACCCAGGCTTTCTATATTCCTACAAGCAAGACATCTTTTCGGGTAAACGCAGTAACTTTTCAGCTCAAATGAATATAAATCGTTTACGAAGCTCACACGTTTCTCGCTCTTAACTGAAAAGCATTGGATGTTAGATGACTTGTGGTTTGTATCAGTTTCAGAAGCAGAGTTGAACTAGCAATGGTTTGTAAGTGTAGGAAACACCGTTCTTTTGTTCGGAGTACCCTCAAGTTTCTGGCTCTTTTAGAGACTCTGTAAAGCAAGAGCATGCTTCTTGCTCTAAAGCAGTGTGTTTCATGGATGAGAACTGTGCTGTGTGTTTCCCTTCAGAAATGGAGTTAAATCCCAGGCTCTTTCTCTTCCTACAAGCAAGACATGTTTTCAGGTAAACTAAGTAACTTCTCAGCTCTAAGGAAGCTACATCGTTCACGAAGCTCACACGTTTCTCGCTCTTAACTTGAAAGCATTGCATGTTAATGGAACTGAACTTTCTATCAGTTTCAGAAGAAGAGTTGACCTAGATATGTTCCGTATGTGTAGGAAACACCGTTATTTTGTTCTGACAACAGACACGTTTCCTGCTCTATTAGAGACACTTAGAAAGCAAGAGCGTGCTTCTTGCTCTAAAGTAGAGTGTGTTTCATGGAGCAGAACTGTGCTGTGTGTTTCCCTTCAGAAATGGAGTTAAATTCCAGGCTCCATGTCTTCCTACAAGCAAGACATCATTTCAAGTAAACGCAGTCACTTTTCAGCACAAAGGAAGCTACATCGTTCACGAAGCTCACACGTTTCTCCCTCTTAACTTGAAAGCATTGCATGTTAATGGAACTGTGTTTTGAATCAGTTTCAGAAGGAGAGTACACCTAGATATGGTCCGTATGTGTAGGAAACACCGTTATTTTGTTCTGACCACAGTCTCGTTTCCTGCAGTATTAGAGACACTTAGAAAGCAAGAGCATGCTTCTTGCTCTAAAGTAGAGTGTGTTTCATGGATGAGAACGGTGCTGTGTGTTTCCCTTCAGAAATGGAGTTAAATTCCAGGCCCTGTGTCTTCATACAAGCAAGAAATCTTTTCAGGTAAATGCAGTCAATTTTCAGCTCAAATGAATATAAATCGTTTACAAAGCTCACACGTTTCTCGCTCTTAACTGAAAAGCATTGGATGTTAGATGATTTGTCGTTTGTATAAGTTTCAGAATCAGAGTTGAACTAGCAATGGTCCATATGTGTAGGAAACACCGTTCTTTTGTTCTGAGTGCACTCAAGTTTCTGGCGCTATTAGAGACTCTGGAAAGCAAGAGCATGCTTCTTGCTCTAAAGCAGAGTGTGTTTCATGGATGAGTACTGTGCTGTGTGTTTCCCTTCAGAAATGTAGTTAAATCCCAGGCTCTGTATTTTCCTACAAGCAAGACATCTTTTCGGGTAAACTCAGTCACTTTTCAGCTCAAAGGAAGCTACATCGTTCACAAAGCTCACACGTTTCTCGCTCTTAACTGGAAAGCATTGCATGTTAGAGGAACTGTGGTTTGTATCAGTTTCAAAAGAAGAGTTGACCTAGATATGGTCCGTACGTATAGGAAACACCGTTATTTTGTTCTGACCACAGTCACGTTTCCTGCTGTATTAGAAACTCTTAGAAAGCAAGAGCGTGCTTCTTGCTCTAAAGCAGTGTGTGTTTCATGGATGAGAACTGTGCTGTGTGTTTCCCTTCAGAAATGGAGTTAAATTCCATGCCATGTGTCTTTCTACAAGCAAGAAATAATTTCAGGTAAAAGCAATCACTTTTCAGCTCAAATGAATATAAATCGATAATAAAGCTCACACGTTTCTCGCTCTTAACTTAAAACCCTTGGATGTTAGATGACTTGTGGTTTGTATCAGTTTCAGAAGCAGAGTTGAACTAGCTATGGTCCGTATGTGTAGGAAACACCGTTCTTTTTTTCTGAGCTCACTCACGTTCCTGCTCTATTAGAGACACTAGAAAGCAAGAGCATGCTTCGTGCTCTAAAGCAGAGTGTGTTTCATTGGTGAGAACTGTGCTGTGTCTTTCCCTTCAGAAATGGAGTTAAATCCCAGGCTCTGTATCTTCCTACAAGCAAGATATCTGTTCGGGTAAATTCAGTCACTTTTCAGTTCAAACGAAGCTACATCGTTCACGAAGCTCACACGTTTCTCGCTCTTAACTGGAAAGCATTGCATGTTAGAGGAACTGTGGTTTGTATCAGTTTTAGAAGAAGAGTTGACCTAGATATGGTCCGAACGTGTAGGAAACACCGTTATTTTGTTCTGAGCACAGTCACGTTTCCTGCTGTATTAGAAACTCTTAGAAAGCAAGAGCGTGCTTCTTGCTCTAAAGCAGTGTGTGTTTCATGGATGAGAACTATGCTGTGTGTTTCCCTTCAGAAATTGAGATAAATTCCAGCTCCGTGTCTTCCTACAAGCAAGACATCATTTCAGGTAAACGCAGTCACTTTTCAGCTTAAATGAATATAAATCGTTTACGAAGATCACACGTTTCTCACTCTAAACTGAAAAGCATTGGATGTAAGATGACTTGTGGTTTGTATCAGTTTCAGAAGCAGAGTTGAACTAGCATTGGTCCGGATGTGTAGGAAACACCGTTATTTTGTTCTGACCACAGTCACGTTTCCTGCTGTATTAGAGACTCTTAGAAAGCAAGAGCGTGCTTCTTGCTCTAAAGCAGAGTGTGTTTCATGGATGAGGACTGTGGTATGTGTTTCCCTTCAGAAATGGAGTAAATCCCAGGCTCTGTGTCTTCCTACATGCAAGGCATGTTTTCAGGTAAACTAAGGCACTTCTCTGCTCTAAGGAAGCTACATCGTTCACGAAGCTCACAAGTTTCTCACTCTTAACTGGAAAGCATTGCATGTTAGAGGAACTGTGGTTTGTATCAGTTTCAGAGGAAGAGTTGACCTAGATATGGTCCATATGTGTAGGAAACACCGTTCTTTTGTTCTGAGTCCCCTCAAGTTTTTGGCTCTTTTAGATATTCTAGAAAGCAAGAGCATGCTTCTTGCTCTAAAGCAGAGTGTTTTTCATGGATGAGAACTGTGCTGTGTGTTTCCCTTCAGAAATGGAGTTAAATCCCAGGCTCTGTGTCTTCCTACAAGCAAGACGTGTTTTCAAGTAAACTCAGTCACTTTTCAGCACAAAGGAAGCTACATCGTTCACGAAGCTCACACGTTTCCCGCTCTTAACTTGAAAGCATTGCATGTTAATGGGACTGTGGTTTGTATCAGTTTCAGAAGAAGAGTAGACCTAGATATGGTCCGTATGTGTAGGAAACACTGTTATTTTGTTCTGACATCAGTCACGTTTCCTTCTGTATTAGAGACACATAGAAAGCAAGAGCATGCTTCTTGCTCTAAAGCAGAGTGTGTTTCATGGATTAGAACTGTGCTGTTTGTTTCCCTTCAGAAATGGAGTTCAATTCCAGGTCTGTGCCTTCTACAAGCAAGATATCATTTCAGGTAAACGCACTCATTTTTCAGCTTAAATGAATATAAATTGTTTACGAAGATCACACGTTTCTCACTCTTAACTGTAAAGCATTGGATGTTAGATGACTTGTGGTTTGTATCAGTTTCAGAAGCAGAGTTGAACTAGCTATGGTCCGTATGTGTAGGAAACACCCTTATTTTGTTCGGAGCTCACTAAAGTTTCCTGCTCTATTAGAGACTATAGAAAGCAAGAGCATGCTTCTTGCTCAAAAGCAGAGTGTGTTTCATGGAAGAGAACTGGGCTGTGTGTTTCCCTTCAGAAATGGAGTTAAATCACAGGCTCTGTGTCTTCCTACAAGCAAGACGTCTTTTCAAGTAAACTCAGTCACTTTTCAGCTCAAAGGAAGCTACATCGTTCACGAAGCTCACACGTTTCTCCCTCTTAACTTGAAAGCATTGCATGTTAATGGAACTGTGGTTTGTATCAGTTTCAGAAGCAGAGTTGACCTAGCAATGGTCCGTAAATGTAGGAAATACCGTTCTTTTGTTCTGAGCACACTCAAGTTTCCTGCTCTTTTAGAGACTCTAGAAAGCAAGAGCATGCTTCTTGCTCTAAAGCAGAGTGTGTTTCATGGATGAGAACTGTGCTGTTTGTTTCCCTTCAGAAATGGAGTTCAATTCCAGGTCTGTGTCTTCTACAAGCAAGACATCATTTCAGGTAAACACAGTCACTTTTCAGCTTAAATGAATGTAAATCGTTCACGAAGATCATACGTTTCTCACTCTTAACTGAAAAGCATTGGATGTTAGATGACTTGTGGTTTGTATCAGTTTCAGAAGCACAGTTGAACTAGCTATGGTCGGTATGTGTAGGAAACACCGTTCTTTTGTTCTGAGCTCACTCACATTCCTGCTCTATTAGAGACTCTAGAAAGCAAGAGCATGCTTTGTGCTCTAAAGGAGAGTGTGTTTCATGGATGAGAACTGTGCTGTGCGTTTCCCTTCAGAAATGGAGTTAAAACCCAGGCTTTCTATATTCCTACAAGCAAGACATCTTTTCGGGTAAACGCAGTAACTTTTCAGCTCAAATGAATATAAATCGTTTACGAAGCTCACACGTTTCTCGCTCTTAACTGAAAAGCATTGGATGTTAGATGACTTGTGGTTTGTATCAGTTTCAGAAGCAGAGTTGAACTAGCAATGGTTTGTAAGTGTAGGAAACACCGTTCTTTTGTTCGGAGTACCCTCAAGTTTCTGGCTCTTTTAGAGACTCTGTAAAGCAAGAGCATGCTTCTTGCTCTAAAGCAGAGTGTTTTTCATGGATAAGAACTGGGCTGTGTGTTTCCCTTCAGAAATTGAGTTAAATCCTAGGCTCTTTCTCTTCCTACAAGCAAGACATGTTTTCAGGTAAACTAAGTAACTTCTCAGCTCTAAGGAAGCTACATCGTTCACGAAGCTCACACGTTTCTCGCTCTTAACTTGAAAGCATTGCATGTTAATGGAACTGAACTTTCTATCAGTTTCAGAAGAAGAGTTGACCTAGATATGTTCCGTATGTGTAGGAAACACCGTTATTTTGTTCTGACAACAGACACGTTTCCTGCTCTATTAGAGACACTTAGAAAGCAAGAGCGTGCTTCTTGCTCTAAAGTAGAGTGTGTTTCATGGAGCAGAACTGTGCTGTGTGTTTCCCTTCAGAAATGGAGTTATATTCCAGGCTCCATGTCTTCCTACAAGCAAGACATCATTTCAAGTAAACGCAGTCACTTTTCAGCACAAAGGAAGCTACATCGTTCACGAAGCTCACACGTTTCTCCCTCTTAACTTGAAAGCATTGCATGTTAATGGAACTGTGTTTTGAATCAGTTTCAGAAGGAGAGTACACCTAGATATGGTCCGTATGTGTAGGAAACACCGTTATTTTGTTCTGACCACAGTCTCGTTTCCTGCAGTATTAGAGACACTTAGAAAGCAAGAGCATGCTTCTTCCTCTAAAGTAGAGTGTGTTTCATGGATGAGAACGGTGCTGTGTGTTTCCCTTCAGAAATGGAGTTAAATTCCAGGCCCCGTGTCTTCATACAAGCAAGAAATCTTTTCAGGTAAACGCAGTCAATTTTCAGCTCAAATGAATATAAATCATTTACAAAGCTCACACGTTTCTCGCTCTTAACTGAAAAGCATTGGATGTTAGATGACTTGTCGTTTGTATAAGTTTCAGAATCAGAGTTGAACTAGCAATGGTCCATATGTGTAGGAAACACCGTTCTTTTGTTCTGAGTGCACTCAAGTTTCTGGCGCTATTAGAGACTCTGGAAAGCAAGAGCATGCTTCTTGCTCTAAAGCAGAGTGTGTTTCATGGATGAGTACTGTGCTGTGTGTTTCCTTTCAGAAATGGAGTTAAATCATAATCTCTGTATCTTCCTACAAGCAAGAATTCGTTTCACGTAAACTCAGTCACTTTTCAGCTCAAAGGAAGCTACATCGTTCAAAAAGCTCACACGTTTCTCGCTCTTAACTGGAAAGCATTGCATGTTAGAGGAACTGTGGTTTGTATCAGTTTCAAAAGAAGAGTTGACCTAGATATGGTCCGTACGTATAGGAAACACCGTTATTTTGTTCTGACCACAGTCACGTTTCCTGCTGTATTAGAAACTCTTAGAAAGCAAGAGCGTGCTTCTTGCTCTAAAGCAGTGTGTGTTTCATGGATGAGAACTGTGCTGTGTGTTTCCCTTCAGAAATGGAGTTAAATTCCATGCCATGTGTCTTTCTACAAGCAAGAAATAATTTCAGGTAAAAGCAATCACTTTTCAGCTCAAATGAATATAAATCGATAATAAAGCTCACACGTTTCTCGCTCTTAACTTAAAACCCTTGGATGTTAGATGACTTGTGGTTTGTATCAGTTTCAGAAGCAGAGTTGAACTAGCTATGGTCCGTATGTGTAGGAAACACCGTTCTTTTTTTCTGAGCTCACTCACGTTCCTGCTCTATTAGAGACACTAGAAAGCAAGAGCATGCTTCGTGCTCTAAAGCAGAGTGTGTTTCATTGGTGAGAACTGTGCTGTGTCTTTCCCTTCAGAAATGGAGTTAAATCCCAGGCTCTGTATCTTCCTACAAGCAAGATATCTGTTCGGGTAAATTCAGTCACTTTTCAGTTCAAACGAAGCTACATCGTTCACGAAGCTCACACGTTTCTCGCTCTTAACTGGAAAGCATTGCATGTTAGAGGAACTGTGGTTTGTATCAGTTTTAGAAGAAGAGTTGACCTAGATATGGTCCGAACGTGTAGGAAACACCGTTATTTTGTTCTGAGCACAGTCACGTTTCCTGCTGTATTAGAAACTCTTAGAAAGCAAGAGCGTGCTTCTTGCTCTAAAGCAGTGTGTGTTTCATGGATGAGAACTATGCTGTGTGTTTCCCTTCAGAAATTGAGATAAATTCCAGCTCCGTGTCTTCCTACAAGCAAGACATCATTTCAGGTAAACGCAGTCACTTTTCAGCTTAAATGAATATAAATCGTTTACGAAGATCACACGTTTCTCACTCTAAACTGAAAAGCATTGGATGTAAGATGACTTGTGGTTTGTATCAGTTTCAGAAGCAGAGTTGAACTAGCATTGGTCCGGATGTGTAGGAAACACCGTTATTTTGTTCTGACCACAGTCACGTTTCCTGCTGTATTAGAGACTCTTAGAAAGCAAGAGCGTGCTTCTTGCTCTAAAGCAGAGTGTGTTTCATGGATGAGGACTGTGGTATGTGTTTCCCTTCAGAAATGGAGTAAATCCCAGGCTCTGTGTCTTCCTACATGCAAGGCATGTTTTCAGGTAAACTAAGGCACTTCTCTGCTCTAAGGAAGCTACATCGTTCACGAAGCTCACAAGTTTCTCACTCTTAACTGGAAAGCATTGCATGTTAGAGGAACTGTGGTTTGTATCAGTTTCAGAGGAAGAGTTGACCTAGATATGGTCCATATGTGTAGGAAACACCGTTCTTTTGTTCTGAGTCCCCTCAAGTTTTTGGCTCTTTTAGATATTCTAGAAAGCAAGAGCATGCTTCTTGCTCTAAAGCAGAGTGTTTTTCATGGATGAGAACTGTGCTGTGTGTTTCCCTTCAGAAATGGAGTTAAATCCCAGGCTCTGTGTCTTCCTACAAGCAAGACGTGTTTTCAAGTAAACTCAGTCACTTTTCAGCACAAAGGAAGCTACATCGTTCACGAAGCTCACACGTTTCCCGCTCTTAACTTGAAAGCATTGCATGTTAATGGGACTGTGGTTTGTATCAGTTTCAGAAGAAGAGTAGACCTAGATATGGTCCGTATGTGTAGGAAACACTGTTATTTTGTTCTGACATCAGTCACGTTTCCTTCTGTATTAGAGACACATAGAAAGCAAGAGCATGCTTCTTGCTCTAAAGCAGAGTGTGTTTCATGGATTAGAACTGTGCTGTTTGTTTCCCTTCAGAAATGGAGTTCAATTCCAGGTCTGTGCCTTCTACAAGCAAGATATCATTTCAGGTAAACGCACTCATTTTTCAGCTTAAATGAATATAAATTGTTTACGAAGATCACACGTTTCTCACTCTTAACTGTAAAGCATTGGATGTTAGATGACTTGTGGTTTGTATCAGTTTCAGAAGCAGAGTTGAACTAGCTATGGTCCGTATGTGTAGGAAACACCCTTATTTTGTTCGGAGCTCACTAAAGTTTCCTGCTCTATTAGAGACTATAGAAAGCAAGAGCATGCTTCTTGCTCAAAAGCAGAGTGTGTTTCATGGAAGAGAACTGGGCTGTGTGTTTCCCTTCAGAAATGGAGTTAAATCACAGGCTCTGTGTCTTCCTACAAGCAAGACGTCTTTTCAAGTAAACTCAGTCACTTTTCAGCTCAAAGGAAGCTACATCGTTCACGAAGCTCACACGTTTCTCCCTCTTAACTTGAAAGCATTGCATGTTAATGGAACTGTGGTTTGTATCAGTTTCAGAAGCAGAGTTGACCTAGCAATGGTCCGTAAATGTAGGAAATACCGTTCTTTTGTTCTGAGCACACTCAAGTTTCCTGCTCTTTTAGAGACTCTAGAAAGCAAGAGCATGCTTCTTGCTCTAAAGCAGAGTGTGTTTCATGGATGAGAACTGTGCTGTTTGTTTCCCTTCAGAAATGGAGTTCAATTCCAGGTCTGTGTCTTCTACAAGCAAGACATCATTTCAGGTAAACACAGTCACTTTTCAGCTTAAATGAATGTAAATCGTTCACGAAGATCATACGTTTCTCACTCTTAACTGAAAAGCATTGGATGTTAGATGACTTGTGGTTTGTATCAGTTTCAGAAGCACAGTTGAACTAGCTATGGTCGGTATGTGTAGGAAACACCGTTCTTTTGTTCTGAGCTCACTCACATTCCTGCTCTATTAGAGACTCTAGAAAGCAAGAGCATGCTTTGTGCTCTAAAGGAGAGTGTGTTTCATGGATGAGAACTGTGCTGTGCGTTTCCCTTCAGAAATGGAGTTAAAACCCAGGCTTTCTATATTCCTACAAGCAAGACATCTTTTCGGGTAAACGCAGTAACTTTTCAGCTCAAATGAATATAAATCGTTTACGAAGCTCACACGTTTCTCGCTCTTAACTGAAAAGCATTGGATGTTAGATGACTTGTGGTTTGTATCAGTTTCAGAAGCAGAGTTGAACTAGCAATGGTTTGTAAGTGTAGGAAACACCGTTCTTTTGTTCGGAGTACCCTCAAGTTTCTGGCTCTTTTAGAGACTCTGTAAAGCAAGAGCATGCTTCTTGCTCTAAAGCAGAGTGTTTTTCATGGATAAGAACTGGGCTGTGTGTTTCCCTTCAGAAATTGAGTTAAATCCTAGGCTCTTTCTCTTCCTACAAGCAAGACATGTTTTCAGGTAAACTAAGTAACTTCTCAGCTCTAAGGAAGCTACATCGTTCACGAAGCTCACACGTTTCTCGTTCTTAACTTGAAAGCATTGCATGTTAATGGAACTGAACTTTCTATCAGTTTCAGAAGAAGAGTTGACCTAGATATGTTCCGTATGTGTAGGAAACACCGTTATTTTGTTCTGACAACAGACACGTTTCCTGCTCTATTAGAGACACTTAGAAAGCAAGAGCGTGCTTCTTGCTCTAAAGTAGAGTGTGTTTCATGGAGCAGAACTGTGCTGTGTGTTTCCCTTCAGAAATGGAGTTATATTCCAGGCTCCATGTCTTCCTACAAGCAAGACATCATTTCAAGTAAACGCAGTCACTTTTCAGCACAAAGGAAGCTACATCGTTCACGAAGCTCACACGTTTCTCCCTCTTAACTTGAAAGCATTGCATGTTAATGGAACTGTGTTTTGAATCAGTTTCAGAAGGAGAGTACACCTAGATATGGTCCGTATGTGTAGGAAACACCGTTATTTTGTTCTGACCACAGTCTCGTTTCCTGCAGTATTAGAGACACTTAGAAAGCAAGAGCATGCTTCTTCCTCTAAAGTAGAGTGTGTTTCATGGATGAGAACGGTGCTGTGTGTTTCCCTTCAGAAATGGAGTTAAATTCCAGGCCCCGTGTCTTCATACAAGCAAGAAATCTTTTCAGGTAAACGCAGTCAATTTTCAGCTCAAATGAATATAAATCATTTACAAAGCTCACACGTTTCTCGCTCTTAACTGAAAAGCATTGGATGTTAGATGACTTGTCGTTTGTATAAGTTTCAGAATCAGAGTTGAACTAGCAATGGTCCATATGTGTAGGAAACACCGTTCTTTTGTTCTGAGTGCACTCAAGTTTCTGGCGCTATTAGAGACTCTGGAAAGCAAGAGCATGCTTCTTGCTCTAAAGCAGAGTGTGTTTCATGGATGAGTACTGTGCTGTGTGTTTCCTTTCAGAAATGGAGTTAAATCATAATCTCTGTATCTTCCTACAAGCAAGAATTCGTTTCACGTAAACTCAGTCACTTTTCAGCTCAAAGGAAGCTACATCGTTCAAAAAGCTCACACGTTTCTCGCTCTTAACTGGAGAGCATTGCATGTTAGAGGAACTGTGGTTTGTATCAGTTTCAGAAGAAGAGTTGACCTAGATATGGTCCGTACGTGTAGGAAACACCGTTATTTTGTTCTGACCACAGTCACGTTTCCTGCTGTATTAGAGACTCTTAGAAAGCAAGAGCGTGCTTCTTGCTCTAAAGCAGTGTGTGTTACATGGATGAGAACTGTGCTGTGTGTTTCCCTTCAGAAATGGAGTTAAATTCCAGGCTCCGTGTCTTCCTACAAGCAAGATATCATTTCAGGTAAACGCACTCACTTTTCAGCTTAAATGAATATAAATTGTTTACGAAGATCACACGTTTCTCACTCTTAACTGAAAAGCATTGGATGTTAGATGACTTGTGGTTTGTATCAGATTCAGAAGCAGAGTTGAACTAGCAATGGTTCGTAAGTGTAGGAAACACCGTTCTTTTGTTCTGAGCACACTCAAGTTTCCTGCTCTATTAGAGACTCTAGAAAGCAAGAGCGTGTTTCTTCCTAAACGCAGAGTGTGTTTCGTTGTGAGAAATGGGCTGTGTGTTTCCCTTCAGAAATGGAGTTAAATCACAGGCTCTGTATCTTCCTACAAGCAAGACTTCATTTCATGTAAACTCAGTCACCTTTCTGCACAAACAAAGCTACATCGTTCACGAAGCTCACACGTTTCTCGCTCTTAAATTGAAAGGATTGCATGTTAATGGAACTGTGGTTTGTATCAGTTTCAAAAGAAGAGTTGACCTAGATATGGTCCGTATGTGTAGGAAACACCGTTATTTTGTTCTGACCACAGTCACGTTTTCTGCTCTATTAGAGACACTTAGAAAGAAATAGCGTGCTTCTTGCTCTAAAGTAGAGTGTGTTTCATGGATGAGAACTGTGCTGTGTGTTCCTCTTCAGAAATGGAGTTAAATTCCAAGCGCCATGTCTTCCTACAAGCAAGATATCATTTCAGGTAAATGCAGTCACTTTTCAGCTCAAATGAATATAAATCGTTTACGAAACTCACACGTTTCCCGCTCTTAACAGAAAAGCATTGGATGTTAGATGACTTGTGGTTTGTATCAGTTTCAGAAGCAGAGTTGAACTAGCTATGGTCCGTATGTGTAGGACACACCGTTATTTTGTTCTGAGCTCACTCTCGTTCCTGCTCTATTAGAGACACTAGAAAGCAAGAGCATGAATCGTGCTCTAAAGCAGAGTGTGTTTCATGGATGAGAACTGTGCTGTGTATTTCCCTTCAGAAATGGAGTTAAATCCCAGGCTTTGTATATTCCTACAAGCAAGACTTCATTTCACGTAAACTCAGGCACCTTTCTGCTCAAACAATGCTACATCATTCACGAAGCTCACACGTTTCTTGCTCTTAACTGTAAAGCATTGGATGTTAGAGGACCTGTGGTTTGTATCAGTTGCAGAGAAAGAGTTGACCTAGATATTGTCCGTATGTGTAGGAAACACCGTTATTTTATTCTGAGCTCACTCACGTTTCCTGCTCTATTAGAGACTCTGGAAAGCAAGAGATTGCTTCGTGCTCTAAAGCAGAGTGTGTTTCATGGATGAGAACTGTGCTGTGTGTTTCCCATCAGAAATGGAGTTAAATCACAGGCTCTGTATCTTCCTACAAGCAAGCCATATTTTCAAGTAAACTCAGTCACTTTGCAGCTCAAAGGAAGCTACATCGTTCACGAAGCTCACACGTTTCTCGCTCTTAACTTGAAAGCATTGCATGTTAATGGAACTGTGCTTTGTATCAGTTGCAGAAAAAGAGTTGACCTAGATATGGTCCGTATTTGTAGGAAACACCGTTATTTTTTCTGAACACAGTCATGTTTCCAGCTGTATTAGAGAAACTTAGAAAGCAAGAGCGTGCTTCTTGCTCTAAAGCAGAGTGTGTTTCATGGATGAGAACTGTGCTGTGTGTTTCCCTTCAGAAATGGAGTTAAATTCCAGGCCCCGTGTCTTCCTACAAGCAAGACATCATTTCAGGTAAGCGCAGTTACTTTTCAGCTTAAATGAATATAAATCGTTTATGAAGATCACACGTTTCTCACTCTTAAATGAAAAGCATTGGATGTTAGATGACTTGTGGTTTTTATCAGTTTCAGAAGCAGAGTTGAACTAGCAGTGGTCCGTATGTGTAGGAAACACCGTTCTTTTGTTCTGAGCACACTCAAGTATCCTGCTCTATTAGAGACTCTAGAAACAAGAGCGTGCTTCTTCCTAAACGCAGAGTGTGTTTTGTTGTGAGAAATGGGCTTGTGTTTCCCTTCAGAAATGGAGTTAAATCCCAGGCTCCGTGTCTTCCTACAAGCAAGACATCTTTTCAAGTAAACTCAGTGACTTTTCAGCTCAAAGGAAGCTACATCGTTCACGAAGCTCACACGTTTCTCGCTCTTAACTTGAAAGCATTGCATGTTAATGGAACTGTGCTTTGTATCAGTTGCAGAAAAAGAGTTGACCTAGATATGGTCCGTATTTGTAGGAAACACCGTTATTTTTTCTGAACACAGTCATGTTTCCAGCTGTATTAGAGAAACTTAGAAAGCAAGAGCGTGCTTCTTGCTCTAAAGCAGAGTGTGTTTCATGGATGAGAACTGTGCTGTGTGTTTCCCTTCAGAAATGGAGTTAAATTCCAGGCCCCGTGTCTTCCTACAAGCAAGACATCATTTCAGGTAAGCGCAGTTACTTTTCAGCTTAAATGAATATAAATCGTTTATGAAGATCACACGTTTCTCACTCTTAAATGAAAAGCATTGGATGTTAGATGACTTGTGGTTTTTATCAGTTTCAGAAGCAGAGTTGAACTAGCAGTGGTCCGTATGTGTAGGAAACACCGTTCTTTTGTTCTGAGCACACTCAAGTATCCTGCTCTATTAGAGACTCTAGAAACAAGAGCGTGCTTCTTCCTAAACGCAGAGTGTGTTTTGTTGTGAGAAATGGGCTTGTGTTTCCCTTCAGAAATGGAGTTAAATCCCAGGCTCCGTGTCTTCCTACAAGCAAGACATCTTTTCAAGTAAACTCAGTGACTTTTCAGCTCAAAGGGAGCTACATCGTTCACGAAACTCACACTTTGCTCGCTCTTAACTTGAAAGCATTGCATGTTAATGGAACTGTGGTTTGTATCAGTTTCAGAAGAAGAGATGACCTAGATATAATCCGTATGTGTAGGAAACACCATTATTTGTTGTGACCACAGTCACGTTTCCTGCTATATTAGAGACACTTAGAAAGCAAGAGCTTGCTTCTTGCTCTAAAGCAGAGTGTTTTTAATGGATGAGAACTGTGCTGTGTGTTTCACTTCAGAAATGGAGTTAAATCCCAGGCTCCGTGTCTTCCTACAAGCAAGACATGTTTTCAAGTAAACTCAGTCACTTTTCAGCTCAAAGGAAGCTACATCGTTCACGAAGCTCACCCGTTTCTTGCTCTTAATAGTAAAGCATTGGATGTTAGAGGACCTGTGGTTTGTATCAGTTTTAGAAGCAGAGTTGAACTAGCAATGGTCTATATGTATAGGAGACACCGTTATTTTGTTCTGAGCACACTCAAGTTTCCTGCTCATTTAGAGACTCTAGAAAGCAAGAGCATACTTCTTGCTCTATAGCAGAGTATTTTTCATGGATGAGAACTGTGCTGTGTGTTTCCCTTCAGAAATGGAGTAAATCCCAGGCTCTGTGTCTTCCTACAAGCAAGACATCTTTTCAAGTAAACTCAGTCACTTTTAAGCTCATAGGAAGCTACATGGTTCACGAAGCTCACACGTTTCTCGCTCTTAATGTGAAAGCACTGCATGTTAATGGAACTGTGGTTTGTATCAGTTTCACAAGAAGAGTTGACCTAGATATGGTCCGTATGTGTAGGAAACACTGTTCTTTGGTTCTGAGTACCCTCAAGTTTTAGGCTCTTTTAGAGACTCTAGAAAGCAAGAGCATGCTTCTTGCTCTAAAGCAGAGTGTTTTTCATGGAAGAGAACTGTGGGGTGTTTCCCTTCAGAAATGGAGTTAAATCCGAGGCTCTCTGTCTTCCTACAAGCAAGACTTCTTTTCAAGTAAACTCAGTCACTTTTCAGCTCAAAGGAAGCTACACCGTGCAGGAAGCTCACACGTTTCTCGCTCTTAACTTGAAAGCATTGCATGTTAATAGAACTGTGGTTTGTATCAGTTTCAGAAGAAGAGTTGACCTAGATATGGTCCATATGTGTAGGAAACACCGTTATTTTGTTCTGACCACAGTCACGTTTCCTGCTGTATTAGAGACACTTAGAAAGAAATAGAGTGCTTCTTGCTCTAAAGTAGAGTGTGTTTCATGGAAGAGAACTGTGCTGTGTGTTCCTCTTCAGAAATGGAGTTAAATTCCAAGCGCCGTGTCTTCCTACAAGCAAGATATCATTTCAGGTTAACGCAGTCACTTTTCAGCTCAAATGAATATAAATCATTTAAGAAGCTCACACGTTTCCCGCTCTTAACAGAAAAGCATTGGATTTTAGATGACTTGTGGTTTGTATCAGTTTCAGAAGGAGAGTTGAACTAGCTATGGTCCGTTTGTGTAGGACACACCGTTATTTTGTTCTGAGCTCACTCTCGTTCCTGCTCTATTAGAGACACTAGAAAGCAAGAGCATGAATCGTGCTCTAAAGCAGAGTGTGTTTCATGGATGAGAACTGTGCTGTGTATTTCCCTTCAGAAATGGAGGTAAATCCCAGGCTTTGTATATTCCTACAAGCAAGACTTCATTTCACATAAACTAAGGCACCTTTCTGCTCAAACAAAGCTACATCGTTCACGAAGCTCACACATTACTTGCTCTTAAGTGTAAAGCATTGGATGTTAGAGGACCTGTGGTTTGTATCAGTTGCAGAAAAAGAGTTGACCTAGATATTGTCCGTATGTGTAGGAAACACCGTTATTTTATTCTGAGCTCACTCACGTTTCCTGCTCTATTAGAGACTCTGGAAAGCAAGAGATTGCTTCGTGCTCTAAAGCAGAGTGTGTTTCATGGATGAGAACTGTGCTGTGTGTTTCCCATCAGAAATGGAGTTAAATCACAGGCTCTGTATCTTCCTACAAGCAAGCCATCTTTTCAAGTAAACTCAGTCACTTTGCAGCTCAAAGGAAGCTACATCGTTCACGAAGCTCACACGTTTCTCGCTCTTAACTTGAAAGCATTGCATGTTAATGGAACTGTGCTTTGTATCAGTTGCAGAAAAAGAGTTGACCTAGATATGGTCCGTATTTGTAGGAAACACCGTTTTTTTTCGGAACACAGTCATGTTTCCAGCTGTATTAGAGAAACTTAGAAAGCAAGAGCGTGCTTCTTGCTCTAAAGCAGAGTGTGTTTCATGGATGAGAACTGTGCTGTGTGTTTCCCTTCAGAAATGGAGTTAAATTCCAGGCCCCGTGTCTTCCTACAAGCAAGACATCATTTCAGGTAAGCGCAGTTACTTTTCAGCTTAAATGAATATAAATCGTTTATGAAGATCACACGTTTCTCACTCTTAAATGAAAAGCATTGGATGTTAGATGACTTGTGGTTTTTATCAGTTTCAGAAGCAGAGTTGAACTAGCAGTGGTCCGTATGTGTAGGAAACACCGTTCTTTTGTTCTGAGCACACTCAAGTATCCTGCTCTATTAGAGACTCTAGAAACAAGAGCGTGCTTCTTCCTAAACGCAGAGTGTGTTTTGTTGTGAGAAATGGGCTTGTGTTTCCCTTCAGAAATGGAGTTAAATCCCAGGCTCTGTGTCTTCCTACAAGCAAGACATCTTTTCAAGTAAACTCAGTGACTTTTCAGCTCAAAGGGAGCTACATCGTTCACGAAACTCACACGTTGCTCGCTCTTAACTTGAAAGCATTGCATGTTAATGGAACTGTGGTTTGTATCAGTTTCAGAAGAAGAGATGACCTAGATATAATCCGTATGTGTAGGAAACACCATTATTTGTTGTGACCACAGTCACGTTTCCTGCTATATTAGAGACACTTAGAAAGCAAGAGCTTGCTTCTTGCTCTAAAGCAGAGTGTTTTTAATGGATGAGAACTGTGCTGTGTGTTTCACTTCAGAAATGGAGTTAAATCCCAGGCTCCGTGTCTTCCTACAAGCAAGACATGTTTTCAAGTAAACTCAGTCACTTTTCAGCTCAAAGGAAGCTACATCGTTCACGAAGCTCACCCGTTTCTTGCTCTTAATAGTAAAGCATTGGATGTTAGAGGACCTGTGGTTTGTATCAGTTTTAGAAGCAGAGTTGAACTAGCAATGGTCTATATGTATAGGAGACACCGTTATTTTGTTCTGAGCACACTCAAGTTTCCTGCTCATTTATAGACTCTAGAAAGCAAGAGCATACTTCTTGCTCTATTGCAGAGTGTTTTTCATGGATGAGAACTGTGCTGTGTGTTTCCCTTCAGAAATGGAGTAAATCCCAGGCTCTGTGTCTTCCTACAAGCAAGACATCTTTTCAAGTAAACTCAGTCACTTTTAAGCTCATAGGAAGTTACATGGTTCACGAAGCTCACACGTTTCTCGCTCTTAATGTGAAAGCACTGCATGTTAATGGAACTGTGGTTTGTATCAGTTTCACAAGAAGAGTTGACCTAGATATGGTCCGTATGTGTAGGAAACACTGTTCTTTGGTTCTGAGTACCCTCAAGTTTTAGGCTCTTTTAGAGACTCTAGAAAGCAAGAGCATGCTTCTTGCTCTAAAGCAGAGTGTTTTTCATGGAAGAGAACTGTGGGGTGTTTCCCTTCAGAAATGGAGTTAAATCCGAGGCTCTCTGTCTTCCTACAAGCAAGACGTCTTTTCAAGTAAACTCAGTCACTTTTCAGCTCAAAGGAAGCTACATTGTTCACAAAGCTCACACTTTTCTCGCTCTTAACTTGAAAGCATTGCATGTTAATGGAACTGTGGTTTGTATCAGTTTGAGCAGAAGAGTTGACCTAGATATGGTGCGTATGTGTAGGAAACACCGTTATTTTGTTCTGACCACAGTCACGTTTCCTGCTGTATTAGAGACACTTAGAAAGCAAGAGCGTGCTTCTTGCTCCAAAGTAGATTGTGTTTCATGGATGAGAACTGTGCTGTGTGTTTCCCTTCAGAAATGGAGTTAAATTCCAGGCCCCGTGTCTTCCTGCAAGCAAGACATCATTTCAGGTAAACGCAGTCACTTTTCAGCTGTAATGAATATAAATTGTTTACAAAGCTCACACGTTTCTCGCTCTTAACAGAAAATCATTGGATGTTAGATGACTTGTGGTTTGTATCAGTTTCAGAAGCAGAGTTGAACTAGCTATGGTCCGTATGTGTAGGATACACCGTTCTTTTGTTCTGAGCTCACTCACGTTTCCTGCTCTATTAGAGACTCTAGAAAGCAAGAGTATGCTTCGTGCTCTAAAGCAGAGTGTTTTTCATGGATGAGAACTGTGCTGTGTGTTTCCGTTCAGAAATGGAGTTAAATCCCAGGCTCTGTGTCTTTCTACATGCAAGACATCTTTTCAAGTAAACTCAGTCACTTTTCAGCACAAAGGAAGCTACACCGTGCAAGAAGCTCACACGTTTCTCGCTCTTAACTTGAAAGCATTGCATGTTAATGGAACTGTGGTTTGTATCAGATTCAGAAGAAGAGTTGACCTAGATATGGTCCATATGTGTAGGAAACACCGTTATTTTGTTCTGACCACAGTCACGTTTCCTGCTGTATTAGAGACACTTAGAAAGAAATAGAGTGCTTCTTGCTCTAAAGTAGAGTGTGTTTCATGGAAGAGAACTGTGCTGTGTGTTCCTCTTCAGAAATGGAGTTAAATTCCAAGCGCCGTGTCTTCCTACAAGCAAGATATCATTTCAGGTTAACGCAGTCACTTTTCAGCTCAAATGAATATAAATCATTTAAGAAGCTCACACGTTTCCCGCTCTTAACAGAAAAGCATTGGATGTTAGATGACTTGTGGTTTGTATCAGTTTCAGAAGGAGAGTTGAACTAGCTATGGTCCGTTTGTGTAGGACACACCGTTATTTTGTTCTGAGCTCACTCTCGTTCCTGCTCTATTAGAGACACTAGAAAGCAAGAGCATGAATCGTGCTCTAAAGCAGAGTGTGTTTCATGGATGAGAACTGTGCTGTGTATTTCCCTTCAGAAATGGAGTTAAATCCCAGGCTTTGTATATTCCTACAAGCAAGACTTCATTTCACGTAAACTAAGGCACCTTTCTGCTCAAACAAAGCTACATCGTTCACGAAGCTCACACATTAATTGCTCTTAAGTGTAAAGCATTGGATGTTAGAGGACCTGTGGTTTGTATCAGTTGCAGAAAAAGAGTTGACCTAGATATTGTCCGTATGTGTAGGAAACACCGTTATTTTATTCTGAGCTCACTCACGTTTCCTGCTCTATTAGAGACTCTGGAAAGCAAGAGATTGCTTCGTGCTCTAAAGCAGAGTGTGTTTCATGGATGAGAACTGTGCTGTGTGTTTCCCATCAGAAATGGAGTTAAATCACAGGCTCTGTATCTTCCTACAAGCAAGCCATCTTTTCAAGTAAACTCAGTCACTTTGCAGCTCAAAGGAAGCTACATCGTTCACGAAGCTCACACGTTTCTCGCTCTTAACTTGAAAGCATTGCATGTTAATGGAACTGTGCTTTGTATCAGTTGCAGAAAAAGAGTTGACCTAGATATGGTCCGTATTTGTAGGAAACACAGTTATTTTTTCTGAACACAGTCATTTTTCCAGCTGTATTAGAGAAACTTAGAAAGCAAGAGCGTGCTTCTTGCTCTAAAGCAGAGTGTGTTTCATGGATGAGAACTGTGCTGTGTGTTTCCCTTCAGAAATGGAGTTAAATTCCAGGCCCCGTGTCTTCCTACAAGCAAGACATCATTTCAGGTAAGCGCAGTTACTTTTCAGCTTAAATGAATATAAATCGTTTATGAAGATCACACGTTTCTCACTCTTAAATGAAAAGCATTGGATGTTAGATGACTTGTGGTTTTTATCAGTTTCAGAAGCAGAGTTGAACTAGCAGTGGTCCGTATGTGTAGGAAACACCGTTCTTTTGTTCTGAGCACACTCAAGTATCCTGCTCTATTAGAGACTCTAGAAAGCAAGAGCGTGCTTCTTCCTAAACGCAGAGTGTGTTTTGTTGTGAGAAATGGGCTTGTGTTTCCCTTCAGAAATGGAGTTAAATCCCAGGCTCCGTGTCTTCCTACAAGCAAGACATCTTTTCAAGTAAACTCAGTGACTTTTCAGCTCAAAGGGAGCTACATCGTTCACGAAACTCACACGTTGCTCGCTCTTAACTAGAAAGCATTGCATGTTAATGGAACTGTGGTTTGTATCAGTTTCAGAAGAAGAGATGACCTAGATATAATCCGTATGTGTAGGAAACACCATTATTTGTTGTGACCACAGTCACGTTTCCTGCTATATTAGAGACACTTAGAAAGCAAGAGCTTGCTTCTTGCTCTAAAGCAGAGTGTTTTTAATGGATGAGAACTGTGCTGTGTGTTTCACTTCAGAAATGGAGTTAAATCCCAGGCTCCGTGTCTTCCTACAAGCAAGACATGTTTTCAAGTAAACTCAGTCACTTTTCAACTCAAAGGAAGCTACATCGTTCACGAAGCTCACCCGTTTCTTGCTCTTAATAGTAAAGCATTGGATGTTAGAGGACCTGTGGTTTGTATCAGTTTTAGAAGCAGAGGTGAACTAGCAATGGTCTATATGTATAGGAGACACCGTTATTTTGTTCTGAGCACACTCAAGTTTCCTGCTCATTTAGAGACTCTAGAAAGCAAGAGCATACTTCTTGCTCTATAGCAGAGTGTTTTTCATGGATGAGAACTGTGCTGTGTGTTTCCCTTCAGAAATGGAGTAAATCCCAGGCTCTGTGTCTTCCTACAAGCAAGAAATCTTTTCAAGTAAACTCAGTCACTTTTAAGCTCATTGGAAGCTACATGGTTCACGAAGCTCACACGTTTCTCGCTCTTAATGTGAAAGCACTGCATGTTAATGGAACTGTGGTTTGTATCAGTTTCACAAGAAGAGTTGACCTAGATATGGTCCGTATGTGTAGGAAACACTGTTCTTTGGTTCTGAGTACCCTCAAGTTTTAGGCTCTTTTAGAGACTCTAGAAAGCAAGAGCATGCTTCTTGCTCTAAAGCAGAGTGTTTTTCATGGAAGAGAACTGTGGGGTGTTTCCCTTCAGAAATGGAGTTAAACCGAGGCTCTCTGTCTTCCTACAAGCAAGACGTCTTTTCAAGTAAACTCAGTCACTTTTCAGCTCAAAGGAAGCTACATTGTTCACAAAGCTCACACTTTTCTCGCTCTTAACTTGAAAGCATTGCATGTTAATGGAACTGTGGTTTGTATCAGTTTGAGCAGAAGAGTTGACCTAGATATGGTGCGTATGTGTAGGAAACACCGTTATTTTGTTCTGACCACAGTCACGTTTCCTGCTGTATTAGAGACACTTAGAAAGCAAGAGCGTGCTTCTTGCTCCAAAGTAGAGTGTGTTTCATGGATGAGAACTGTGCTGTGTGTTTCCCTTCAGAAATGGAGTTAAATTCCAGGCCCCGTGTCTTCCTGCAAGCAAGACATCATTTCAAGTAAAGGCAGTCACTTTTCAGCTGTAATGAATATAAATTGTTTACAAAGCTCACACGTTTCTCGCTCTTAACAGAAAATCATTGGATGTTAGATGACTTGTGGTTTGTATCAGTTTCAGAAGCAGAGTTGAACTAGCTATGGTCCGTATGTGTAGGATACACCGTTCTTTTGTTCTGAGCTCACTCACGTTTCCTGCTCTATTAGAGACTCTAGAAAGCAAGAGTATGCTTCGTGCTCTAAAGCAGAGTGTTTTTCATGGATGAGAACTGTGCTGTGTGTTTCCCTTCAGAAATGGAGTTAAATCCCAGGCTCTGTGTCTTCCTACATGCAAGACATCTTTTCAAGTAAACTCAGTCACTTTTCAGCTCAAAGGAAGCTACACCGTGCAAGAAGCTCACACGTTTCTCGCTCTTAACTTGAAAGCATTGCATGTTAATGGAACTGTGGTTTGTATCAGTTTCAGAAGAAGAGTTGACCTAGATATGGTCCATATGTGTAGGAAACACCGTTATTTTGTTCTGACCACAGTCACGTTTCCTGTTGTATTAGAGACACTTAGAAAGAAATAGAGTGCTTCTTGCTCTAAAGTAGAGTGTGTTTCATGGAAGAGAACTGTGCTGTGTGTTCCTCTTCAGAAATGGAGTTAAATTCCAAGCGCCGTGTCTTCCTACAAGCAAGATATCATTTCAGGTTAACGCAGTCACTTTTCAGCTCAAATGAATATAAATCATTTAAGAAGCTCACACGTTTCCCGCTCTTAACAGAAAAGCATTGGATGTTAGATGACTTGTGGTTTGTATCAGTTTCAGAAGGAGAGTTGAACTAGCTATGGTCCGTTTGTGTAGGACACACCGTTATTTTGTTCTGAGCTCACTCTCGTTCCTGCTCTATTAGAGACACTAGAAAGCAAGAGCATGAATCGTGCTCTAAAGCAGAGTGTGTTTCATGGATGAGAACTGTGCTGTGTATTTCCCTTCAGAAATGGAGTTAAATCCCAGGCTTTGTATATTCCTACAAGCAAGACTTCATTTCACGTAAACTAAGGCACCTTTCTGCTCAAACAAAGCTACATCGTTCACGAAGCTCACACATTACTTGCTCTTAAGTGTAAAGCATTGGATGTTAGAGGACCTGTGGTTTGTATCAGTTGCAGAAAAAGAGTTGACCTAGATATTGTCCGTATGTGTAGGAAACACCGTTATTTTATTCTGAGCTCACTCACGTTTCCTGCTCTATTAGAGACTCTGGAAAGCAAGAGATTGCTTCGTGCTCTAAAGCAGAGTGTGTTTCATGGATGAGAACTGTGCTGTGTGTTTCCCATCAGAAATGGAGTTAAATCACAGGCTCCGTATCTTCCTACAAGCAAGCCATCTTTTCAAGTAAACTCAGTCACTTTGCAGCTCAAAGGAAGCTACATCGTTCACGAAGCTCACACGTTTCTCGCTCTTAACTTGAAAGCATTGCATGTTAATGGAACTGTGCTTTGTATCAGTTGCAGAAAAAGAGTTGACCTAGATATGGTCCGTATTTGTAGGAAACACCGTTATTTTTTCTGAACACAGTCATTTTTCCAGCTGTATTAGAGAAACTTAGAAAGCAAGAGCGTGCTTCTTGCTCTAAAGCAGAGTGTGTTTCATGGATGAGAACTGTGCTGTGTGTTTCCCTTCAGAAATGGAGTTAAATTCCAGGCCCCGTGTCTTCCTACAAGCAAGACATCATTTCAGGTAAGCGCAGTTACTTTTCAGCTTAAATGAATATAAATCGTTTATGAAGATCACACGTTTCTCACTCTTAAATGAAAAGCATTGGATGTTAGATGACTTGTGGTTTTTATCAGTTTCAGAAGCAGAGTTGAACTAGCAGTGGTCCGTATGTGTAGGAAACACCGTTCTTTTGTTCTGAGCACACTCAAGTATCCTGCTCTATTAGAGACTCTAGAAAGCAAGAGCGTGCTTCTTCCTAAACGCAGAGTGTGTTTTGTTGTGAGAAATGGGCTTGTGTTTCCCTTCAGAAATGGAGTTAAATCCCAGGCTCCGTGTCTTCCTACAAGCAAGACATCTTTTCAAGTAAACTCAGTGACTTTTCAGCTCAAAGGGAGCTACATCGTTCACGAAACTCACACGTTGCTCGCTCTTAACTTGAAAGCATTGCATGTTAATGGAACTGTGGTTTGTATCAGTTTCAGAAGAAGAGATGACCTAGATATAATCCGTATGTGTAGGAAACACCATTATTTGTTGTGACCACAGTCACGTTTCCTGCTATATTAGAGACACTTAGAAAGCAAGAGCTTGCTTCTTGCTCTAAAGCAGAGTGTTTTTAATGGATGAGAACTGTGCTGTGTGTTTCACTTCAGAAATGGAGTTAAATCCCAGGCTCCGTGTCTTCCTACAAGCAAGACATGTTTTCAAGTAAACTCAGTCACTTTTCAGCTCAAAGGAAGCTACATCGTTCACGAAGCTCACCCGTTTCTTGCTCTTAATAGTAAAGCATTGGATGTTAGAGGACCTGTGGTTTGTATCAGTTTTAGAAGCAGAGTTGAACTAGCAATGGTCTATATGTATAGGAGACACCGTTATTTTGTTCTGAGCACACTCAAGTTTCCTGCTCATTTAGAGACTCTAGAAAGCAAGAGCATACTTCTTGCTCTATAGCACAGTGTTTTTCATGGATGAGAACTGTGCTGTGTGTTTCCCTTCAGAAATGGAGTAAATCCCAGGCTCTGTGTCTTCCTACAAGCAAGACATCTTTTCAAGTAAACTCAGTCACTTTTAAGCTCATAGGAAGCTACATGGTTCACGAAGCTCACACGTTTCTCGCTCTTAATGTGAAAGCACTGCATGTTAATGGAACTGTGGTTTGTATCAGTTTCACAAGAAGAGTTGACCTAGATATGGTCCGTATGTGTAGGAAACACTGTTCTTTGGTTCTGAGTACCCTCAAGTTTTGGGCTCTTTTAGAGACTCTAGAAAGCAAGAGCATGCTTCTTGCTCTAAAGCAGAGTGTTTTTCATGGAAGAGAACTGTGGGGTGTTTCCCTTCAGAAATGGAGTTAAATCCGAGGCTCTCTGTCTTCCTACAAGCAAGACGTCTTTTCAAGTAAACTCAGTCACTTTTCAGCTCAAAGGAAGCTACACCGTGCAGGAAGCTCACACGTTTCTCGCTCTTAACTTGAAAGCATTGCATGTTAATGGAACTGTGGTTTGTATCAGTTTCAGAAGAAGAGTTGACCTAGATATGGTCCATATGTGTAGGAAACACCGTTATTTTGTTCTGAACACAGTCACGTTTCCTGCTGTATTAGAGACACTTAGAAAGAAATAGAGTGCTTCTTGCTCTAAAGTAGAGTGTGTTTCATGGAAGAGAACTGTGCTGTGTGTTCCTCTTCAGAAATGGAGTTAAATTCCAAGCGCCGTGTCTTCCTACAAGCAAGATATCATTTCAGGTTAACGCAGTCACTTTTCAGCTCAAATGAATATAAATCATTTAAGAAGCTCACACGTTTCCCACTCTTAACAGAAAAGCATTGGATGTTAGATGACTTGTGGTTTGTATCAGTTTCAGAAGGAGAGTTGAACTAGCTATGGTCCGTTTGTGTAGGACACACCGTTATTTTGTTCTGAGCTCACTCTCGTTCCTGCTCTATTAGAGACACTAGAAAGCAAGAGCATGAATCGTGCTCTAAAGCAGAGTGTGTTTCATGGATGAGAACTGTGCTGTGTATTTCCCTTCAGAAATGGAGTTAAATCCCAGGCTTTGTATATTCCTACAAGCAAGACTTCATTTCACGTAAACTAAGGCACCTTTCTGCTCAAACAAAGCTACATCGTTCACGAAGCTCACACATTACTTGCTCTTAAGTGTAAAGCATTGGATGTTAGAGGACCTGTGGTTTGTATCAGTTGCAGAAAAAGAGTTGACCTAGATATTGTCCGTATGTGTAGGAAACACCGTTATTTTATTCTGAGCTCACTCACGTTTCCTGCTCTATTAGAGACTCTGGAAAGCAAGAGATTGCTTCGTGCTCTAAAGCAGAGTGTGTTTCATGGATGAGAACTGTGCTGTGTGTTTCCCATCAGAAATGGAGTTAAATCACAGGCTCTGTATCTTCCTACAAGCAAGCCATCTTTTCAAGTAAACTCAGTCACTTTGCAGCTCAAAGGAAGCTACATCGTTCACGAAGCTCACACGTTTCTCGCTCTTAACTTGAAAGCATTGCATGTTAATGGAACTGTGCTTTGTATCAGTTGCAGAAAAAGAGTTGACCTAGATATGGTCCGTATTTGTAGGAAACACCGTTATTTTTTCGGAACACAGTCATGTTTCCAGCTGTATTAGAGAAACTTAGAAAGCAAGAGCGTGCTTCTTGCTCTAAAGCAGAGTGTGTTTCATGGATGAGAACTCTGCTGTGTGTTTCCCTTCAGAAATGGAGTTAAATTCCAGGCCCCGTGTCTTCCTACAAGCAAGACATCATTTCAGGTAAGCGCAGTTACTTTTCAGCTTAAATGAATATAAATCGTTTATGAAGATCACACGTTTCTCACTCTTAAATGAAAAGCATTGGATGTTAGATGACTTGTGGTTTTTATCAGTTTCAGAAGCAGAGTTGAACTAGCAGTGGTCCGTATGTGTAGGAAACACCGTTCTTTTGTTCTGAGCACACTCAAGTATCCTGCTCTATTAGAGACTCTAGAAACAAGAGCGTGCTTCTTCCTAAACGCAGAGTGTGTTTTGTTGTGAGAAATGGGCTTGTGTTTCCCTTCAGAAATGGAGTTAAATCCCAGGCTCCGTGTCTTCCTACAAGCAAGACATCTTTTCAAGTAAACTCAGTGACTTTTCAGCTCAAAGGAAGCTACATCGTTCACGAAGCTCACACGTTTCTCGCTCTTAACTTGAAAGCATTGCATGTTAATGGAACTGTGCTTTGTATCAGTTGCAGAAAAAGAGTTGACCTAGATATGGTCCGTATTTGTAGGAAACACCGTTATTTTTTCTGAACACAGTCATGTTTCCAGCTGTATTAGAGAAACTTAGAAAGCAAGAGCGTGCTTCTTGCTCTAAAGCAGAGTGTGTTTCATGGATGAGAACTGTGCTGTGTGTTTCCCTTCAGAAATGGAGTTAAATTCCAGGCCCCGTGTCTTCCTACAAGCAAGACATCATTTCAGGTAAGCGCAGTTACTTTTCAGCTTAAATGAATATAAATCGTTTATGAAGATCACACGTTTCTCACTCTTAAATGAAAAGCATTGGATGTTAGATGACTTGTGGTTTTTATCAGTTTCAGAAGCAGAGTTGAACTAGCAGTGGTCCGTATGTGTAGGAAACACCGTTCTTTTGTTCTGAGCACACTCAAGTATCCTGCTCTATTAGAGACTCTAGAAACAAGAGCGTGCTTCTTCCTAAACGCAGAGTGTGTTTTGTTGTGAGAAATGGGCTTGTGTTTCCCTTCAGAAATGGAGTTAAATCCCAGGCTCCGTGTCTTCCTACAAGCAAGACATCTTTTCAAGTAAACTCAGTGACTTTTCAGCTCAAAGGGAGCTACATCGTTCACGAAACTCACACTTTGCTCGCTCTTAACTTGAAAGCATTGCATGTTAATGGAACTGTGGTTTGTATCAGTTTCAGAAGAAGAGATGACCTAGATATAATCCGTATGTGTAGGAAACACCATTATTTGTTGTGACCACAGTCACGTTTCCTGCTATATTAGAGACACTTAGAAAGCAAGAGCTTGCTTCTTGCTCTAAAGCAGAGTGTTTTTAATGGATGAGAACTGTGCTGTGTGTTTCACTTCAGAAATGGAGTAAAATCCCAGGCTCCGTGTCTTCCTACAAGCAAGACATGTTTTCAAGTAAACTCAGTCACTTTTCAGCTCAAAGGAAGCTACATCGTTCACGAAGCTCACCCGTTTCTTGCTCTTAATAGTAAAGCATTGGATGTTAGAGGACCTGTGGTTTGTATCAGTTTTAGAAGCAGAGGTGAACTAGCAATGGTCTATATGTATAGGAGACACCGTTATTTTGTTCTGAGCACACTCAAGTTTCCTGCTCATTTAGAGACTCTAGAAAGCAAGAGCATACTTCTTGCTCTATAGCAGAGTGTTTTTCATGGATGAGAACTGTGCTGTGTGTTTCCCTTCAGAAATGGAGTAAATCCCAGGCTCTGTGTCTTCCTACAAGCAAGACATCTTTTCAAGTAAACTCAGTCACTTTTAAGCTCATAGGAAGCTACATGGTTCACGAAGCTCACACGTTTCTCGCTCTTAATGTGAAAGCACTGCATGTTAATGGAACTGTGGTTTGTATCAGTTTCACAAGAAGAGTTGACCTAGATATGGTCCGTATGTGTAGGAAACACTGTTCTTTGGTTCTGAGTACCCTCAAGTTTTAGGCTCTTTTAGAGACTCTAGAAAGCAAGAGCATGCTTCTTGCTCTAAAGCAGAGTGTTTTTCATGGAAGAGAACTGTGGGGTGTTTCCCTTCAGAAATGGAGTTAAATCCGAGGCTCTCTGTCTTCCTACAAGCAAGACGTCTTTTCAAGTAAACTCAGTCACTTTTCAGCTCAAAGGAAGCTACATTGTTCACAAAGCTCACACTTTTCTCGCTCTTAACTTGAAAGCATTGCATGTTAATGGAACTGTGGTTTGTATCAGTTTGAGCAGAAGAGTTGACCTAGATATGGTGCGTATGTGTAGGAAACACCGTTATTTTGTTCTGACCACAGTCTCGTTTCCTGCTGTATTAGAGACACTTAGAAAGCAAGAGCGTGCTTCTTTCTCCAAAGTAGAGTGTGTTTCATGGATGAGAACTGTGCTGTGTGTTTCCCTTCAGAAATGGAGTTAAATTCCAGGCCCCGTGTCTTCCTGCAAGCAAGACATCATTTCAGGTAAACGCAGTCACTTTTCAGCTGTAATGAATATAAATTGTTTACAAAGCTCACACGTTTCTCGCTCTTAACAGAAAATCATTGGATGTTAGATGACTTGTGGTTTGTATCAGTTTCAGAAGCAGAGTTGAACTAGCTATGGTCCGTATGTGTAGGATACACCGTTCTTTTGTTCTGAGCTCACTCACGTTTCCTGCTCTATTAGAGACTCTAGAAAGCAAGAGTATGCTTCGTGCTCTAAAGCAGAGTTTTTTTCATGGATGAGAACTGTGCTGTGTGTTTCCCTTCAGAAATGGAGTTAAATCCCAGGCTCTGTGTCTTCCTACATGCAAGACATCTTTTCAAGTAAACTCAGTCACTTTTCAGCACAAAGGAAGCTACACCGTGCAAGAAGCTCACACGTTTCTCGTTCTTAACTTGAAAGCATTGCATGCTAATGGAACTGTGGTTTGTATCAGTTTCAGAAGAAGAGTTGACCTAGATATGGTCCATATGTGTAGGAAACACCGTTATTTTGTTCTGACCACAGTCACGTTTCGTGCTGTATTAGAGACACTTAGAAAGAAATAGAGTGCTTCTTGCTCTAAAGCAGAGTGTGTTTCATGGATGAGAACTGTGCTGTGTGTTTCCCATCAGAAATGGAGTTAAATCACAGGCTCTGTATCTTCCTACAAGCAAGCCATCTTTTCAAGTAAACTCAGTCACTTTGCAGCCCAAAGGAAGCTACATCGTTCACGAAGCTCACACGTTTCTCGCTCTTAACTTGAAAGCATTGCATGTTAATGGAACTGTGCTTTGTATCAGTTGCAGAAAAAGAGTTGACCTAGATATGGTCCGTATTTGTAGGAAACACCGTTATTTTTTCGGAACACAGTCATGTTTCCAGCTGTATTAGAGAAACTTAGAAAGCAAGAGCGTGCTTCTTGCTCTAAAGCAGAGTGTGTTTCATGGATGAGAACTGTGCTGTGTGTTTCCCTTCAGAAATGGAGTTAAATTCCAGGCCCCGTGTCTTCCTACAAGCAAGACATCATTTCAGGTAAGCGCAGTTACTTTTCAGCTTAAATGAATATAAATCGTTTATGAAGATCACACGTTTCTCACTCTTAAATGAAAAGCATTGGATGTTAGATGACTTGTGGTTTTTATCAGTTTCAGAAGCAGAGTTGAACTAGCAGTGGTCCGTATGTGTAGGAAACACCGTTCTTTTGTTCTGAGCACACTCAAGTATCCTGCTCTATTAGAGACTCTAGAAACAAGAGCGTGCTTCTTCCTAAACGCAGAGTGTGTTTTGTTGTGAGAAATGGGCTTGTGTTTCCCTTCAGAAATGGAGTTAAATCCCAGGCTCTGTGTCTTCCTACAAGCAAGACATCTTTTCAAGTAAACTCAGTGACTTTTCAGCTCAAAGGGAGCTACATCGTTCACGAAACTCACACGTTGCTCGCTCTTAACTTGAAAGCATTGCATGTTAATGGAACTGTGGTTTGTATCAGTTTCAGAAGAAGAGATGACCTAGATATAATCCGTATGTGTAGGAAACACCATTATTTGTTGTGACCACAGTCACGTTTCCTGCTATATTAGAGACACTTAGAAAGCAAGAGCTTGCTTCTTGCTCTAAAGCAGAGTGTTTTTAATGGATGAGAACTGTGCTGTGTGTTTCACTTCAGAAATGGAGTTAAATCCCAGGCTCCATGTCTTCCTACAAGCAAGACATGTTTTCAAGTAAACTCAGTCAATTTTCAGCTCAAAGGAAGCTACATCGTTCACGAAGCTCACCCGTTTCTTGCTCTTAATAGTAAAGCATTGGATGTTAGAGGACCTGTGGTTTGTATCAGTTTTAGAAGCAGAGGTGAACTAGCAATAGTATATATGTATAGGAGACACCGTTATTTTGTTCTGAGCACACTCAAGTTTCCTGCTCATTTAGAGACTCTAGAAAGCAAGAGCATACTTCTTGCTCTATAGCAGAGTGTTTTTCATGGATGAGAACTGTGCTGTGTGTTTCCCTTCAGAAATGGAGTAAATCCCAGGCTCTGTGTCTTCCTACAAGCAAGACATCTTTTCAAGTAAACTCAGTCACTTTTAAGCTCATAGGAAGCTACATGGTTCACGAAGCTCACACGTTTCTCGCTCTTAATGTGAAAGCACTGCATGTTAATGGAACTGTGGTTTGTATCAGTTTCACAAGAAGAGTTGACCTAGATATGGTCCGTATGTGTAGGAAACACTGTTCTTTGGTTCTGAGTACCCTCAAGTTTTAGGCTCTTTTAGAGACTCTAGAAAGCAAGAGCATGCTTCTTGCTCTAAAGCAGAGTGTTTTTCATGGAAGAGAACTGTGGGGTGTTTCCCTTCAGAAATGGAGTTAAATCCGAGGCTCTCTGTCTTCCTACAAGCAAGACGTCTTTTCAAGTAAACTCAGTCACTTTTCAGCTCAAAGGAAGCTACATTGTTCACAAAGCTCACACTTTTCTCGCTCTTAACTTGAAAGCATGGCATGTTAATGGAACTGTGGTTTGTATCAGTTTGAGCAGAAGAGTTGACCTAGATATGGTGCGTATGTGTAGGAAACACCGTTATTTTGTTCTGACCACAGTCACGTTTCCTGCTGTATTAGAGACACTTAGAAAGCAAGAGCGTGCTTCTTGCTCCAAAGTAGAGTGTGTTTCATGGATGAGAACTGTGCTGTGTGTTTCCCTTCAGAAATGGAGTTAAATTCCAGGCCCCGTGTCTTCCTGCAAGCAAGACATCATTTCAGGTAAACGCAGTCACTTTTCAGCTGTAATGAATATAAATTGTTTACAAAGCTCACACGTTTCTCGCTCTTAACAGAAAATCATTGGATGTTAGATGACTTGTGGTTTGTATCAGTTTCAGAAGCAGAGTTGAACTAGCTATGGTCCGTATGTGTAGGATACACCGTTCTTTTGTTCTGAGCTCACTCACGTTTCCTGCTCTATTAGAGACTCTAGAAAGCAAGAGTATGCTTCGTGCTCTAAAGCAGAGTGTTTTTCATGGATGAGAACTGTGCTGTGTGTTTCCCTTCAGAAATGGAGTTAAATCCCAGGCTCTGTGTCTTCCTACATGCAAGACATCTTTTCAAGTAAACTCAGTCACTTTTCAGCACAAAGGAAGCTACACCGTGCAAGAAGCTCACACGTTTCTCGTTCTTAACTTGAAAGCATTGCATGCTAATGGAACTGTGGTTTGTATCAGTTTCAGAAGAAGAGTTGACCTAGATATGGTCCATATGTGTAGGAAACACCGTTATTTTGTTCTGACCACAGTCACGTTTCCTGCTGTATTAGAGACACTTAGAAAGAAATAGAGTGCTTCTTGCTCTAAAGCAGAGTGTGTTTCATGGATGAGAACTGTGCTGTGTGTTTCCCATCAGAAATGGAGTTAAATCACAGGCTCTGTATCTTCCTACAAGCAAGCCATCTTTTCAAGTAAACTCAGTCACTTTGCAGCCCAAAGGAAGCTACATCGTTCACGAAGCTCACACGTTTCTCGCTCTTAACTTGAAAGCATTGCATGTTAATGGAACTGTGCTTTGTATCAGTTGCAGAAAAAGAGTTGACCTAGATATGGTCCGTATTTGTAGGAAACACCGTTATTTTTTCTGAACACAGTCATGTTTCCAGCTGTATTAGAGAAACTTAGAAAGCAAGAGCGTGCTTCTTGCTCTAAAGCAGAGTGTGTTTCATGGATGAGAACTGTGCTGTGTGTTTCCCTTCAGAAATGGAGTTAAATTCCAGGCCCCGTGTCTTCCTACAAGCAAGACATCATTTCAGGTAAGCGCAGTTACTTTTCAGCTTAAATGAATATAAATCGTTTATGAAGATCACACGTTTCTCACTCTTAAATGAAAAGCATTGGATGTTAGATGACTTGTGGTTTTTATCAGTTTCAGAAGCAGAGTTGAACTAGCAGTGGTCCGTATGTGTAGGAAACACCGTTCTTTTGTTCTGAGCACACTCAAGTATCCTGCTCTATTAGAGACTCTAGAAACAAGAGCGTGCTTCTTCCTAAACGCAGAGTGTGTTTTGTTGTGAGAAATGGGCTTGTGTTTCCCTTCAGAAATGGAGTTAAATCCCAGGCTCTGTGTCTTCCTACAAGCAAGACATCTTTTCAAGTAAACTCAGTGACTTTTCAGCTCAAAGGGAGCTACATCGTTCACGAAACTCACACGTTGCTCGCTCTTAACTTGAAAGCATTGCATGTTAATGGAACTGTGGTTTGTATCAGTTTCAGAAGAAGAGATGACCTAGATATAATCCGTATGTGTAGGAAACACCATTATTTGTTGTGACCACAGTCACGTTTCCTGCTATATTAGAGACACTTAGAAAGCAAGAGCTTGCTTCTTGCTCTAAAGCAGAGTGTTTTTAATGGATGAGAACTGTGCTGTGTGTTTCACTTCAGAAATGGAGTTAAATCCCAGGCTCCGTGTCTTCCTACAAGCAAGACGTCTTTTCAAGTAAACTCAGTCACTTTTCAGCTCATAGGAAGCTACATGGTTCACGAAGCTCACACGTTTCTCGCTCTTAATGTGAAAGCACTGCATGTTAATGGAACTGTGGTTTGTATCAGTTTCACAAGAAGAGTTGACCTAGATATGGTCCGTATGTGTAGGAAACACTGTTCTTTGGTTCTGAGTACCCTCAAGTTTTAGGCTCTTTTAGAGACTCTAGAAAGCAAGAGCATGCTTCTTGCTCTAAAGCAGAGTGTTTTTCATGGAAGAGAACTGTGGGGTGTTTCCCTTCAGAAATGGAGTTAAATCCGAGGCTCTCTGTCTTCCTACAAGCAAGACGTCTTTTCAAGTAAACTCAGTCACTTTTCAGCTCAAAGGAAGCTACATTGTTCACAAAGCTCACACTTTTCTCGCTCTTAACTTGAAAGCATTGCATGTTAATGGAACTGTGGTTTGTATCAGTTTGAGCAGAAGAGTTGACCTAGATATGGTGCGTATGTGTAGGAAACACCGTTATTTTGTTCTGACCACAGTCACGTTTCCTGCTGTATTAGAGACACTTAGAAAGCAAGAGCGTGCTTCTTGCTCCAAAGTAGAGTGTGTTTCATGGATGAGAACTGTGCTGTGTGTTTCCCTTCAGAAATGGAGTTAAATTCCAGGCCCCGTGTCTTCCTGCAAGCAAGACATCATTTCAGGTAAACGCAGTCACTTTTCAGCTGTAATGAATATAAATTGTTTACAAAGCTCACACGTTTCTCGCTCTTAACAGAAAATCATTGGATGTTAGATGACTTGTGGTTTGTATCAGTTTCAGAAGCAGAGTTGAACTAGCTATGGTCCGTATGTGTAGGATACACCGTTCTTTTGTTCTGAGCTCACTCACGTTTCCTGCTCTATTAGAGACTCTAGAAAGCAAGAGTATGCTTCGTGCTCTAAAGCAGAGTGTTTTTCATGGATGAGAACTGTGCTGTGTGTTTCCGTTCAGAAATGGAGTTAAATCCCAGGCTCTGTGTCTTCCTACATGCAAGACATCTTTTCAAGTAAACTCAGTCACTTTTCAGCACAAAGGAAGCTACACCGTGCAAGAAGCTCACACGTTTCTCGCTCTTAACTTGAAAGCATTGCATGTTAATGGAACTGTGGTTTGTATCAGTTTCAGAAGAAGAGTTGACCTAGATATGGTCCATATGTGTAGGAAACACCGTTATTTTGTTCTGACCACAGTCACGTTTCCTGCTGTATTAGAGACACTTAGAAAGAAATAGAGTGCTTCTTGCTCTAAAGTAGAGTGTGTTTCATGGAAGAGAACTGTGCTGTGTGTTCCTCTTCAGAAATGTAGTTAAATTCCAAGCGCCGTGTCTTCCTACAAGCAAGATATCATTTCAGGTTAACGCAGTCACTTTTCAGCTCAAATGAATATAAATCATTTAAGAAGCTCACACGTTTCCCGCTCTTAACAGAAAAGCATTGGATGTTAGATGACTTGTGGTTTGTATCAGTTTCAGAAGGAGAGTTGAACTAGCTATGGTCCGTTTGTGTAGGACACACCGTTATTTTGTTCTGAGCTCACTCTCGTTCCTGCTCTATTAGAGACACTAGAAAGCAAGAGCATGAATCGTGCTCTAAAGCAGAGTGTGTTTCATGGATGAGAACTGTGCTGTGTATTTCCCTTCAGAAATGGAGTTAAATCCCAGGCTTTGTATATTCCTACAAGCAAGACTTCATTTCACGTAAACTAAGGCACCTTTCTGCTCAAACAAAGTTACATCGTTCACGAAGCTCACACATTACTTGCTCTTAAGTGTAAAGCATTGGATGTTAGAGGACCTGTGGTTTGTATCAGTTGCAGAAAAAGAGTTGACCTAGATATTGTCCGTATGTGTAGGAAACACCGTTATTTTATTCTGAGCTCACTCACGTTTCCTGCTCTATTAGAGACTCTGGAAAGCAAGAGATTGCTTCGTGCTCTAAAGCAGAGTGTGTTTCATGGATGAGAACTGTGCTGTGTGTTTCCCATCAGAAATGGAGTTAAATCACAGGCTCTGTATCTTCCTACAAGCAAGCCATCTTTTCAAGTAAACTCAGTCACTTTGCAGCTCAAAGGAAGCTACATCGTTCACGAAGCTCACACGTTTCTCGCTCTTAACTTGAAAGCATTGCATGTTAATGGAACTGTGCTTTGTATCAGTTGCAGAAAAAGAGTTGACCTAGATATGGTCCGTATTTGTAGGAAACACCGTTATTTTTTCTGAACACAGTCATTTTTCCAGCTGTATTAGAGAAACTTAGAAAGCAAGAGCGTGCTTCTTGCTCTAAAGCAGAGTGTGTTTCATGGATGAGAACTGTGCTGTGTGTTTCCCTTCAGAAATGGAGTTAAATTCCAGGCCCCGTGTCTTCCTACAAGCAAGACATCATTTCAGGTAAGCGCAGTTACTTTTCAGCTTAAATGAATATAAATCGTTTATGAAGAGCACACGTTTCTCACTCTTAAATGAAAAGCATTGGATGTTAGATGACTTGTGGTTTTTATCAGTTTCAGAAGCAGAGTTGAACTAGCAGTGGTCCGTATGTGTAGGAAACACCGTTCTTTTGTTCTGAGCACACTCAAGTATCCTGCTCTATTAGAGACTCTAGAAAGCAAGAGCGTGCTTCTTCCTAAACGCAGAGTGTGTTTTGTTGTGAGAAATGGGCTTGTGTTTCCCTTCAGAAATGGAGTTAAATCCCAGGCTCCGTGTCTTCCTACAAGCAAGACATCTTTTCAAGTAAACTCAGTGAATTTTCAGCTCAAAGGGAGCTACATCGTTCACGAAACTCACACGTTGCTCGCTCTTAACTAGAAAGCATTGCATGTTAATGGAACTGTGGTTTGTATCAGTTTCAGAAGAAGAGATGACCTAGATATAATCCGTATGTGTAGGAAACACCATTATTTGTTGTGACCACAGTCACGTTTCCTGCTATATTAGAGACAATTAGAAAGCAAGAGCTTGCTTCTTGCTCTAAAGCACAGTGTTTTTAATGGATGAGAACTGTGCTGTGTGTTTCACTTCAGAAATGGAGTTAAATCCCAGGCTCCGTGTCTTCCTACAAGCAAGACGTCTTTTCAAGTAAACTCAGTCACTTTTCAGCTCAAAGGAAGCTACATTGTTCACAAAGCTCACACTTTTCTCGCTCTTAATAGTAAAGCATTGGATGTTAGAGGACCTGTGGTTTGTATCAGTTTGAGCAGAAGAGTTGACCTAGATATGGTGCGTATGTGTAGGAAACACCGTTATTTTGTTCTGAGCACACTCACGTTTCCTGCTGTATTAGAGACACTTAGAAAGCAAGAGCGTGCTTCTTGCTCCAAAGTAGAGTGTGTTTCATGGATGAGAACTGTGCTGTGTGTTTCCCTTCAGAAATGGAGTTAAATTCCAGGCCCCGTGTCTTCCTGCAAGCAAGACATCATTTCAGGTAAACGCAGTCACTTTTCAGCTGTAATGAATATAAATTGTTTACAAAGCTCACACGTTTCTCGCTCTTAACAGAAAATCATTGGATGTTAGATGACTTGTGGTTTGTATCAGTTTCAGAAGCAGAGTTGAACTAGCTATGGTCCGTATGTGTAGGATACACCGTTCTTTTGTTCTGAGCTCACTCACGTTTCCTGCTCTATTAGAGACTCTAGAAAGCAAGAGTATGCTTCGTGCTCTAAAGCAGAGTGTTTTTCATGGATGAGAACTGTGCTGTGTGTTTCCCTTCAGAAATGGAGTTAAATCCCAGGCTCTGTGTCTTCCTACATGCAAGACATCTTTTCAAGTAAACTCAGTCACTCTTCAGCACAAAGGAACAACACCGTGCAAGAAGCTCACACGTTTCTCGTTCTTAACTTGAAAGCATTGCATGCTAATGGAACTGTGGTTTGTATCAGTTTCAGAAGAAGAGTTGACCTAGATATGGTCCATATGTGTAGGAAACACCGTTATTTTGTTCTGACCACAGTCACGTTTCCTGCTGTATTAGAGACACTTAGAAAGAAATAGAGTGCTTCTTGCTCTAAAGCAGAGTGTGTTTCATGGATGAGAACTGTGCTGTGTGTTTCCCATCAGAAATGGAGTTAAATCACAGGCTCTGTATCTTCCTACAAGCAAGCCATCTTTTCAAGTAAACTCAGTCACTTTGCAGCTCAAAGGAAGCTACATCGTTCACGAAGCTCACACGTTTCTCGCTCTTAACTTGAAAGCATTGCATGTTAATGGAACTGTGCTTTGTATCAGTTGCAGAAAAAGAGTTGACCTAGATATGGTCCGTATTTGTAGGAAACACCGTTATTTTTTCGGAACACAGTCATATTTCCAGCTGTATTAGAGAAACTTAGAAAGCAAGAGCGTGCTTCTTGCTCTAAAGCAGAGTGTGTTTCATGGATGAGAACTGTGCTGTGTGTTTCCCTTCAGAAATGGAGTTAAATTCCAGGCCCCGTGTCTTCCTACAAGCAAGACATCATTTCAGGTAAGCGCAGTTACTTTTCAGCTTAAATGAATATAAATCGTTTATGAAGATCACACGTTTCTCACTCTTAAATGAAAAGCATTGGATGTTAGATGACTTGTGGTTTTTATCAGTTTCAGAAGCAGAGTTGAACTAGCAGTGGTCCGTATGTGTAGGAAACACCGTTCTTTTGTTCTGAGCACACTCAAGTATCCTGCTCTATTAGAGACTCTAGAAACAAGAGCGTGCTTCTTCCTAAACGCAGAGTGTGTTTTGTTGTGAGAAATGGGCTTGTGTTTCCCTTCAGAAATGGAGTTAAATCCCAGGCTCTGTGTCTTCCTACAAGCAAGACATCTTTTCAAGTAAACTCAGTGACTTTTCAGCTCAAAGGGAGCTACATCGTTCACGAAACTCACACGTTGCTCGCTCTTAACTTGAAAGCATTGCATGTTAATGGAACTGTGGTTTGTATCAGTTTCAGAAGAAGAGATGACCTAGATATAATCCGTATGTGTAGGAAACACCATTATTTGTTGTGACCACAGTCACGTTTCCTGCTATATTAGAGACACTTAGAAAGCAAGAGCTTGCTTCTTGCTCTAAAGCAGAGTGTTTTTAATGGATGAGAACTGTGCTGTGTGTTTCACTTCAGAAATGGAGTTAAATCCCAGGCTCCGTGTCTTCCTACAAGCAAGACATGTTTTCAAGTAAACTCAGTCACTTTTCAGCTCAAAGGAAGCTACATCGTTCACGAAGCTCACCCGTTTCTTGCTCTTAATAGTAAAGCATTGGATGTTAGAGGACCTGTGGTTTGTATCAGTTTTAGAAGCAGAGGTGAACTAGCAATAGTCTATATGTATAGGAGACACCGTTATTTTGTTCTGAGCACACTCAAGTTTCCTGCTCATTTAGAGACTCTAGAAAGCAAGAGCATACTTCTTGCTCTATAGCAGAGTGTTTTTCATGGATGAGAACTGTGCTGTGTGTTTCCCTTCAGAAATGGAGTAAATCCCAGGCTCTGTGTCTTCCTACAAGCAAGACATCTTTTCAAGTAAACTCAGTCACTTTTAAGCTCATAGGAAGCTACATGGTTCACGAAGCTCACACGTTTCTCGCTCTTAATGTGAAAGCACTGCATGTTAATGGAACTGTGGTTTGTATCAGTTTCACAAGAAGAGTTGACCTAGATATGGTCCGTATGTGTAGGAAACACTGTTCTTTGGTTCTGAGTACCCTCAAGTTTTAGGCTCTTTTAGAGACTCTAGAAAGCAAGAGCATGCTTCTTGCTCTAAAGCAGAGTGTTTTTCATGGAAGAGAACTGTGGGGTGTTTCCCTTCAGAAATGGAGTTAAATCCGAGGCTCTCTGTCTTCCTACAAGCAAGACGTCTTTTCAAGTAAACTCAGTCACTTTTCAGCTCAAAGGAAGCTACATTGTTCACAAAGCTCACACTTTTCTCGCTCTTAACTTGAAAGCATTGCATGTTAATGGAACTGTGGTTTGTATCAGTTTGAGCAGAAGAGTTGACCTAGATATGGTGCGTATGTGTAGGAAACACCGTTATTTTGTTCTGACCACAGTCACGTTTCCTGCTGTATTAGAGACACTTAGAAAGCAAGAGCGTGCTTCTTGCTCCAAAGTAGATTGTGTTTCATGGATGAGAACTGTGCTGTGTGTTTCCCTTCAGAAATGGAGTTAAATTCCAGGCCCCGTGTCTTCCTGCAAGCAAGACATCATTTCAGGTAAACGCAGTCACTTTTCAGCTGTAATGAATATAAATTGTTTACAAAGCTCACACGTTTCTCGCTCTTAACAGAAAATCATTGGATGTTAGATGACTTGTGGTTTGTATCAGTTTCAGAAGCAGAGTTGAACTAGCTATGGTCCGTATGTGTAGGATACACCGTTCTTTTGTTCTGAGCTCACTCACGTTTCCTGCTCTATTAGAGACTCTAGAAAGCAAGAGTATGCTTCGTGCTCTAAAGCAGAGTGTTTTTCATGGATGAGAACTGTGCTGTGTGTTTCCGTTCTGAAATGGAGTTAAATCCCAGGCTCTGTGTCTTCCTACATGCAAGACATCTTTTCAAGTAAACTCAGTCACTTTTCAGCACAAAGGAAGCTACACCGTGCAAGAAGCTCACACGTTTCTCGCTCTTAACTTGAAAGCATTGCATGTTAATGGAACTGTGGTTTGTATCAGTTTCAGAAGAAGAGTTGACCTAGATATGGTCCATATGTGTAGGAAACACCGTTATTTTGTTCTGACCACAGTCACGTTTCCTGCTGTATTAGAGACACTTAGAAAGAAATAGAGTGCTTCTTGCTCTAAAGTAGAGTGTGTTTCATGGAAGAGAACTGTGCTGTGTGTTCCTCTTCAGAAATGGAGTTAAATTCCAAGCGCCGTGTCTTCCTACAAGCAAGATATCATTTCAGGTTAACGCAGTCACTTTTCAGCTCAAATGAATATAAATCATTTAAGAAGCTCACACGTTTCCCACTCTTAACAGAAAAGCATTGGATGTTAGATGACTTGTGGTTTGTATCAGTTTCAGAAGGAGAGTTGAACTAGCTATGGTCCGGTGGGTAGGACACACCGTTATTTTGTTCTGAGCTCACTCTCGTTCCTGCTCTATTAGAGACACTAGAAAGCAAGAGCATGAATCGTGCTCTAAAGCAGAGTGTGTTTCATGGATGTGAACTGTGCTGTGTATTTCCCTTCAGAAATGGAGTTAAATCCCAGGCTTTGTATATTCCTACAAGCAAGACTTCATTTCACGTAAACTAAGGCACCTTTCTGCTCAAACAAAGCTACATCGTTCACGAAGCTCACACATTACTTGCTCTTAAGTGTAAAGCATTGGATGTTAGAGGACCTGTGGTTTGTATCAGTTGCAGAAAAAGAGTTGACCTAGATATTGTCCGTATGTGTAGGAAACACCGTTATTTTATTCTGAGCTAACTCACGTTTCCTGATCTATTAGAGACTCTGGAAAGCAAGAGATTGCTTCGTGCTCTAAAGCAGAGTGTGTTTCATGGATGAGAACTGTGCTGTGTGTTTCCCATCAGAAATGGAGTTAAATCACAGGCTCTGTATCTTCCTACAAGCAAGCCATCTTTTCAAGTAAACTCAGTCACTTTGCAGCTCAAAGGAAGCTACATCGTTCACGAAGCTCACACGTTTCTCGCTCTTAACTTGAAAGCATTGCATGTTAATGGAACTGTGCTTTGTATCAGTTGCAGAAAAAGAGTTGACCTAGATATGGTCCGTATTTGTAGGAAACACCGTTATTTTTTCTGAACACAGTCATTTTTCCAGCTGTATTAGAGAAACTTAGAAAGCAAGAGCGTGCTTCTTGCTCTAAAGCAGAGTGTGTTTCATGGATGAGAACTGTGCTGTGTGTTTCCCTTCAGAAATGGAGTTAAATTCCAGGCCCCGTGTCTTCCTACAAGCAAGACATCATTTCAGGTAAGCGCAGTTACTTTTCAGCTTAAATGAATATAAAGCGTTTATGAAGAGCACACGTTTCTCACTCTTAAATGAAAAGCATTGGATGTTAGATGACTTGTGGTTTTTATCAGTTTCAGAAGCAGAGTTGAACTAGCAGTGGTCTGTATGTGTAGGAAACACCGTTCTTTTGTTCTGAGCACACTCAAGTATCCTGCTCTATTAGAGACTCTAGAAAGCAAGAGCGTGATTCTTCCTAAACGCAGAGTGTGTTTTGTTGTGAGAAATGGGCTTGTGTTTCCCTTCAGAAATGGAGTTAAATCCCAGGCTCCGTGTCTTCCTACAAGCAAGACATCTTTTCAAGTAAACTCAGTGAATTTTCAGCTCAAAGGGAGCTACATCGTTCACGAAACTCACACGTTGCTCGCTCTTAACTAGAAAGCATTGCATGTTAATGGAACTGTGGTTTGTATCAGTTTCAGAAGAAGAGATGACCTAGATATAATCCGTATGTGTAGGAAACACCATTATTTGTTGTGACCACAGTCACGTTTCCTGCTATATTAGAGACACTTAGAAAGCAAGAGCTTGCTTCTTGCTCTAAAGCAGAGTGTTTTTAATGGATGAGAACTGTGCTGTGTGTTTCACTTCAGAAATGGAGTTAAATCCCAGGCTCCGTGTCTTCCTACAAGCAAGACGTCTTTTCAAGTAAACTCAGTCACTTTTAAGCTCATAGGAAGCTACATGGTTCACGAAGCTCACACGTTTCTCGCTCTTAATGTGAAAGCACTGCATGTTAATGGAACTGTGGTTTGTATCAGTTTCACAAGAAGAGTTGACCTAGATATGGTCCGTATGTGTAGGAAACACTGTTCTTTGGTTCTGAGTACCCTCAAGTTTTAGGCTCTTTTAGAGACTCTAGAAAGCAAGAGCATGCTTCTTGCTCTAAAGCAGAGTGTTTTTCATGGAAGAGAACTGTGGGGTGTTTCCCTTCAGAAATGGAGTTAAATCCGAGGCTCTCTGTCTTCCTACAAGCAAGACGTCTTTTCAAGTAAACTCAGTCACTTTTCAGCTCAAAGGAAGCTACATTGTTCACAAAGCTCACACTTTTCTCGCTCTTAACTTGAAAGCATTGCATGTTAATGGAACTGTGGTTTGTATCAGTTTGAGCAGAAGAGTTGACCTAGATATGGTGCGTATGTGTAGGAAACACCGTTATTTTGTTCTGACCACAGTCACGTTTCCTGCTGTATTAGAGACACTTAGAAAGCAAGAGCGTGCTTCTTGCTCCAAAGTAGAGTGTGTTTCATGGATGAGAACTGTGCTGTGTGTTTCCCTTCAGAAATGGAGTTAAATTCCAGGCCCCGTGTCTTCCTGCAAGCAAGACATCATTTCAGGTAAACGCAGTCACTTTTCAGCTGTAATGAATATAAATTGTTTACAAAGCTCACACGTTTCTCGCTCTTAACAGAAAATCATTGGATGTTAGATGACTTGTGGTTTGTATCAGTTTCAGAAGCAGAGTTGAACTAGCTATGGTCCGTATGTGTAGGATACACCGTTCTTTTGTTCTGAGCTCACTCACGTTTCCTGCTCTATTAGAGACTCTAGAAAGCAAGAGTATGCTTCGTGCTCTAAAGCAGAGTGTTTTTCATGGATGAGAACTGTGCTGTGTGTTTCCGTTCAGAAATGGAGTTAAATCCCAGGCTCTGTGTCTTCCTACATGCAAGACATCTTTTCAAGTAAACTCAGTCACTTTTCAGCACAAAGGAAGCTACACCGTGCAAGAAGCTCACACGTTTCTCGCTCTTAACTTGAAAGCATTGCATGTTAATGGAACTGTGGTTTGTATCAGTTTCAGAAGAAGAGTTGACCTAGATATGGTCCATATGTGTAGGAAACACCGTTATTTTGTTCTGACCACAGTCACGTTTCCTGCTGTATTAGAGACACTTAGAAAGAAATAGAGTGCTTCTTGCTCTAAAGTAGAGTGTGTTTCATGGAAGAGAACTGTGCTGTGTGTTCCTCTTCAGAAATGTAGTTAAATTCCAAGCGCCGTGTCTTCCTACAAGCAAGATATCATTTCAGGTTAACGCAGTCACTTTTCAGCTCAAATGAATATAAATCATTTAAGAAGCTCACACGTTTCCCGCTCTTAACAGAAAAGCATTGGATGTTAGATGACTTGTGGTTTGTATCAGTTTCAGAAGGAGAGTTGAACTAGCTATGGTCCGTTTGTGTAGGACACACCGTTATTTTGTTCTGAGCTCACTCTCGTTCCTGCTCTATTAGAGACACTAGAAAGCAAGAGCATGAATCGTGCTCTAAAGCAGAGTGTGTTTCATGGATGAGAACTGTGCTGTGTATTTCCCTTCAGAAATGGAGTTAAATCCCAGGCTTTGTATATTCCTACAAGCAAGACTTCATTTCACGTAAACTAAGGCACCTTTCTGCTCAAACAAAGCTACATCGTTCACGAAGCTCACACATTACTTGCTCTTAAGTGTAAAGCATTGGATGTTAGAGGACCTGTGGTTTGTATCAGTTGCAGAAAAAGAGTTGACCTAGATATTGTCCGTATGTGTAGGAAACACCGTTATTTTATTCTGAGCTCACTCACGTTTCCTGCTCTATTAGAGACTCTGGAAAGCAAGAGATTGCTTCGTGCTCTAAAGCAGAGTGTGTTTCATGGATGAGAACTGTGCTGTGTGTTTCCCATCAGAAATGGAGTTAAATCACAGGCTCTGTATCTTCCTACAAGCAAGCCATCTTTTCAAGTAAACTCAGTCACTTTGCAGCTCAAAGGAAGCTACATCGTTCACGAAGCTCACACGTTTCTCGCTCTTAACTTGAAAGCATTGCATGTTAATGGAACTGTGCTTTGTATCAGTTGCAGAAAAAGAGTTGACCTAGATATGGTCCGTATTTGTAGGAAACACCGTTATTTTTTCTGAACACAGTCATTTTTCCAGCTGTATTAGAGAAACTTAGAAAGCAAGAGCGTGCTTCTTGCTCTAAAGCAGAGTGTGTTTCATGGATGAGAACTGGGCTGTGTGTTTCCCTTCAGAAATGGAGTTAAATTCCAGGCCCCGTGTCTTCCTACAAGCAAGACATCATTTCAGGTAAGCGCAGTTACTTTTCAGCTTAAATGAATATAAATCGTTTATGAAGAGAACACGTTTCTCACTCTTAAATGAAAAGCATTGGATGTTAGATGACTTGTGGTTTTTATCAGTTTCAGAAGCAGAGTTGAACTAGCAGTGGTCCGTATGTGTAGGAAACACCGTTCTTTTGTTCTGAGCACACTCAAGTATCCTGCTCTATTAGAGACTCTAGAAAGCAAGAGCGTGCTTCTTCCTAAACGCAGAGTGTGTTTTGTTGTGAGAAATGGGCTTGTGTTTCCCTTCAGAAATGGAGTTAAATCCCAGGCTCCGTGTCTTCCTACAAGCAAGACATCTTTTCAAGTAAACTCAGTGAATTTTCAGCTCAAAGGGAGCTACATCGTTCACGAAACTCACACGTTGCTCGCTCTTAACTAGAAAGCATTGCATGTTAATGGAACTGTGGTTTGTATCAGTTTCAGAAGAAGAGATGACCTAGATATAATCCGTATGTGTAGGAAACACCATTATTTGTTGTGACCACAGTCACGTTTCCTGCTATATTAGAGACACTTAGAAAGCAAGAGCTTGCTTCTTGCTCTAAAGCACAGTGTTTTTAATGGATGAGAACTGTGCTGTGTGTTTCACTTCAGAAATGGAGTTAAATCCCAGGCTCCGTGTCTTCCTACAAGCAAGACGTCTTTTCAAGTAAACTCAGTCACTTTTCAGCTCAAAGGAAGCTACATTGTTCACAAAGCTCACACTTTTCTCGCTCTTAATAGTAAAGCATTGGATGTTAGAGGACCTGTGGTTTGTATCAGTTTGAGCAGAAGAGTTGACCTAGATATGGTGCGTATGTGTAGGAAACACCGTTATTTTGTTCTGAGCACACTCACGTTTCCTGCTGTATTAGAGACACTTAGAAAGCAAGAGCGTGCTTCTTGCTCCAAAGTAGAGTGTGTTTCATGGATGAGAACTGTGCTGTGTGTTTCCCTTCAGAAATGGAGTTAAATTCCAGGCCCCGTGTCTTCCTGCAAGCAAGACATCATTTCAAGTAAACGCAGTCACTTTTCAGCTGTAATGAATATAAATTGTTTACAAAGCTCACACGTTTCTCGCTCTTAACAGAAAATCATTGGATGTTAGATGACTTGTGGTTTGTATCAGTTTCAGAAGCAGAGTTGAACTAGCTATGGTCCGTATGTGTAGGATACACCGTTCTTTTGTTCTGAGCTCACTCACGTTTCCTGCTCTATTAGAGACTCTAGAAAGCAAGAGTATGCTTCGTGCTCTAAAGCAGAGTGTTTTTCATGGATGAGAACTGTGCTGTGTGTTTCCCTTCAGAAATGGAGTTAAATCCCAGGCTCTGTGTCTTCCTACATGCAAGACATCTTTTCAAGTAAACTCAGTCACTTTTCAGCTCAAAGGAAGCCACACTGTGCAAGAAGCTCACACGTTTCTTGCTCTTAACTTGAAAGCATTGCATGTTAATGGAACTGTGGTTTGTATCAGTTTCAGAAGAAGAGTTGACCTAGATATGGTCCATATGTGTAGGAAACACCGTTATTTTGTTCTGACCACAGTCATGTTTCCTGCTATATTAGAGACACTTAGAAAGCAAGAGCTTGCTTCTTGCTCTAAAGCAGAGTGTTTTTAATGGATGAGAACTGTGCTGTGTGTTTCACTTCAGAAATGGAGTTAAATCCCAGGCTCCGTGTCTTCCTACAAGCAAGACATGTTTTCAAGTAAACTCAGTCACTTTTCAGCTCAAAGGAAGCTACATCGTTCACGAAGCTCACCCGTTTCTTGCTGTTAATAGTAAAGCATTGGATGTTAGAGGACCTGTGGTTTGTATCAGTTTTAGAAGCAGAGTTGAACTAGCAATGGTCTATATGTATAGGAGACACCGTTATTTTGTTCTGAGCACACTCAAGTTTCCTGCTCATTTAGAGACTCTAGAAAGCAAGAGCATACTTCTTGCTCTATAGCACAGTGTTTTTCATGGATGAGAACTGTGCTGTGTGTTTCCCTTCAGAAATGGAGTAAATCCCAGGCTCTGTGTCTTCCTACAAGCAAGACATCTTTTCAAGTAAACTCAGTCACTTTTAAGCTCATAGGAAGCTACATGGTTCACGAAGCTCACACGTTTCTCGCTCTTAATGTGAAAGCACTGCATGTTAATGGAACTGTGGTTTGTATCAGTTTCACAAGAAGAGTTGACCTAGATATGGTCCGTATGTGTAGGAAACACTGTTCTTTGGTTCTGAGTACCCTCAAGTTTTAGGCTCTTTTAGAGACTCTAGAAAGCAAGAGCATGCTTCTTGCTCTAAAGCAGAGTGTTTTTCATGGAAGAGAACTGTGGGGTGTTTCCCTTCAGAAATGGAGTTAAATCCGAGGCTCTCTGTCTTCCTACAAGCAAGACGTCTTTTCAAGTAAACTCAGTCACTTTTCAGCTCAAAGGAAGCTACACCGTGCAGGAAGTTCACACATTTCTCGCTCTTAACTTGAAAGCATTGCATGTTAATGGAACTGTGGTTTGTATCAGTTTCAGAAGAAGAGTTGACCTAGATATGGTCCATATGTGTAGGAAACACCGTTATTTTGTTCTGAACACAGTCACGTTTCCTGCTGTATTAGAGACACTTAGAAAGAAATAGAGTGCTTCTTGCTCTAAAGTAGAGTGTGTTTCATGGAAGAGAACTGTGCTGTGTGTTCCTCTTCAGAAATGGAGTTAAATTCCAAGCGCCATGTCTTCCTACAAGCAAGATATCATTTCAGGTTAACGCAGTCACTTTTCAGCTCAAATGAATATAAATCATTTAAGAAGCTCACACGTTTCCCACTCTTAACAGAAAAGCATTGGATGTTAGATGACTTGTGGTTTGTATCAGTTTCAGAAGGAGAGTTGAACTAGCTATGGTCCGTTTGTGTAGGACACACCGTTATTTTGTTCTGAGCTCACTCTCGTTCCTGCTCTATTAGAGACACTAGAAAGCAAGAGCATGAATCGTGCTCTAAAGCAGAGTGTGTTTCATGGATGAGAACTGTGCTGTGTATTTCCCTTCAGAAATGGAGTTAAATCCCAGGCTTTGTATATTCCTACAAGCAAGACTTCATTTCACATAAACTAAGGCACCTTTCTGCTCAAACAAAGCTACATCGTTCACGAAGCTCACACATTACTTGCTCTTAAGTGTAAAGCATTGGATGTTAGAGGACCTGTGGTTTGTATCAGTTGCAGAAAAAGAGTTGACCTAGATATTGTCCGTATGTGTAGGAAACACCGTTATTTTATTCTGAGCTCACTCACGTTTCCTGCTCTATTAGAGACTCTGGAAAGCAAGAGATTGCTTCGTGCTCTAAAGCAGAGTGTGTTTCATGGATGAGAACTGTGCTGTGTGTTTCCCATCAGAAATGGAGTTAAATCACAGGCTCTGTATCTTCCTACAAGCAAGCCATCTTTTCAAGTAAACTCAGTCACTTTGCAGCTCAAAGGAAGCTACATCGTTCACGAAGCTCACACGTTTCTCGCTCTTAACTTGAAAGCATTGCATGTTAATGGAACTGTGCTTTGTATCAGTTGCAGAAAAAGAGTTGACCTAGATATGGTCCGTATTTGTAGGAAACACCGTTATTTTTTCAGAACACAGTCATTTTTCCAGCTGTATTAGAGAAACTTAGAAAGCAAGAGCGTGCTTCTTGCTCTAAAGCAGAGTGTGTTTCATGGATGAGAACTCTGCTGTGTGTTTCCCTTCAGAAATGGAGTTAAATTCCAGGCCCCGTGTCTTCCTACAAGCAAGACATCATTTCAGGTAAGCGCAGTTACTTTTCAGCTTAAATGAATATAAATCGTTTATGAAGATCACACGTTTCTCACTCTTAAATGAAAAGCATTGGATGTTAGATGACTTGTGGTTTTTATCAGTTTCAGAAGCAGAGTTGAACTAGCAGTGGTCCGTATGTGTAGGAAACACCGTTCTTTTGTTCTGAGCACACTCAAGTATCCTGCTCTATTAGAGACTCTAGAAACAAGAGCGTGCTTCTTCCTAAACGCAGAGTGTGTTTTGTTGTGAAAAATGGGCTTGTGTTTCCCTTCAGAAATGGAGTTAAATCCCAGGCTCTGTGTCTTCCTACAAGCAAGACATCTTTTCAAGTAAACTCAGTGACTTTTCAGCTCAAAGGGAGCTACATCGTTCACGAAACTCACACGTTGCTCGCTCTTAACTTGAAAGCATTGCATGTTAATGGAACTGTGGTTTGTATCAGTTTCAGAAGAAGAGATGACCTAGATATAATCCGTATGTGTAGGAAACACCATTATTTGTTGTGACCACAGTCACGTTTCCTGCTATATTAGAGACACTTAGAAAGCAAGAGCTTGCTTCTTGCTCTAAAGCAGAGTGTTTTTAATGGATGAGAACTGTGCTGTGTGTTTCACTTCAGAAATGGAGTTAAATCCCAGGCTCCGTGTCTTCCTACAAGCAAGACATGTTTTCAAGTAAACTCAGTCACTTTTCAGCTCAAAGGAAGCTACATCGTTCACGAAGCTCACCTGTTTCTTGCTCTTAATAGTAAAGCATTGGATGTTAGAGGACCTGTGGTTTGTATCAGTTTTAGAAGCAGAGGTGAACTAGCAATGGTCTATATGTATAGGAGACACCGTTATTTTGTTCTGAGCACACTCAAGTTTCCTGCTCATTTAGAGACTCTAGAAAGCAAGAGCATACTTCTTGCTCTATAGCAGAGTGTTTTTCATGGATGAGAACTGTGCTGTGTGTTTCCCTTCAGAAATGGAGTAAATCCCAGGCTCTGTGTCTTCCTACAAGCAAGACATCTTTTCAAGTAAACTCAGTCACTTTTAAGCTCATAGGAAGCTACATGGTGCACGAAGCTCACACGTTTCTCGCTCTTAATGTGAAAGCACTGCATGTTAATGGAACTGTGGTTTGTATCAGTTTCACAAGAAGAGTTGACCTAGATATGGTCCGTATGTGTAGGAAACACTGTTCTTTGGTTCTGAGTACCCTCAAGTTTTAGGCTCTTTTAGAGACTCTAGAAAGCAAGAGCATGCTTCTTGCTCTAAAGCAGAGTGTTTTTCATGGAAGAGAACTGTGGGGTGTTTCCCTTCAGAAATGGAGTTAAATCCGAGGCTCTCTGTCTTCCTACAAGCAAGACGTCTTTTCAAGTAAACTCAGTCACTTTTCAGCTCAAAGGAAGCTACATTGTTCACAAAGCTCACACTTTTCTCGCTCTTAACTTGAAAGCATTGCATGTTAATGGAACTGTGGTTTGTATCAGTTTGAGCAGAAGAGTTGACCTAGATAAGGTCCATATGTGTAGGAAACACCGTTATTTTGTTCTGAACACAGTCACGTTTCCTGCTGTATTAGAGACACTTAGAAAGAAATAGAGTGCTTCTTGCTCTAAAGTAGAGTGTGTTTCATGGAAGAGAACTGTGCTGTGTGTTCCTCTTCAGAAATGGAGTTAAATTCCAAGCGCCGTGTCTTCCTACAAGCAAGATATCATTTCAGGTTAACGCAGTCACTTTTCAGCTCAAATGAATATAAATCATTTAAGAAGCTCACACGTTTCCCACTCTTAACAGAAAAGCATTGGATGTTAGATGACTTGTGGTTTGTATCAGTTTCAGAAGGAGAGTTGAACTAGCTATGGTCCGTTTGTGTAGGACACACCGTTATTTTGTTCTGAGCTCACTCTCGTTCCTGCTCTATTAGAGACACTAGAAAGCAAGAGCATGAATCGTGTTCTAAAGCAGAGTGTGTTTCATGGATGAGAACTGTGCTGTGTATTTCCCTTCAGAAATGGAGTTAAATCCCAGGCTTTGTATATTCCTACAAGCAAGACTTCATTTCACGTAAACTAAGGCACCTTTCTGCTCAAACAAAGCTACATCGTTCACGAAGCTCACACATTACTTGCTCTTAAGTGTAAAGCATTGGATGTTAGAGGACCTGTGGTTTGTATCAGTTGCAGAAAAAGAGTTGACCTAGATATTGTCCGTATGTGTAGGAAACACCGTTATTTTATTCTGAGCTCACTCACGTTTCCTGCTCTATTAGAGACTCTGGAAAGCAAGAGATTGCTTCGTGCTCTAAAGCAGAGTGTGTTTCATGGATGAGAACTGTGCTGTGTGTTTCCCATCAGAAATGGAGTTAAATCACAGGCTCTGTATCTTCCTACAAGCAAGCCATCTTTTCAAGTAAACTCAGTCACTTTGCAGCTCAAAGGAAGCTACATCGTTCACGAAGCTCACACGTTTCTCGCTCTTAACTTGAAAGCATTGCATGTTAATGGAACTGTGCTTTGTATCAGTTGCAGAAAAAGAGTTGACCTAGATATGGTCCGTATTTGTAGGAAACACCGTTATTTTTTCAGAACACAGTCATTTTTCCAGCTGTATTAGAGAAACTTAGAAAGCAAGAGCGTGCTTCTTGCTCTAAAGCAGAGTGTGTTTCATGGATGAGAACTCTGCTGTGTGTTTCCCTTCAGAAATGGAGTTAAATTCCAGGCCCCGTGTCTTCCTACAAGCAAGACATCATTTCAGGTAAGCGCAGTTACTTTTCAGCTTAAATGAATATAAATCGTTTATGAAGATCACACGTTTCTCACTCTTAAATGAAAAGCATTGGATGTTAGATGACTTGTGGTTTTTATCAGTTTCAGAAGCAGAGTTGAACTAGCAGTGGTCCGTATGTGTAGGAAACACCGTTCTTTTGTTCTGAGCACACTCAAGTATCCTGCTCTATTAGAGACTCTAGAAACAAGAGCGTGCTTCTTCCTAAACGCAGAGTGTGTTTTGTTGTGAGAAATGGGCTTGTGTTTCCCTTCAGAAATGGAGTTAAATCCCAGGCTCTGTGTCTTCCTACAAGCAAGACATCTTTTCAAGTAAACTCAGTGACTTTTCAGCTCAAAGGGAGCTACATCGTTCACGAAACTCACACGTTGCTCGCTCTTAACTTGAAAGCATTGCATGTTAATGGAACTGTGGTTTGTATCAGTTTCAGAAGAAGAGATGACCTAGATATAATCCGTATGTGTAGGAAACACCATTATTTGTTGTGACCACAGTCACGTTTCCTGCTATATTAGAGACACTTAGAAAGCAAGAGCTTGCTTCTTGCTCTAAAGCAGAGTGTTTTTAATGGATGAGAACTGTGCTGTGTGTTTCACTTCAGAAATGGAGTTAAATCCCAGGCTCCGTGTCTTCCTACAAGCAAGACATGTTTTCAAGTAAACTCAGTCACTTTTCAGCTCAAAGGAAGCTACATCGTTCACGAAGCTCACCCGTTTCTTGCTCTTAATAGTAAAGCATTGGATGTTAGAGGACCTGTGGTTTGTATCAGTTTTAGAAGCAGAGGTGAACTAGCAATGGTCTATATGTATAGGAGACACCGTTATTTTGTTCTGAGCACACTCAAGTTTCCTGCTCATTTAGAGACTCTAGAAAGCAAGAGCATACTTCTTGCTCTATAGCACAGTGTTTTTCATGGATGAGAACTGTGCTGTGTGTTTCCCTTCAGAAATGGAGTAAATCCCAGGCTCTGTGTCTTCCTACAAGCAAGACATCTTTTCAAGTAAACTCAGTCACTTTTAAGCTCATAGGAAGCTACATGGTTCACGAAGCTCACACGTTTCTCGCTCTTAATGTGAAAGCACTGCATGTTAATGGAACTGTGGTTTGTATCAGTTTCACAAGAAGAGTTGACCTAGATATGGTCCGTATGTGTAGGAAACACTGTTCTTTGGTTCTGAGTACCCTCAAGTTTTAGGCTCTTTTAGAGACTCTAGAAAGCAAGAGCATGCTTCTTGCTCTAAAGCAGAGTGTTTTTCATGGAAGAGAACTGTGGGGTGTTTCCCTTCAGAAATGGAGTTAAATCCGAGGCTCTCTGTCTTCCTACAAGCAAGACGTCTTTTCAAGTAAACTCAGTCACTTTTCAGCTCAAAGGAAGCTACATTGTTCACAAAGCTCACACTTTTCTCGCTCTTAACTTGAAAGCATTGCATGTTAATGGAACTGTGGTTTGTATCAGTTTGAGCAGAAGAGTTGACCTAGATAAGGTCCATATGTGTAGGAAACACCGTTATTTTGTTCTGAACACAGTCACGTTTCCTGCTGTATTAGAGACACTTAGAAAGAAATAGAGTGCTTCTTGCTCTAAAGTAGAGTGTGTTTCATGGAAGAGAACTGTGCTGTGTGTTCCTCTTCAGAAATGGAGTTAAATTCCAAGCGCCGTGTCTTCCTACAAGCAAGATATCATTTCAGGTTAACGCAGTCACTTTTCAGCTCAAATGAATATAAATCATTTAAGAAGCTCACACGTTTCCCACTCTTAACAGAAAAGCATTGGATGTTAGATGACTTGTGGTTTGTATCAGTTTCAGAAGGAGAGTTGAACTAGCTATGGTCCGTTTGTGTAGGACACACCGTTATTTTGTTCTGAGCTCACTCTCGTTCCTGCTCTATTAGAGACACTAGAAAGCAAGAGCATGAATCGTGTTCTAAAGCAGAGTGTGTTTCATGGATGAGAACTGTGCTGTGTATTTCCCTTCAGAAATGGAGTTAAATCCCAGGCTTTGTATATTCCTACAAGCAAGACTTCATTTCACGTAAACTAAGGCACCTTTCTGCTCAAACAAAGCTACATCGTTCACGAAGCTCACACATTACTTGCTCTTAAGTGTAAAGCATTGGATGTTAGAGGACCTGTGGTTTGTATCAGTTGCAGAAAAAGAGTTGACCTAGATATTGTCCGTATGTGTAGGAAACACCGTTATTTTATTCTGAGCTCACTCACGTTTCCTGCTCTATTAGAGACTCTGGAAAGCAAGAGATTGCTTCGTGCTCTAAAGCAGAGTGTGTTTCATGGATGAGAACTGTGCTGTGTGTTTCCCATCAGAAATGGAGTTAAATCACAGGCTCTGTATCTTCCTACAAGCAAGCCATCTTTTCAAGTAAACTCAGTCACTTTGCAGCTCAAAGGAAGCTACATCGTTCACGAAGCTCACACGTTTCTCGCTCTTAACTTGAAAGCATTGCATGTTAATGGAACTGTGCTTTGTATCAGTTGCAGAAAAAGAGTTGACCTAGATATGGTCCGTATTTGTAGGAAACACCGTTATTTTTTCAGAACACAGTCATTTTTCCAGCTGTATTAGAGAAACTTAGAAAGCAAGAGCGTGCTTCTTGCTCTAAAGCAGAGTGTGTTTCATGGATGAGAACTCTGCTGTGTGTTTCCCTTCAGAAATGGAGTTAAATTCCAGGCCCCGTGTCTTCCTACAAGCAAGACATCATTTCAGGTAAGCGCAGTTACTTTTCAGCTTAAATGAATATAAATCGTTTATGAAGATCACACGTTTCTCACTCTTAAATGAAAAGCATTGGATGTTAGATGACTTGTGGTTTTTATCAGTTTCAGAAGCAGAGTTGAACTAGCAGTGGTCCGTATGTGTAGGAAACACCGTTCTTTTGTTCTGAGCACACTCAAGTATCCTGCTCTATTAGAGACTCTAGAAACAAGAGCGTGCTTCTTCCTAAACGCAGAGTGTATTTTGTTGTGAGAAATGGGCTTGTGTTTCCCTTCAGAAATGGAGTTAAATCCCAGGCTCTGTGTCTTCCTACAAGCAAGACATCTTTTCAAGTAAACTCAGTGACTTTTCAGCTCAAAGGGAGCTACATCGTTCACGAAACTCACACGTTGCTCGCTCTTAACTTGAAAGCATTGCATGTTAATGGAACTGTGGTTTGTATCAGTTTCAGAAGAAGAGATGACCTAGATATAATCCGTATGTGTAGGAAACACCATTATTTGTTGTGACCACAGTCACGTTTCCTGCTATATTAGAGACACTTAGAAAGCAAGAGCTTGCTTCTTGCTCTAAAGCAGAGTGTTTTTAATGGATGAGAACTGTGCTGTGTGTTTCACTTCAGAAATGGAGTTAAATCCCAGGCTCCGTGTCTTCCTACAAGCAAGACATGTTTTCAAGTAAACTCAGTCACTTTTCAGCTCAAAGGAAGCTACATCGTTCACGAAGCTCACCCGTTTCTTGCTCTTAATAGTAAAGCATTGGATGTTAGAGGACCTGTGGTTTGTATCAGTTTTAGAAGCAGAGGTGAACTAGCAATGGTCTATATGTATAGGAGACACCGTTATTTTGTTCTGAGCACACTCAAGTTTCCTGCTCATTTAGAGACTCTAGAAAGCAAGAGCATACTTCTTGCTCTATAGCACAGTGTTTTTCATGGATGAGAACTGTGCTGTGTGTTTCCCTTCAGAAATGGAGTAAATCCCAGGCTCTGTGTCTTCCTACAAGCAAGACATCTTTTCAAGTAAACTCAGTCACTTTTAAGCTCATAGGAAGCTACATGGTTCACGAAGCTCACACGTTTCTCGCTCTTAATGTGAAAGCACTGCATGTTAATGGAACTGTGGTTTGTATCAGTTTCACAAGAAGAGTTGACCTAGATATGGTCCGTATGTGTAGGAAACACTGTTCTTTGGTTCTGAGTACCCTCAAGTTTTAGGCTCTTTTAGAGACTCTAGAAAGCAAGAGCATGCTTCTTGCTCTAAAGCAGAGTGTTTTTCATGGAAGAGAACTGTGGGGTGTTTCCCTTCAGAAATGGAGTTAAATCCGAGGCTCTCTGTCTTCCTACAAGCAAGACGTCTTTTCAAGTAAACTCAGTCACTTTTCAGCTCAAAGGAAGCTACATTGTTCACAAAGCTAACACTTTTCTCGCTCTTAACTTGAAAGCATTGCATGTTAATGGAACTGTGGTTTGTATCAGTTTGAGCAGAAGAGTTGACCTAGATAAGGTCCATATGTGTAGGAAACACCGTTATTTTGTTCTGAACACAGTCACGTTTCCTGCTGTATTAGAGACACTTAGAAAGAAATAGAGTGCTTCTTGCTCTAAAGTAGAGTGTGTTTCATGGAAGAGAACTGTGCTGTGTGTTCCTCTTCAGAAATGGAGTTAAATTCCAAGCGCCGTGTCTTCCTACAAGCAAGATATCATTTCAGGTTAACGCAGTCACTTTTCAGCTCAAATGAATATAAATCATTTAAGAAGCTCACACGTTTCCCACTCTTAACAGAAAAGCATTGGATGTTAGATGACTTGTGGTTTGTATCAGTTTCAGAAGGAGAGTTGAACTAGCTATGGTCCGTTTGTGTAGGACACACCGTTATTTTGTTCTGAGCTCACTCTCGTTCCTGCTCTATTAGAGACACTAGAAAGCAAGAGCATGAATCGTGCTCTAAAGCAGAGTGTGTTTCATGGATGAGAACTGTGCTGTGTATTTCCCTTCAGAAATGGAGTTAAATCCCAGGCTTTGTATATTCCTACAAGCAAGACTTCATTTCACGTAAACTAAGGCACCTTTCTGCTCAAACAAAGCTACATCGTTCACGAAGCTCACACATTACTTGCTCTTAAGTGTAAAGCATTGGATGTTAGAGGACCTGTGGTTTGTATCAGTTGCAGAAAAAGAGTTGACCTAGATATTGTCCGTATGTGTAGGAAACACCGTTATTTTATTCTGAGCTCACTCACGTTTCCTGCTCTATTAGAGACTCTGGAAAGCAAGAGATTGCTTCGTGCTCTAAAGCAGAGTGTGTTTCATGGATGAGAACTGTGCTGTGTGTTTCCCATCAGAAATGGAGTTAAATCACAGGCTCTGTATCTTCCTACAAGCAAGCCATCTTTTCAAGTAAACTCAGTCACTTTGCAGCTCAAAGGAAGCTACATCGTTCACGAAGCTCACACGTTTCTCGCTCTTAACTTGAAAGCATTGCATGTTAATGGAACTGTGCTTTGTATCAGTTGCAGAAAAAGAGTTGACCTAGATATGGTCCGTATTTGTAGGAAACACCGTTATTTTTTCAGAACACAGTCATTTTTCCAGCTGTATTAGAGAAACTTAGAAAGCAAGAGCGTGCTTCTTGCTCTAAAGCAGAGTGTGTTTCATGGATGAGAACTCTGCTGTGTGTTTCCCTTCAGAAATGGAGTTAAATTCCAGGCCCCGTGTCTTCCTACAAGCAAGACATCATTTCAGGTAAGCGCAGTTACTTTTCAGCTTAAATGAATATAAATCGTTTATGAAGAGCACACGTTTCTCACTCTTAAATGAAAAGCATTGGATGTTAGATGACTTGTGGTTTTTATCAGTTTCAGAAGCAGAGTTGAACTAGCAGTGGTCCGTATGTGTAGGAAACACCGTTCTTTTGTTCTGAGCACACTCAAGTATCCTGCTCTATTAGAGACTATAGAAACAAGAGCGTGCTTCTTCCTAAACGCAGAGTGTGTTTTGTTGTGAGAAATGGGCTTGTGTTTCCCTTCAGAAATGGAGTTAAATCCCAGGCTCTGTGTCTTCCTACAAGCAAGACATCTTTTCAAGTAAACTCAGTGACTTTTCAGCTCAAAGGGAGCTACATCGTTCACGAAACTCACACGTTGCTCGCTCTTAACTTGAAAGCATTGCATGTTAATGGAACTGTGGTTTGTATCAGTTTCAGAAGAAGAGATGACCTAGATATAATCCGTATGTGTAGGAAACACCATTATTTGTTGTGACCACAGTCACGTTTCCTGCTATATTAGAGACACTTAGAAAGCAAGAGCTTGCTTCTTGCTCTAAAGCAGAGTGTTTTTAATGGATGAGAACTGTGCTGTGTGTTTCACTTCAGAAATGGAGTTAAATCCCAGGCTCCGTGTCTTCCTACAAGCAAGACATGTTTTCAAGTAAACTCAGTCACTTTTCAGCTCAAAGGAAGCTACATCGTTCACGAAGCTCACCCGTTTCTTGCTCTTAATAGTAAAGCATTGGATGTTAGAGGACCTGTGGTTTGTATCAGTTTTAGAAGCAGAGGTGAACTAGCAATGGTCTATATGTATAGGAGACACCGTTATTTTGTTCTGAGCACACTCAAGTTTCCTGCTCATTTAGAGACTCTAGAAAGCAAGAGCATACTTCTTGCTCTATAGCAGAGTGTTTTTCATGGATGAGAACTGTGCTGTGTGTTTCCCTTCAGAAATGGAGTAAATCCCAGGCTCTGTGTCTTCCTACAAGCAAGACATCTTTTCAAGTAAACTCAGTCACTTTTAAGCTCATAGGAAGCTACATGGTTCACGAAGCTCACACGTTTCTCGCTCTTAATGTGAAAGCACTGCATGTTAATGGAACTGTGGTTTGTATCAGTTTCACAAGAAGAGTTGACCTAGATATGGTCCGTATGTGGAGGAAACACTGTTCTTTGGTTCTGAGTACCCTCAAGTTTTAGGCTCTTTTAGAGACTCTAGAAAGCAAGAGCATGCTTCTTGCTCTAAAGCAGAGTGTTTTTCATGGAAGAGAACTGTGGGGTGTTTCCCTTCAGAAATGGAGTTAAATCCGAGGCTCTCTGTCTTCCTACAAGCAAGACGTCTTTTCAAGTAAACTCAGTCACTTTTCAGCTCAAAGGAAGCTACATTGTTCACAAAGCTCACACTTTTCTCGCTCTTAACTTGAAAGCATTGCATGTTAATGGAACTGTGGTTTGTATCAGTTTGAGCAGAAGAGTTGACCTAGATATGGTGCGTATGTGTAGGAAACACCGTTATTTTGTTCTGACCACAGTCACGTTTCCTGCTGTATTAGAGACACTTAGAAAGCAAGAGCGTGCTTCTTGCTCCAAAGTAGAGTGTGTTTCATGGATGAGAACTGTGCTGTGTGTTTCCCTTCAGAAATGGAGTTAAATTCCAGGCCCCGTGTCTTCCTGCAAGCAAGACATCATTTCAGGTAAACGCAGTCACTTTTCAGCTGTAATGAATATAAATTGTTTACAAAGCTCACACGTTTCTCGCTCTTAACAGAAAATCATTGGATGTTAGATGACTTGTGGTTTGTATCAGTTTCAGAAGCAGAGTTGAACTAGCTATGGTCCGTATGTGTAGGATACACCGTTCTTTTGTTCTGAGCTCACTCACGTTTCCTGCTCTATTAGAGACTCTAGAAAGCTAGAGTATGCTTCGTGCTCTAAAGCAGAGTGTTTTTCATGGATGAGAACTGTGCTGTGTGTTTCCCTTCAGAAATGGAGTTAAATCCCAGGCTCTGTGTCTTCCTACATGCAAGACATCTTTTCAAGTAAACTCAGTCACTTTTCAGCACAAAGGAAGCTACACCGTGCAAGAAGCTCACACGTTTCTCGCTCTTAACTTGAAAGCATTGCATGTTAATGGAACTGTGGTTTGTATCAGTTTCAGAAGAAGAGTTGACCTAGATATGGTCCATATGTGTAGGAAACACCGTTATTTTGTTCTGACCACAGTCACGTTTCCTGCTGTATTAGAGACACTTAGAAAGAAATAGAGTGCTTCTTGCTCTAAAGTAGAGTGTGTTTCATGGAAGAGAACTGTGCTGTGTGTTCCTCTTCAGAAATGGAGTTAAATTCCAAGCGCCGTGTCTTCCTACAAGCAAGATATCATTTCAGGTTAACGCAGTCACTTTTCAGCTCAAATGAATATAAATCATTTAAGAAGCTCACACGTTTCCCGCTCTTAACAGAAAAGCATTGGATGTTAGATGACTTGTGGTTTGTATCAGTTTCAGAAGGAGAGTTGAACTAGCTATGGTCCGTTTGTGTAGGATACACCGTTCTTTTGTTCTGAGCTCACTCACGTTTCCTGCTCTATTAGAGACTCTAGAAAGCAAGAGTATGCTTCGTGCTCTAAAGCAGAGTGTTTTTCATGGATGAGAACTGTGCTGTGTGTTTCCCTTCACAAATGGAGTTAAATCCCAGGCTCTGTGTCTTCCTACAAGCAAGACATCTTTTCAAGTAAACTCTGTCACTTTTAAGCTCATAGGAAGCTACACCTTGCAAGAAGCTCACACGTTTCTCGCTCTTAACTTGAAAGCATTGCATGTTAATGGAACTGTGGTTTGTATCAGTTTCAGAAGAAGAGTTGACCTAGATATGGTCCATATGTGTAGGAAACACCGTTATTTTGTTCTGACCACAGTCACGTTTCCTGCTATATTAGAGACACTTAGAAAGCAAGAGCTTGCTTCTTGCTCTAAAGCAGAGTGTTTTTAATGGATGAGAACTGTGCTGTGTGTTTCACTTCAGAAATGGAGTTAAATCCCAGGCTCCGTGTCTTCCTACAAGCAAGACATGTTTTCAAGTAAACTCAGTCACTTTTCAGCTCAAAGGAAGCTACATCGTTCACGAAGCTCACCCGTTTCTTGCTCTTAATAGTAAAGCATTGGATGTTAGAGGACCTGTGGTTTGTATCAGTTTTAGAAGCAGAGTTGAACTAGCAATGGTCTATATGTATAGGAGACACCGTTATTTTGTTCTGAGCACACTCAAGTTTCCTGCTCATTTAGAGACTCTAGAAAGCAAGAGCATACTTCTTGCTCTATAGCAGAGTGTTTTTCATGGATGAGAACTGTGCTGTGTGTTTCCCTTCAGAAATGGAGTAAATCCCAGGCTCTGTGTCTTCCTACAAGCAAGACATCTTTTGAAATAAACTCAGTCACTTTTAAGCTCATAGGAAGCTACATGGTTCACGAAGCTCACACGTTTCTCGCTCTTAATGTGAAAGCACTGCATGTTAATGGAACTGTGGTTTGTATCAGTTTCACAAGAAGAGTTGACCTAGATATGGTCCGTATGTGTAGGAAACACTGTTCTTTGGTTCTGAGTACCCTCAAGTTTTAGGCTCTTTTAGAGACTCTAGAAAGCAAGAGCATGCTTCTTGCTCTAAAGCAGAGTGTTTTTCATGGAAGAGAACTGTGGGGTGTTTCCCTTCAGAAATGGAGTTAAATCCGAGGCTCTCTGTCTTCCTACAAGCAAGACGTCTTTTCAAGTAAACTCAGTCACTTTTCAGCTCAAAGGAAGCTACATTGTTCACAAAGCTCACACTTTTCTCGCTCTTAACTTGAAAGCATTGCATGTTAATGGAACTGTGGTTTGTATCAGTTTGAGCAGAAGAGTTGACCTAGATATGGTGCGTATGTGTAGGAAACACCGTTATTTTGTTCTGACCACAGTCACGTTTCCTGCTGTATTAGAGACACTTAGAAAGCAAGAGCGTGCTTCTTGCTCCAAAGTAGAGGGTGTTTCATGGATGAGAACTGTGCTGTGTGTTTCCCTTCAGAAATGGAGTTAAATTCCAGGCCCCGTGTCTTCCTGCAAGCAAGACATCATTTCAGGTAAACGGAGTCACTTTTCAGCTGTAATGAATATAAATTGTTTACAAAGCTCACACGTTTCTCGCTCTTAACAGAAAATCATTGGATGTTAGATGACTTGTGGTTTGTATCAGTTTCAGAAGCAGAGTTGAACTAGCTATGGTCCGTATGTGTAGGATACACCGTTCTTTTGTTCTGAGCTCACTCACGTTTCCTGCTCTATTAGAGACTCTAGAAAGCAAGAGTATGCTTCGTGCTCTAAAGCAGAGTGTTTTTCATGGATGAGAACTGTGCTGTGTGTTTCCCTTCAGAAATGGAGTTAAATCCAAGGCTCTGTGTCTTCCTACATGCAAGACATCTTTTCAAGTAAACTCAGTCACTTTTCAGCACAAAGGAAGCTACACCGTGCAAGAAGCTCACACGTTTCTCGCTCTTAACTTGAAAGCATTGCATGTTAATGGAACTGTGGTTTGTATCAGTTTCAGAAGAAGAGTTGACCTAGATATGGTCCATATGTGTAGGAAACACCGTTATTTTGTTCTGACCACAGTCACGTTTCCTGCTGTATTAGAGACACTTAGAAAGAAATAGAGTGCTTCTTGCTCTAAAGTAGAGTGTGTTTCATGGAAGAGAACTGTGCTGTGTGTTCCTCTTCAGAAATGGAGTTAAATTCCAAGCGCCGTGTCTTCCTACAAGCAAGATATCATTTCAGGTTAACGCAGTCACTTTTCAGCTCAAATGAATATAAATCATTTAAGAAGCTCACACGTTTCCCGCTCTTAACAGAAAAGCATTGGATGTTAGATGACTTGTGGTTTGTATCAGTTTCAGAAGGAGAGTTGAACTAGCTATGGTCCGTTTGTGTAGGACACACCGTTATTTTGTTCTGAGCTCACTCTCGTTCCTGCTCTATTAGAGACACTAGAAAGCAAGAGCATGAATCGTGCTCTAAAGCACAGTGTGTTTCATGGATGAGAACTGTGCTGTGTATTTCCCTTCAGAAATGGAGTTAAATCCCAGGCTTTGTATATTCCTACAAGCAAGACTTCATTTCACGTAAACTAAGGCACCTTTCTGCTCAAACAAAGCTACATCGTTCACGAAGCTCACACATTACTTGCTCTTAAGTGTAAAGCATTGGATGTTAGAGGACCTGTGGTTTGTATCAGTTGCAGAAAAAGAGTTGACCTAGATATTGTCCGTATGTGTAGGAAACACCGTTATTTTATTCTGAGCTCACTCACGTTTCCTGCTCTATTAGAGACTCTGGAAAGCAAGAGATTGCTTCGTGCTCTAAAGCAGAGTGTGTTTCATGGATGAGAACTGTGCTGTGTGTTTCCCATCAGAAATGGAGTTAAATCACAGGCTCTGTATCTTCCTACAAGCAAGCCATCTTTTCAAGTAAACTCAGTCACTTTGCAGCTCAAAGGAAGCTACATCGTTCACGAAGCTCACACGTTTCTCGCTCTTAACTTGAAAGCATTGCATGTTAATGGAACTGTGCTTTGTATCAGTTGCAGAAAAAGAGTTGACCTAGATATGGTCCGTATTTGTAGGAAACACCGTTATTTTTTCTGAACACAGTCATTTTTCCAGCTGTATTAGAGAAACTTAGAAAGCAAGAGCGTGCTTCTTGCTCTAAAGCAGAGTGTGTTTCATGGATGAGAACTGTGCTGTGTGTTTCCCTTCAGAAATGGAGTTAAATTCCAGGCCCCGTGTCTTCCTACAAGCAAGACATCATTTCAGGTAAGCGCAGTTACTTTTCAGCTTAAATGAATATAAATCGTTTATGAAGAGCACACGTTTCTCACTCTTAAATGAAAAGCATTGGATGTTAGATGACTTGTGGTTTTTATCAGTTTCAGAAGCAGAGTTGAACTAGCAGTGGTCCGTATGTGTAGGAAACACCGTTCTTTTGTTCTGAGCACACTCAAGTATCCTGCTCTATTAGAGACTCTAGAAAGCAAGAGCGTGCTTCTTCCTAAACGCAGAGTGTGTTTTGTTGTGAGAAATGGGCTTGTGTTTCCCTTCAGAAATGGAGTTAAATCCCAGGCTCCGTGTCTTCCTACAAGCAAGACATCTTTTCAAGTAAACTCAGTGACTTTTCAGCTCAAAGGGAGCTACATCGTTCACGAAACTCACACGTTGCTCGCTCTTAACTAGAAAGCATTGCATTTAATGGAACTGTGGTTTGTATCAGTTTCAGAAGAAGAGATGACCTAGATATAATCCGTATGTGTAGGAAACACCATTATTTGTTGTGACCACAGTCACGTTTCCTGCTATATTAGAGACACTTAGAAAGCAAGAGCTTGCTTCTTGCTCTAAAGCAGAGTGTTTTTAATGGATGAGAACTGTGCTGTGTGTTTCACTTCAGAAATGGAGTTAAATCCCAGGCTCCGTGTCTTCCTACAAGCAAGACATGTTTTCAAGTAAACTCAGTCACTTTTCAGCTCAAAGGAAGCTACATCGTTCACAAAGCTCACCCGTTTCTTGCTCTTAATAGTAAAGCATTGGATGGTAGAGGACCTGTGGTTTGTATCAGTTTTAGAAGCAGAGGTGAACTAGCAATGGTCTATATGTATAGGAGACACCGTTATTTTGTTCTGAGCACACTCAAGTTTCCTGCTCATTTAGAGACTCTAGAAAGCAAGAGCATACTTCTTGCTCTATAGCAGAGTGTTTTTCATGGATGAGAACTGTGCTGTGTGTTTCCCTTCAGAAATGGAGTAAATCCCAGGCTCTGTGTCTTCCTACAAGCAAGACATCTTTTCAAGTAAACTCAGTCACTTTTAAGCTCATAGGAAGCTACATGGTTCACGAAGCTCACACGTTTCTCGCTCTTAACAGAAAATCATTGGATGTTAGATGACTTGTGGTTTGTATCAGTTTCAGAAGCAGAGTTGAACTAGCTATAGTCCGTATGTGTAGGATACACCGTTCTTTTGTTCTGAGCTCACTCACGTTTCCTGCTCTATTAGAGACTCTAGAAAGCTAGAGTATGCTTCGTGCTCTAAAGCAGAGTGTTTTTCATGGATGAGAACTGTGCTGTGTGTTTCCCTTCAGAAATGGAGTTAAATCCCAGGCTCTGTGTCTTCCTACATGCAAGACATCTTTTCAAGTAAACTCAGTCACTTTTCAGCACAAAGGAAGCTACACCGTGCAAGAAGCTCACACGTTTCTCGCTCTTAACTTGAAAGCATTGCATGTTAATGGAACTGTGGTTTGTATCAGTTTCAGAAGAAGAGTTGACCTAGATATGGTCCATATGTGTAGGAAACACCGTTATTTTGTTCTGACCACAGTCACGTTTCCTGCTGTATTAGAGACACTTAGAAAGAAATAGAGTGCTTCTTGCTCTAAAGTAGAGTGTGTTTCATGGAAGAGAACTGTGCTGTGTGTTCCTCTTCAGAAATGGAGTTAAATTCCAAGCGCCGTGTCTTCCTACAAGCAAGATATCATTTCAGGTTAACGCAGTCACTTTTCAGCTCAAATGAATATAAATCATTTAAGAAGCTCACACGTTTCCCGCTCTTAACAGAAAAGCATTGGATGTTAGATGACTTGTGGTTTGTATCAGTTTCAGAAGGAGAGTTGAACTAGCTATGGTCCGTTTGTGTAGGACACACCGTTATTTTGTTCTGAGCTCACTCTCGTTCCTGCTCTATTAGAGACACTAGAAAGCAAGAGCATGAATCGTGCTCTAAAGCAGAGTGTGTTTCATGGATGAGAACTGTGCTGTGTATTTCCCTTCAGAAATGGAGTTAAATCCCAGGCTTTGTATATTCCTACAAGCAAGACTTCATTTCACGTAAACTAAGGCACCTTTCTGCTCAAACAAAGCTACATCGTTCACGAAGCTCACACATTACTTGCTCTTAAGTGTAAAGCATTGGATGTTAGAGGACCTGTGGTTTGTATCAGTTGCAGAAAAAGAGTTGACCTAGATATTGTCCGTATGTGTAGGAAACACCGTTATTTTATTCTGAGCTCACTCACGTTTCCTGCTCTATTAGAGACTCTGGAAAGCAAGAGATTGCTTCGTGCTCTAAAGCAGAGTGTGTTTCATGGATGAGAACTGTGCTGTGTGTTTCCCATCAGAAATGGAGTTAAATCACAGGCTCTGTATCTTCCTACAAGCAAGCCATCTTTTCAAGTAAACTCAGTCACTTTGCAGCTCAAAGGAAGCTACATCGTTCACGAAGCTCACACGTTTCTCGCTCTTAACTTGAAAGCATTGCATGTTAATGGAACTGTGCTTTGTATCAGTTGCAGAAAAAGAGTTGACCTAGATATGGTCCGTATTTGTAGGAAACACCGTTATTTTTTCTGAACACAGTCATTTTTCCAGCTGTATTAGAGAAACTTAGAAAGCAAGAGCGTGCTTCTTGCTCTAAAGCAGAGTGTGTTTCATGGATGAGAACTGTGCTGTGTGTTTCCCTTCAGAAATGGAGTTAAATTCCAGGCCCCGTGTCTTCCTACAAGCAAGACATCATTTCAGGTAAGCGCAGTTACTTTTCAGCTTAAATGAATATAAATCGTTTATGAAGAGCACACGTTTCTCACTCTTAAATGAAAAGCATTGGATGTTAGATGACTTGTGGTTTTTATCAGTTTCAGAAGCAGAGTTGAACTAGCAGTGGTCCGTATGTGTAGGAAACACCGTTCTTTTGTTCTGAGCACACTCAAGTATCCTGCTCTATTAGAGACTCTAGAAAGCAAGAGCGTGCTTCTTCCTAAACGCAGAGTGTGTTTTGTTGTGAGAAATGGGCTTGTGTTTCCCTTCAGAAATGGAGTTAAATCCCAGGCTCCGTGTCTTCCTACAAGCAAGACATCTTTTCAAGTAAACTCAGTGACTTTTCAGCTCAAAGGGAGCTACATCGTTCACGAAACTCACACGTTGCTCGCTCTTAACTAGAAAGCATTGCATGTTAATGGAACTGTGGTTTGTATCAGTTTCAGAAGAAGAGATGACCTAGATATAATCCGTATGTGTAGGAAACACCATTATTTGTTGTGACCACAGTCATGTTTCCTGCTATATTAGAGACACTTAGAAAGCAAGAGCTTGCTTCTTGCTCTAAAGCAGAGTGTTTTTAATGGATGAGAACTGTGCTGTGTGTTTCACTTCAGAAATGGAGTTAAATCCCAGGCTCCGTGTCTTCCTACAAGCAAGACATGTTTTCAAGTAAACTCAGTCACTTTTCAGCTCAAAGGAAGCTACATCGTTCACAAAGCTCACCCGTTTCTTGCTCTTAATAGTAAAGCATTGGATGGTAGAGGACCTGTGGTTTGTATCAGTTTTAGAAGCAGAGGTGAACTAGCAATGGTCTATATGTATAGGAGACACCGTTATTTTGTTCTGAGCACACTCAAGTTTCCTGCTCATTTAGAGACTCTAGAAAGCAAGAGCATACTTCTTGCTCTAAAGCAGAGTGTTTTTCATGGAAGAGAACTGTGGGGTGTTTCCCTTCAGAAATGGAGTTAAATCCGAGGCTCTCTGTCTTCCTACAAGCAAGACGTCTTTTCAAGTAAACTCAGTCAATTTTCAGCTCAAAGGAAGCTACATTGTTCACAAAGCTCACACTTTTCTCGCTCTTAACTTGAAAGCATTGCATGTTAATGGAACTGTGGTTTGTATCAGTTTGAGCAGAAGAGTTGACCTAGATATGGTGCGTATGTGTAGGAAACACCGTTATTTTGTTCTGACCACAGTCACGTTTCCTGCTGTATTAGAGACACTTAGAAAGCAAGAGCGTGCTTCTTGCTCCAAAGTAGAGTGTGTTTCATGGATGAGAACTGTGCTGTGTGTTTCCCTTCAGAAATGGAGTTAAATTCCAGGCCCCGTGTCTTCCTGCAAGCAAGACATCATTTCAGGTAAACGCAGTCACTTTTCAGCTGTAATGAATATAAATTGTTTACAAAGCTCACACGTTTCTCGCTGTCAACAGAAAATCATTGGATGTTAGATGACTTGTGGTTTGTATCAGTTTCAGAAGCAGAGTTGAACTAGCTATGGTCCGTTTGTGTAGGACACACCGTTATTTTGTTCTGAGCTCACTCTCGTTCCTGCTCTATTAGAGACACTAGAAAGCAAGAGCATGAATCGTGCTCTAAAGCACAGTGTGTTTCATGGATGAGAACTGTGCTGTGTGTTTCCCTTCAGAAATGGAGTTAAATCCCAGGCTCTGTGTCTTCCTACATGCAAGACATCTTTTCAAGTAAACTCAGTCACTTTTCAGCTCAAAGGAAGCTACACCTTGCAAGAAGCTCACACGTTTCTCGCTCTTAACTTGAAAGCATTGCATGTTAATGGAACTGTGGTTTGTATCAGTTTCAGAAGAAGAGTTGACCTAGATATGGTCCATATGTGTAGGAAACACCGTTATTTTGTTCTGACCACAGTCACGTTTCCTGCTGTATTAGAGACACTTAGAAAGAAATAGAGTGCTTCTTGCTCTAAAGTAGAGTGTGTTTCATGGAAGAGAACTGTGCTGTGTGTTCCTCTTCAGAAATGGAGTTAAATTCCAAGCGCCGTGTCTTCCTACAAGCAAGATATCATTTCAGGTTAACGCAGTCACTTTTCAGCTCAAATGAATATAAATCATTTAAGAAGCTCACACGTTTCCCGCTCTTAACAGAAAAGTATTGGATGTTAGATGACTTGTGGTTTGTATCAGTTTCAGAAGGAGAGTTGAACTAGCTATGGTCCGTTTGTGTAGGACACACCGTTATTTTGTTCTGAGCTCACTCTCGTTCCTGCTCTATTAGAGACACTAGAAAGCAAGAGCATGAATCGTGCTCTAAAGCACAGTGTGTTTCATGGATGAGAACTGTGCTGTGTATTTCCCTTCAGAAATGGAGTTAAATCCCAGGCTTTGTATATTCCTACAAGCAAGACTTCATTTCACGTAAACTAAGGCACCTTTCTGCTCAAACAAAGCTACATCGTTCACGAAGCTCACACATTACTTGCTCTTAAGTGTAAAGCATTGGATGTTAGAGGACCTGTGGTTTGTATCAGTTGCAGAAAAAGAGTTGACCTAGATACGGTCCGTATGTGTAGGAAACACCGTTATTTTGTTCTGAGCTCACTCACGTTTCCTGCTCTGTTAGAGACTCTGGAAAGCAAGAGATTGCTTCGTGCTCTAAAGCAGAGTGTGTTTCATGGATGAGAACTGTGCTGTATGTTTCCCATCAGAAATGGAGTTAAATCACAAGCTCTGTATCTTCCTACAAGCAAGCCATCTTTTCAAGTAAACTCAGTGACTTTTCAGCTCAAAGGGAGCTACATCGTTCACGAAACTCACACGTTGCTCGCTCTTAACTTGAAAGCATTGCATGTTAATGGAACTGTGGTTTTTATCAGTTTCAGAAGAAGAGATGACCTAGATATAATCCGTATGTGTAGGAAAAACCATTATTTGGTGTGACCACAGTCACGTTTCCTGCTATATTAGAGACACTTAGAAAGCAAGAGCTTGCTTCTTGCTCTAAAGCAGAGTGTTTTTAATGGATGAGAACTGTGCTGTGTGTTTCACTTCAGAAATGGAGTTAAATCCCAGACTCCGTGTCTTCCTACAAGCAAGACTTGTTTTCAAGTAAACTCAGTCACTTTTCAGCTCAAAGGAAGCTACATCGTTCACGAAGCTCACCCGTTTCTTGCTCTTAATAGTAAAGCATTGGATGGTAGAGGACCTGTGGTTTGTATCAGTTTTAGAAGCAGGGTTGAACTAGCAATGGTCTATATGTATAGGAGACACCGTTATTTTGTTCTGAGCACACTCAAGTTTCCTGCTCATTTAGAGACTCTAGAAAGCAAGAGCATACTTCTTGCTCTATAGCAGAGTGTTTTTCATGGATGAGAACTGTGCTGTGTGTTTCCCTTCAGAAATGGAGTAAATCCCAGGCTCTGTGTCTTCCTACAAGCAAGACATCTTTTCAAGTAAACTCAGTCACTTTGAAGCTCATAGGAAGCTACATGGTTCACGAAGCTCACACGTTTCTCGCTCTTAATGTGAAAGCACTGCATGTTAATGGAACTGTGGTTTGTATCAGTTTCACAAGAAGAGTTGACCTAGATATGGTCCGTATGTGTAGGAAACATTGTTCTTTGGTTCTGAGTACCCTCAAGTTTTAGGCTCTTTTAGAGACTCTAGAAAGCAAGAGCATGCTTCTTGCTCTAAAGCAGAGTGTTTTTCATGGAAGAGAACTGTGGGGTGTTTCCCTTCAGAAATGGAGTTAAATCCGAGGCTCTCTGTCTTCCTACATGCAAGACGTCTTTTCAAGTAAACTCAGTCACTTTTCAGCTTAAAGGAAGCTACATCGTTCACGAAGCTCACACTTTTCTCGCTCTTAACTTGAAAGCATTGTATGTTAATGGAACTGTGGTTTGTATCAGTTTGAGCAGAAGAGTTGACCTAGATATGGTGCGTATGTGTAGGAAACACCGTTATTTTGTTCTGACCACAGTCACGTTTCCTGCTGTATTAAAGACCCTTAGAAAGCAAGAGCGTGCTTCTTGCTCCAAAGTAGAGTGTGTTTCATGGATGAGAACTGTGCTGTGTGTTTCCCTTCAGAAATGGAGTTAAATTCCGGGCCCCGTGTCTTCCTGCAAGCAAGACATCATTTCAGGTAAACGCAGTCACTTTTCAGCTGTAATGAATACAAATTGTTTACAAAGCTCACACGTTTCTCGCTGTCAACAGAAAATCATTGGATGTTAGATGACTTGTGGTTTGTATCAGTTTCAGAAGCAGATTTGAACTAGCTATGGTCCGTATGTGTAGGATACACCGTTCTTTTGTTCTGAGCTCACTCACGTTTCCTGCTATATTAGATACTCTAGAAAGCAAGAGTATGCTTCGTGCTCTAAAGCAGAGTGTTTTTCATGGATGAGAACTGTGCTGTGTGTTTCCCTTCAGAAATGGAGTTAAATCCCAGGCTCTGTGTCTTCCTACATGCAAGACATCTTTTCAATTAAACTCAGTCACTTTTCAGCTCAAAGGAAGCTACACCGTGCAAGAAGCTCACACGTTTCTCGCTCTTAACTTGAAAGCATTGCATGTTAATGGAACTGTGGTTTGTATCAGTTTCAGAAGAAGAGATGACCTAGATATAATCCGTATGTGTAGGAAACACCATTATTTGTTGTGACCACAGTCATGTTTCCTGCTATATTAGAGACACTTAGAAAGCAAGAGCTTGCTTCTTGCTCTAAAGCAGAGTGTTTTTAATGGATGAGAACTGTGCTGTGTGTTTCACTTCAGAAATGGAGTTAAATCCCAGGCTCCGTGTCTTCCTACAAGCAAGACATGTTTTCAAGTAAACTCAGTCACTTTTCAGCTCAAAGGAAGCTACATCGTTCACGAAGCTCACCCGTTTCTTGCTCTTAATTGTAAAGCATTGGATGTTAGAGGACCTGTGGTTTGTATCAGTTTTAGAAGCACAGTTGAACTAGCAATGGTCTATATGTATAGGAGACACCGTTATTTTGTTCTGAGCACACTCAAGTTTCCTGCTCATTTAGAGACTCTAGAAAGCAAGAGCATACTTCTTGCTCTATAGCAGAGTGTTTTCCATGGATGAGAACTGTGCTGTGTGTTTCCCTTCAGAAATGGAGTAAATCCCAGGCTCTGTGTCTTCCTACAAGCAAGACATCTTTTCAAGTAAACTCAGTCACTTTTAAGCTCATAGGAAGCTACATGGTTCACGAAGCTCACACGTTTCTCGCTCTTAATGTGAAAGCACTGCATGTTAATGGAACTGTGGTTTGTATCAGTTTCACAAGAAGAGTTGACCTAGATATGGTCCGTATGTGTAGGAAACACTGTTCTTTGGTTCTGAGTACCCTCAAGTTTTAGGTTCTTTTAGAGACTCTAGAAAGCAAGTGCATGCTTCTTGCTCTAAAGCAGAGTGTTTTTCATGGAAGAGAACTGTGGGGTGTTTCCCTTCAGAAATGGAGTTAAATCCGAGGCTCTCTGTCTTCCTACAAGCAAGACGTCTTTTCAAGTAAACTCAGTCACTTTTCAGCTCAAAGGAAGCTACACCGTGCAGGAAGCTCACACGTTTCTCGCTCTTAACTTGAAAGCATTGCATGTTAATGGAACTGTGGTTTGTATCAGTTTCAGAAGAAGAGTTGACCTAGATATGGTCCATATGTGTAGGAAACACCGTTATTTTGTTCTGAACACAGTCACGTTTCCTGCTGTATTAGAGACACTTAGAAAGAAATAGAGTGCTTCTTGCTCTAAAGTAGAGTGTGTTTCATGGAAGAGAACTGTGCTGTGTGTTCCTCTTCAGAAATGGAGTTAAATTCCAAGCGCCGTGTCTTCCTACAAGCAAGATATCATTTCAGGTTAACGCAGTCACTTTTCAGCTCAAATGAATATAAATCATTTAAGAAGCTCACACGTTTCCCCCTCTTAACAGAAAAGCATTGGATGTTAGATGACTTGTGGTTTGTATCAGTTTCAGAAGGAGAGTTGAACTAGCTATGGTCCGTTTGTGTAGGACACACCGTTATTTTGTTCTGAGCTCACTCTCGTTCCTGCTCTATTAGAGACACTAGAAAGCAAGAGCATGAATCGTGCTCTAAAGCAGAGTGTGTTTCATGGATGAGAACTGTGCTGTGTATTTCCCTTCAGAAATGGAGTTAAATCCCAGGCTTTGTATATTCCTACAAGCAAGACTTCATTTCACGTAAACTAAGGCACCTTTCTGCTCAAACAAAGCTACATCGTTCACGAAGCTCACACATTACTTGCTCTTAAGTGTAAAGCATTGGATGTTAGAGGACCTGTGGTTTGTATCAGTTGCAGAAAAAGATTTGACCTAGATATTGTCCGTATGTGTAGGAAACACCGTTATTTTATTCTGAGCTCACTCACGTTTCCTGCTCTATTAGAGACTCTGGAAAGCAAGAGATTGCTTCGTGCTCTAAAGCAGAGTGTGTTTCATGGATGAGAACTGTGCTGTGTGTTTCCCATCAGAAATGGAGTTAAATCACAGGCTCTGTATCTTCCTACAAGCAAGCCATCTTTTCAAGTAAACTCAGTCACTTTGCAGCTCAAAGGAAGCTACATCGTTCACGAAGCTCACACGTTTCTCGCTCTTAACTTGAAAGCATTGCATGTTAATGGAACTGTGCTTTGTATCAGTTGCAGAAAAAGAGTTGACCTAGATATGGTCCGTATTTGTAGGAAACACCGTTATTTTTTCAGAACACAGTCATTTTTCCAGCTGTATTAGAGAAACTTAGAAAGCAAGAGCGTGCTTCTTGCTCTAAAGCAGAGTGTGTTTCATGGATGAGAACTGTGCTGTGTGTTTCCCTTCAGAAATGGAGTTAAATTCCAGGCCCCGTGTCTTCCTACAAGCAAGACATCATTTCAGGTAAGCGCAGTTACTTTTCAGCTTAAATGAATATAAATCGTTTATGAAGATCACACGTTTCTCACTCTTAAATGAAAAGCATTGGATGTTAGATGACTTGTGGTTTTTATCAGTTTCAGAAGCAGAGTTGAACTAGCAGTGGTCTGTATGTGTAGGAAACACCGTTCTTTTGTTCTGAGCACACTCAAGTATCCTGCTCTATTAGAGACTCCAGAAACAAGAGTGTGCTTCTTCCTAAACGCAGAGTGTGTTTTGTTGTGAGAAATGGGCTTGTGTTTCCCTTCAGAAATGGAGTTAAATCCCAGGCTCTGTGTCTTCCTACAAGCAAGACATCTTTTCAAGTAAACTCAGTGACTTTTCAGCTCAAAGGGAGCTACATCGTTCACGAAACTCACACGTTGCTCGCTCTTAACTTGAAAGCATTGCATGTTAATGGAACTGTGGTTTGTATCAGTTTCAGAAGAAGAGATGACCTAGATATAATCCGTATGTGTAGGAAACACCATTATTTGTTGTGACCACAGTCACGTTTCCTGCTATATTAGAGACACTTAGAAAGCAAGAGCTTGCTTCTTGCTCTAAAGCAGAGTGTTTTTAATGGATGAGAACTGTGCTGTGTGTTTCACTTCAGAAATGGAGTTAAATCCCAGGCTCCGTGTCTTCCTACAAGCAAGACATGTTTTCAAGTAAACTCAGTCACTTTTCAGCTCAAAGGAAGCTACATCGTTCACGAAGCTCACCCGTTTCTTGCTCTTAATAGTAAAGCATTGGATGTTAGAGGACCTGTGGTTTGTATCAGTTTTAGAAGCAGAGGTGAACTAGCAATGGTCTATATGTATAGGAGACACCGTTATTTTGTTCTGAGCACACTCAAGTTTCCTGCTCATTTAGAGACTCTAGAAAGCAAGAGCATACTTCTTGCTCTATAGCAGAGTGTTTTTCATGGATGAGAACTGTGCTGTGTGTTTCCCTTCAGAAATGGAGTAAATCCCAGGCTCTGTGTCTTCCTACAAGCAAGACATCTTTTCAAGTAAACTCAGTCACTTTTAAGCTCATTGGAAGCTACATGGTTCACGAAGCTCACACGTTTCTCGCTCTTAATGTGAAAGCACTGCATGTTAATGGAACTGTGGTTTGTATCAGTTTCACAAGAAGAGTTGACCTAGATATTGTCCGTATGTGTAGGAAACACTGTTCTTTGGTTCTGAGTACCCTCAAGTTTTAGGCTCTTTTAGAGACTCTAGAAAGCAAGAGCATGCTTCTTGCTCTAAAGCAGAGTGTTTTTCATGGAAGAGAACTGTGGGGTGTTTCCCTTCAGAAATGGAGTTAAATCCGAGGCTCTCTGTCTTCCTACAAGCAAGACGTCTTTTCAAGTAAACTCAGTCACTTTTCAGCTCAAAGGAAGCTACATTGTTCACAAAGCTCACACTTTTCTCGCTCTTAACTTGAAAGCATTGCATGTTAATGGAACTGTGGTTTGTATCAGTTTGAGCAGAAGAGTTGACCTAGATATGGTGCGTATGTGTAGGAAACACCGTTATTTTGTTCTGACCACAGTCACGTTTCCTGCTGTATTAGAGACACTTAGAAAGCAAGAGCGTGCTTCTTGCTCCAAAGTAGAGTGTGTTTCATGGATGAGAACTGTGCTGTGTGTTTCCCTTCAGAAATGGAGTTAAATTCCAGGCCCCGTGTCTTCCTGCAAGCAAGACATCATTTCAGGTAAACGCAGTCACTTTTCAGCTGTAATGAATATAAATTGTTTACAAAGCTCACACGTTTCTCGCTCTTAACAGAAAATCATTGGATGTTAGATGACTTGTGGTTTGTATCAGTTTCAGAAGCAGAGTTGAACTAGCTATGGTCCGTATGTGTAGGATACACCGTTCTTTTGTTCTGAGCTCACTCACGTTTCCTGCTCTATTAGAGACTCTAGAAAGCAAGAGTATGCTTCGTGCTCTAAAGCAGAGTGTTTTTCATGGATGAGAACTGTGCTGTGTGTTTCCCTTCAGAAATGGAGTTAAATCCCAGGCTCTGTGTCTTCCTACATGCAAGACATCTTTTCAAGTAAACTCAGTCACTTTTCAGCACAAAGGAAGCTACACCGTGCAAGAAGCTCACACGTTTCTCGCTCTTAACTTGAAAGCATTGCATGTTAATAGAACTGTGGTTTGTATCAGTTTCAGAAGAAGAGTTGACCTAGATATGGTCCATATGTGTAGGAAACACCGTTATTTTGTTCTGAACACAGTCACGTTTCCTGCTGTATTAGAGACACTTAGAAAGAAATAGAGTGCTTCTTGCTCTAAAGTAGAGTGTGTTTCATGGAAGAGAACTGTGCTGTGTGTTCCTCTTCAGAAATGGAGTTAAATTCCAAGCGCCGTGTCTTCCTACAAGCAAGATATCATTTCAGGTTAACGCAGTCACTTTTCAGCTCAAATGAATATAAATCATTTAAGAAGCTCACACGTTTCCCGCTCTTAACAGAAAAGCATTGGATGTTAGATGACTTGTGGTTTGTATCAGTTTCAGAAGGAGAGTTGAACTAGCTATGGTCCGTTTGTGTAGGACACACCGTTATTTTGTTCTGAGCTCACTCTCGTTCCTGCTCTATTAGAGACACTAGAAAGCAAGAGCATGAATCGTGCTCTAAAGCAGAGTGTGTTTCATGGATGAGAACTGTGCTGTGTATTTCCCTTCAGAAATGGAGTTAAATCCCAGGCTTTGTATATTCCTACAAGCAAGACTTCATTTCACGTAAACTAAGGCACCTTCCTGCTCAAACAAAGCTACATCGTTCACGAAGCTCACACATTACTTGCTCTTAAGTGTAAAGCATTGGATGTTAGAGGACCTGTGGTTTGTATCAGTTGCAGAAAAAGAGTTGACCTAGATATTGTCCGTATGTGTAGGAAACACCGTTATTTTATTCTGAGCTCACTCACGTTTCCTGCTCTATTAGAGACTCTGGAAAGCAAGAGATTGCTTCGTGCTCTAAAGCAGAGTGTGTTTCATGGATGAGAACTGTGCTGTGTGTTTCCCATCATAAATGGAGTTAAATCACAGGCTCTGTATCTTCCTACAAGCAAGCCATCTTTTCAAGTAAACTCAGTCACTTTGCAGCTCAAAGGAAGCTACATCGTTCACGAAGCTCACACGTTTCTCGCTCTTAACTTGAAAGCATTGCATGTTAATGGAACTGTGCTTTGTATCAGTTGCAGAAAAAGAGTTGACCTAGATATGGTCCGTATTTGTAGGAAACACCGTTATTTTTTCTGAACACAGTCATTTTTCTAGCTGTATTAGAGAAACTTAGAAAGCAAGAGCGTGCTTCTTGCTCTAAAGCAGAGTGTGTTTCATGGATGAGAACTGTGCTGTGTGTTTCCCTTCAGAAATGGAGTTAAATTCCAGGCCCCGTGTCTTCCTACAAGCAAGACATCATTTCAGGTAAGCGCAGTTACTTTTCAGCTTAAATGAATATAAATCGTTTATGAAGATCACACGTTTCTCACTCTTAAATGAAAAGCATTGGATGTTAGATGACTTGTGGTTTTTATCAGTTTCAGAAGCAGAGTTGAACTAGCAGTGGTCCGTATGTGTAGGAAACACCGTTCTTTTGTTCTGAGCACACTCAAGTATCCTGCTCTATTAGAGACTCTAGAAACAAGAGCGTGCTTCTTCCTAAACGCAGAGTGTGTTTTGTTGTGAGAAATGGGCTTGTGTTTCCCTTCAGAAATGGAGTTAAATCCCAGGCTCTGTGTCTTCCTACAAGCAAGACATCTTTTCAAGTAAACTCAGTGACTTTTCAGCTCAAAGGGAGCTACATCGTTCACGAAACTCACACGTTGCTCGCTCTTAACTTGAAAGCATTGCATGTTAATGGAACTGTGGTTTGTATCAGTTTCAGAAGAAGAGATGACCTAGATATAATCCGTATGTGTAGGAAACACCATTATTTGTTGTGACCACAGTCACGTTTCCTGCTATATTAGAGACACTTAGAAAGCAAGAGCTTGCTTCTTGCTCTAAAGCAGAGTGTTTTTAATGGATGAGAACTGTGCTGTGTGTTTCACTTCAGAAATGGAGTTAAATCCCAGGCTCCGTGTCTTCCTACAAGCAAGACATGTTTTCAAGTAAACTCAGTCACTTTTCAGCTCAAAGGAAGCTACATCGTTCACGAAGCTCACCCGTTTCTTGCTCTTAATAGTAAAGCATTGGATGTTAGAGGACCTGTGGTTTGTATCAGTTTTAGAAGCAGAGGTGAACTAGCAATGGTCTATATGTATAGGAGACACCGTTATTTTGTTCTGAGCACACTCAAGTTTCCTGCTCATTTAGAGACTCTAGAAAGCAAGAGCATACTTCTTGCTCTATAGCAGAGTGTTTTTCATGGATGAGAACTGTGCTGTGTGTTTCCCTTCAGAAATGGAGTAAATCCCAGGCTCTGTGTCTTCCTACAAGCAAGACATCTTTTCAAGTAAACTCAGTCACTTTTAAGCTCATTGGAAGCTACATGGTTCACGAAGCTCACACGTTTCTCGCTCTTAATGTGAAAGCACTGCATGTTAATGGAACTGTGGTTTGTATCAGTTTCACAAGAAGAGTTGACCTAGATATGGTCCGTATGTGTAGGAAACACTGTTCTTTGGTTCTGAGAACCCTCAAGTTTTAGGCTCTTTTAGAGACTCTAGAAAGCAAGAGCATGCTTCTTGCTCTAAAGCAGAGTGTTTTTCATGGAAGAGAACTGTGGGGTGTTTCCCTTCAGAAATGGAGTTAAATCCGAGGCTCTCTGTCTTCCTACAAGCAAGACGTCTTTTCAAGTAAACTCAGTCACTTTTCAGCTCAAAGGAAGCTACATTGTTCACAAAGCTCACACTTTTCTCGCTCTTAACTTGAAAGCATTGCATGTTAATGGAACTGTGGTTTGTATCAGTTTGAGCAGAAGAGTTGACCTAGATATGGTGCGTATGTGTAGGAAACACCGTTATTTTGTTCTGACCACAGTCACGTTTCCTGCTGTATTAGAGACACTTAGAAAGCAAGAGCGTGCTTCTTGCTCCAAAGTAGAGTGTGTTTCATGGATGAGAACTGTGCTGTGTGTTTCCCTTCAGAAATGGAGTTAAATTCCAGGCCCCGTGTCTTCCTGCAAGCAAGACATCATTTCAGGTAAACGCAGTCACTTTTCAGCTGTAATGAATATAAATTGTTTACAAAGCTCACACGTTTCTCGCTCTTAACAGAAAATCATTGGATGTTAGATGACTTGTGGTTTGTATCAGTTTCAGAAGCAGAGTTGAACTAGCTATGGTCCGTATGTGTAGGATACACCGTTCTTTTGTTCTGAGCTCACTCACGTTTCCTGCTCTATTAGAGACTCTAGAAAGCAAGAGTATGCTTCGTGCTCTAAAGCAGAGTGTTTTTCATGGATGAGAACTGTGCTGTGTGTTTCCCTTCAGAAATGGAGTTAAATCCCAGGCTCTGTGTCTTCCTACATGCAAGACATCTTTTCAAGTAAACTCAGTCACTTTTCAGCACAAAGGAAGCTACACCGTGCAAGAAGCTCACACGTTTCTCGCTCTTAACTTGAAAGCATTGCATGTTAATAGAACTGTGGTTTGTATCAGTTTCAGAAGAAGAGTTGACCTAGATATGGTCCATATGTGTAGGAAACACCGTTATTTTGTTCTGACCACAGTCACGTTTCCTGCTGTATTAGAGACACTTAGAAAGAAATAGAGTGCTTCTTGCTCTAAAGTAGAGTGTGTTTCATGGAAGAGAACTGTGCTGTGTGTTCCTCTTCAGAAATGGAGTTAAATTCCAAGCGCCGTGTCTTCCTACAAGCAAGATATCATTTCAGGTTAACGCAGTCACTTTTCAGCTCAAATGAATATAAATCATTTAAGAAGCTCACACGTTTCCCGCTCTTAACAGAAAAGCATTGGATGTTAGATGACTTGTGGTTTGTATCAGTTTCAGAAGGAGAGTTGAACTAGCTATGGTCCGTTTGTGTAGGACACACCGTTATTTTGTTCTGAGCTCACTCTCGTTCCTGCTCTATTAGAGACACTAGAAAGCAAGAGCATGAATCGTGCTCTAAAGCAGAGTGTGTTTCATGGATGAGAACTGTGCTGTGTATTTCCCTTCAGAAATGGAGTTAAATCCCAGGCTTTGTATATTCCTACAAGCAAGACTTCATTTCACGTAAACTAAGGCACCTTCCTGCTCAAACAAAGCTACATCGTTCACGAAGCTCACACATTACTTGCTCTTAAGTGTAAAGCATTGGATGTTAGAGGACCTGTGGTTTGTATCAGTTGCAGAAAAAGAGTTGACCTAGATATTGTCCGTATGTGTAGGAAACACCGTTATTTTATTCTGAGCTCACTCACGTTTCCTGCTCTATTAGAGACTCTGGAAAGCAAGAGATTGCTTCGTGCTCTAAAGCAGAGTGTGTTTCATGGATGAGAACTGTGCTGTGTGTTTCCCATCAGAAATGGAGTTAAATCACAGGCTCTGTATCTTCCTACAAGCAAGCCATCTTTTCAAGTAAACTCAGTCACTTTGCAGCTCAAAGGAAGCTACATCGTTCACGAAGCTCACACGTTTCTCGCTCTTAACTTGAAAGCATTGCATGTTAATGGAACTGTGCTTTGTATCAGTTGCAGAAAAAGAGTTGACCTAGATATGGTCCGTATTTGTAGGAAACACCGTTATTTTTTCTGAACACAGTCATTTTTCCAGCTGTATTAGAGAAACTTAGAAAGCAAGAGCGTGCTTCTTGCTCTAAAGCAGAGTGTGTTTCATGGATGAGAACTGTGCTGTGTGTTTCCCTTCAGAAATGGAGTTAAATTCCAGGCCCCGTGTCTTCCTACAAGCAAGACATCATTTCAGGTAAGCGCAGTTACTTTTCAGCTTAAATGAATATAAATCGTTTATGAAGATCACACGTTTCTCACTCTTAAATGAAAAGCATTGGATGTTAGATGACTTGTGGTTTTTATCAGTTTCAGAAGCAGAGTTGAACTAGCAGTGGTCCGTATGTGTAGGAAACACCGTTCTTTTGTTCTGAGCACACTCAAGTATCCTGCTCTATTAGAGACTCTAGAAACAAGAGCGTGCTTCTTCCTAAACGCAGAGTGTGTTTTGTTGTGAGAAATGGGCTTGTGTTTCCCTTCAGAAATGGAGTTAAATCCCAGGCTCTGTGTCTTCCTACAAGCAAGACATCTTTTCAAGTAAACTCAGTGACTTTTCAGCTCAAAGGGAGCTACATCGTTCACGAAACTCACACGTTGCTCGCTCTTAACTTGAAAGCATTGCATGTTAATGGAACTGTGGTTTGTATCAGTTTCAGAAGAAGAGATGACCTAGATATAATCCGTATGTGTAGGAAACACCATTATTTGTTGTGACCACAGTCACGTTTCCTGCTATATTAGAGACACTTAGAAAGCAAGAGCTTGCTTCTTGCTCTAAAGCAGAGTGTTTTTAATGGATGAGAACTGTGCTGTGTGTTTCACTTCAGAAATGGAGGTAAATCCCAGGCTCCGTGTCTTCATACAAGCAAGACATGTTTTCAAGTAAACTCAGTCACTTTTCAGCTCAAAGGAAGCTACATTGTTCACGAAGCTCACCCGTTTCTTGCTCTTAATAGTAAAGCATTGGATGTTAGAGGACCTGTGGTTTGTATCAGTTTTAGAAGCAGAGGTGAACTAGCAATGGTCTATATGTATAGGAGACACCGTTATTTTGTTCTGAGCACACTCAAGTTTCCTGCTCATTTAGAGACTCTAGAAAGCAAGAGCATACTTCTTGCTCTATAGCAGAGTGTTTTTCATGGATGAGAACTGTGCTGTGTGTTTCCCTTCAGAAATGGAGTAAATCCCAGGCTCTGTGTCTTCCTACAAGCAAGACATCTTTTCAAGTAAACTCAGTCACTTTTAAGCTCATTGGAAGCTACATGGTTCACGAAGCTCACACGTTTCTCGCTCTTAATGTGAAAGCACTGCATGTTAATGGAACTGTGGTTTGTATCAGTTTCACAAGAAGAGTTGACCTAGATATTGTCCGTATGTGTAGGAAACACTGTTCTTTGGTTCTGAGTACCCTCAAGTTTTAGGCTCTTTTAGAGACTCTAGAAAGCAAGAGCATGCTTCTTGCTCTAAAGCAGAGTGTTTTTCATGGAAGAGAACTGTGGGGTGTTTCCCTTCAGAAATGGAGTTAAATCCGAGGCTCTCTGTCTTCCTACAAGCAAGACGTCTTTTCAAGTAAACTCAGTCACTTTTCAGCTCAAAGGAAGCTACATTGTTCACAAAGCTCACACTTTTCTCGCTCTTAACTTGAAAGCATTGCATGTTAATGGAACTGTGGTTTGTATCAGTTTGAGCAGAAGAGTTGACCTAGATATGGTGCGTATGTGTAGGAAACACCGTTATTTTGTTCTGACCACAGTCACGTTTCCTGCTGTATTAGAGACACTTAGAAAGCAAGAGCGTGCTTCTTGCTCCAAAGTAGAGTGTGTTTCATGGATGAGAACTGTGCTGTGTGTTTCCCTTCAGAAATGGAGTTAAATTCCAGGCCCCGTGTCTTCCTGCAAGCAAGACATCATTTCAGGTAAACGGAGTCACTTTTCAGCTGTAATGAATATAAATTGTTTACAAAGCTCACACGTTTCTCGCTCTTAACAGAAAATCATTGGATGTTAGATGACTTGTGGTTTGTATCAGTTTCAGAAGCAGAGTTGAACTAGCTATGGTCCGTATGTGTAGGATACACCGTTCTTTTGTTCTGAGCTCACTCACGTTTCCTGCTCTATTAGAGACTCTAGAAAGCAAGAGTATGCTTCGTGCTCTAAAGCAGAGTGTTTTTCATGGATGAGAACTGTGCTGTGTGTTTCCCTTCAGAAATGGAGTTAAATCCCAGGCTCTGTGTCTTCCTACATGCAAGACATCTTTTCAAGTAAACTCAGTCACTTTTCAGCACAAAGGAAGCTACACCGTGCAAGAAGCTCACACGTTTCTCGCTCTTAACTTGAAAGCATTGCATGTTAATGGAACTGTGGTTTGTATCAGTTTCAGAAGAAGAGTTGACCTAGATATGGTCCATATGTGTAGGAAACACCGTTATTTTGTTCTGACCACAGTCACGTTTCCTGCTGTATTAGAGACACTTAGAAAGAAATAGAGTGCTTCTTGCTCTAAAGTAGAGTGTGTTTCATGGAAGAGAACTGTGCTGTGTGTTCCTCTTCAGAAATGGAGTTAAATTCCAAGCGCCGTGTCTTCCTACAAGCAAGATATCATTTCAGGTTAACGCAGTCACTTTTCAGCTCAAATGAATATAAATCATTTAAGAAGCTCACACGTTTCCCGCTCTTAACAGAAAAGCATTGGATGTTAGATGACTTGTGGTTTGTATCAGTTACAGAAGGAGAGTTGAACTAGCTATGGTCCGTTTGTGTAGGACACACCGTTATTTTGTTCTGAGCTCACTCTCGTTCCTGCTCTATTAGAGACACTAGAAAGCAAGAGCATGAATCGTGCTCTAAAGCAGAGTGTGTTTCATGGATGAGAACTGTGCTGTGTATTTCCCTTCAGAAATGGAGTTAAATCCCAGGCTTTGTATATTCCTACAAGCAAGACTTCATTTCACGTAAACTAAGGCACCTTCCTGCTCAAACAAAGCTACATCGTTCACGAAGCTCACACATTACTTGCTCTTAAGTGTAAAGCATTGGATGTTAGAGGACCTGTGGTTTGTATCAGTTGCAGAAAAAGAGTTGACCTAGATATTGTCCGTATGTGTAGGAAACACCGTTATTTTATTCTGAGCTCACTCACGTTTCCTGCTCTATTAGAGACTCTGGAAAGCAAGAGATTGCTTCGTGCTCTAAAGCAGAGTGTGTTTCATGGATGAGAACTGTGCTGTGTGTTTCCCATCAGAAATGGAGTTAAATCACAGGCTCTGTATCTTCCTACAAGCAAGCCATCTTTTCAAGTAAACTCAGTCACTTTGCAGCTCAAAGGAAGCTACATCGTTCACGAAGCTCACACGTTTCTCGCTCTTAACTTGAAAGCATTGCATGTTAATGGAACTGTGCTTTGTATCAGTTGCAGAAAAAGAGTTGACCTAGATATGGTCCGTATTTGTAGGAAACACCGTTATTTTTTCTGAACACAGTCATTTTTCCAGCTGTATTAGAGAAACTTAGAAAGCAAGAGCGTGCTTCTTGCTCTAAAGCAGAGTGTGTTTCATGGATGAGAACTGTGCTGTGTGTTTCCCTTCAGAAATGGAGTTAAATTCCAGGCCCCGTGTCTTCCTACAAGCAAGACATCATTTCAGGTAAGCGCAGTTACTTTTCAGCTTAAATGAATATAAATCGTTTATGAAGAGCACACGTTTCTCACTCTTAAATGAAAAGCATTGGATGTTAGATGACTTGTGGTTTTTATCAGTTTCAGAAGCAGAGTTGAACTAGCAGTGGTCTGTATGTGTAGGAAACACCGTTCTTTTGTTCTGAGCACACTCAAGTATCCTGCTCTATTAGAGACTCTAGAAAGCAAGAGCGTGCTTCTTCCTATACGCAGAGTGTGTTTTGTTGTGAGAAATGGGCTTGTGTTTCCCTTCAGAAATGGAGTTAAATCCCAGGCTCCGTGTCTTCCTACAAGCAAGACATCTTTTCAAGTAAACTCAGTGACTTTTCCGCTCAAAGGGAGCTACATCGTTCACGAAACTCACACGTTGCTCGCTCTTAACTAGAAAGCATTGCATGTTAATGGAACTGTGGTTTGTATCAGTTTCAGAAGAAGAGATGACCTAGATATAATCCGTATGTGTAGGAAACACCATTATTTGTTGTGACCACAGTCACGTTTCCTGCTATATTAGAGACACTTAGAAAGCAAGAGCTTGCTTCTTGCTCTAAAGCAGAGTGTTTTTAATGGATGAGAACTGTGCTGTGTGTTTCACTTCAGAAATGGAGTTAAATCCCAGGCTCCGTGTCTTCCTACAAGCAAGACATGTTTTCAAGTAAACTCAGTCACTTTTCAGCTCAAAGGAAGCTACATCGTTCACAAAGCTAACCCGTTTCTTGCTCTTAATAGTAAAGCATTGGATGTTAGAGGACCTGTGGTTTGTATCAGTTTTAGAAGCAGAGGTGAACTAGCAATGGTCTATATGTATAGGAGACACCGTTATTATGTTCTGAGCACACTCAAGTTTCCTGCTCATTTAGAGACTCTAGAAAGCAAGAGCATACTTCTTGCTCTATAGCAGAGTGTTTTTCATGGATGAGAACTGTGCTGTGTGTTTCCCTTCAGAAATGGAGTAAATCCCAGGCTCTGTGTCTTCCTACAAGCAAGACATCTTTTCAAGTAAACTCAGTCACTTTTAAGCTCATTGGAAGCTACATGGTTCACGAAGCTCACACGTTTCTCGCTCTTAATGTGAAAGCACTGCATGTTAATGGAACTGTGGTTTGTATCAGTTTCACAAGAAGAGTTGACCTAGATATGGTCCGTATGTGTAGGAAACACTGTTCTTTGGTTCTGAGTACCCTCAAGTTTTAGGCTCTTTTAGAGACTCTAGAAAGCAAGAGCATGCTTCTTGCTCTAAAGCAGAGTGTTTTTCATGGAAGAGAACTGTGGGGTGTTTCCCTTCAGAAATGGAGTTAAATCCGAGGCTCTCTGTCTTCCTACAAGCAAGACGTCTTTTCAAGTAAACTCAGTCACTTTTCAGCTCAAAGGAAGCTACATTGTTCACAAAGCTCACACTTTTCTCGCTCTTAACTTGAAAGCATTGCATGTTAATGGAACTGTGGTTTGTATCAGTTTGAGCAGAAGAGTTGACCTAGATATGGTGCGTATGTGTAGGAAACACCGTTATTTTGTTCTGACCACAGTCACGTTTCCTGCTGTATTAGAGACACTTAGAAAGCAAGAGCGTGCTTCTTGCTCCAAAGTAGAGTGTGTTTCATGGATGAGAACTGTGCTGTGTGTTTCCCTTCAGAAATGGAGTTAAATTCCAGGCCCCGTGTCTTCCTGCAAGCAAGACATCATTTCAAGTAAACGCAGTCACTTTTCAGCTGTAATGAATATAAATTGTTTAAAAAGCTCACACGTTTCTCGCTCTTAACAGAAAATCATTGGATGTTAGATGACTTGTGGTTTGTATCAGTTTCAGAAGCAGAGTTGAACTAGCTATGGTCCGTATGTGTAGGATACACCGTTCTTTTGTTCTGAGCTCACTCACGTTTCCTGCTCTATTAGAGACTCTAGAAAGCAAGAGTATGCTTCGTGCTCTAAAGCAGAGTGTTTTTCATGGATGAGAACTGTGCTGTGTGTTTCCCTTCAGAAATGGAGTTAAATCCCAGGCTCTGTGTCTTCCTACATGCAAGACATCTTTTCAAGTAAACTCAGTCACTTTTCAGCTCAAAGGAAGCTACACCGTGCAAGAAGCTCACACGTTTCTCGCTCTTAACTTGAAAGCATTGCATGTTAATGGAACTGTGGTTTGTATCAGTTTCAGAAGAAGAGTTGACCTAGATATGGTCCATATGTGTAGGAAACACCGTTATTTTGTTCTGACCACAGTCACGTTTCCTGCTGTATTAGAGACACTTAGAAAGAAATAGAGTGCTTCTTGCTCTAATGTAGAGTGTGTTTCATGGAAGAGAACTGTGCTGTGTGTTCCTCTTCAGAAATGGAGTTAAATTCCAAGCGCCGTGTCTTCCTACAAGCAAGATATCATTTCAGGTTAACGCAGTCACTTTTCAGCTCAAATGAATATAAATCATTTAAGAAGCTCACACGTTTCCCGCTCTTAACAGAAAAGCATTGGATGTTAGATGACTTGTGGTTTGTATCAGTTTCAGAAGGAGAGTTGAACTAGCTATGGTCCGTTTGTGTAGGACACACCGTTATTTTGTTCTGAGCTCACTCTCGTTCCTGCTCTATTAGAGACACTAGAAAGCAAGAGCATGAATCGTGCTCTAAAGCAGAGTGTGTTTCATGGATGAGAACTGTGCTGTGTATTTCCCTTCAGAAATGGAGTTAAATCCCAGGCTTTGTATATTCCTACAAGCAAGACTTCATTTCACGTAAACTAAGGCACCTTTCTGCTCAAACAAAGCTACATCGTTCACGAAGCTCACACATTACTTGCTCTTAAGTGTAAAGCATTGGATGTTAGAGGACCTGTGGTTTGTATCAGTTGCAGAAAAAGAGTTGACCTAGATATTGTCCGTATGTGTAGGAAACACCGTTATTTTATTCTGAGCTCACTCACGTTTCCTGCTCTATTAGAGACTCTGGAAAGCAAGAGATTGCTTCGTGCTCTAAAGCAGAGTGTGTTTCATGGATGAGAACTGTGCTGTGTGTTTCCCATCAGAAATGGAGTTAAATCACAGGCTCTGTATCTTCCTACAAGCAAGCCATCTTTTCAAGTAAACTCAGTCACTTTGCAGCTCAAAGGAAGCTACATCGTTCACGAAGCTCACACGTTTCTCGCTCTTAACTTGAAAGCATTGCATGTTAATGGAACTGTGCTTTGTATCAGTTGCAGAAAAAGAGTTGACCTAGATATGGTCCGTATTTGTAGGAAACACCGTTATTTTTTCTGAACACAGTCATTTTTCCAGCTGTATTAGAGAAACTTAGAAAGCAAGAGCGTGCTTCTTGCTCTAAAGCAGAGTGTGTTTCATGGATGAGAACTGTGCTGTGTGTTTCCCTTCAGAAATGGAGTTAAATTCCAGGCCCCGTGTCTTCCTACAAGCAAGACATCATTTCAGGTAAGCGCAGTTACTTTTCAGCTTAAATGAATATAAATCGTTTATGAAGATCACACGTTTCTCACTCTTAAATGAAAAGCATTGGATGTTAGATGACTTGTGGTTTTTATCAGTTTCAGAAGCAGAGTTGAACTAGCAGTGGTCCGTATGTGTAGGAAACACCGTTCTTTTGTTCTGAGCACACTCAAGTGTCCTGCTCTATTAGAGACTCTAGAAACAAGAGCGTGCTTCTTCCTAAACGCAGAGTGTGTTTTGTTGTGAGAAATGGGCTTGTGTTTCCCTTCAGAAATGGAGTTAAATCCCAGGCTCTGTGTCTTCCTACAAGCAAGACATCTTTTCAAGTAAACTCAGTGACTTTTCAGCTCAAAGGGAGCTACATCGTTCACGAAACTCACACGTTGCTCGCTCTTAACTTGAAAGCATTGCATGTTAATGGAACTGTGGTTTGTATCAGTTTCAGAAGAAGAGATGACCTAGATATAATCCGTATGTGTAGGAAACACCATTATTTGTTGTGACCACAGTCACGTTTCCTGCTATATTAGAGACACTTAGAAAGCAAGAGCTTGCTTCTTGCTCTAAAGCAGAGTGTTTTTAATGGATGAGAACTGTGCTGTGTGTTTCACTTCAGAAATGGAGTTAAATCCCAGGCCCCGTGTCTTCCTACAAGCAAGACATCATTTCAGGTAAGCGCAGTTACTTTTCAGCTTAAATGAATATAAAGCGTTTATGAAGAGCACACGTTTCTCACTCTTAAATGAAAAGCATTGGATGTTAGATGACTTGTGGTTTTTATCAGTTTCAGAAGCAGAGTTGAACTAGCAGTGGTCTGTATGTGTAGGAAACACCGTTCTTTTGTTCTGAGCACACTCAAGTATCCTGCTCTATTAGAGACTCTAGAAAGCAAGAGCGTGCTTCTTCCTATACGCAGAGTGTGTTTTGTTGTGAGAAATGGGCTTGTGTTTCCCTTCAGAAATGGAGTTAAATCCCAGGCTCCGTGTCTTCCTACAAGCAAGACATCTTTTCAAGTAAACTCAGTGACTTTTCCGCTCAAAGGGAGCTACATCGTTCACGAAACTCACACGTTGCTCGCTCTTAACTAGAAAGCATTGCATGTTAATGGAACTGTGGTTTGTATCAGTTTCAGAAGAAGAGATGACCTAGATATAATCCGTATGTGTAGGAAACACCATTATTTGTTGTGACCACAGTCACGTTTCCTGCTATATTAGAGACACTTAGAAAGCAAGAGCTTGCTTCTTGCTCTAAAGCAGAGTGTTTTTAATGGATGAGAACTGTGCTGTGTGTTTCACTTCAGAAATGGAGTTAAATCCCAGGCTCCGTGTCTTCCTACAAGCAAGACATGTTTTCAAGTAAACTCAGTCACTTTTCAGCTCAAAGGAAGCTACATCGTTCACAAAGCTAACCCGTTTCTTGCTCTTAATAGTAAAGCATTGGATGTTAGAGGACCTGTGGTTTGTATCAGTTTTAGAAGCAGAGGTGAACTAGCAATGGTCTATATGTATAGGAGACACCGTTATTATGTTCTGAGCACACTCAAGTTTCCTGCTCATTTAGAGACTCTAGAAAGCAAGAGCATACTTCTTGCTCTATAGCAGAGTGTTTTTCATGGATGAGAACTGTGCTGTGTGTTTCCCTTCAGAAATGGAGTAAATCCCAGGCTCTGTGTCTTCCTACAAGCAAGACATCTTTTCAAGTAAACTCAGTCACTTTTAAGCTCATTGGAAGCTACATGGTTCACGAAGCTCACACGTTTCTCGCTCTTAATGTGAAAGCACTGCATGTTAATGGAACTGTGGTTTGTATCAGTTTCACAAGAAGAGTTGACCTAGATATGGTCCGTATGTGTAGGAAACACTGTTCTTTGGTTCTGAGTACCCTCAAGTTTTAGGCTCTTTTAGAGACTCTAGAAAGCAAGAGCATGCTTCTTGCTCTAAAGCAGAGTGTTTTTCATGGAAGAGAACTGTGGGGTGTTTCCCTTCAGAAATGGAGTTAAATCCGAGGCTCTCTGTCTTCCTACAAGCAAGACGTCTTTTCAAGTAAACTCAGTCACTTTTCAGCTCAAAGGAAGCTACATTGTTCACAAAGCTCACACTTTTCTCGCTCTTAACTTGAAAGCATTGCATGTTAATGGAACTGTGGTTTGTATCAGTTTGAGCAGAAGAGTTGACCTAGATATGGTGCGTATGTGTAGGAAACACCGTTATTTTGTTCTGACCACAGTCACGTTTCCTGCTGTATTAGAGACACTTAGAAAGCAAGAGCGTGCTTCTTGCTCCAAAGTAGAGTGTGTTTCATGGATGAGAACTGTGCTGTGTGTTTCCCTTCAGAAATGGAGTTAAATTCCAGGCCCCGTGTCTTCCTGCAAGCAAGATATCATTTCAAGTAAACGCAGTCACTTTTCAGCTGTAATGAATATAAATTGTTTAAAAAGCTCACACGTTTCTCGCTCTTAACAGAAAATCATTGGATGTTAGATGACTTGTGGTTTGTATCAGTTTCAGAAGCAGAGTTGAACTAGCTATGGTCCGTATGTGTAGGATACACCGTTCTTTTGTTCTGAGCTCACTCACGTTTCCTGCTCTATTAGAGACTCTAGAAAGCAAGAGTATGCTTCGTGCTCTAAAGCAGAGTGTTTTTCATGGATGAGAACTGTGCTGTGTGTTTCCCTTCAGAAATGGAGTTAAATCCCAGGCTCTGTGTCTTCCTACATGCAAGACATCTTTTCAAGTAAACTCAGTCACTTTTCAGCTCAAAGGAAGCTACACCGTGCAAGAAGCTCACACGTTTCTCGCTCTTAACTTGAAAGCATTGCATGTTAATGGAACTGTGGTTTGTATCAGTTTCAGAAGAAGAGTTGACCTAGATATGGTCCATATGTGTAGGAAACACCGTTATTTTGTTCTGACCACAGTCACGTTTCCTGCTGTATTAGAGACACTTAGAAAGAAATAGAGTGCTTCTTGCTCTAATGTAGAGTGTGTTTCATGGAAGAGAACTGTGCTGTGTGTTCCTCTTCAGAAATGGAGTTAAATTCCAAGCGCCGTGTCTTCCTACAAGCAAGATATCATTTCAGGTTAACGCAGTCACTTTTCAGCTCAAATGAATATAAATCATTTAAGAAGCTCACACGTTTCCCGCTCTTAACAGAAAAGCATTGGATGTTAGATGACTTGTGGTTTGTATCAGTTTCAGAAGGAGAGTTGAACTAGCTATGGTCCGTTTGTGTAGGACACACCGTTATTTTGTTCTGAGCTCACTCTCGTTCCTGCTCTATTAGAGACACTAGAAAGCAAGAGCATGAATCGTGCTCTAAAGCAGAGTGTGTTTCATGGATGAGAACTGTGCTGTGTATTTCCCTTCAGAAATGGAGTTAAATCCCAGGCTTTGTATATTCCTACAAGCAAGACTTCATTTCACGTAAACTAAGGCACCTTTCTGCTCAAACAAAGCTACATCGTTCACGAAGCTCACACATTACTTGCTCTTAAGTGTAAAGCATTGGATGTTAGAGGACCTGTGGTTTGTATCAGTTGCAGAAAAAGAGTTGACCTAGATATTGTCCGTATGTGTAGGAAACACCGTTATTTTATTCTGAGCTCACTCACGTTTCCTGCTCTATTAGAGACTCTGGAAAGCAAGAGATTGCTTCGTGCTCTAAAGCAGAGTGTGTTTCATGGATGAGAACTGTGCTGTGTGTTTCCCATCAGAAATGGAGTTAAATCACAGGCTCTGTATCTTCCTACAAGCAAGCCATCTTTTCAAGTAAACTCAGTCACTTTGCAGCTCAAAGGAAGCTACATCGTTCACGAAGCTCACACGTTTCTCGCTCTTAACTTGAAAGCATTGCATGTTAATGGAACTGTGCTTTGTATCAGTTGCAGAAAAAGAGTTGACCTAGATATGGTCCGTATTTGTAGGAAACACCGTTATTTTTTCTGAACACAGTCATTTTTCCAGCTGTATTAGAGAAACTTAGAAAGAAAGAGCGTGCTTCTTGCTCTAAAGCAGAGTGTGTTTCATGGATGAGAACTGTGCTGTGTGTTTCCCTTCAGAAATGGAGTTAAATTCCAGGCCCCGTGTCTTCCTACAAGCAAGACATCATTTCAGGTAAGCGCAGTTACTTTTCAGCTTAAATGAATATAAATCGTTTATGAAGATCACACGTTTCTCACTCTTAAATGAAAAGCATTGGATGTTAGATGACTTGTGGTTTTTATCAGTTTCAGAAGCAGAGTTGAACGAGCAGTGGTCCGTATGTGTAGGAAACACCGTTCTTTTGTTCTGAGCACACTCAAGTATCCTGCTCTATTAGAGACTCTAGAAACAAGAGCGTGCTTCTTCCTAAACGCAGAGTGTGTTTTGTTGTGAGAAATGGGCTTGTGTTTCCCTTCAGAAATGGAGTTAAATCCCAGGCTCTGTGTCTTCCTACAAGCAAGACATCTTTTCAAGTAAACTCAGTGACTTTTCAGCTCAAAGGGAGCTACATCGTTCACGAAACTCACACGTTGCTCGCTCTTAACTTGAAAGCATTGCATGTTAATGGAACTGTGGTTTGTATCAGTTTCAGAAGAAGAGATGACCTAGATATAATCCGTATGTGTAGGAAACACCATTATTTGTTGTGACCACAGTCATGTTTCCTGCTATATTAGAGACACTTAGAAAGCAAGAGCTTGCTTCTTGCTCTAAAGCAGAGTGTTTTTAATGGATGAGAACTGTGCTGTGTGTTTCACTTCAGAAATGGAGTTAAATCCCAGGCTCCGTGTCTTCCTACAAGCAAGACATGTTTTCAAGTAAACTCAGTCACTTTTCAGCTCAAAGGAAGCTACATCGTTCACGAAGCTCACCCGTTTCTTGCTCTTAATAGTAAAGCATTGGATGTTAGAGGACCTGTGGTTTGTATCAGTTTTAGAAGCAGAGGTGAACTAGCAATGGTCTATATGTATAGGAGACACCGTTATTTTGTTCTGAGCACACTCAAGTTTCCTGCTCATTTAGAGACTCTAGAAAGCAAGAGCGTGCTTCTTCCTAAACGCAGAGTGTGTTTTGTTGTGAGAAATGGGCTTGTGTTTCCCTTCAGAAATGGAGTTAAATCCCAGGCTCCGTGTCTTCCTACAAGCAAGACATCTTTTCAAGTAAACTCAGTTACTTTTCAGCTCAAAGGGAGCTACATCGTTCACTAAACTCACACGTTGCTCGCTCTTAACTAGAAAGCATTGCATGTTAATGGAACTGTGGTTTGTATCAGTTTCAGAAGAAGAGATGACCTAGATATAATCCGTATGTGTAGGAAACACCATTATTTGTTGTGACCACAGTCACGTTTCCTGCTATATTAGAGACACTTAGAAAGCAAGAGCTTGCTTCTTGCTCTAAAGCAGAGTGTTTTTAATGGATGAGAACTGTGCTGTGTGTTTCACTTCAGAAATGGAGTTAAATCCCAGGCTCCGTGTCTTCCTACAAGCAAGATATGTTTTCAAGTAAACTCAGTCACTTTTCAGCTCAAAGGAAGCTACATCGTTCACGAAGCTCACCCGTTTCTTGCTCTTAATAGTAAAGCATTGGATGTTAGAAGACCTGTGGTTTGTATCAGTTTTAGAAGCAGAGGTGAACTAGCAATGGTCTATATGTATAGGAGACACCGTTATTTTGTTCTGAGCACACTGAAGTTTCCTGCTCATTTAGAGACTCTAGAAAGCAAGAGCATACTTCTTGCTCTATAGCAGAGTGTTTTTCATGGATGAGAACTGTGCTGTGTGTTTCCCTTCAGAAATGGAGTAAATCCCAGGCTCTGTGTCTTCCTACAAGCAAGACATCTTTTCAAGTAAACTCAGACACTTTTAAGCTCATTGGAAGCTACATGGTTCACGAAGCTCACACGTTTCTCGCTCTTAATGTGAAAGCACTGCATGTTAATGGAACTGTGGTTTGTATCAGTTTCACAAGAAGAGTTGACCTAGATATGGTCCGTATGTGTAGGAAACACTGTTCTTTGGTTCTGAGTACCCTCAAGTTTTAGGCTCTTTTAGAGACTCTAGAAAGCAAGAGCATGCTTCTTGCTCTAAAGCAGAGTGTTTTTCATGGAAGAGAACTGTGGGGTGTTTCCCTTCAGAAATGGAGTTAAATCCGAGGCTCTCTGTCTTCCTACAAGCAAGACGTCTTTTCAAGTAAACTCAGTCACTTTTCAGCTCAAAGGAAGCTACATTGTTCACAAAGCTCACACTTTTCTCGCTCTTAACTTGAAAGCATTGCATGTTAATGGAACTGTGGTTTGTATCAGTTTGAGCAGAAGAGTTGACCTAGATATGGTGCGTATGTGTAGGAAACACCGTTATTTTGTTCTGACCACAGTCACGTTTCCTGCTGTATTAGAGACACTTAGAAAGCAAGAGCGTGCTTCTTGCTCCAAAGTAGAGTGTGTTTCATGGATGAGAACTGTGCTGTGTGTTTCCCTTCAGAAATGGAGTTAAATTCCAGGCCCCGTGTCTTCCTGCAAGCAAGACATCATTTCAAGTAAACGCAGTCACTTTTCAGCTGTAATGAATATAAATTGTTTAAAAAGCTCACACGTTTCTCGCTCTTAACAGAAAATCATTGGATGTTAGATGACTTGTGGTTTGTATCAGTTTCAGAAGCAGAGTTGAACTAGCTATGGTCCGTATGTGTAGGATACACCGTTCTTTTGTTCTGAGCTCACTCACGTTTCCTGCTCTATTAGAGACTCTAGAAAGCAAGAGTATGCTTCGTGCTCTAAAGCAGAGTGTTTTTCATGGATGAGAACTGTGCTGTGTGTTTCCCTTCAGAAATGGAGTTAAATCCCAGGCTCTGTGTCTTCCTACATGCAAGACATCTTTTCAAGTAAACTCAGTCACTTTTCAGCTCAAAGGAAGCTACACCGTGCAAGAAGCTCACACGTTTCTCGCTCTTAACTTGAAAGCATTGCATGTTAATGGAACTGTGGTTTGTATCAGTTTCAGAAGAAGAGTTGACCTAGATATGGTCCATATGTGTAGGAAACACCGTTATTTTGTTCTGACCACAGTCACGTTTCCTGCTGTATTAGAGACACTTAGAAAGAAATAGAGTGCTTCTTGCTCTAAAGTAGAGTGTGTTTCATGGAAGAGAACTGTGCTGTGTGTTCCTCTTCAGAAATGGAGTTAAATTCCAAGCGCCGTGTCTTCCTACAAGCAAGATATCATTTCAGGTTAACGCAGTCACTTTTCAGCTCAAATGAATATAAATCATTTAAGAAGCTCACACGTTTCCCGCTCTTAACAGAAAAGCATTGGATGTTAGATGACTTGTGGTTTGTATCAGTTTCAGAAGGAGAGTTGAACTAGCTATGGTCCGTTTGTGTAGGACACACCGTTATTTTGTTCTGAGCTCACTCTCGTTCCTGCTCTATTAGAGACACTAGAAAGCAAGAGCATGAATCGTGCTCTAAAGCAGAGTGTGTTTCATGGATGAGAACTGTGCTGTGTATTTCCCTTCAGAAATGGAGTTAAATCCCAGGCTTTGTATATTCCTACAAGCAAGACTTCATTTCACGTAAACTAAGGCACCTTTCTGCTCAAACAAAGCTACATCGTTCACGAAGCTCACACATTACTTGCTCTTAAGTGTAAAGCATTGGATGTTAGAGGACCTGTGGTTTGTATCAGTTGCAGAAAAAGAGTTGACCTAGATATTGTCCGTATGTGTAGGAAACACCGTTATTTTATTCTGAGCTCACTCACGTTTCCTGCTCTATTAGAGACTCTGGAAAGCAAGAGATTGCTTCGTGCTCTAAAGCAGAGTGTGTTTCATGGATGAGAACTGTGCTGTGTGTTTCCCATCAGAAATGGAGTTAAATCACAGGCTCTGTATCTTCCTACAAGCAAGCCATCTTTTCAAGTAAACTCAGTCACTTTGCAGCTCAAAGGAAGCTACATCGTTCACGAAGCTCACACGTTTCTCGCTCTTAACTTGAAAGCATTGCATGTTAATGGAACTGTGCTTTGTATCAGTTGCAGAAAAAGAGTTGACCTAGATATGGTCCGTATTTGTAGGAAACACCGTTATTTTTTCTGAACACAGTCATTTTTCCAGCTGTATTAGAGAAACTTAGAAAGCAAGAGCGTGCTTCTTGCTCTAAAGCAGAGTGTTTTTAATGGATGAGAACTGTGCTGTGTGTTTCACTTCAGAAATGGAGTTAAATCCCAGGCTCCGTGTCTTCCTACAAGCAAGACATGTTTTCAAGTAAACTCAGTCACTTTTCAGCTCAAAGGAAGCTACATCGTTCACGAAGCTCACCCGTTTCTTGCTCTTAATAGTAAAGCATTGGATGTTAGAGGACCTGTGGTTTGTATCAGTTTTAGAAGCAGAGGTGAACTAGCAATGGTCTATATGTATAGGAGACACCGTTATTTTGTTCTGAGCACACTCAAGTTTCCTGCTCATTTAGAGACTCTAGAAAGCAAGAGCGTGCTTCTTCCTAAACGCAGAGTGTGTTTTGTTGTGAGAAATGGGCTTGTGTTTCCCTTCAGAAATGGAGTTAAATCCCAGGCTCCGTGTCTTCCTACAAGCAAGACATCTTTTCAAGTAAACTCAGTGACTTTTCAGCTCAAAGGGAGCTACATCGTTCACTAAACTCACACGTTGCTCGCTCTTAACTAGAAAGCATTGCATGTTAATGGAACTGTGGTTTGTATCAGTTTCAGAAGAAGAGATGACCTAGATATAATCCGTATGTGTAGGAAACACCATTATTTGTTGTGACCACAGTCACGTTTCCTGCTATATTAGAGACACTTAGAAAGCAAGAGCTTGCTTCTTGCTCTAAAGCAGAGTGTTTTTAATGGATGAGAACTGTGCTGTGTGTTTCACTTCAGAAATGGAGTTAAATCCCAGGCTCCGTGTCTTCCTACAAGCAAGATATGTTTTCAAGTAAACTCAGTCACTTTTCAGCTCAAAGGAAGCTACATCGTTCACGAAGCTCACCCGTTTCTTGCTCTTAATAGTAAAGCATTGGATGTTAGAAGACCTGTGGTTTGTATCAGTTTTAGAAGCAGAGGTGAACTAGCAATGGTCTATATGTATAGGAGACACCGTTATTTTGTTCTGAGCACACTGAAGTTTCCTGCTCATTTAGAGACTCTAGAAAGCAAGAGCATACTTCTTGCTCTATAGCAGAGTGTTTTTCATGGATGAGAACTGTGCTGTGTGTTTCCCTTCAGAAATGGAGTAAATCCCAGGCTCTGTGTCTTCCTACAAGCAAGACATCTTTTCAAGTAAACTCAGTCACTTTTCAGCTCAAAGGAAGCTACACCGTGCAAGAAGCTCACACGTTTCTCGCTCTTAACTTGAAAGCATTGCATGTTAATGGAACTGTGGTTTGTATCAGTTTCAGAAGAAGAGTTGACCTAGATATGGTCCATATGTGTAGGAAACACCGTTATTTTGTTCTGACCACAGTCACGTTTCCTGCTGTATTAGAGACACTTAGAAAGAAATAGAGTGCTTCTTGCTCTAAAGTAGAGTGTGTTTCATGGAAGAGAACTGTGCTGTGTGTTCCTCTTCAGAAATGGAGTTAAATTCCAAGCGCCGTGTCTTCCTACAAGCAAGATATCATTTCAGGTTAACGCAGTCACTTTTCAGCTCAAATGAATATAAATCATTTAAGAAGCTCACACGTTTCCCGCTCTTAACAGAAAAGCATTGGATGTTAGATGACTTGTGGTTTGTATCAGTTTCAGAAGGAGAGTTGAACTAGCTATGGTCCGTTTGTGTAGGACACACCGTTATTTTGTTCTGAGCTCACTCTCGTTCCTGCTCTATTAGAGACACTAGAAAGCAAGAGCATGAATCGTGCTCTAAAGCAGAGTGTGTTTCATGGATGAGAACTGTGCTGTGTATTTCCCTTCAGAAATGGAGTTAAATCCCAGGCTTTGTATATTCCTACAAGCAAGACTTCATTTCACGTAAACTAAGGCACCTTTCTGCTCAAACAAAGCTACATCGTTCACGAAGCTCACACATTACTTGCTCTTAAGTGTAAAGCATTGGATGTTAGAGGACCTGTGGTTTGTATCAGTTGCAGAAAAAGAGTTGACCTAGATACGGTCCGTATGTGTAGGAAACACCGTTATTTTGTTCTGAGCTCACTCACGTTTCCTGCTCTGTTAGAGACTCTGGAAAGCAAGAGATTGCTTCGTGCTCTAAAGCAGAGTGTGTTTCATGGATGAGAACTGTGCTGTGTGTTTCCCATCAGAAATGGAGTTAAATCACAGGCTCTGTATCTTCCTACAAGCAAGCCATCTTTTCAAGTAAACTCAGTGACTTTTCAGCTCAAAGGGAGCTACATCGTTCACGAAACTCACACGTTGCTCGCTCTTAACTTGAAAGCATTGCATGTTAATGGAACTGTGGTTTGTATCAGTTTCAGAAGAAGAGATGACCTAGATATAATCCGTATGTGTAGGAAACACCATTATTTGTTGTGACCACAGTCATGTTTCCTGCTATATTAGAGACACTTAGAAAGCAAGAGCTTGCTTCTTGCTCTAAAGCAGAGTGTTTTTAATGGATGAGAACTGTGCTGTGTGTTTCACTTCAGAAATGGAGTTAAATCCCAGACTCCGTGTCTTCCTACAAGCAAGACTTGTTTTCAAGTAAACTCAGTCACTTTTCAGCTCAAAGGAAGCTACATCGTTCACGAAGCTCACCCGTTTCTTGCTCTTAATAGTAAAGCATTGGATGTTAGAGGACCTGTGGTTTGTATCAGTTTTAGAAGCAGGGTTGAACTAGCAATGGTCTATATTTATAGGAGACAAAGTTATTTTGTTCTGAGCACACTCAAGTTTCCTGCTCATTTAGAGACTCTAGAAAGCAAGAGCATACTTCTTGCTCTATAGCAGAGTGTTTTTCATGGATGAGAACTGTGCTGTGTGTTTCCCTTCAGAAATGGAGTAAATCCCAGGCTATGTGTCTTCCTACAAGCAAGACATCTTTTCTAGTAAACTCAGTCACTTTTAAGCTCATAGGAAGCTACATGGTTCACGAAGCTCACACGTTTCTCGCTCTTAATGTGAAAGCACTGCATGTTAATGGAACTGTGGTTTGTATCAGTTTCACAAGAAGAGTTGACCTAGATATGGTCCGTATGTGTAGGAAACACTGTTCTTTGGTTCTGAGTACCCTCAAGTTTTAGGCTCTTTTAGAGACTCTAGAAAGCAAGAGCATGCTTCTTGCTCTAAAGCAGAGTGTTTTTCATGGAAGAGAACTGTGGGGTGTTTCCCTTCAGAAATGGAGTTAAATCCGAGGCTCTCTGTCTTCCTACATGCAAGACGTCTTTTCAAGTAAACTCAGTCACTTTTCAGCTTAAAGGAAGCTACATCGTTCACGAAGCTCACACTTTTCTCGCTCTTAACTTGAAAGCATTGTATGTTAATGGAACTGTGGTTTGTATCAGTTTGAGCAGAAGAGTTGACCTAGATATGGTGCGTATGTGTAGGAAACACCGTTATTTTGTTCTGACCACAGTCACGTTTCCTGCTGTATTAAAGACCCTTAGAAAGCAAGAGCGTGCTTCTTGCTCCAAAGTAGAGTGTGTTTCATGGATGAGAACTGTGCTGTGTGTTTCCCTTCAGAAATGGAGTTAAATTCCGGGCCCCGTGTCTTCCTGCAAGCAAGACATCATTTCAGGTAAACGCAGTCACTTTTCAGCTGTAATGAATATAAATTGTTTACAAAGCTCACACGTTTCTCGCTCTTAACAGAAAATCATTGGATGTTAGATGACTTGTGGTTTGTATCAGTTTCAGAAGCAGATTTGAACTGGCTATGGTCCGTATGTGTAGGATACACCGTTCTTTTGTTCTGAGCTCACTCACGTTTCCTGCTCTATTAGATACTCTAGAAAGCAAGAGTATGCTTCGTGCTCTAAAGCAGAGTGTTTTTCATGGATGAGAACTGTGCTGTGTGTTTCCCTTCAGAAATGGAGTTAAATCCCAGGCTCTGTGTCTTCCTACATGCAAGACATCTTTTCAATTAAACTCAGTCACTTTTCAGCTCAAAGGAAGCTACACCGTGCAAGAAGCTCACACGTTTCTCGCTCTTAACTTGAAAGCATTGCATGTTAATGGAACTGTGGTTTGTATCAGTTTCAGAAGAAGAGATGACCTAGATATAATCCGTATGTGTAGGAAACACCATTATTTGTTGTGACCACAGTCATGTTTCCTGCTATATTAGAGACACTTAGAAAGCAAGAGCTTGCTTCTTGCTCTAAAGCAGAGTGTTTTTAATGGATGAGAACTGTGCTGTGTGTTTCACTTCAGAAATGGAGTTAAATCCCAGGCTCCGTGTCTTCCTACAAGCAAGACATGTTTTCAAGTAAACTCAGTCACTTTTCAGCTCAAAGGAAGCTACATCGTTCACGAAGCTCACCCGTTTCTTGCTCTTAATTGTAAAGCATTGGATGTTAGAGGACCTGTGGTTTGTATCAGTTTTAGAAGCAGAGTTGAACTAGCAATGGTCTATATGTATAGGAGACACCGTTATTTTGTTCTGAGCACACTCAAGTTTCCTGCTCATTTAGAGACTCTAGAAAGCAAGAGCATACTTCTTGCTCTATAGCACAGTGTTTTTCATGGATGAGAACTGTGCTGTGTGTTTCCCTTCAGAAATGGAGTCAATCCCAGGCTCTGTGTCTTCCTACAAGCAAGACATCTTTTCAAGTAAACTCAGTCACTTTTAAGCTCATAGGAAGCTACATGGTTCACGAAGCTCACACGTTTCTCGCTCTTAATGTGAAAGCACTGCATGTTAATGGAACTGTGGTTTGTATAAGTTTCACAAGAAGAGTTGACCTAGATATGGTCCGTATGTGTAGGAAACACTGTTCTTTTGTTCTGAGTACCCTCAAGTTTTAGGCTCTTTTAGAGACTCTAGAAAGCAAGAGCATGCTTCTTGCTCTAAAGCAGAGTGTTTTTCATGGAAGAGAACTGTGGGGTGTTTCCCTTCAGAAATGGAGTTAAATCTGAGGCTCTCTGTCTTCCTACAAGCAAGACGTCTTTTCAAGTAAACTCAATCACTTTTCAGCTCAAAGGAAGCTACATCGTTCACGAAGCTCACACTTTTCTCGCTCTTAACTTGAAAGCATTGCATGTTAATGGAACTGTGGTTTGTATCAGTTTGAGCAGAAGAGTTGACCTAGATATGGTGCGTATGTGTAGGAAACACCGTTATTTTGTTCTGACCACAGTCACGTTTCCTGCTGTATTAGAGACACTTAGAAAGCAAGAGCGTGCTTCTTGCTCCAAAGTAGAGTGTGTTTCATGGATGAGAACTGTGCTGTGTGTTTCCCTTCAGAAATGGAGTTAAATTCCGGGCCCCGTGTCTTCCTGCAAGCAAGACATCATTTCAGGTAAATGCAGTCACTTTTCAGCTGTAATGAATATAAATTGTTTACAAAGCTCACACGTTTCTCGCTCTTAACAGAAAATCATTGGATGTTAGATGACTTGTGGTTTGTATCAGTTTCAGAAGCAGAGTTGAACTAGCTATGGTCCGTATGTGTAGGATACACCGTTCTTTTGTTCTGAGCTCACTCACGTTTCCTGCTCTATTAGAGACTCTAGAAAGCAAGAGTATGCTTCGTGCTCTAAAGCAGAGTGTTTTTCATGGATGAGAACTGTGCTGTGTGTTTCCCTTCAGAAATGGAGTTAAATCCCAGGCTCTGTGTCTTCCTACATGCAAGACATCTTTTCAAGTAAACTCAGTCACTTTTCAGCTCAAAGGAAGCTACACCGTGCGAGAAGCTCACACGTTTCTCGCTCTTAACTTGAAAGCATTGCATGTTAATGGAACTGTGGTTTGTATCAGTTTCAGAAGAAGAGTTGACATAGATATGGTCCATATGTGTAGGAAACACCGTTATTTTGTTCTGACCACAGTCACGTTTCCTGCTGTATTAGAGACACTTAGAAAGAAATAGAGTGCTTCTTGCTCTAAAGTAGAGTGTGTTTCATGGATGAGAACTGTGCTGTGTGTTCCTCTTCAGAAATGGAGTTAAACTCCAAGCGCCGTGTCTTCCTACAAGCAAGATATCATTTCAGGTTAACGCAGTCACTTTTCAGCTCAAATGAATATAAATCATTTAAGAAGCTCACACGTTTCCCCCTCTTAACAGAAAAGCATTGGATGTTAGATGACTTGTGGTTTGTATCAGTTTCAGAAGGAGAGTTGAACTAGCTATGGTCCGTTTGTGTAGGACACACCGTTATTTTGTTCTGAGCTCACTCTCATTCCTGCTCTATTAGAGACACTAGAAAGCAAGAGCATGAATCGTGCTCTAAAGCAGAGTGTGTTTCATGGATGAGAACTGTGCTGTGTATTTCCCTTCAGAAATGGAGTTAAATCCCAGGCTTTGTATATTCCTACAAGCAAGACTTCATTTCACGTAAACTAAGGCACCTTTCTGCTCCAAAAAAAGCTACATCGTTCACGAAGCTCACACATTACTTGCTCTTAAGTGTAAAGCATTGGATGTTAGAGGACCTGTGGTTTGTATCAGTTGCAGAAAAAGAGTTGACCTAGATACGGTCCGTATGTGTAGGAAACACCGTTATTTTATTCTGAGCTCACTCACGTTTCCTGCTCTATTAGAGACTCTGGAAAGCAAGAGATTGCTTCGTGCTCTAAAGCAGAGTGTGTTTCATGGATGAGAACTGTGCTGTGTGTTTCCCATCAGAAATGGAGTTAAATCACAGGCTCTGTATCTTCCTACAAGCAAGCCATCTTTTCAAGTAAACTCAGTCACTTTGCAGCTCAAAGGAAGCTACATCGTTCACGAAGCTCACACGTTTCTCGCTCTTAACTTGAAAGCATTGCATGTTAATGGAACTGTGCTTTGTATCAGTTGCAGAAAAAGAGTTGACCTAGATATGGTCCGTATTTGTAGGAAACACCGTTATTTTTTCTGAACACAGTCATGTTTCCAGCTGTATTAGAGAAACTTAGAAAGCAAGAGCGTGCTTCTTGCTCTAAAGCAGAGTGTGTTTCATGGATGAGAACTGTGCTGTGTGTTTCCCTTCAGAAATTGAGTTAAATTCCAGGCCCCATGTCTTCCTACAAGCAAGACATCATTTCAGGTAAGCGCAGTTACTTTTCAGCTTAAATGAATATAAATCGTTTATGAAGATCACACGATTCTCATCCTTAAATGAAAAGCATTGGATGTTAGATGACTTGTGGTTTTTATCAGTTTCAGAAGCAGAGTTGAACTAGTAGTGGTCCGTATGTGTAGGAAACACCGTTCTTTTGTTCTGAGCACACTCAAGTATCCTGCTCTATTAGAGACTCTAGAAAGCAAGAGCGTGCTTCTTCCTAAACCCAGAGTGTGTTTTGTTTTGAGAAATGGGCTTGTGTTTCCCTTCAGAAATGGAGTTAAATCCCAGGCTCCGTGTCTTCCTACAAGCAAGACATCTTTTCAAGTAAACTCAGTGACTTTTCAGCTCAAAGGGAGCCACATCGTTCACGAAACTCACACGTTGCTCGCTCTTAACTTGAAAGCATTGCATGTTAATGGAACTGTGGTTTGTATCAATTTCAGAAGAAGAGATGACCTAGATATAATCCGTATGTGTAGGAAACACCATTATTTGTTGTGACCACAATCACGTTTCCTGCTATATTAGAGACACTTAGAAAGCAAGAGCTTGCTTCTTGCTCTAAAGCAGAGTGTTTTTAATGGATGAGAACTGTGCTGTGTGTTTCACTTCAGAAATGGAGTTAAATCCCAGGCTCCGTGTCTTCCTACAAGCAAGACATGTTTTCAAGTAAACTCAGTCACTTTTCAGCTCAAAGGAAGCTACATCGTTCACGAAGCTCACCCGTTTCTTGCTCTTAATCGTAAAGCATTGGATGTTAGAAGACCTGTGGTTTGTATCAGTTTTAGAAGCAGAGTTGAACTAGCAATGGTCTATACGTGTAGGAGACACCGTTATTTTGTTCTGAGCACACTCAAGTTTCCTGCTCATTTAGAGACTCTAGAAAGCAAGAGCATACTTCTTGCTCTATAGCAGAGTGTTTTTCATGGATGAGAACTGTGCTGTGTGTTTCCCTTCAGAAATGGAGTCAATCCCAGGCTTTGTGTCTTCCTACAAGCAAGACATCTTTTCAAGTAAACTCAGTCACTTTTAAGCTCATAGGAAGCTAAATGGTTCACGAAGCTCACACGTTTCTCGCTCTTAATGTGAAAGCACTGCATGTTAATGGAACTGTGGTTTGTATCAGTTTCACAAGAAGAGTTGACCTAGATATGGTCCGTATGTTGTGGAAACACTGTTCTTTTGTTCTGAGTACCCTCAAGTTTCAGGCTCTTTTAGAGACTCTAGAAAGCAAGAGCATGCTTCTTGCTCTAAAGCAGAGTGTTTTTCATGGAAGAGAACTGTGGGGTGTTTCCCTTCAGAAATGGAGTTAAATCCGAGGCTCTCTGTCTTCCTACAAGCAAGACGTCTTTTCAAGTAAACTCAGTCACTTTTCAGCTCAAAGGAAGCTACATCATTCACGAAGCTCACATTTTTCTCGCTCTTAACTTGAAAGCATTGCATGTTAATGGAACTGTGGTTTGTATCAGTTTGAGCAGAAGAGTTGACCAAGATATGGTGCGTATGTGTAGGAAACACCGTTATTTTGTTCTGACCACAGTCACGTTTCATGCTGTATTAGAGACACTTAGAAAGCAAGAGCGTGCTTCTTGCTCTAAAGCAGAGTGTTTTTAATGGATGAGAACTGTGCTGTGTGTTTCACTTCAGAAATGGAGTTAAATCCCAGGCTCCGTGTCTTCCTACAAGCAAGACATGTTTTCAAGTAAACTCAGTCACTTTTCAGCTCAAAGGAAGCTACATCGTTCACGAAGCTCACCCGTTTCTTGCTCTTAATAGTAAAGCATTGGATGTTAGAGGACCTGTGGTTTGTATCAGTTTTAGAAGCAGAGTTGAACTAGCAATGGTCTATATGTATAGGAGACACCGTTATTTTGTTCTGAGCACACTCAAGTTTCCTGCTCATTTAGAGACTCTAGAAAGCAAGAGCATACTTCTTGCTCTATAGCAGAGTGTTTTTCATGGATGAGAACTGTGCTGTGTGTTTCCCTTCAGAAATGGAGTAAATCCCAGGCTCTGTGTCTTCCTACAAGCAAGACACCTTTTCAAGTAAACTCAGTCACTTTTAAGCTCATAGGATGCTACATGGTTCACGAAGCTCACACGTTTCTCGCTCTTAATGTGAAAGCACTGCATGTTAATGGAACTGTGGTTTGTATCAGTTTCACAAGAAGAGTTGACCTAGATATGGTCCGTATGTGTAGGAAACACTGTTCTTTTGTTCTGAGTACCCTCAAGTTTTAGGCTCTTTTAGAGACTCTAGAAAGCAAGAGCATGCTTCTTGCTCTAAAGCAGAGTGTTTTTCATGGAAGAGAACTGTGGGGTGTTTCCCTTCAGAAATGGAGTTAAATCCGAGGCTCTCTGTCTTCCTACAAGCAAGACGTCTTTTCAAGTAAACTCAGTCACTTTTCAGCTCAAAGGAAGCTACATCGTTCACGAAGCTCACACTTTTCTCGCTCTTAACTTGAAAGCATTGCATGTTAATGGAACTGTGGTTTGTATCAGTTTGAGCAGAAGAGTTGACCTAGATATGGTGCGTATGTGTAGGAAACACCGTTATTTTGTTCTGACCACAGTCACGTTTCCTGCTGTATTAGAGACACTTAGAAAGCAAGAGCATGCTTCTTGCTCCAAAGTAGAGTGTGTTTCATGGATGAGAACTGTGCTGTGTGTTTCCCTTCAGAAATGGAGTTAAATTCCGGGCCCCGTGTCTTCCTGCAAGCAAGACATCATTTCAGGTAAACGCAGTCACTTTTCAGCTGTAATGAATATAAATTGTTTACAAAGCTCACACGTTTCTCGCTCTTAACAGAAAATCATTGGATGTTAGATGACTTGTGGTTTGTATCAGTTTCAGAAGGAGAGTTGAACTAGCTATGGTCCGTATGTGTAGGATACACCGTTCTTTTGTTCTGAGCTCACTCACGTTTCCTGCTCTATTAGAGACTCTAGAAAGCAAGAGTATGCTTCGTGCTCTAAAGCAGAGTGTTTTTCATGGATGAGAACTGTGCTGTGTGTTTCCCTTCAGAAATGGAGTTAAATCCCAGGCTCTGTGTCTTCCTACATGCAAGACATCTTTTCAAGTAAACTCAGTCACTTTTCAGCTCAAAGGAAGCTACACCGTGCAGGAAGCTCCCACGTTTCTCGCTCTTAACTTGAAAGCATTGCATGTTAATGGAAATGTGGTTTGTATCAGTTTCAGAAGAAGAGTTGACCTAGATATGGTCTGTATGTGTAGGAAACACCGTTATTTTGTTCTGACCAGAGTCACGTTTCCTGCTGTATTAGAGACACTTAGAAAGAAATAGCGTGCTTCTTGCTCTAAAGTAGAGTGTGTTATATGGATGAGAACTGTGCTGTGTGTTCCTCTTCAGAAATGGAGTTAAATTCCAAGCGCCATGTCTTCCTTCAAGCAAGATATCATTTCAGGTAAACGCAGTCACTTATCAGCTCTAATGAATATAAATCATTTACGAAGCTCACACGTTTCCCGCTCTTAACAGAAAAGCATTAGATGTTAGATGACTTGTGGTTTCTATCAGTTTCAGAAGGAGAGTTGAACTAGCTATGGTCCGTTTGTGTAGGACACACCGTTATTTTATTCTGAGCTCACACTCGTTCCTGCTCTATTAGAGACACTAGAAAGCAAGAGCATGAATCGTGCTCTAAAGCAGAGTGTGTTTCATGGATGAGAACTGTGCTGTGTATTTCCCTTCAGAAATGGAGTTAAATCCCAGGCTTTGTATATTCCTACAAACAAGACTTCATTTCACGTAAACTAAGGCACCTTTCTGCTCAAACAAAGCTACATCGTTCACGAAGCTCTCACGTTTCTTGCTCTTAACTGTAAAGCATTGGATGTTAGAGGACCTATGGTTTGTATCAGTTGCAGAAAAAGAGTTGACCTAGATACGGTCCGTATGTGTAGGAAACACCGTTATTTTGTTCTGAGCTCACTCACGTTTCCTGCTCTATTAGAGACTCTGGAAAGCAAGAGATTGCTTCGTGCTCTAAAGCAGAGTGTGTTTCATGGAAGAGAACTGTGCTGTGTGTTTCCCATCAGAAATGGAGTTAAATCACAGGCTCTGTATCTTCCTACAAGCAAGCCATCTTTTCAAGTAAACTCAGTCACTTTGCAGCTCAAAGGAAGCTACATCGTTCATGAAGCTCACACGTTTCTCGCTCTTAACTTGAAAGCATTGCATGTTAATGGAACTGTGCTTTGTATCAGTTGCAGAAAAAGAGTTGACCTAGATATGGTCCGTATGTGTAGGAAACACCGTTATTTTTTTCTGAACACAGTCATGTTTCCAGCTGTATTAGAGACACTTAGAAAGCAAGAGCCTGCTTATTGCTCTAAAGCAGAGTGTGTTTCATTGATGAGAACTGTGCTGAGTGTTTCCCTTCAGAAATGGAGTTAAATTCCAGGCCCCGTGTCTTCCTACAAGCAAGACATCATTTCAGGTAAGCGCAGTCACTTTTCAGCTTAAATGAATATAAATCGTTTATGAAGATCACACGTTTCTCACTCTTAACTGAAAAGCATTGGATGTTAGATGACTTGTGGTTTTTATCAGTTTCAGAAGCCGAGTTGAACTAGCAGTGGTCCGTATGTGTAGGAAACACCATTCTTTTCTTCTGAGCACACTCAAGTATCCTGCTCTATTAGAGACTCTAGAATGCAAGAGCATGCTTCTTCATTAACGCAGAGTGTGTTTTGCTGTGAGAAATGGGCTTGTGTTTCCCTTCAGAAATGGAGTTAAATCACAGGCTCTGTATCTTCCTACAAGCAAGACTTCGTTTCACGTAAACTCATTCACCTTTCAGCTCAAACAAATCTATATCGTTCACGAAGCTCACCCGTTTCTTGCTCTTAACTGTAAAGCATTGGATGTTAGAGGACCTGTGGTTTGTATCAGTTTCAGAAGCAGAGTTGACCTAGATATGGTCCGTATGTATAGGAAACACCGTTCTTTTGTACAGAGCACACTCATGTTTCCTGCTATTTTAGAGACTCTAGAAAGCAAGAGCATGCTTCTTGCTATGAAGCAGAGTGGTTTTCATGGATGAGAACTGTGCTGTGTGTTTCCTTCAGAAATGGAGTTAAATCCCAGGCTCCAGGTCTTCCTACAAGCAAGTGATATTTACAAGTAAACTAAGTCACTTTTCAGCTCAAGGGAAGCTACATCGTGCACGAAGCTCACACGTTTCTCGCTCTTAACTGGAAAGCATTGCATGTTAGAGGAACTGTGGTTTGTATCAGTTTCAGAAGAAGAGTTGACCTAGATATGGTCCGTAAATTAGGAAACACCGTTATTCTGTTCTGACCATAGTCATATTTCCTGCTGTATTAGAGACTCTTAGAAAGCAAGAGCGTGCTTCTTGCTCTAAAGCAGAGTGTGTTTCATGGATGAGAACTGTGCTGTGTGTTTCCCATCAGAAATGGAGTTAAATCCCAGGCTCTGTGTCTTCCTACAAGCAAGACATCTTTTTGGGTAAACTCAGTCACTTTTCAGCTCAAGGGAAGCTACATTGTTCACAAAGCTCACATGTTTCTCGCTCTTAACTGGAAAGCATTGCATGTTAGAGGAACTGTGGTTTGTATCAGTTTCAGAAGAAGAGTTGACCTAGATATGGTCCATACATGTAGGAAACACCGATTTTGTTCTGACCCCAGTCAAGTTTCCTGGTCTATTAGAGACTAGAAAGCAAGAGCGTGCTTCTTCCTAAACGCAGAGTGTGTTTCATCGTGAGAAATGTGCTGTGTGTTTCCCTTCAGAAATGGAGTTAAATCTGAGGCTCTCTGTCTTCCTACAAGCAAGACGTCTTTTCAAGTAAACTCAATCACTTTTCAGCTCAAAGGAAGCTACATCGTTCACGAAGCTCACACTTTTCTCGCTCTTAACTTGAAAGCATTGCATGTTAATGGAACTGTGGTTTGTATCAGTTTGAGCAGAAGAGTTGACCTAGATATGGTGCGTATGTGTAGGAAACACCGTTATTTTGTTCTGACCACAGTCACGTTTCCTGCTGTATTAGAGACACTTAGAAAGCAAGAGCGTGCTTCTTGCTCCAAAGTAGAGTGTGTTTCATGGATGAGAACTGTGCTGTGTGTTTCCCTTCAGAAATGGAGTTAAATTCCGGGCCCCGTGTCTTCCTGCAAGCAAGACATCATTTCAGGTAAATGCAGTCACTTTTCAGCTGTAATGAATATAAATTGTTTACAAAGCTCACACGTTTCTCGCTCTTAACAGAAAATCATTGGATGTTAGATGACTTGTGGTTTGTATCAGTTTCAGAAGCAGAGTTGAACTAGCTATGGTCCGTATGTGTAGGATACACCGTTCTTTTGTTCTGAGCTCACTCACGTTTCCTGCTCTATTAGAGACTCTAGAAAGCAAGAGTATGCTTCGTGCTCTAAAGCAGAGTGTTTTTCATGGATGAGAACTGTGCTGTGTGTTTCCCTTCAGAAATGGAGTTAAATCCCAGGCTCTGTGTCTTCCTACATGCAAGACATCTTTTCAAGTAAACTCAGTCACTTTTCAGCTCAAAGGAAGCTACACCGTGCGAGAAGCTCACACGTTTCTCGCTCTTAACTTGAAAGCATTGCATGTTAATGGAACTGTGGTTTGTATCAGTTTCAGAAGAAGAGTTGACCTAGATATGGTCCATATGTGTAGGAAACACCGTTATTTTGTTCTGACCACAGTCACGTTTCCTGCTGTATTAGAGACACTTAGAAAGAAATAGAGTGCTTCTTGCTCTAAAGTAGAGTGTGTTTCATGGATGAGAACTGTGCTGTGTGTTCCTCTTCAGAAATGGAGTTAAATTCCAAGCGCCGTGTCTTCCTACAAGCAAGATATCATTTCAGGTTAACGCAGTCACTTTTCAGCTCAAATGAATATAAATCATTTAAGAAGCTCACACGTTTCCCCCTCTTAACAGAAAAGCATTGGATGTTAGATGACTTGTGGTTTGTATCAGTTTCAGAAGGAGAGTTGAACTAGCTATGGTCCGTTTGTGTAGGACACACCGTTATTTTGTTCTGAGCTCACTCTCATTCCTGCTCTATTAGAGACACTAGAAAGCAAGAGCATGAATCGTGCTCTAAAGCAGAGTGTGTTTCATGGATGAGAACTGTGCTGTGTATTTCCCTTCAGAAATGGAGTTAAATCCCAGGCTTTGTATATTCCTACAAGCAAGACTTCATTTCACGTAAACTAAGGCACCTTTCTGCTCCAAAAAAAGCTACATCGTTCACGAAGCTCACACATTACTTGCTCTTAAGTGTAAAGCATTGGATGTTAGAGGACCTGTGGTTTGTATCAGTTGCAGAAAAAGAGTTGACCTAGATACGGTCCGTATGTGTAGGAAACACCGTTATTTTGTTCTGAGCTCACTCACGTTTCCTGCTCTATTAGAGACTCTGGAAAGCAAGAGATTGCTTCGTGCTCTAAAGCAGAGTGTGTTTCATGGATGAGAACTGTGCTGTGTGTTTCCCATCAGAAATGGAGTTAAATCACAGGCTCTGTATCTTCCTACAAGCAAGCCATCTTTTCAAGTAAACTCAGTCACTTTGCAGCTCAAAGGAAGCTACATCGTTCACGAAGCTCACACGTTTCTCGCTCTTAACTTGAAAGCATTGCATGTTAATGGAACTGTGCTTTGTATCAGTTGCAGAAAAAGAGTTGACCTAGATATGGTCCGTATTTGTAGGAAACACCGTTATTTTTTCTGAACACAGTCATGTTTCCAGCTGTATTAGAGAAACTTAGAAAGCAAGAGCGTGCTTCTTGCTCTAAAGCAGAGTGTGTTTCATGGATGAGAACTGTGCTGTGTGTTTCCCTTCAGAAATTGAGTTAAATTCCAGGCCCCATGTCTTCCTACAAGCAAGACATCATTTCAGGTAAGCGCAGTTACTTTTCAGCTTAAATGAATATAAATCGTTTATGAAGATCACACGATTCTCATCCTTAAATGAAAAGCATTGGATGTTAGATGACTTGTGGTTTTTATCAGTTTCAGAAGCAGAGTTGAACTAGTAGTGGTCCGTATGTGTAGGAAACACCGTTCTTTTGTTCTGAGCACACTCAAGTATCCTGCTCTATTAGAGACTCTAGAAAGCAAGAGCGTGCTTCTTCCTAAACCCAGAGTGTGTTTTGTTTTGAGAAATGGGCTTGTGTTTCCCTTCAGAAATGGAGTTAAATCCCAGGCTCCGTGTCTTCCTACAAGCAAGACATCTTTTCAAGTAAACTCAGTGACTTTTCAGCTCAAAGGGAGCCACATCGTTCACGAAACTCACACGTTGCTCGCTCTTAACTTGAAAGCATTGCATGTTAATGGAACTGTGGTTTGTATCAATTTCAGAAGAAGAGATGACCTAGATATAATCCGTATGTGTAGGAAACACCATTATTTGTTGTGACCACAATCACGTTTCCTGCTATATTAGAGACACTTAGAAAGCAAGAGCTTGCTTCTTGCTCTAAAGCAGAGTGTTTTTAATGGATGAGAACTGTGCTGTGTGTTTCACTTCAGAAATGGAGTTAAATCCCAGGCTCCGTGTCTTCCTACAAGCAAGACATGTTTTCAAGTAAACTCAGTCACTTTTCAGCTCAAAGGAAGCTACATCGTTCACGAAGCTCACCCGTTTCTTGCTCTTAATCGTAAAGCATTGGATGTTAGAAGACCTGTGGTTTGTATCAGTTTTAGAAGCAGAGTTGAACTAGCAATGGTCTATACGTGTAGGAGACACCGTTATTTTGTTCTGAGCACACTCAAGTTTCCTGCTCATTTAGAGACTCTAGAAAGCAAGAGCATACTTCTTGCTCTATAGCAGAGTGTTTTTCATGGATGAGAACTGTGCTGTGTGTTTCCCTTCAGAAATGGAGTCAATCCCAGGCTTTGTGTCTTCCTACAAGCAAGACATCTTTTCAAGTAAACTCAGTCACTTTTAAGCTCATAGGAAGCTAAATGGTTCACGAAGCTCACACGTTTCTCGCTCTTAATGTGAAAGCACTGCATGTTAATGGAACTGTGGTTTGTATCAGTTTCACAAGAAGAGTTGACCTAGATATGGTCCGTATGTTGTGGAAACACTGTTCTTTTGTTCTGAGTACCCTCAAGTTTCAGGCTCTTTTAGAGACTCTAGAAAGCAAGAGCATGCTTCTTGCTCTAAAGCAGAGTGTTTTTCATGGAAGAGAACTGTGGGGTGTTTCCCTTCAGAAATGGAGTTAAATCCGAGGCTCTCTGTCTTCCTACAAGCAAGACGTCTTTTCAAGTAAACTCAGTCACTTTTCAGCTCAAAGGAAGCTACATCATTCACGAAGCTCACATTTTTCTCGCTCTTAACTTGAAAGCATTGCATGTTAATGGAACTGTGGTTTGTATCAGTTTGAGCAGAAGAGTTGACCAAGATATGGTGCGTATGTGTAGGAAACACCGTTATTTTGTTCTGACCACAGTCACGTTTCATGCTGTATTAGAGACACTTAGAAAGCAAGAGCGTGCTTCTTGCTCTAAAGCAGAGTGTTTTTAATGGATGAGAACTGTGCTGTGTGTTTCACTTCAGAAATGGAGTTAAATCCCAGGCTCCGTGTCTTCCTACAAGCAAGACATGTTTTCAAGTAAACTCAGTCACTTTTCAGCTCAAAGGAAGCTACATCGTTCACGAAGCTCACCCGTTTCTTGCTCTTAATAGTAAAGCATTGGATGTTAGAGGACCTGTGGTTTGTATCAGTTTTAGAAGCAGAGTTGAACTAGCAATGGTCTATATGTATAGGAGACACCGTTATTTTGTTCTGAGCACACTCAAGTTTCCTGCTCATTTAGAGACTCTAGAAAGCAAGAGCATACTTCTTGCTCTATAGCAGAGTGTTTTTCATGGATGAGAACTGTGCTGTGTGTTTCCCTTCAGAAATGGAGTAAATCCCAGGCTCTGTGTCTTCCTACAAGCAAGACACCTTTTCAAGTAAACTCAGTCACTTTTAAGCTCATAGGATGCTACATGGTTCACGAAGCTCACACGTTTCTCGCTCTTAATGTGAAAGCACTGCATGTTAATGGAACTGTGGTTTGTATCAGTTTCACAAGAAGAGTTGACCTAGATATGGTCCGTATGTGTAGGAAACACTGTTCTTTTGTTCTGAGTACCCTCAAGTTTTAGGCTCTTTTAGAGACTCTAGAAAGCAAGAGCATGCTTCTTGCTCTAAAGCAGAGTGTTTTTCATGGAAGAGAACTGTGGGGTGTTTCCCTTCAGAAATGGAGTTAAATCCGAGGCTCTCTGTCTTCCTACAAGCAAGACGTCTTTTCAAGTAAACTCAGTCACTTTTCAGCTCAAAGGAAGCTACATCGTTCACGAAGCTCACACTTTTCTCGCTCTTAACTTGAAAGCATTGCATGTTAATGGAACTGTGGTTTGTATCAGTTTGAGCAGAAGAGTTGACCTAGATATGGTGCGTATGTGTAGGAAACACCGTTATTTTGTTCTGACCACAGTCACGTTTCCTGCTGTATTAGAGACACTTAGAAAGCAAGAGCATGCTTCTTGCTCCAAAGTAGAGTGTGTTTCATGGATGAGAACTGTGCTGTGTGTTTCCCTTCAGAAATGGAGTTAAATTCCGGGCCCCGTGTCTTCCTGCAAGCAAGACATCATTTCAGGTAAACGCAGTCACTTTTCAGCTGTAATGAATATAAATTGTTTACAAAGCTCACACGTTTCTCGCTCTTAACAGAAAATCATTGGATGTTAGATGACTTGTGGTTTGTATCAGTTTCAGAAGGAGAGTTGAACTAGCTATGGTCCGTATGTGTAGGATACACCGTTCTTTTGTTCTGAGCTCACTCACGTTTCCTGCTCTATTAGAGACTCTAGAAAGCAAGAGTATGCTTCGTGCTCTAAAGCAGAGTGTTTTTCATGGATGAGAACTGTGCTGTGTGTTTCACTTCAGAAATGGAGTTAAATCCCAGGCTCCGTGTCTTCCTACAAGCAAGACATGTTTTCAAGTAAACTCAGTCACTTTTCAGCTCAAAGGAAGCTACATCGTTCACGAAGCTCACCCGTTTCTTGCTCTTAATCGTAAAGCATTGGATGTTAGAAGACCTGTGGTTTGTATCAGTTTTAGAAGCAGAGTTGAACTAGCAATGGTCTATACGTGTAGGAGACACCGTTATTTTGTTCTGAGCACACTCAAGTTTCCTGCTCATTTAGAGACTCTAGAAAGCAAGAGCATACTTCTTGCTCTATAGCAGAGTGTTTTTCATGGATGAGAACTGTGCTGTGTGTTTCCCTTCAGAAATGGAGTCAATCCCAGGCTTTGTGTCTTCCTACAAGCAAGACATCTTTTCAAGTAAACTCAGTCACTTTTAAGCTCATAGGAAGCTAAATGGTTCACGAAGCTCACACGTTTCTCGCTCTTAATGTGAAAGCACTGCATGTTAATGGAACTGTGGTTTGTATCAGTTTCACAAGAAGAGTTGACCTAGATATGGTCCGTATGTTGTGGAAACACTGTTCTTTTGTTCTGAGTACCCTCAAGTTTCAGGCTCTTTTAGAGACTCTAGAAAGCAAGAGCATGCTTCTTGCTCTAAAGCAGAGTGTTTTTCATGGAAGAGAACTGTGGGGTGTTTCCCTTCAGAAATGGAGTTAAATCCGAGGCTCTCTGTCTTCCTACAAGCAAGACGTCTTTTCAAGTAAACTCAGTCACTTTTCAGCTCAAAGGAAGCTACATCATTCACGAAGCTCACATTTTTCTCGCTCTTAACTTGAAAGCATTGCATGTTAATGGAACTGTGGTTTGTATCAGTTTGAGCAGAAGAGTTGACCAAGATATGGTGCGTATGTGTAGGAAACACCGTTATTTTGTTCTGACCACAGTCACGTTTCATGCTGTATTAGAGACACTTAGAAAGCAAGAGCGTGCTTCTTGCTCTAAAGCAGAGTGTTTTTAATGGATGAGAACTGTGCTGTGTGTTTCACTTCAGAAATGGAGTTAAATCCCAGGCTCCGTGTCTTCCTACAAGCAAGACATGTTTTCAAGTAAACTCAGTCACTTTTCAGCTCAAAGGAAGCTACATCGTTCACGAAGCTCACCCGTTTCTTGCTCTTAATAGTAAAGCATTGGATGTTAGAGGACCTGTGGTTTGTATCAGTTTTAGAAGCAGAGTTGAACTAGCAATGGTCTATATGTATAGGAGACACCGTTATTTTGTTCTGAGCACACTCAAGTTTCCTGCTCATTTAGAGACTCTAGAAAGCAAGAGCATACTTCTTGCTCTATAGCAGAGTGTTTTTCATGGATGAGAACTGTGCTGTGTGTTTCCCTTCAGAAATGGAGTAAATCCCAGGCTCTGTGTCTTCCTACAAGCAAGACACCTTTTCAAGTAAACTCAGTCACTTTTAAGCTCATAGGATGCTACATGGTTCACGAAGCTCACACGTTTCTCGCTCTTAATGTGAAAGCACTGCATGTTAATGGAACTGTGGTTTGTATCAGTTTCACAAGAAGAGTTGACCTAGATATGGTCCGTATGTGTAGGAAACACTGTTCTTTTGTTCTGAGTACCCTCAAGTTTTAGGCTCTTTTAGAGACTCTAGAAAGCAAGAGCATGCTTCTTGCTCTAAAGCAGAGTGTTTTTCATGGAAGAGAACTGTGGGGTGTTTCCCTTCAGAAATGGAGTTAAATCCGAGGCTCTCTGTCTTCCTACAAGCAAGACGTCTTTTCAAGTAAACTCAGTCACTTTTCAGCTCAAAGGAAGCTACATCGTTCACGAAGCTCACACTTTTCTCGCTCTTAACTTGAAAGCATTGCATGTTAATGGAACTGTGGTTTGTATCAGTTTGAGCAGAAGAGTTGACCTAGATATGGTGCGTATGTGTAGGAAACACCGTTATTTTGTTCTGACCACAGTCACGTTTCCTGCTGTATTAGAGACACTTAGAAAGCAAGAGCATGCTTCTTGCTCCAAAGTAGAGTGTGTTTCATGGATGAGAACTGTGCTGTGTGTTTCCCTTCAGAAATGGAGTTAAATTCCGGGCCCCGTGTCTTCCTGCAAGCAAGACATCATTTCAGGTAAACGCAGTCACTTTTCAGCTGTAATGAATATAAATTGTTTACAAAGCTCACACGTTTCTCGCTCTTAACAGAAAATCATTGGATGTTAGATGACTTGTGGTTTGTATCAGTTTCAGAAGGAGAGTTGAACTAGCTATGGTCCGTATGTGTAGGATACACCGTTCTTTTGTTCTGAGCTCACTCACGTTTCCTGCTCTATTAGAGACTCTAGAAAGCAAGAGTATGCTTCGTGCTCTAAAGCAGAGTGTTTTTCATGGATGAGAACTGTGCTGTGTGTTTCCCTTCAGAAATGGAGTTAAATCCCAGGCTCTGTGTCTTCCTACATGCAAGACATCTTTTCAAGTAAACTCAGTCACTTTTCAGCTCAAAGGAAGCTACACCGTGCAGGAAGCTCCCACGTTTCTCGCTCTTAACTTGAAAGCATTGCATGTTAATGGAAATGTGGTTTGTATCAGTTTCAGAAGAAGAGTTGACCTAGATATGGTCTGTATGTGTAGGAAACACCGTTATTTTGTTCTGACCAGAGTCACGTTTCCTGCTGTATTAGAGACACTTAGAAAGAAATAGCGTGCTTCTTGCTCTAAAGTAGAGTGTGTTATATGGATGAGAACTGTGCTGTGTGTTCCTCTTCAGAAATGGAGTTAAATTCCAAGCGCCATGTCTTCCTTCAAGCAAGATATCATTTCAGGTAAACGCAGTCACTTATCAGCTCTAATGAATATAAATCATTTACGAAGCTCACACGTTTCCCGCTCTTAACAGAAAAGCATTAGATGTTAGATGACTTGTGGTTTCTATCAGTTTCAGAAGGAGAGTTGAACTAGCTATGGTCCGTTTGTGTAGGACACACCGTTATTTTATTCTGAGCTCACACTCGTTCCTGCTCTATTAGAGACACTAGAAAGCAAGAGCATGAATCGTGCTCTAAAGCAGAGTGTGTTTCATGGATGAGAACTGTGCTGTGTATTTCCCTTCAGAAATGGAGTTAAATCCCAGGCTTTGTATATTCCTACAAACAAGACTTCATTTCACGTAAACTAAGGCACCTTTCTGCTCAAACAAAGCTACATCGTTCACGAAGCTCTCACGTTTCTTGCTCTTAACTGTAAAGCATTGGATGTTAGAGGACCTATGGTTTGTATCAGTTGCAGAAAAAGAGTTGACCTAGATACGGTCCGTATGTGTAGGAAACACCGTTATTTTGTTCTGAGCTCACTCACGTTTCCTGCTCTATTAGAGACTCTGGAAAGCAAGAGATTGCTTCGTGCTCTAAAGCAGAGTGTGTTTCATGGAAGAGAACTGTGCTGTGTGTTTCCCATCAGAAATGGAGTTAAATCACAGGCTCTGTATCTTCCTACAAGCAAGCCATCTTTTCAAGTAAACTCAGTCACTTTGCAGCTCAAAGGAAGCTACATCGTTCATGAAGCTCACACGTTTCTCGCTCTTAACTTGAAAGCATTGCATGTTAATGGAACTGTGCTTTGTATCAGTTGCAGAAAAAGAGTTGACCTAGATATGGTCCGTATGTGTAGGAAACACCGTTATTTTTTTCTGAACACAGTCATGTTTCCAGCTGTATTAGAGACACTTAGAAAGCAAGAGCCTGCTTATTGCTCTAAAGCAGAGTGTGTTTCATTGATGAGAACTGTGCTGAGTGTTTCCCTTCAGAAATGGAGTTAAATTCCAGGCCCCGTGTCTTCCTACAAGCAAGACATCATTTCAGGTAAGCGCAGTCACTTTTCAGCTTAAATGAATATAAATCGTTTATGAAGATCACACGTTTCTCACTCTTAACTGAAAAGCATTGGATGTTAGATGACTTGTGGTTTTTATCAGTTTCAGAAGCCGAGTTGAACTAGCAGTGGTCCGTATGTGTAGGAAACACCATTCTTTTCTTCTGAGCACACTCAAGTATCCTGCTCTATTAGAGACTCTAGAATGCAAGAGCATGCTTCTTCATTAACGCAGAGTGTGTTTTGCTGTGAGAAATGGGCTTGTGTTTCCCTTCAGAAATGGAGTTAAATCACAGGCTCTGTATCTTCCTACAAGCAAGACTTCGTTTCACGTAAACTCATTCACCTTTCAGCTCAAACAAATCTATATCGTTCACGAAGCTCACCCGTTTCTTGCTCTTAACTGTAAAGCATTGGATGTTAGAGGACCTGTGGTTTGTATCAGTTTCAGAAGCAGAGTTGACCTAGATATGGTCCGTATGTATAGGAAACACCGTTCTTTTGTACAGAGCACACTCATGTTTCCTGCTATTTTAGAGACTCTAGAAAGCAAGAGCATGCTTCTTGCTATGAAGCAGAGTGGTTTTCATGGATGAGAACTGTGCTGTGTGTTTCCTTCAGAAATGGAGTTAAATCCCAGGCTCCAGGTCTTCCTACAAGCAAGTGATATTTACAAGTAAACTAAGTCACTTTTCAGCTCAAGGGAAGCTACATCGTGCACGAAGCTCACACGTTTCTCGCTCTTAACTGGAAAGCATTGCATGTTAGAGGAACTGTGGTTTGTATCAGTTTCAGAAGAAGAGTTGACCTAGATATGGTCCGTAAATTAGGAAACACCGTTATTCTGTTCTGACCATAGTCATATTTCCTGCTGTATTAGAGACTCTTAGAAAGCAAGAGCGTGCTTCTTGCTCTAAAGCAGAGTGTGTTTCATGGATGAGAACTGTGCTGTGTGTTTCCCATCAGAAATGGAGTTAAATCCCAGGCTCTGTGTCTTCCTACAAGCAAGACATCTTTTTGGGTAAACTCAGTCACTTTTCAGCTCAAGGGAAGCTACATTGTTCACAAAGCTCACATGTTTCTCGCTCTTAACTGGAAAGCATTGCATGTTAGAGGAACTGTGGTTTGTATCAGTTTCAGAAGAAGAGTTGACCTAGATATGGTCCATACATGTAGGAAACACCGATTTTGTTCTGACCCCAGTCAAGTTTCCTGGTCTATTAGAGACTAGAAAGCAAGAGCGTGCTTCTTCCTAAACGCAGAGTGTGTTTCATCGTGAGAAATGTGCTGTGTGTTTCCCTTCAGAAATGGAGTTAAATCTGAGGCTCTCTGTCTTCCTACAAGCAAGACGTCTTTTCAAGTAAACTCAATCACTTTTCAGCTCAAAGGAAGCTACATCGTTCACGAAGCTCACACTTTTCTCGCTCTTAACTTGAAAGCATTGCATGTTAATGGAACTGTGGTTTGTATCAGTTTGAGCAGAAGAGTTGACCTAGATATGGTGCGTATGTGTAGGAAACACCGTTATTTTGTTCTGACCACAGTCACGTTTCCTGCTGTATTAGAGACACTTAGAAAGCAAGAGCGTGCTTCTTGCTCCAAAGTAGAGTGTGTTTCATGGATGAGAACTGTGCTGTGTGTTTCCCTTCAGAAATGGAGTTAAATTCCGGGCCCCGTGTCTTCCTGCAAGCAAGACATCATTTCAGGTAAATGCAGTCACTTTTCAGCTGTAATGAATATAAATTGTTTACAAAGCTCACACGTTTCTCGCTCTTAACAGAAAATCATTGGATGTTAGATGACTTGTGGTTTGTATCAGTTTCAGAAGCAGAGTTGAACTAGCTATGGTCCGTATGTGTAGGATACACCGTTCTTTTGTTCTGAGCTCACTCACGTTTCCTGCTCTATTAGAGACTCTAGAAAGCAAGAGTATGCTTCGTGCTCTAAAGCAGAGTGTTTTTCATGGATGAGAACTGTGCTGTGTGTTTCCCTTCAGAAATGGAGTTAAATCCCAGGCTCTGTGTCTTCCTACATGCAAGACATCTTTTCAAGTAAACTCAGTCACTTTTCAGCTCAAAGGAAGCTACACCGTGCGAGAAGCTCACACGTTTCTCGCTCTTAACTTGAAAGCATTGCATGTTAATGGAACTGTGGTTTGTATCAGTTTCAGAAGAAGAGTTGACCTAGATATGGTCCATATGTGTAGGAAACACCGTTATTTTGTTCTGACCACAGTCACGTTTCCTGCTGTATTAGAGACACTTAGAAAGAAATAGAGGGCTTCTTGCTCTAAAGTAGAGTGTGTTTCATGGATGAGAACTGTGCTGTGTGTTCCTCTTCAGAAATGGAGTTAAATTCCAAGCGCCGTGTCTTCCTACAAGCAAGATATCATTTCAGGTTAACGCAGTCACTTTTCAGCTCAAATGAATATAAATCATTTAAGAAGCTCACACGTTTCCCCCTCTTAACAGAAAAGCATTGGATGTTAGATGACTTGTGGTTTGTATCAGTTTCAGAAGGAGAGTTGAACTAGCTATGGTCCGTTTGTGTAGGACACACCGTTATTTTGTTCTGAGCTCACTCTCATTCCTGCTCTATTAGAGACACTAGAAAGCAAGAGCATGAATCGTGCTCTAAAGCAGAGTGTGTTTCATGGATGAGAACTGTGCTGTGTATTTCCCTTCAGAAATGGAGTTAAATCCCAGGCTTTGTATATTCCTACAAGCAAGACTTCATTTCACGTAAACTAAGGCACCTTTCTGCTCCAAAAAAAGCTACATCGTTCACGAAGCTCACACATTACTTGCTCTTAAGTGTAAAGCATTGGATGTTAGAGGACCTGTGGTTTGTATCAGTTGCAGAAAAAGAGTTGACCTAGATACGGTCCGTATGTGTAGGAAACACCGTTATTTTGTTCTGAGCTCACTCACGTTTCCTGCTCTATTAGAGACTCTGGAAAGCAAGAGATTGCTTCGTGCTCTAAAGCAGAGTGTGTTTCATGGATGAGAACTGTGCTGTGTGTTTCCCATCAGAAATGGAGTTAAATCACAGGCTCTGTATCTTCCTACAAGCAAGCCATCTTTTCAAGTAAACTCAGTCACTTTGCAGCTCAAAGGAAGCTACATCGTTCACGAAGCTCACACGTTTCTCGCTCTTAACTTGAAAGCATTGCATGTTAATGGAACTGTGCTTTGTATCAGTTGCAGAAAAAGAGTTGACCTAGATATGGTCCGTATTTGTAGGAAACACCGTTATTTTTTCTGAACACAGTCATGTTTCCAGCTGTATTAGAGAAACTTAGAAAGCAAGAGCGTGCTTCTTGCTCTAAAGCAGAGTGTGTTTCATGGATGAGAACTGTGCTGTGTGTTTCCCTTCAGAAATTGAGTTAAATTCCAGGCCCCATGTCTTCCTACAAGCAAGACATCATTTCAGGTAAGCGCAGTTACTTTTCAGCTTAAATGAATATAAATCGTTTATGAAGATCACACGATTCTCATCCTTAAATGAAAAGCATTGGATGTTAGATGACTTGTGGTTTTTATCAGTTTCAGAAGCAGAGTTGAACTAGTAGTGGTCCGTATGTGTAGGAAACACCGTTCTTTTGTTCTGAGCACACTCAAGTATCCTGCTCTATTAGAGACTCTAGAAAGCAAGAGCGTGCTTCTTCCTAAACCCAGAGTGTGTTTTGTTTTGAGAAATGGGCTTGTGTTTCCCTTCAGAAATGGAGTTAAATCCCAGGCTCCGTGTCTTCCTACAAGCAAGACATCTTTTCAAGTAAACTCAGTGACTTTTCAGCTCAAAGGGAGCCACATCGTTCACGAAACTCACACGTTGCTCGCTCTTAACTTGAAAGCATTGCATGTTAATGGAACTGTGGTTTGTATCAATTTCAGAAGAAGAGATGACCTAGATATAATCCGTATGTGTAGGAAACACCATTATTTGTTGTGACCACAATCACGTTTCCTGCTATATTAGAGACACTTAGAAAGCAAGAGCTTGCTTCTTGCTCTAAAGCAGAGTGTTTTTAATGGATGAGAACTGTGCTGTGTGTTTCACTTCAGAAATGGAGTTAAATCCCAGGCTCCGTGTCTTCCTACAAGCAAGACATGTTTTCAAGTAAACTCAGTCACTTTTCAGCTCAAAGGAAGCTACATCGTTCACGAAGCTCACCCGTTTCTTGCTCTTAATCGTAAAGCATTGGATGTTAGAAGACCTGTGGTTTGTATCAGTTTTAGAAGCAGAGTTGAACTAGCAATGGTCTATACGTGTAGGAGACACCGTTATTTTGTTCTGAGCACACTCAAGTTTCCTGCTCATTTAGAGACTCTAGAAAGCAAGAGCATACTTCTTGCTCTATAGCAGAGTGTTTTTCATGGATGAGAACTGTGCTGTGTGTTTCCCTTCAGAAATGGAGTCAATCCCAGGCTTTGTGTCTTCCTACAAGCAAGACATCTTTTCAAGTAAACTCAGTCACTTTTAAGCTCATAGGAAGCTAAATGGTTCACGAAGCTCACACGTTTCTCGCTCTTAATGTGAAAGCACTGCATGTTAATGGAACTGTGGTTTGTATCAGTTTCACAAGAAGAGTTGACCTAGATATGGTCCGTATGTTGTGGAAACACTGTTCTTTTGTTCTGAGTACCCTCAAGTTTCAGGCTCTTTTAGAGACTCTAGAAAGCAAGAGCATGCTTCTTGCTCTAAAGCAGAGTGTTTTTCATGGAAGAGAACTGTGGGGTGTTTCCCTTCAGAAATGGAGTTAAATCCGAGGCTCTCTGTCTTCCTACAAGCAAGACGTCTTTTCAAGTAAACTCAGTCACTTTTCAGCTCAAAGGAAGCTACATCATTCACGAAGCTCACATTTTTCTCGCTCTTAACTTGAAAGCATTGCATGTTAATGGAACTGTGGTTTGTATCAGTTTGAGCAGAAGAGTTGACCAAGATATGGTGCGTATGTGTAGGAAACACCGTTATTTTGTTCTGACCACAGTCACGTTTCATGCTGTATTAGAGACACTTAGAAAGCAAGAGCGTGCTTCTTGCTCTAAAGCAGAGTGTTTTTAATGGATGAGAACTGTGCTGTGTGTTTCACTTCAGAAATGGAGTTAAATCCCAGGCTCCGTGTCTTCCTACAAGCAAGACATGTTTTCAAGTAAACTCAGTCACTTTTCAGCTCAAAGGAAGCTACATCGTTCACGAAGCTCACCCGTTTCTTGCTCTTAATAGTAAAGCATTGGATGTTAGAGGACCTGTGGTTTGTATCAGTTTTAGAAGCAGAGTTGAACTAGCAATGGTCTATATGTATAGGAGACACCGTTATTTTGTTCTGAGCACACTCAAGTTTCCTGCTCATTTAGAGACTCTAGAAAGCAAGAGCATACTTCTTGCTCTATAGCAGAGTGTTTTTCATGGATGAGAACTGTGCTGTGTGTTTCCCTTCAGAAATGGAGTAAATCCCAGGCTCTGTGTCTTCCTACAAGCAAGACACCTTTTCAAGTAAACTCAGTCACTTTTAAGCTCATAGGATGCTACATGGTTCACGAAGCTCACACGTTTCTCGCTCTTAATGTGAAAGCACTGCATGTTAATGGAACTGTGGTTTGTATCAGTTTCACAAGAAGAGTTGACCTAGATATGGTCCGTATGTGTAGGAAACACTGTTCTTTTGTTCTGAGTACCCTCAAGTTTTAGGCTCTTTTAGAGACTCTAGAAAGCAAGAGCATGCTTCTTGCTCTAAAGCAGAGTGTTTTTCATGGAAGAGAACTGTGGGGTGTTTCCCTTCAGAAATGGAGTTAAATCCGAGGCTCTCTGTCTTCCTACAAGCAAGACGTCTTTTCAAGTAAACTCAGTCACTTTTCAGCTCAAAGGAAGCTACATCGTTCACGAAGCTCACACTTTTCTCGCTCTTAACTTGAAAGCATTGCATGTTAATGGAACTGTGGTTTGTATCAGTTTGAGCAGAAGAGTTGACCTAGATATGGTGCGTATGTGTAGGAAACACCGTTATTTTGTTCTGACCACAGTCACGTTTCCTGCTGTATTAGAGACACTTAGAAAGCAAGAGCATGCTTCTTGCTCCAAAGTAGAGTGTGTTTCATGGATGAGAACTGTGCTGTGTGTTTCCCTTCAGAAATGGAGTTAAATTCCGGGCCCCGTGTCTTCCTGCAAGCAAGACATCATTTCAGGTAAACGCAGTCACTTTTCAGCTGTAATGAATATAAATTGTTTACAAAGCTCACACGTTTCTCGCTCTTAACAGAAAATCATTGGATGTTAGATGACTTGTGGTTTGTATCAGTTTCAGAAGGAGAGTTGAACTAGCTATGGTCCGTATGTGTAGGATACACCGTTCTTTTGTTCTGAGCTCACTCACGTTTCCTGCTCTATTAGAGACTCTAGAAAGCAAGAGTATGCTTCGTGCTCTAAAGCAGAGTGTTTTTCATGGATGAGAACTGTGCTGTGTGTTTCCCTTCAGAAATGGAGTTAAATCCCAGGCTCTGTGTCTTCCTACATGCAAGACATCTTTTCAAGTAAACTCAGTCACTTTTCAGCTCAAAGGAAGCTACACCGTGCAGGAAGCTCCCACGTTTCTCGCTCTTAACTTGAAAGCATTGCATGTTAATGGAAATGTGGTTTGTATCAGTTTCAGAAGAAGAGTTGACCTAGATATGGTCTGTATGTGTAGGAAACACCGTTATTTTGTTCTGACCAGAGTCACGTTTCCTGCTGTATTAGAGACACTTAGAAAGAAATAGCGTGCTTCTTGCTCTAAAGTAGAGTGTGTTATATGGATGAGAACTGTGCTGTGTGTTCCTCTTCAGAAATGGAGTTAAATTCCAAGCGCCATGTCTTCCTTCAAGCAAGATATCATTTCAGGTAAACGCAGTCACTTATCAGCTCTAATGAATATAAATCATTTACGAAGCTCACACGTTTCCCGCTCTTAACAGAAAAGCATTAGATGTTAGATGACTTGTGGTTTCTATCAGTTTCAGAAGGAGAGTTGAACTAGCTATGGTCCGTTTGTGTAGGACACACCGTTATTTTGTTCTGAGCTCACACTCGTTCCTGCTCTATTAGAGACACTAGAAAGCAAGAGCATGAATCGTGCTCTAAAGCAGAGTGTGTTTCATGGATGAGAACTGTGCTGTGTATTTCCCTTCAGAAATGGAGTTAAATCCCAGGCTTTGTATATTCCTACAAACAAGACTTCATTTCACGTAAACTAAGGCACCTTTCTGCTCAAACAAAGCTACATCGTTCACGAAGCTCTCACGTTTCTTGCTCTTAACTGTAAAGCATTGGATGTTAGAGGACCTATGGTTTGTATCAGTTGCAGAAAAAGAGTTGACCTAGATACGGTCCGTATGTGTAGGAAACACCGTTATTTTGTTCTGAGCTCACTCACGTTTCCTGCTCTATTAGAGACTCTGGAAAGCAAGAGATTGCTTCGTGCTCTAAAGCAGAGTGTGTTTCATGGAAGAGAACTGTGCTGTGTGTTTCCCATCAGAAATGGAGTTAAATCACAGGCTCTGTATCTTCCTACAAGCAAGCCATCTTTTCAAGTAAACTCAGTCACTTTGCAGCTCAAAGGAAGCTACATCGTTCATGAAGCTCACACGTTTCTCGCTCTTAACTTGAAAGCATTGCATGTTAATGGAACTGTGCTTTGTATCAGTTGCAGAAAAAGAGTTGACCTAGATATGGTCCGTATGTGTAGGAAACACCGTTATTTTTTTCTGAACACAGTCATGTTTCCAGCTGTATTAGAGACACTTAGAAAGCAAGAGCCTGCTTATTGCTCTAAAGCAGAGTGTGTTTCATTGATGAGAACTGTGCTGAGTGTTTCCCTTCAGAAATGGAGTTAAATTCCAGGCCCCGTGTCTTCCTACAAGCAAGACATCATTTCAGGTAAGCGCAGTCACTTTTCAGCTTAAATGAATATAAATCGTTTATGAAGATCACACGTTTCTCACTCTTAACTGAAAAGCATTGGATGTTAGATGACTTGTGGTTTTTATCAGTTTCAGAAGCCGAGTTGAACTAGCAGTGGTCCGTATGTGTAGGAAACACCATTCTTTTCTTCTGAGCACACTCAAGTATCCTGCTCTATTAGAGACTCTAGAATGCAAGAGCATGCTTCTTCATTAACGCAGAGTGTGTTTTGCTGTGAGAAATGGGCTTGTGTTTCCCTTCAGAAATGGAGTTAAATCACAGGCTCTGTATCTTCCTACAAGCAAGACTTCGTTTCACGTAAACTCATTCACCTTTCAGCTCAAACAAATCTATATCGTTCACGAAGCTCACCCGTTTCTTGCTCTTAACTGTAAAGCATTGGATGTTAGAGGACCTGTGGTTTGTATCAGTTTCAGAAGCAGAGTTGACCTAGATATGGTCCGTATGTATAGGAAACACCGTTCTTTTGTACAGAGCACACTCATGTTTCCTGCTATTTTAGAGACTCTAGAAAGCAAGAGCATGCTTCTTGCTATGAAGCAGAGTGGTTTTCATGGATGAGAACTGTGCTGTGTGTTTCCTTCAGAAATGGAGTTAAATCCCAGGCTCCAGGTCTTCCTACAAGCAAGTGATATTTACAAGTAAACTAAGTCACTTTTCAGCTCAAGGGAAGCTACATCGTGCACGAAGCTCACACGTTTCTCGCTCTTAACTGGAAAGCATTGCATGTTAGAGGAACTGTGGTTTGTATCAGTTTCAGAAGAAGAGTTGACCTAGATATGGTCCGTAAATTAGGAAACACCGTTATTCTGTTCTGACCATAGTCATATTTCCTGCTGTATTAGAGACTCTTAGAAAGCAAGAGCGTGCTTCTTGCTCTAAAGCAGAGTGTGTTTCATGGATGAGAACTGTGCTGTGTGTTTCCCATCAGAAATGGAGTTAAATCCCAGGCTCTGTGTCTTCCTACAAGCAAGACATCTTTTTGGGTAAACTCAGTCACTTTTCAGCTCAAGGGAAGCTACATTGTTCACAAAGCTCACATGTTTCTCGCTCTTAACTGGAAAGCATTGCATGTTAGAGGAACTGTGGTTTGTATCAGTTTCAGAAGAAGAGTTGACCTAGATATGGTCCATACATGTAGGAAACACCGATTTTGTTCTGACCCCAGTCAAGTTTCCTGGTCTATTAGAGACTAGAAAGCAAGAGCGTGCTTCTTCCTAAACGCAGAGTGTGTTTCATCGTGAGAAATGTGCTGTGTGTTTCCCTTCAGAAATGGAGTTAAATCCAAGGCTCTCTGTCTTCCTACAAGCAAGTCGTCTTTTCAAGTAAACTCAGTCACTTTTTAGCTCAAAGGAAGCTACATCGTTCACAAAGCTCACACTTTTCTCGCTCTTAACTTGAAAGCATTGCATGTTAATGGAACTGTGGTTTGTATCAGTTTGAGCAGAAGAGTTGACCTAGATATGGTGCGTATGTGTAGGAAACACCGTTATTTTGTTCTGACCACAGTCACGTTTCCTGCTGTATTAGAGACACTTAGAAAGCAAGAGCGTGCTTCTTGCTCCAAAGTAGAGTGTGTTTCATGGATGAGAACTGTGCTGTGTGTTTCCCTTCAGAAATGGAGTTAAATTCCAGGCCCCGTGTCTTCCTGCAAGCAAGACATCATTTCAGGTAAACGCAGTCACTTTTCAGCTGCAATGAATATAAATTGTTTACAAAGCTCACACGTTTCTCGCTGTCAACAGAAAATCATTGGATGTTAGATGACTTGTGGTTTGTATCAGTTTCAGAAGCAGAGTTGAACTAGCTATGGTCCGTATGTGTAGGATACACCGTTCTTTTGTTCTGAGCTCACTCACGTTTCCTGCTCTATTAGAGACTCTAGAAAGCAAGAGTATGCTTCGTGCTCTAAAGCAGAGTGTTTTTCATGGATGAGAACTGTGCTGTGTGTTTCCCTTCAGAAATGGAGTTAAATCCCAGGCTCTGTGTCTTCCTACATGCAAGACATCTTTTCAAGTAAACTCAGTCACTTTTCAGCTCAAAGGAAGCTACACCTTGCAAGAAGCTCACACGTTTCTCGCTCTTAACTTGAAAGCATTGCATGTTAATGGAACTGTGGTTTGTATCAGTTTCAGAAGAAGAGTTGACCTAGATATGGTCCATATGTGTAGGAAACACCGTTATTTTGTTCTGAACACAGTCACGTTTCCTGCTGTATTAGAGACACTTAGAAAGAAATAGAGTGCTTCTTGCTCTAAAGTAGAGTGTGTTTCATGGAAGAGAACTGTGCTGTGTGTTCCTCTTCAGAAATGGAGTTAAATTCCAGGCGCCGTGTCTTCCTACAAGCAAGATATCATTTCAGGTTAACGCAGTCACTTTTCAGCTCAAATGAATATAAATCATTTAAGAAGCTCACACGTTTCCCGCTCTTAACAGAAAAGCATTGGATGTTAGATGACTTGTGGTTTGTATCAGTTTCAGAAGGAGAGTTGAACTAGCTATGGTCCGTTTGTGTAGGACACACCGTTATTTTGTTCTGAGCTCACTCTCGTTCCTGCTCTATTAGAGACACTAGAAAGCAAGAGCATGAATCGTGCTCTAAAGCAGAGTGTGTTTCATGGATGAGAACTGTGCTGTGTATTTCCCTTCAGAAATGGAGTTAAATCCCAGGCTTTGTATATTCCTACAAGCAAGACTTCATTTCACGTAAACTAAGGCACCTTTCTGCTCAAACAAAGCTACATCGTTCACGAAGCTCACACATTACTTGCTCTTAAGTGTAAAGCATTGGATGTTAGAGGACCTGTGGTTTGTATCAGTTGCAGAAAAAGAGTTGACCTAGATACGGTCCGTATGTGTAGGAAACACCGTTATTTTGTTCTGAGCTCACTCACGTTTCCTGCTCTGTTAGAGACTCTGGAAAGCAAGAGATTGCTTCGTGCTCTAAAGCAGAGTGTTTTTCATGGAAGAGAACTGTGGGGTGTTTCCCTTCAGAAATGGAGTTAAATCCGAGGCTCTCTGTCTTCCTACAAGCAAGACGTCTTTTCAAGTAAACTCAGTGACTTTTCAGCTCAAAAGGAGCTACATCGTTCACGAAGCTCACACGTTTCTCGCTCTTAACTGGAAAGCATTGCATATTAGAGGAAGTGTGGTTTGTATCAGTTTCAGAAGAAGAGTTGACCTAGATATGGTCCGTAAATTAGGAAACACCGTTATTTTGTTCTGACCACAGTCATATTTCCTGCTGTATTAGAGACTCTTAGAAAGCAAGAGCGTGCTTCTTGCTCTAATGCAGAGTGTGTTTCATGGATGAGAACTGTGCTGTGTGTTTCCCTTCAGAAATGGAGTTAAATCCCAGGCTGTGTGTCTTCCAGCAAGCAAGACATGTTGTCAGGTAAACTAAGTCACTTATCAGCTCTAAGGAAGCTACATCGTTTACGAAGCTCACAAGTTTCTCACTATTAACTGGAAAGCATTGCATGTTAGAGGATCTGTGGTTTGTATCAGTTTCAGAAGAAGAGTTGACCTAGATATGGTCTGTACGTGTAGGAAACACCGAATTTGTTCTGACCACTGTCACGTTTCCTGCTGTATTAGAGACTCTTAGAAAGCAAGAGCGTGCATCTTACTCTAAAGCAGTGTGTGTTTCATGGATGAGAACTGTGCTGTGTGTTTCCCTTCAGAATTGGAGTTAAATTCCAAGTGCCGTGTCTTCCCACATGCAAGACATCATTTCAGGGAAACACAGACTCTTTTCAGCTTAAATGAATATAAATCGTTTACAAAGATCACACGTTTATCACTCTTAACTAAAAAGCATTGGATGTTAGATGACTTGTGGTTTGTATCAGTTTCAGAAGCAGAGTTGAACTAGCAGTGGTCCGTATGTGTAGGAAACACGGTTCTTTTGTTCTGAGCACAGTCAAGTTTCCTGCTCTTTTGGAGAGTCTAGAAAGCAAGAGCATGCTTCTTGCTCTAAAGCAGAGTGTTTTTCATGGATGAGAACTGTGCAGTGTTTTTCCCTTCAGAAATGGAATTAAATCCCAGGCTCCGTGTCTTCCTACAAGCAAGACATCTTTTCAAGTAAACTCAGTGACTTTTCAGCTCTAAGGGATTTACATCGTTCACAAAGCTCACACGTTCCTCGCTCTTAACTTGAAAGCATTGCATCTTAATGGAACTGTGGTTTGTATCAGTTTCAGAAGAAGAGTTGACCTAGATATAGTCCGTATGTGTAGAAAACACCGTTATTTTGTTCTGACCACATTCACGTTTCCTGCTGTATTAGAGACACTTAGAAAGCAAGAGCGTGCTTCTTGCTCTAAAGTAGAGTGTGTTTCATGTATGAGAACTGTGCTGTGTGTTTCCCTTCAGAAATGGAGTTAAATTCCAGGCCCCCTATCTTCCTACAAGCAAGAAATCATTTCAGGTAAACGCAGTCACTTTTCAGCTCAAAGGAAGCTACATTGTTCAAGAAGCTCACATGTTTCTCGCTCTTAACTGGAAAGCATTGAATGTTAGAGGAACTGTGGTTTGTATCAGGTTTAGAAGAAGAGTTGACCTAGATATGGTCCGTATGTGTTGGAAAGACCATTAATTTGTTCTGAGCACACTCATGTTTCCTGCTCATTTAGAGACTCTAGAAAGCAAGAGCATGCTTCTTGCTCTGAAGCAGAGTGTTTTTCATGGATGAGAACTGTGCTGTGTGTTTCCCTTCAGAAATGGAGTTAAATCCCAGGCTCCGTGTCTTTCTACAAGCAAGACATCTTTTCAAGTAAACTCAGTGACTTTTCAGCTCAAAGGGAGCTACATCGTTCAAGAAGCACACACGTTTCTCGCTCTTAACTGGAAAGCATTGCATGTTAGAGGAACTGTGGTTTGTATCAGTTAAAGAAGAAGAGTTGAACTAGCAGTGGTCCGTATATGTAGGACACACCGTTCTTTTGTTCTGAGCACACTCAAGTTTTCTGCTCTATTAGAGACTAGAAAGCAAGAGCGTGCTTCTTCCTAAACGCAGAGTGTGTTTCCTCGTGAGAAATGTCCTGTGTTTCCCTTCAGAAATGGAGTTAAATCACACGCTCTGTATCTTCCTACAAGCAAGACTTAGATTCACGTAAACTCAGTCACCTTTCAGCTCAAAGAAAGCTACATCGTTCACGAAGCTCACACGTTTCTCGCTCTTAACTGGAAGCATTGCATGTTAAAGGAACTGTGGTTTGTATCAGTTTCAGAAGAAGAGTTGACCTAGATATGGTCCGTAAATTAGGAAACACCGTTATTTTGTTCTGACCACAGTCATATTTCCTGCTGTATTAGAGACTCTTAGAAAGCAAGAGCGTGCTTCTTGCTCTAATGCAGAGTGTGTTTCATGGATGAGAACTGTGCTGTGTGTTTCCCTTCAGAAATGGAGTTAAATCCCAGGCTGTGTGTCTTCCAACAAGCAAGACATGTTGTCAGGTAAACTAAGTCACTTAGCAGCTCTAAGGAAGCTACATCGTTCACGAAGTTCACATGTTTCTCGCTCTTAACTGGAAAGCATTGAATGTTAGAGGAACTGTGGTTTGTGTCAGTTTCAGAAGAAGAGTTGACCTAGATATGGTCCGTACGTGTAGGAAACACCGAACTTGTTCTGACCACTGTCACGTTTCCTGCTGTATTAGAGACTCTTAGAAAGCAATAGCGTGCATCTTGCTCTAAAGCAGTGTGTGTTTCATGGATGAGAACTGTGCTGTGTGTTTACCTTCAGAAATGGAGTTAAATTCCAGGCTCTGTGTCTTCCTACAAGCAAGACATCATTTCAGGGAAACACAGTCTCTTTTCAGCTTAAATGAATATAAATCGTTTACGAAGATCACACGTTTATCACTCTTAACTAAAAAGCATTGGATGTTAGATGACTTGTGGTTTGTATCAGTTTCAGAAGCAGAGTTGAACTAGCAGTGGTCCGTATGTGTAGGAAACACCGTTCTTTTGTTCTGAGCACACTCAAGTTTCCTGCTCTTTTGGAGACTCTAGAAAGCAAGAGCATGCATCTTGCTCTAAAGCAGAGTGTTTTTCATGGATGAGAACTGTGCAGTGTGTTTCCCTTCAGAAATGGAGTTAAATTCCAGGCCCCCTGTCTTCCTACAAGCAAGAAATCATTTCAGGTAAACGCAGACACTTTTCAGCTCAAAGGAAGCTACATTGTTCACGAAGCTCACATGTTTCTCGCTCTTAACTGGAAAGCATTGAATGTTAGATGACTTGTGGTTTGTATCAGTTTCAGAAGCAGAGTTGAACTAGCAGTGGTCCGTATGTGTAGGAAACTCGGTTCTTTTGTTCTGAGCACACTCAAGTTTCCTGCTCTATTAGAGACTCTAGAAAGCAAGAGCGTGCTTCTTCCTAAACGCAGAGTGTGTTTCAAGGTGAGAAATCTGCTGTGTGTTTCCCTTCAGAAATGGAGTTAAATCACAGGCTCTGTATCTTTCTACAAGCAATACTTCGTTACACGTAAACTCAGTCACCTTTCAGCTCAAACAAAGCTACATCTTTCACGAAGCTCACACGTTTCTCGCTCTTAACTGGAAAGCATTGAATGTTAGAGGAACTGTGGTTTGTATCAGTTTCAGAAGAAGAGGTGACCTAGATATGGTCCATATGTGTGGGAAAAACCATTATTTTGTTCTGAGCACACTCATGTTTCCTGCTCATTTAGAGACTCTAGAAAGCAAGAGCATGCTTCTTGCTCTGAAGCAGAGTGTTTTTCATGGATAAGAACTGTGCTGTGTGTTTCCCTTCAGAAATGGAGTTAAATCCCAGGCTCCGTGTCTTCCTACAAGCAAGACATCTTTTCAAGTAAACTCAGTGACTTTTCAGCTCATAGAGAGCTACATCGTTCAAGAAGCTCACACGTTTCTCGCTCTTAACTGGAAAGCATTGCATGTTAGAGGAACTGTGGTTTGTATCAGTTAAAGAAGAAGAGTTGACCTAGATATGGTCCATACATGTAGGAAACACCGATTTTGTTCTGACCACAGTCACGTTTCCTGCTGTGTTAGAGACTCTTAGAAAGCAAGAGCGTGCTTCTTGCTCTAAAGCAGTGTGTGTTTCATGTATGAGAACTGTGCTCTGTGTTGCTCTTCAGAAATGGAGTTTAATTCCAGGCCCCGTGTCTTCCTACAAGCAAGAAATCATTTCAGGTAAATGCAGTCGCTTTTCAACTCAAACGAAGCTACATTGTTCACGAAGCTCACATGTTTCTCGTTCTTAACTGGAAAGCATTGAATGTTAGAGGAACTGTGGTTTGTATCAGTTTCAGAAGAAGAGTTGACCTAGATATGGTCCGTATGTGTAGGAAACACCATTATTTTGTTCTGACCACAGTCACACTTCCTGCTGTATTAGAGAATCTTAGAAAGCAATAGCGTGCTTCTTGCTCTAAAGCAGTGTGTGTTTCATGGATGAGAACTGTGCTGTGTGTTTCCCTTCAGAAATGGAGTTAAATTCCAGGCTCCGTGTCTTCCTACAAGCAAGACATCATTTCAGGTAAACACAGTCACTTTTCAGCTTAAATGAATATAAATCGTTTACGAAGATCACACGTTTCTCACTCTTAACTGAAAAGCATTGGATGTTAGATGACTTGTGGTTTGTATCAGTTTCAGAAGCAGAGTTGAACTAGCAGTGGTCCGTATGTGTAGGAAACACCGTTCTTTTGTTCTGAGTACACTCAAGTTTCCTGCTCTATTAGAGACTCTAGAAAGCAAGAGCGTGCTTCTTCCTAAACGCAGAGTGTGTGTCAAGGTGAGAAATCTGCTGTGTGTTTCCCTTCAGAAATGGAGTTAAATCACAGGCTCTGTATCTTTCTACAAGCAATACTTCGTTACAGGTAAACTCAGTCACCTTTCAGCTCAAACAAAGCTACATCTTTCACGAAGCTCACAAGTTTCTTATCTTAACTGTAAAGCATTGGATGTTAGAGGACCTGTGGTTTGTATCAGTTTCAGAAGCAGAGTTGACCTAGATATGGTCCGTATGTGTAGGAAACACCTTTCTTTTGTTCTGAGCACACTCATGTTTCCTGCTCTTTTAGAGACCCTAGAAAGCAAGAGCATGCTTCTTGCTCTGAAGCAGAGTGTTTTTCATGGATGAGAACTGTGCTGTGTGTTTCCCTTCAGAAATGGAGTTAAATCCCAGGCTCCGTGTCTTCCTAAATGCAAGACATCTTTTCAAGTAAACACAGTGACTTTTCAGCTCAAAGGGAGCTACATCGTTCACGAAGCTCACATGTTTCTCGCTCTTAACTGGAAAGCATTGAATGTTATAGGAACTGTGGTTTGTATCAGTTTCAGAAGAAGAGTTGACCTAGATATGGTCCGTATGTGTAGGAAAGACCATTATTTTGTTCTGACCACAGTCACGTTTCCTGCTGTATTTGAGACTCTTAGAAAGCAAGAGCGTGCTTCTTGTTCTAAAGCAGAGTGTGTTTCATGGATGAGAACTGTGCTGTGTGTTTCCACTCAGAAATGGAGTTAAATCCCAGGTTCTGTGTCTTCCTACAAGGAAGACATCTTTTCAGGTAAACTCAGTCACTTTTCAGCTCAAAGGAAGCTACATCGTTCACGAAGCTCACACGTTTCTCGCTCTTAACTTGAAAACATTGCATGTTAATGGAACTGTGGTTTGTATCTGTTTCAGACGAAGAGTTCACCTAGATATGATCCGTATGTGTAGGAAACACCGTTATTTTGTCCTGAACACAGTCAGGTTTCCTGCTATATTAGAGACACATAGAAAGCAAGAGCGTGCTTCTTGCTCTAAAGTATAGAGTCTTTCATTGATGAGAACTGTGCTGTGTGTTTCCCTTCAGAAATGGAGATAAATTCCAGGCCCCGTGTCTTCCTACAAGATATCATTACAGGTAAACGCAGTCACTTTCAGCTTAAATGAATATAAATCGTTTACGAAGCTCACACGTTTATGGCTCTTAACTGGAAAGCATTGCATGTTAGAGGAACTGTGGTTTGTATCAGTTTCAGAAGAAGAGTTGACCTAGATAAGGTCCGTACGTGTAGGAAACACCGAATTTGTTCTGACCACTGTCACGTTTCCTGCTGTATTAGAGACTCTTAGAAAGCAATAGCGTGCATCTTGCTCTAAAGCAGTGTGTTTCATGGATGAGAACTGTGCAGTGTGTTTCCCTTCAGAAATGGAGTTAAATCCCAGGCTCCGTGTCTGCCTACAAGCAAGACATCTTTTCAAGTAAACTCAGTGAATTTTCAGCTCTAAGGGAGCTACATCGTTCACGAAACTCACACGTTTCTCGCTCTTAACTTGAAAGCATTGCATGTTAGAGGAACTGTGGTTTGTATCAGTTTCAGAAGAAGAGTTGACCTAGATATGGTCCGTATGTGTAGGAAACACCGTTATTTTGTTCTGACCACAGTTACACTTCCTGCTGTATTAGAGACACTTGGAAAGCAATAGCGTGCTTCTTGCTCTAAAGCAGAGTGTGTTTCATGGATGAGAACTGTGCTGTGTGTTTCCCTTCAGAAATGGAGTTAAATTCCAGGCTCCGTGTCTTCCTACAAGCAAGATATCATTTCAGGTAAACATAGTCACTTTTCAGCTTAAATGAATATAAATCGTTTACGAAGATCACACGTTTCTCACTCTTAACTGAAAAGCATTGGATGTTAGATGACTTGTGGTTTGTATCAGTTTCAGAAGCAGAGTTGAACTAGCAGTGGTCCGTATGTGTAGGAAACACCGTTCTTTTGTTCTGAGCACACTCAAGTTTCCTGCTCTATTAGAGACTCTAGAAAGCAAGAGCGTTCTTCTTCCTAAACGCAGAGTGTGTTTCAAGATGAGAAATCTGCTGTGTGTTTCCCTTCAGAAATGGAGTTAAATCACAGGCTCTGTATCTTTCTACAAGCAAGACTTCGTTACACGTAAACTCAGTCACCTTTCAGCTCAAACAAAGCTACATCTTTCACGAAGCTCACACGTTTCTTGCTCTTAAATGTAAAGCATTGGATGTTAGAGGTCCTATGGTTTGTATCAGTTTCAGAAGCAGAATTGACCTAGATATGGTCCGTACGTGTAGGAAACACCGTTCTTTTGTTCTGAGCACACTCAAGTTTCCTGCTCTTTTAGAGACTCTAGAAAGCAAGAGCATGCTTCTTGCTCTAAAGCAGAGTGTTTTTCTTGGATGAGAACTGTGCAGTGTGTTTCCCTTCAGAAATGGAGTTAAATCCCAGGCTCTGTGTCTGCCGACAAGCAAGACATCTTTTCAAGTAAACTCAGTGACTTTTCAGCTCTAAGGGAGCTACATCGTTCACGAAACTCACACGTTTCTCGCTCTTAACTTGAAAGCATTGCATGTTAATGGAACTGTGGTTCGTATCAGTTTCAGAAGAAGAGTTGATCTAGATATAGTACGTATGTGTAGAAAACACCGTTATTTTGTTCTGACCACATTCACGTTTCCTGCTATATTAGAGACACTTAGAAAGCAAGAGCGTGCTTCTTGCTCTAAAGTAGAGTGTGTTTCATGTATGAGAACTGTGGTGTGTGTTTCCCTTCAGAAATGGAGTTAAATTCCAGGCCCCGTATCTTCCTACAAGCAAGAAATCATTTTAGGTAAACGCAGTCACTTTTCAGCTCAAAGGAAGCTACATCGTGCACGAAGCTCAAACGTTTCTCGCTCTTAACTGGAAAGCATTGAGTGTTAGAGGAACTGTGGTTTGTATCAGTTTCAGAAGAAGAGTTGACCTAGATATGGTCCGTATGCGTAGGAAAGAACATTATTTTGTTCTGACCACAGTCACGTTTCCTGCTCTATTTGAGACTCTTAGAAAGCAAGAGCGTGCTTCTCCTTCTAAAGCAGAGTGTGTTTCATGGATGAGAACTGTGCTGTGTGTTTCCCTTCAGAAATGGAGATAAATTCCAGGCCCCGTGTCTTCCTACAAGCAAGATATCATTACAGGTAAACGCAGTCACTTTTCAGCTTAAATGAATATAAATCGTTTACGAAGCTCACACGTTTATGGCTCTTAACTGGAAAGCATTGCATGTTAGAGGAACTGTGGTTTGTATCAGTTTCAGAAGAAGAGTTGACGTAGATATGGTCCGTATATGTAGAAAACACCATTATTTTGTTCTGACCACAGTCATGTTTCATGCTCTATTAGAGACTCTTAGAAAGCAAGAGCGTGCTTCTTGCTCTAAAGCAGAGTGTTTTTCATGGATGAGACTTGTGCAGTGTGTTTCCTCTCAGAAATGGAGTTGAATCCCAGGCTCTGTGTCTTCCTACAAGGAAGACATCTTTTCAGGTAAACTCAGTCACTATTCACTTCAAAGGAAGCTACATCATTCACGAAGCTCACACGTTTCTCGCTGTTAAGTGGAGAGCATTGCATGTTAGAGGAACTGTGGTTCGTATCACATTCAGAAGAAGAGTAGACCTAGATATGGTCGGTGTGTGTAGGAAACACCGTTATTTTGTTCTGACCACAGTCACGTTTCCTGCTGTATTAGAGACACATAGAAAGCAAGAGCATGCTTCTTGCACTAAAGCAGAGTGTGTTTCATGGATGAGAACTGTGCTGTTTGTTTGCCTTCAGAAATGGAGTTACATTCCAGGTCTGTGTCTTCCTACAAGGAAGACATCATTTCAGGTAAATGCAGTCACTTTTCAGCTCAAATGAATATAAATGGTTTACGGAGCTCACACGTTTTTTGCTCTTAACTGAAAAGCATTGGATGTTAGATGACTTGTGGTTTGTATCAGTTTAAGAAGCAGAGTTGAACTAGCAATAGTCCGTAAGTGTAGGAAACACCGTTCTTTTGTTCTGAGTACACTCAAGTTTCTGGCTCTTTTAGAGAATCTAGAAAGCAAGAGCATGCTTCTTGCTCTAAAGCAGAGTGTTTTTCATGGATGAGAACTGTGCTGTGTGTTTCCCTTTAGAGATGGAGTTAAATCCCAGGCTCTGTGTCTTCCTACAAGCAAGACATCTTTTCAAGTAAACTCAGTCACTTTTCAGCTCAAAGGAAGCTACATCGTTCACGAAGCTCACACGTTTCTCGCTCTTAACTTGAAAGCATTGCATTTTAATGGAACTGTGGTTTGTATCAGGTTCAGAAGAAGAGTTGACCTAGATATGGTCCGTATGTATAGGAAACACCGTTATTTTTTTCTAACCACAGTCACGTTTCCTGCTATATTAGGGACACTTAGAAAGCAAGAGCATGCTTCTTTCTCTAAAGTAGAGTGTGGTTCATGGATGAGAACTGTGCTGTGTGTTTCCCTTCAGAAATGGAGATGAATTCCAGGCCCCGTGTCTTCCTATAAGCAAGAAATCATTACAGGTAAACGCAGTCACTTTTCAGCTCAAAAGTATATAAATCATTTACGAAGCTCACATGTTTCTCGCTCTTAACTGAAAAGCATTGGATGTTAGATGACTTGTGGTTTGTATCAGTTTCAGAAGCAGAGTTTAACTAGCTATGGTCTGTATGTGTAGGAAACACCGTTCTTTTGTTCTGAGCTCACTCACGTTTCCTGCTCTATTAGAGACTCTAGAAAGCAAGAGCATGCTTCTTTCTCTAAAGCAGAGTGTGTTTCATGGATGAGAACTGTGCTGTGTGTTTCCCTTCAGAAATGGAGTTAAATCCCAGGCTCTGTGTCTTTCTACAAACAAGACCTGTTTTCAGGTAAACTAAGTCACTTTTCAGCTCAAATGAATATAAATCATTTATGAAGCTCACATGTTTCTCGCTCTTAACTGAAAAGCATTGGATGTTAGATGACTTGTAGTTTGTATCAGTTTCAGAAGCAGAGTTGATCTAGCTATGGTCCGTATGTGTAGGAAACACCGTTTTTTGTTCTGAGCTCACTCACTTTCCTGCTCTATTAGAGACTCTAGAAAGCAAGAGCATGCTTCTTGCTCTAAAGCAGTGTGCGTTTCATGGATGAGAACTGTGCTGTGTGTTTCCCTTCAGAAATGGAGATAAATTCCAGGCTCCGTGTCTTCCTACAAGCAAGACATCATTTCAGGCAAACGCAGTCACTTTTCAGCTTAAATGAATATAAATCGTTTATGAAGATCACACATTCCTCACTCTTAACTGAAAAGCATTTGATGTTAGATGACTTGTGGTTTGTATCAGTTTCAGAAGCAGAGTTGAACTAGCAGTGGTCCGTATGTGTAGGAAACACCGTTCTTTTGTTCTGAGCACACTCAAGTTTCCTGCTCTTTGAGACTCTACAAAGCAAGAGCATGCTTCTTGCTCTAAAGCAGAGTGTTTTTCATGGATGAGAACTGTGCAGTGTGTTTCCCTTCAGAAATGGAATTAAATCCCAGGCTCCGTGTCTTCCTACAAGCAAGACATCATTTCAAGTAAACTCAGTGACTTTTCAGCTCTAAGGGAGCTACATCGTTCACGAAGCTCACACGTTTCTCGCTCTTAACTTGAAAGCATTGCATGTTAATGGAACCGTGGTTTGTATCAGTTTCAGAAGAAGAGTTGACCTAGATATGGTCCGTATGTGTAGGAAACACCATTATTTTGTTCTGACCACAGTCACACTTCCTGCTGTATTAGAGACTCTTAGAAAGCAATAGCGTGCTTCTTGCTCCAAAGCAGTGTGTGTTTCATGGATGAGAACTGTGCTGTGTGTTTCCCTTCAGAAATGGAGTTAAATTCCAGGCTCCGTGTCTTCCTACAAGCAAGACATCATTTCAGGTAAACACAGTCACTTTTCAGCTTAAATGAATATAAATCGTTTACGAAGATCACACGTTTCTCACTCTTAACTGAAAAGCATTGGATGTTAGATGACTTGTGGTTTGTATCAGTTTCAGAAGCAGAGTTGAACTAGCAGTGGTCCGTATGTGTAGGAAACACCGTTCTTTTGTTCTGAGCACACTCAAGTTTCCTGCTCTATTAGAGACTCTAGAAAGCAAGAGCGTGCTTCTTCCTAAACGCAGAGTGTGTTTCAAGGTGAGAAATCTGCTGTGTGTTTCCCTTCAGAAATGGAGTTAAATCCCAGGCTTTGTATATTCCTACAAACAAGACTTCATTTCACGTAAACTAAGGCACCTTTCTGCTCAAACAAAGCTACATCGTTCACGAAGCTCTCACGTTTCTTGCTCTTAACTGTAAAGCATTGGATGTTAGAGGACCTATGGTTTGTATCAGTTGCAGAAAAAGAGTTGACCTAGATACGGTCCGTATGTGTAGGAAACACCGTTATTTTGTTCTGAGCTCACTCACGTTTCCTGCTCTATTAGAGACTCTGGAAAGCAAGAGATTGCTTCGTGCTCTAAAGCAGAGTGTGTTTCATGGAAGAGAACTGTGCTGTGTGTTTCCCATCAGAAATGGAGTTAAATCACAGGCTCTGTATCTTCCTACAAGCAAGCCATCTTTTCAAGTAAACTCAGTCACTTTGCAGCTCAAAGGAAGCTACATCGTTCATGAAGCTCACACGTTTCTCGCTCTTAACTTGAAAGCATTGCATGTTAATGGAACTGTGCTTTGTATCAGTTGCAGAAAAAGAGTTGACCTAGATATGGTCCGTATGTGTAGGAAACACCGTTATTTTTTTCTGAACACAGTCATGTTTCCAGCTGTATTAGAGACACTTAGAAAGCAAGAGCCTGCTTATTGCTCTAAAGCAGAGTGTGTTTCATTGATGAGAACTGTGCTGAGTGTTTCCCTTCAGAAATGGAGTTAAATTCCAGGCCCCGTGTCTTCCTACAAGCAAGACATCATTTCAGGTAAGCGCAGTCACTTTTCAGCTTAAATGAATATAAATCGTTTATGAAGATCACACGTTTCTCACTCTTAACTGAAAAGCATTGGATGTTAGATGACTTGTGGTTTTTATCAGTTTCAGAAGCCGAGTTGAACTAGCAGTGGTCCGTATGTGTAGGAAACACCATTCTTTTCTTCTGAGCACACTCAAGTATCCTGCTCTATTAGAGACTCTAGAATGCAAGAGCATGCTTCTTCATTAACGCAGAGTGTGTTTTGCTGTGAGAAATGGGCTTGTGTTTCCCTTCAGAAATGGAGTTAAATCACAGGCTCTGTATCTTCCTACAAGCAAGACTTCGTTTCACGTAAACTCATTCACCTTTCAGCTCAAACAAATCTATATCGTTCACGAAGCTCACCCGTTTCTTGCTCTTAACTGTAAAGCATTGGATGTTAGAGGACCTGTGGTTTGTATCAGTTTCAGAAGCAGAGTTGACCTAGATATGGTCCGTATGTATAGGAAACACCGTTCTTTTGTACAGAGCACACTCATGTTTCCTGCTATTTTAGAGACTCTAGAAAGCAAGAGCATGCTTCTTGCTATGAAGCAGAGTGGTTTTCATGGATGAGAACTGTGCTGTGTGTTTCCTTCAGAAATGGAGTTAAATCCCAGGCTCCAGGTCTTCCTACAAGCAAGTGATATTTACAAGTAAACTAAGTCACTTTTCAGCTCAAGGGAAGCTACATCGTGCACGAAGCTCACACGTTTCTCGCTCTTAACTGGAAAGCATTGCATGTTAGAGGAACTGTGGTTTGTATCAGTTTCAGAAGAAGAGTTGACCTAGATATGGTCCGTAAATTAGGAAACACCGTTATTCTGTTCTGACCATAGTCATATTTCCTGCTGTATTAGAGACTCTTAGAAAGCAAGAGCGTGCTTCTTGCTCTAAAGCAGAGTGTGTTTCATGGATGAGAACTGTGCTGTGTGTTTCCCATCAGAAATGGAGTTAAATCCCAGGCTCTGTGTCTTCCTACAAGCAAGACATCTTTTTGGGTAAACTCAGTCACTTTTCAGCTCAAGGGAAGCTACATTGTTCACAAAGCTCACATGTTTCTCGCTCTTAACTGGAAAGCATTGCATGTTAGAGGAACTGTGGTTTGTATCAGTTTCAGAAGAAGAGTTGACCTAGATATGGTCCATACATGTAGGAAACACCGATTTTGTTCTGACCCCAGTCAAGTTTCCTGGTCTATTAGAGACTAGAAAGCAAGAGCGTGCTTCTTCCTAAACGCAGAGTGTGTTTCATCGTGAGAAATGTGCTGTGTGTTTCCCTTCAGAAATGGAGTTAAATCCAAGGCTCTCTGTCTTCCTACAAGCAAGACGTCTTTTCAAGTAAACTCAGTCACTTTTTAGCTCAAAGGAAGCTACATCGTTCACAAAGCTCACACTTTTCTCGCTCTTAACTTGAAAGCATTGCATGTTAATGGAACTGTGGTTTGTATCAGTTTGAGCAGAAGAGTTGACCTAGATATGGTGCGTATGTGTAGGAAACACCGTTATTTTGTTCTGACCACAGTCACGTTTCCTGCTGTATTAGAGACACTTAGAAAGCAAGAGCGTGCTTCTTGCTCCAAAGTAGAGTGTGTTTCATGGATGAGAACTGTGCTGTGTGTTTCCCTTCAGAAATGGAGTTAAATTCCAGGCCCCGTGTCTTCCTGCAAGCAAGACATCATTTCAGGTAAACGCAGTCACTTTTCAGCTGCAATGAATATAAATTGTTTACAAAGCTCACACGTTTCTCGCTGTCAACAGAAAATCATTGGATGTTAGATGACTTGTGGTTTGTATCAGTTTCAGAAGCAGAGTTGAACTAGCTATGGTCCGTATGTGTAGGATACACCGTTCTTTTGTTCTGAGCTCACTCACGTTTCCTGCTCTATTAGAGACTCTAGAAAGCAAGAGTATGCTTCGTGCTCTAAAGCAGAGTGTTTTTCATGGATGAGAACTGTGCTGTGTGTTTCCCTTCAGAAATGGAGTTAAATCCCAGGCTCTGTGTCTTCCTACATGCAAGACATCTTTTCAAGTAAACTCAGTCACTTTTCAGCTCAAAGGAAGCTACACCTTGCAAGAAGCTCACACGTTTCTCGCTCTTAACTTGAAAGCATTGCATGTTAATGGAACTGTGGTTTGTATCAGTTTCAGAAGAAGAGTTGACCTAGATATGGTCCATATGTGTAGGAAACACCGTTATTTTGTTCTGAACACAGTCACGTTTCCTGCTGTATTAGAGACACTTAGAAAGAAATAGAGTGCTTCTTGCTCTAAAGTAGAGTGTGTTTCATGGAAGAGAACTGTGCTGTGTGTTCCTCTTCAGAAATGGAGTTAAATTCCAGGCGCCGTGTCTTCCTACAAGCAAGATATCATTTCAGGTTAACGCAGTCACTTTTCAGCTCAAATGAATATAAATCATTTAAGAAGCTCACACGTTTCCCGCTCTTAACAGAAAAGCATTGGATGTTAGATGACTTGTGGTTTGTATCAGTTTCAGAAGGAGAGTTGAACTAGCTATGGTCCGTTTGTGTAGGACACACCGTTATTTTGTTCTGAGCTCACTCTCGTTCCTGCTCTATTAGAGACACTAGAAAGCAAGAGCATGAATCGTGCTCTAAAGCAGAGTGTGTTTCATGGATGAGAACTGTGCTGTGTATTTCCCTTCAGAAATGGAGTTAAATCCCAGGCTTTGTATATTCCTACAAGCAAGACTTCATTTCACGTAAACTAAGGCACCTTTCTGCTCAAACAAAGCTACATCGTTCACGAAGCTCACACATTACTTGCTCTTAAGTGTAAAGCATTGGATGTTAGAGGACCTGTGGTTTGTATCAGTTGCAGAAAAAGAGTTGACCTAGATACGGTCCGTATGTGTAGGAAACACCGTTATTTTGTTCTGAGCTCACTCACGTTTCCTGCTCTGTTAGAGACTCTGGAAAGCAAGAGATTGCTTCGTGCTCTAAAGCAGAGTGTTTTTCATGGAAGAGAACTGTGGGGTGTTTCCCTTCAGAAATGGAGTTAAATCCGAGGCTCTCTGTCTTCCTACAAGCAAGACGTCTTTTCAAGTAAACTCAGTGACTTTTCAGCTCAAAAGGAGCTACATCGTTCACGAAGCTCACACGTTTCTCGCTCTTAACTGGAAAGCATTGCATATTAGAGGAAGTGTGGTTTGTATCAGTTTCAGAAGAAGAGTTGACCTAGATATGGTCCGTAAATTAGGAAACACCGTTATTTTGTTCTGACCACAGTCATATTTCCTGCTGTATTAGAGACTCTTAGAAAGCAAGAGCGTGCTTCTTGCTCTAATGCAGAGTGTGTTTCATGGATGAGAACTGTGCTGTGTGTTTCCCTTCAGAAATGGAGTTAAATCCCAGGCTGTGTGTCTTCCAGCAAGCAAGACATGTTGTCAGGTAAACTAAGTCACTTATCAGCTCTAAGGAAGCTACATCGTTTACGAAGCTCACAAGTTTCTCACTATTAACTGGAAAGCATTGCATGTTAGAGGATCTGTGGTTTGTATCAGTTTCAGAAGAAGAGTTGACCTAGATATGGTCTGTACGTGTAGGAAACACCGAATTTGTTCTGACCACTGTCACGTTTCCTGCTGTATTAGAGACTCTTAGAAAGCAAGAGCGTGCATCTTACTCTAAAGCAGTGTGTGTTTCATGGATGAGAACTGTGCTGTGTGTTTCCCTTCAGAAATGGAGTTAAATTCCAAGTGCCGTGTCTTCCCACAAGCAAGACATCATTTCAGGGAAACACAGACTCTTTTCAGCTTAAATGAATATAAATCGTTTACAAAGATCACACGTTTATCACTCTTAACTAAAAAGCATTGGATGTTAGATGACTTGTGGTTTGTATCAGTTTCAGAAGCAGAGTTGAACTAGCAGTGGTCCGTATGTGTAGGAAACACGGTTCTTTTGTTCTGAGCACAGTCAAGTTTCCTGCTCTTTTGGAGAGTCTAGAAAGCAAGAGCATGCTTCTTGCTCTAAAGCAGAGTGTTTTTCATGGATGAGAACTGTGCAGTGTTTTTCCCTTCAGAAATGGAATTAAATCCCAGGCTCCGTGTCTTCCTACAAGCAAGACATCTTTTCAAGTAAACTCAGTGACTTTTCAGCTCTAAGGGATTTACATCGTTCACAAAGCTCACACGTTCCTCGCTCTTAACTTGAAAGCATTGCATCTTAATGGAACTGTGGTTTGTATCAGTTTCAGAAGAAGAGTTGACCTAGATATAGTCCGTATGTGTAGAAAACACCGTTATTTTGTTCTGACCACATTCACGTTTCCTGCTGTATTAGAGACACTTAGAAAGCAAGAGCGTGCTTCTTGCTCTAAAGTAGAGTGTGTTTCATGTATGAGAACTGTGCTGTGTGTTTCCCTTCAGAAATGGAGTTAAATTCCAGGCCCCCTATCTTCCTACAAGCAAGAAATCATTTCAGGTAAACGCAGTCACTTTTCAGCTCAAAGGAAGCTACATTGTTCAAGAAGCTCACATGTTTCTCGCTCTTAACTGGAAAGCATTGAATGTTAGAGGAACTGTGGTTTGTATCAGGTTTAGAAGAAGAGTTGACCTAGATATGGTCCGTATGTGTTGGAAAGACCATTAATTTGTTCTGAGCACACTCATGTTTCCTGCTCATTTAGAGACTCTAGAAAGCAAGAGCATGCTTCTTGCTCTGAAGCAGAGTGTTTTTCATGGATGAGAACTGTGCTGTGTGTTTCCCTTCAGAAATGGAGTTAAATCCCAGGCTCCGTGTCTTTCTACAAGCAAGACATCTTTTCAAGTAAACTCAGTGACTTTTCAGCTCAAAGGGAGCTACATCGTTCAAGAAGCACACACGTTTCTCGCTCTTAACTGGAAAGCATTGCATGTTAGAGGAACTGTGGTTTGTATCAGTTAAAGAAGAAGAGTTGAACTAGCAGTGGTCCGTATATGTAGGACACACCGTTCTTTTGTTCTGAGCACACTCAAGTTTTCTGCTCTATTAGAGACTAGAAAGCAAGAGCGTGCTTCTTCCTAAACGCAGAGTGTGTTTCCTCGTGAGAAATGTCCTGTGTTTCCCTTCAGAAATGGAGTTAAATCACACGCTCTGTATCTTCCTACAAGCAAGACTTAGATTCACGTAAACTCAGTCACCTTTCAGCTCAAAGAAAGCTACATCGTTCACGAAGCTCACACGTTTCTCGCTCTTAACTGGAAGCATTGCATGTTAAAGGAACTGTGGTTTGTATCAGTTTCAGAAGAAGAGTTGACCTAGATATGGTCCGTAAATTAGGAAACACCGTTATTTTGTTCTGACCACAGTCATATTTCCTGCTGTATTAGAGACTCTTAGAAAGCAAGAGCGTGCTTCTTGCTCTAATGCAGAGTGTGTTTCATGGATGAGAACTGTGCTGTGTGTTTCCCTTCAGAAATGGAGTTAAATCCCAGGCTGTGTGTCTTCCAACAAGCAAGACATGTTGTCAGGTAAACTAAGTCACTTAGCAGCTCTAAGGAAGCTACATCGTTCACGAAGCTCACATGTTTCTCGCTCTTAACTGGAAAGCATTGAATGTTAGAGGAACTGTGGTTTGTGTCAGTTTCAGAAGAAGAGTTGACCTAGATATGGTCCGTACGTGTAGGAAACACCGAACTTGTTCTGACCACTGTCACGTTTCCTGCTGTATTAGAGACTCTTAGAAAGCAATAGCGTGCATCTTGCTCTAAAGCAGTGTGTGTTTCATGGATGAGAACTGTGCTGTGTGTTTACCTTCAGAAATGGAGTTAAATTCCAGGCTCTGTGTCTTCCTACAAGCAAGACATCATTTCAGGGAAACACAGTCTCTTTTCAGCTTAAATGAATATAAATCGTTTACGAAGATCACACGTTTATCACTCTTAACTAAAAAGCATTGGATGTTAGATGACTTGTGGTTTGTATCAGTTTCAGAAGCAGAGTTGAACTAGCAGTGGTCCGTATGTGTAGGAAACACCGTTCTTTTGTTCTGAGCACACTCAAGTTTCCTGCTCTTTTGGAGACTCTAGAAAGCAAGAGCATGCATCTTGCTCTAAAGCAGAGTGTTTTTCATGGATGAGAACTGTGCAGTGTGTTTCCCTTCAGAAATGGAGTTAAATTCCAGGCCCCCTATCTTCCTACAAGCAAGAAATCATTTCAGGTAAACGCAGACACTTTTCAGCTCAAAGGAAGCTACATTGTTCACGAAGCTCACATGTTTCTCGCTCTTAACTGGAAAGCATTGAATGTTAGATGACTTGTGGTTTGTATCAGTTTCAGAAGCAGAGTTGAACTAGCAGTGGTCCGTATGTGTAGGAAACTCGGTTCTTTTGTTCTGAGCACACTCAAGTTTCCTGCTCTATTAGAGACTCTAGAAAGCAAGAGCGTGCTTCTTCCTAAACGCAGAGTGTGTTTCAAGGTGAGAAATCTGCTGTGTGTTTCCCTTCAGAAATGGAGTTAAATCACAGGCTCTGTATCTTTCTACAAGCAATACTTCGTTACACGTAAACTCAGTCACCTTTCAGCTCAAACAAAGCTACATCTTTCACGAAGCTCACACGTTTCTCGCTCTTAACTGGAAAGCATTGAATGTTAGAGGAACTGTGGTTTGTATCAGTTTCAGAAGAAGAGGTGACCTAGATATGGTCCATATGTGTGGGAAAAACCATTATTTTGTTCTGAGCACACTCATGTTTCCTGCTCATTTAGAGACTCTAGAAAGCAAGAGCATGCTTCTTGCTCTGAAGCAGAGTGTTTTTCATGGATAAGAACTGTGCTGTGTGTTTCCCTTCAGAAATGGAGTTAAATCCCAGGCTCCGTGTCTTCCTACAAGCAAGACATCTTTTCAAGTAAACTCAGTGACTTTTCAGCTCATAGAGAGCTACATCGTTCAAGAAGCTCACACGTTTCTCGCTCTTAACTGGAAAGCATTGCATGTTAGAGGAACTGTGGTTTGTATCAGTTAAAGAAGAAGAGTTGACCTAGATATGGTCCATACATGTAGGAAACACCGATTTTGTTCTGACCACAGTCACGTTTCCTGCTGTGTTAGAGACTCTTAGAAAGCAAGAGCGTGCTTCTTGCTCTAAAGCAGTGTGTGTTTCATGTATGAGAACTGTGCTCTGTGTTGCTCTTCAGAAATGGAGTTTAATTCCAGGCCCCGTGTCTTCCTACAAGCAAGAAATCATTTCAGGTAAATGCAGTCGCTTTTCAACTCAAACGAAGCTACATTGTTCACGAAGCTCACATGTTTCTCGTTCTTAACTGGAAAGCATTGAATGTTAGAGGAACTGTGGTTTGTATCAGTTTCAGAAGAAGAGTTGACCTAGATATGGTCCGTATGTGTAGGAAACACCATTATTTTGTTCTGACCACAGTCACACTTCCTGCTGTATTAGAGAATCTTAGAAAGCAATAGCGTGCTTCTTGCTCTAAAGCAGTGTGTGTTTCATGGATGAGAACTGTGCTGTGTGTTTCCCTTCAGAAATGGAGTTAAATTCCAGGCTCCGTGTCTTCCTACAAGCAAGACATCATTTCAGGTAAACACAGTCACTTTTCAGCTTAAATGAATATAAATCGTTTACGAAGATCACACGTTTCTCACTCTTAACTGAAAAGCATTGGATGTTAGATGACTTGTGGTTTGTATCAGTTTCAGAAGCAGAGTTGAACTAGCAGTGGTCCGTATGTGTAGGAAACACCGTTCTTTTGTTCTGAGTACACTCAAGTTTCCTGCTCTATTAGAGACTCTAGAAAGCAAGAGCGTGCTTCTTCCTAAACGCAGAGTGTGTGTCAAGGTGAGAAATCTGCTGTGTGTTTCCCTTCAGAAATGGAGTTAAATCACAGGCTCTGTATCTTTCTACAAGCAATACTTCGTTACAGGTAAACTCAGTCACCTTTCAGCTCAAACAAAGCTACATCTTTCACGAAGCTCACAAGTTTCTTATCTTAACTGTAAAGCATTGGATGTTAGAGGACCTGTGGTTTGTATCAGTTTCAGAAGCAGAGTTGACCTAGATATGGTCCGTATGTGTAGGAAACACCTTTCTTTTGTTCTGAGCACACTCATGTTTCCTGCTCTTTTAGAGACCCTAGAAAGCAAGAGCATGCTTCTTGCTCTGAAGCAGAGTGTTTTTCATGGATGAGAACTGTGCTGTGTGTTTCCCTTCAGAAATGGAGTTAAATCCCAGGCTCCGTGTCTTCCTAAATGCAAGACATCTTTTCAAGTAAACACAGTGACTTTTCAGCTCAAAGGGAGCTACATCGTTCACGAAGCTCACATGTTTCTCGCTCTTAACTGGAAAGCATTGAATGTTATAGGAACTGTGGTTTGTATCAGTTTCAGAAGAAGAGTTGACCTAGATATGGTCCGTATGTGTAGGAAAGACCATTATTTTGTTCTGACCACAGTCACGTTTCCTGCTGTATTTGAGACTCTTAGAAAGCAAGAGCGTGCTTCTTGTTCTAAAGCAGAGTGTGTTTCATGGATGAGAACTGTGCTGTGTGTTTCCACTCAGAAATGGAGTTAAATCCCAGGTTCTGTGTCTTCCTACAAGGAAGACATCTTTTCAGGTAAACTCAGTCACTTTTCAGCTCAAAGGAAGCTACATCGTTCACGAAGCTCACACGTTTCTCGCTCTTAACTTGAAAACATTGCATGTTAATGGAACTGTGGTTTGTATCTGTTTCAGACGAAGAGTTCACCTAGATATGATCCGTATGTGTAGGAAACACCGTTATTTTGTCCTGAACACAGTCAGGTTTCCTGCTATATTAGAGACACATAGAAAGCAAGAGCGTGCTTCTTGCTCTAAAGTATAGAGTCTTTCATTGATGAGAACTGTGCTGTGTGTTTCCCTTCAGAAATGGAGATAAATTCCAGGCCCCGTGTCTTCCTACAAGATATCATTACAGGTAAACGCAGTCACTTTCAGCTTAAATGAATATAAATCGTTTACGAAGCTCACACGTTTATGGCTCTTAACTGGAAAGCATTGCATGTTAGAGGAACTGTGGTTTGTATCAGTTTCAGAAGAAGAGTTGACCTAGATAAGGTCCGTACGTGTAGGAAACACCGAATTTGTTCTGACCACTGTCACGTTTCCTGCTGTATTAGAGACTCTTAGAAAGCAATAGCGTGCATCTTGCTCTAAAGCAGTGTGTTTCATGGATGAGAACTGTGCAGTGTGTTTCCCTTCAGAAATGGAGTTAAATCCCAGGCTCCGTGTCTGCCTACAAGCAAGACATCTTTTCAAGTAAACTCAGTGAATTTTCAGCTCTAAGGGAGCTACATCGTTCACGAAACTCACACGTTTCTCGCTCTTAACTTGAAAGCATTGCATGTTAGAGGAACTGTGGTTTGTATCAGTTTCAGAAGAAGAGTTGACCTAGATATGGTCCGTATGTGTAGGAAACACCGTTATTTTGTTCTGACCACAGTTACACTTCCTGCTGTATTAGAGACACTTGGAAAGCAATAGCGTGCTTCTTGCTCTAAAGCAGAGTGTGTTTCATGGATGAGAACTGTGCTGTGTGTTTCCCTTCAGAAATGGAGTTAAATTCCAGGCTCCGTGTCTTCCTACAAGCAAGATATCATTTCAGGTAAACATAGTCACTTTTCAGCTTAAATGAATATAAATCGTTTACGAAGATCACACGTTTCTCACTCTTAACTGAAAAGCATTGGATGTTAGATGACTTGTGGTTTGTATCAGTTTCAGAAGCAGAGTTGAACTAGCAGTGGTCCGTATGTGTAGGAAACACCGTTCTTTTGTTCTGAGCACACTCAAGTTTCCTGCTCTATTAGAGACTCTAGAAAGCAAGAGCGTTCTTCTTCCTAAACGCAGAGTGTGTTTCAAGATGAGAAATCTGCTGTGTGTTTCCCTTCAGAAATGGAGTTAAATCACAGGCTCTGTATCTTTCTACAAGCAAGACTTCGTTACACGTAAACTCAGTCACCTTTCAGCTCAAACAAAGCTACATCTTTCACGAAGCTCACACGTTTCTTGCTCTTAAATGTAAAGCATTGGATGTTAGAGGTCCTATGGTTTGTATCAGTTTCAGAAGCAGAATTGACCTAGATATGGTCCGTACGTGTAGGAAACACCGTTCTTTTGTTCTGAGCACACTCAAGTTTCCTGCTCTTTTAGAGACTCTAGAAAGCAAGAGCATGCTTCTTGCTCTAAAGCAGAGTGTTTTTCTTGGATGAGAACTGTGCAGTGTGTTTCCCTTCAGAAATGGAGTTAAATCCCAGGCTCTGTGTCTGCCGACAAGCAAGACATCTTTTCAAGTAAACTCAGTGACTTTTCAGCTCTAAGGGAGCTACATCGTTCACGAAACTCACACGTTTCTCGCTCTTAACTTGAAAGCATTGCATGTTAATGGAACTGTGGTTCGTATCAGTTTCAGAAGAAGAGTTGATCTAGATATAGTACGTATGTGTAGAAAACACCGTTATTTTGTTCTGACCACATTCACGTTTCCTGCTATATTAGAGACACTTAGAAAGCAAGAGCGTGCTTCTTGCTCTAAAGTAGAGTGTGTTTCATGTATGAGAACTGTGGTGTGTGTTTCCCTTCAGAAATGGAGTTAAATTCCAGGCCCCGTATCTTCCTACAAGCAAGAAATCATTTTAGGTAAACGCAGTCACTTTTCAGCTCAAAGGAAGCTACATCGTGCACGAAGCTCAAACGTTTCTCGCTCTTAACTGGAAAGCATTGAGTGTTAGAGGAACTGTGGTTTGTATCAGTTTCAGAAGAAGAGTTGACCTAGATATGGTCCGTATGCGTAGGAAAGAACATTATTTTGTTCTGACCACAGTCACGTTTCCTGCTCTATTTGAGACTCTTAGAAAGCAAGAGCGTGCTTCTCCTTCTAAAGCAGAGTGTGTTTCATGGATGAGAACTGTGCTGTGTGTTTCCCTTCAGAAATGGAGATAAATTCCAGGCCCCGTGTCTTCCTACAAGCAAGATATCATTACAGGTAAACGCAGTCACTTTTCAGCTTAAATGAATATAAATCGTTTACGAAGCTCACACGTTTATGGCTCTTAACTGGAAAGCATTGCATGTTAGAGGAACTGTGGTTTGTATCAGTTTCAGAAGAAGAGTTGACGTAGATATGGTCCGTATATGTAGAAAACACCATTATTTTGTTCTGACCACAGTCATGTTTCATGCTCTATTAGAGACTCTTAGAAAGCAAGAGCGTGCTTCTTGCTCTAAAGCAGAGTGTTTTTCATGGATGAGACTTGTGCAGTGTGTTTCCTCTCAGAAATGGAGTTGAATCCCAGGCTCTGTGTCTTCCTACAAGGAAGACATCTTTTCAGGTAAACTCAGTCACTATTCACTTCAAAGGAAGCTACATCATTCACGAAGCTCACACGTTTCTCGCTGTTAAGTGGAGAGCATTGCATGTTAGAGGAACTGTGGTTCGTATCACATTCAGAAGAAGAGTAGACCTAGATATGGTCGGTGTGTGTAGGAAACACCGTTATTTTGTTCTGACCACAGTCACGTTTCCTGCTGTATTAGAGACACATAGAAAGCAAGAGCATGCTTCTTGCACTAAAGCAGAGTGTGTTTCATGGATGAGAACTGTGCTGTTTGTTTGCCTTCAGAAATGGAGTTACATTCCAGGTCTGTGTCTTCCTACAAGGAAGACATCATTTCAGGTAAATGCAGTCACTTTTCAGCTCAAATGAATATAAATGGTTTACGGAGCTCACACGTTTTTTGCTCTTAACTGAAAAGCATTGGATGTTAGATGACTTGTGGTTTGTATCAGTTTAAGAAGCAGAGTTGAACTAGCAATAGTCCGTAAGTGTAGGAAACACCGTTCTTTTGTTCTGAGTACACTCAAGTTTCTGGCTCTTTTAGAGAATCTAGAAAGCAAGAGCATGCTTCTTGCTCTAAAGCAGAGTGTTTTTCATGGATGAGAACTGTGCTGTGTGTTTCCCTTTAGAGATGGAGTTAAATCCCAGGCTCTGTGTCTTCCTACAAGCAAGACATCTTTTCAAGTAAACTCAGTCACTTTTCAGCTCAAAGGAAGCTACATCGTTCACGAAGCTCACACGTTTCTCGCTCTTAACTTGAAAGCATTGCATTTTAATGGAACTGTGGTTTGTATCAGGTTCAGAAGAAGAGTTGACCTAGATATGGTCCGTATGTATAGGAAACACCGTTATTTTTTTCTAACCACAGTCACGTTTCCTGCTATATTAGGGACACTTAGAAAGCAAGAGCATGCTTCTTTCTCTAAAGTAGAGTGTGGTTCATGGATGAGAACTGTGCTGTGTGTTTCCCTTCAGAAATGGAGATGAATTCCAGGCCCCGTGTCTTCCTATAAGCAAGAAATCATTACAGGTAAACGCAGTCACTTTTCAGCTCAAAAGTATATAAATCATTTACGAAGCTCACATGTTTCTCGCTCTTAACTGAAAAGCATTGGATGTTAGATGACTTGTGGTTTGTATCAGTTTCAGAAGCAGAGTTTAACTAGCTATGGTCTGTATGTGTAGGAAACACCGTTCTTTTGTTCTGAGCTCACTCACGTTTCCTGCTCTATTAGAGACTCTAGAAAGCAAGAGCATGCTTCTTTCTCTAAAGCAGAGTGTGTTTCATGGATGAGAACTGTGCTGTGTGTTTCCCTTCAGAAATGGAGTTAAATCCCAGGCTCTGTGTCTTTCTACAAACAAGACCTGTTTTCAGGTAAACTAAGTCACTTTTCAGCTCAAATGAATATAAATCATTTATGAAGCTCACATGTTTCTCGCTCTTAACTGAAAAGCATTGGATGTTAGATGACTTGTAGTTTGTATCAGTTTCAGAAGCAGAGTTGATCTAGCTATGGTCCGTATGTGTAGGAAACACCGTTTTTTGTTCTGAGCTCACTCACTTTCCTGCTCTATTAGAGACTCTAGAAAGCAAGAGCATGCTTCTTGCTCTAAAGCAGTGTGCGTTTCATGGATGAGAACTGTGCTGTGTGTTTCCCTTCAGAAATGGAGATAAATTCCAGGCTCCGTGTCTTCCTACAAGCAAGACATCATTTCAGGCAAACGCAGTCACTTTTCAGCTTAAATGAATATAAATCGTTTATGAAGATCACACATTCCTCACTCTTAACTGAAAAGCATTTGATGTTAGATGACTTGTGGTTTGTATCAGTTTCAGAAGCAGAGTTGAACTAGCAGTGGTCCGTATGTGTAGGAAACACCGTTCTTTTGTTCTGAGCACACTCAAGTTTCCTGCTCTTTGAGACTCTACAAAGCAAGAGCATGCTTCTTGCTCTAAAGCAGAGTGTTTTTCATGGATGAGAACTGTGCAGTGTGTTTCCCTTCAGAAATGGAATTAAATCCCAGGCTCCGTGTCTTCCTACAAGCAAGACATCATTTCAAGTAAACTCAGTGACTTTTCAGCTCTAAGGGAGCTACATCGTTCACGAAGCTCACACGTTTCTCGCTCTTAACTTGAAAGCATTGCATGTTAATGGAACCGTGGTTTGTATCAGTTTCAGAAGAAGAGTTGACCTAGATATGGTCCGTATGTGTAGGAAACACCATTATTTTGTTCTGACCACAGTCACACTTCCTGCTGTATTAGAGACTCTTAGAAAGCAATAGCGTGCTTCTTGCTCCAAAGCAGTGTGTGTTTCATGGATGAGAACTGTGCTGTGTGTTTCCCTTCAGAAATGGAGTTAAATTCCAGGCTCCGTGTCTTCCTACAAGCAAGACATCATTTCAGGTAAACACAGTCACTTTTCAGCTTAAATGAATATAAATCGTTTACGAAGATCACACGTTTCTCACTCTTAACTGAAAAGCATTGGATGTTAGATGACTTGTGGTTTGTATCAGTTTCAGAAGCAGAGTTGAACTAGCAGTGGTCCGTATGTGTAGGAAACACCGTTCTTTTGTTCTGAGCACACTCAAGTTTCCTGCTCTATTAGAGACTCTAGAAAGCAAGAGCGTGCTTCTTCCTAAACGCAGAGTGTGTTTCAAGGTGAGAAATCTGCTGTGTGTTTCCCTTCAGAAATGGAGTTAAATCACAGGCTCTGTATCTTTCTACAAGCAAGACTTCATTACACGTAAACTCAGTCACCTTTCAGCTCAAACAAAGCTACATCTTTCACGAAGCTCACACGTTTCCTGCTCTTAAATGTAAAGCATTGGATGTTAGAGGTCCTGTGGTTTGTATCAGTTTCAGAAGCAGAATTGACCTAGATATGGTCCGTACGTGTAGGAAACACCGTTCTTTTGTTCTGAGCACACTCAAGTTTCCTGCTCTTTTAGAGACTCTAGAAAGCAAGAGCATGCTTCGTGCTCTAAAACAGAGTGTTTTTCATGGATGAGAACTGTGCAGTGTGTTTCCCTTCAGAAATGGAGTTAAATCCCAGGCTCCGTGTCTGCCTACAAGCAAGACATCTTTTCAAGTAAACTCAGTGACTTTTCAGCTCTAAGGGAGGTACATCGTTCACGAAACTCACACGTTTCTCGCTCTTAACTTGAAAGCATTGCATGTTAATGGAAATGTGGTTCATATCAGATTCAGAAGAAGAGTTGACCTAGATATAGTCCGTATGTGTAGAAAACACCGTTATTTTGTTCTGACCACATTCACGTTTCCTGCTATATTAGAGACACTTAGAAAGCAAGAGCGTGCTTCTTGCTCTAAAGTAGAGTGTGTTTCATGTATGAGAACTGTGCTGTGTGTTTCCCTTAAGAAATGGAGTTAAATTCCAGGCCCCGTATCTTCCTACAAGCAAGAAATCATTTCAGGTAAACACAGTCACTTTTCAGCTCAAAGGAAGCTACATCGTTCACGAAGCTCACACGTTTCTCGCTCTTAACTGGAAAGCATTGAATGTTAGAGGAACTGTGGTTTGTATCAGTTTCAGAAGAAGAGTTGACCTAGATATGGTCCGTATGTGTAGGAAAGACCATTATTTTGTTCTGACCACAGTCACGTTTCCTGCTCTATTTGAGACTCTTAGAAAGCAAGAGCGTGCTTCTTCTTCTAAAGCAGAGTGTGTTTCATGGATGAGAACTGTGCTGTGTGTTTCCCTTCAGAAATGGAGATAAATTCCAGGCCCCGTGTCTTCCTACAAGCAAGATATCATTACAGGTAAACGCAGTCACTTTTCAGCTTAAATGAATATAAATCGTATACGAAGCTCACACGTTTATGGCTCTTAACTGGAAAGCATTGCATGTTATAGGAACTGTGGTTTGTATCAGTTTCAGAAGAAGAGTTGACGTAGATATGGTCCGTATGTGTAGAAAACACCGTTATTTTGTTCGGACCACAGTCATATTTCCTGCTGTATTAGAGACGCTTAGAAAGCAAGAGCGTGCTTCTTGCTCTAATGCAGAGTGTGTTTCATGGATGAGAACTGTGCTGTGTGTTTCCCTTCAGAAATGGAGTTAAATCCCAGGCTGTGTGTCTTCCAACAAGCAAGACATGTTGTCAGGTAAACTAAGTCACTTATCAGCTCTAAGGAAGCTACATCGTTCACGAAGCTCACAAGTTTCTCACTCTTAACTGAAAAGCATTGCATGTTAGAGGAACTGTGGTTTGTATCAGTTTCAGAAGAAGAGTTGACCTAGATATGGTCCGTACGTGTAGGAAACACCGAATTTGTTCTGACCACTGTCACGATTCCTGCTGTATTAGAGACTCTTAGAAAGCAATAGCGTGCATCTTGCTCTAAAGCAGTGTGTGTTTCATGGATGAGAACTGTGCTGTGTGTTTCCCTTCAGAAATGGAGTTAAATTCCAGGCTCTGTGTCTTCCTACAAGCAAGACATCATTTCGGGGAAACACAGTCTCTTTTCAGCTTAAATGAATATAAATCGTTTACAAAGATCACACGTTTATCACTCTTAACTAAAAAGCATTGGATGTTAGATGACTTGTGGTTTGTATCAGTTTCAGAAGCAGAGTTGAACTAGCAGTGGTACGTAGGTGTAGGAAACACCGTTCTTTTTTTCTGAGCACACTCAAGTTTCCTGCTCTTTTGGAGACTCTAGAATGCGAGAGCATGCTTCTTGCTCTAAAGCAGAGTGTTTTTCATGGATGAGAACTGTGCAGTGTGTTTCCCTTCAGAAATGGAATTAAATCCCAGGCCCAGTATCTTCCTACAAGCAAGAAATCATTTCAGGTAAACGCAGTCACCTTTCAGCTCAAAGGAAGCTACATCGTTCACGAAGCTCACACGTTTCTCGCTCTTAACTGGAAAGCATTGAATGTTAGAGGAACTGTGGTTTGTATCAGTTTCAGAAGAAGAGTTGACCTAGATATGGTCCGTATGTGTAGGAAAGATCATTAGTTTGTTCTGACCACAGTCACGTTTCCTGCTCTATTTGAGACTCTTAGAAAGCAAGAGCGTGCTTCTTGTTCTTAAGCAGAGTGTGTTTCATGGATGAGAACTGTGCTGTGTGTTTCCACTCAGAAATGGAGTTAAATCCCAGGTTCTGTGTCTTCCTACAAGGAAGACATCTTTTCAGGTAAACTCAGTCACTTTTCAGCTCAAAGGAAGCTACATCGTTCACGAAGCTCACACGTTTCTCGCTCTTAACTTGAAAACATTGCATGTTAATGGAACTGTGGTTTGTATCAGTTTCAGACGAAGAGTTCACCTAGATATGATCCGTATGTGTAGGAAACACCGTTATTTTGTTCTGACCACAGTCACGTTTCCTGCTATATTAGAGACACATAGAAAGCAAGAGCGTGCTTCTTGCTCTAAAGTAGAAAGTCTTTCATTGATGAGAACTGTGCTGTGTGTTTCCCTTCAGAATGGAGATAAATTCCAGGCCCCGTGTCTTCCTACAAGCAAGATATCATTACAGGTAAACGCAGTCACTTTTCAGCTTAAATGAATATAAATCGTTTACGAAGCTCACACGTTTATGGCTCTTAACTGGAAAGCATTGCATGTTAGAGGAACTGTGGTTTGTATCAGTTTCAGAAGAAGAGTTGATGTAGATATGGTCCGTATGTGTAGAAAACACCGTTATTTTGTTCTGACCACAGTCATATTTCCTGCTGTATTAGAGACGCTTAGAAAGCAAGAGCGTGCTTCTTGCTCTAATGCAGAGTGTGTTTCATGGATCAGAACTGTGCTGTGTGTTTCCCTTCAGAAATGGAGTTAAATCCCAGGCTGTGTGTCTTCCAACAAGCAAGACATGTTGTCAGGTAAACTAAGTCACTTATCAGCTCTAAGGAAGCTACATCGTTCACGAAGCTTACAAGTTTCTCACTCTTAACTGGAAAGCATTGCATGTTAGAGGAACTGTGGTTTGTATCAGTTTCAGAAGAAGAGTTGACCTAGATATGGTCCGTACGTGTAGGAAACACCGAATTTGTTCTGACCACTGTCACGTTTCCTGCTGTATTAGAGACTCTTAGAAAGCAATAGCGTGCATCTTGCTCTAAAGCAGTGTGTTTCATGGATGAGAACTGTGCTGTGTGTTTCCCTTCAGAAATGGAGTTAAATTCCAGGCTCTATGTCTTCCTACAAGCAAGACATCATTTCAGGGAAACACAGTCTCTTTTCAGCTTAAATGAATACAAATCCTTTACGAAGATCACACGTTTATCACTCTTAACTGAAAAGCATTGGATGTTAGATGACTTGTGGTTTGTATTAGTTTCAGAAGCAGAGTTGAACTAGCAGTGGTCCGTATGTGTAGGAAATACCGTTCTTTTGTTCTGAGCACACTCAAGTTTCCTGCTCTATTAGAGAATCTAGAAAGCAAGAGCATGCTTTGTTCTCTAAAGCAGAGTGTGTTACATGGATTAGAACTGTGCTGTGTGTTTCCCTTCAGAAATGGAGTTAAATCCAAGGCTCTGTGTCTTCCTACAAGCAAGACATCTTTTCAGGTAAACTCAGTCACTTTTCAGCTCAAAGGAAGCTACATTGTTGACAAAGCTCACAAGTTTCTCGCTCTTAACTGGAAAGCATTGCATGTTAATGGAACTGTGGTTTGTATCAGTTTCAGACAATGAGTTGACCTAGATATGGTACGTATGTGTAGGAAACACCGTTATTTTGTTCTGACCACAGTCACGTTTCCTGCTGTATTAGAGATTCTTAGAAAGCAAGAGTGTGGTTCCTGCTCTAAAGCAGAGTGTGTTTCATGGATGAGATCTGTACTGTGTGTTTCCCTTCAGAAATGGAATTAAATTACAGGCTCTTTGTCTACCTACAAGCAAGACATCGTTTCAGGTAAACGCAGTCACTTTTCAGCTCAAATGAATATAAATCGTTTACGAAGCTCACACGTTTCTTGCTCTTAACTGTAAAGTATTAGATTTTAGATGACCTGTGGTTTGTATCAGTTTCAGAAGCAGAGGTGAACTAGCAATGGTCCGTTTGTGTTGGAAACGCCGTTCTTTTGTTCAGAGTACCCTCAAGTTTCTGGCTGTATTAGAGAATCTAGAAAGCAAGAGAATGCTTCGTTCTCTAAAGCAGAGTATGTTTCATGGATGAGATCTGTGCTGTGTGTTTTCCTTCAGAAATGGAGTTAAATCCCAGGCTCTGTGTCTTCCTACAAGCAAGAAATCTTTTCAGGTAAACTCAGTCACTTTTCAGCTCAAAGGAAGCTATATCGTTCACGAAGCTCACACGTTTCTCGCTCTTAACTGGAAAGCATTGCATGTTAATGGAACTGTGGTTTGTATCAGTTTCAGAAGAAGAGTTGACCTAGATATGGTCCGTATGTTTAGGAAACACCGTTATTTTGTTCTGACCACAGTCATGTTTCCTGTTCTATTAGAGACACTTAGAAAGCAAGAGCGTGCTTCTTGCTCTAAAGCAGAGTGTGTTTCATGGATGAGAACTGTGCTGTGTGTTTCCCTTCAGAAATGGAGTTAAAATCCAGGCTCTGTGTCTTCCTACAAGCAAGCCATCATTTCAGGTAAATGCAGTCGCTTTTCAGCTCAAATGATATAAATCGTTTACGAAGATCACACATTTCTCGCTCTTAACTGAAAAGCATTGGATGTTAGATGACTTGTGGTTTGTATCTGTTTCAGAAGCAGAGTTGAACTAGTTATGGTCCGTATGTGTAGGAAACACCGTTCTTTTGTTCTGAGCTCACTCACGTTTCCTGCTCTATAAGAGACTCTAGAAAGCAAGAGCATGCTTTGTTCTCTAAAGCAGAGTGTGTTACATGGATGAGAACTGTGCTGTGTGTTTCCCTTCAGAAATGGAGTTAAATCCCAGGCTCTGTATCTTCCTACAAGCAAGATATCTTTTCGGGTAAACGCAGTCACTTTTCAGCTTAAATGATTATAAATCGTTTACGATGATCACACGTTTCTCACTCTGAAATGAAAAGCATTGGATGTTAGATGACCTGCGGTTTGTATCAGTTTCCGAAGCAGAGTTGAACTAGCAGTGGTCCGTATGTGTAGGAAACACCATTCTTTTTTTCTGAGCACACTCAAGTTGCCTGCTCTATTAGAGACTCTAGAAAGCAAGAGCGTGCTTCTTCCTAAACGCAGAATGTGTTTCATCGTGAGAAATGTGCTGTGTGTTTCCTTTCAGAAATGGAGTAAAATCACAGGCTCTGTATCTTCCTACAAGCAAGACTTCGTTTCCCGTAAACTCAGTCACCTTTCAGCTCAAAGGAAGCTACATCGTTCACGAAGCTCACATGTTTCTCGCTCTTAACTTGAAAGCATTGCATGTTAATGGAACTGTGTTTTGTATCAGTATCAGAAAAAGAATTGACCTAGATATGATCCGTATGTGTAGGAAACACCGTTATTTTGTTCTGAACACAGTCATGTTTCCAGCTGTATTTGAGACACTTAGAAAGCAAGAGCGTGCTTCTTGCTCTAAAGCAGAGTGTGTTTCATGGATGAGAACTGTGCTGTGTGTTTCCCTTCAGATGGAGTTAAATTCCAGGCTCTGTGTATTCCTACAAGCAAGACATCTTTTCCGGTAAACTCAGTCACTTTTCACCTCAAAGGAAGCTACATCCTTCACGAAGCTCACACGTTTCTCGCTCTTAACTGGAAAGCATTGGATGTTAATGGAACTGTGGTTTGTATCAGTTTCAGAAGAAGAATTGACCTAGACATGGTCTGTATGTGTAGGAAACACCGTTATTTTGTTCTGACCACAGTCACGTTTCCTGCTGTATTAGAGACTCTGAGAAAGCAAGTGCGTGCTTCTTGCTCTAAAGCAGAGTTTGTTTCATGGATGAGAACTGCGCTGTGTGTATCCCTTCAGAAATGGAGTTAAATCCCAGGCTCTGTTTCTTCCTACAAGCAAGATATGTTTTCAGGTAAACTAAGTCACTTATCAGCTCTAAGGAAGCTACATCGTTCACGAAGCTCACAAGTTTCTCACTCTTAACTGGAAAGCATTGCATGTTAGAGGAACTGTGGTTTGTATCAGTTTCAGAAGAAGAGTTGACCTAGATATAGTCCGTATGTGTAGGAAACACCGTTATTTTGTTCTGACCACAGTCACGTTTCCTGCTCTATTAGAGACACTTAGAAAGCAAGAGCGTGCTTCTTAGTCTAAAGCAGAGTCTGTTTCATGGATGAGAACTGTGCTGTGTGTTTCCCTTTAGAAATGGACTTAAATTCCAGGCTCTGTGTCTTCCTACAAGCAACACATCATTTCAGGTAAATGCAGTCACATTTCAGCTCAATAGAATATAAATCGTTTACGAAGCTCACACGTTTCTAGCTCTTAACTGAAAAGCATTGGATGTTAGAGGACCTGTGGTGTGTATCAGTTTCAGAAGCAGATTTGAACTAGCAATGGTCTGTATATGTAGGAAACACTGTTCCTTTGTTCTGAGCACACTCAAGTTTCCTGCTCTTTTAGAGACTCTAGAAAGCAAGAGCATGCTTTTTGCTCTAAAACAGAGTGTTTTTCATGGATGAGAACTGTGCTGTGTGTTTCCCTTCAGAAATGGAGTTAAAATCCAGGCTCTGTGTCTTCCTACAAGCAAGAGATCATTTCAGGTAAATGCAGTCACTTTTCAGCTCAAATGAATATAAATCGTTTACAAAGATCACATGTTTCTCGCTCTTAAGTGAAAAGCATTTGATGTTAGATGACTTGTTTTTTGTATCAGTTTCAGAAGCAGAGTTGAACTAGCAATGGTCTGTATGTGTAGGAAACACCGTTCTTTTGTTCTGAGCTCACTCACGTTTCCTGCTTATTAGAGACTCTAGAAAGCCAGAGCATGCTTCGTGCTCTAAGGCAGAGTGTGTTTCATGGATTAGAACTGTGCTGTGTGTTTCCCTTCATAAATGGAGTTAAATCCAAGGCTCTGTGTCTTACTACAAGCAAGACATCTTTTCAGGTAAACTCAGTCACTTTTCAGCTCAAAGGAAGCTACATTGTTGACAAAGGTCAAAAGTTTCTCGCTCTTAACTGGAAAGCATTGCATGTTAATGGAACTGTGGTTTGTATCAGTTTCAGACAATGAGTTGACCTAGATATGGTCCGTATGTGTAGGAAACACCGTTATTTTGTTCTGACCACAGTCACGTTTCCTGCTGTATTAGAGATTCTTAGAAAGCAAGAGTGTGGTTCCTGCTCTAAAGCAGATTGTGTTTCATGGATGAGATCTGTACTGTGTGTTTCCCTTCAGAAATGGAATTAAATTACAGGCTCTTTGTCTACCTAGAAGCAAGACATCGTTTCAGGTAAACGCAGTCACTTCTCAGCTCAAATGAATATAAATCGTTTACGAAGCTCACACGTTTCTTGCTCTTAACTGTAAAGTATTAGATGTTAGAGGACCTGTGGTTTGTTTCAGTTTCAGAAGCAGAGTTGAACTAGCAATGGTCCGTTTGTGTAGGAAACGCCGTTCTTTTGTTCAGAGTACCCTCAAGTTTCTGGCTGTATTAGAGAATCTAGAAAGCAAGAGCATGCTTCATGCTCTAAAGCAGAGTGTGTTTCATGGATGAGAACTGTGTTGTGTGTTTCCCTTCAGAAATGGAGTTAAAATCCAGGCTCTGTGTCTTCCTACAAGCAAGAGATCATTTCAGGTAAATGCAGTCACTTTTCAGCTCAAATGAATATAAATCTTTTACGAAGATCACACGTTTCTCGCTCTTAACTGAAAAGCATTGGATGTTAGATGACTTGTGGTTTGTATCAGTTTCAGAAGCAGAGTTGAACTAGAAATGGTCCGAATGTGTAGGAAACACCGTTTTTTTGTTCTGAGAACACTCACGTTTCCTGCTCTATTAGAGACTCTAGAAAGCAAGAGCGTACTTCTTCTTATATGCAGAGTGTGTTTCATCGTGAGAACAGTGCTGTGTGTTTCCCTTCAGAATTGGAGTTTAATCACAGGCTCTGCATCTTCCTACAAGCAAGATTTGGTTTCACGTAAACTCAGTAAACTTTCAGCTCAAACAAAGCTACATTGTTCACGTAGCTCACACATTTCTTGCTATTAACTGTAAAGCATTGGATGCTAGAAGACCTGTGGTTTGTATCAGTTTCAGAAGCAGAGTTGAACTAGCAATGGTCCGTATGTGTAGGAAACACCGTTCTTTTGTTCTGAGTACCCTCAAGTTTCTGGCTCTATTAGAGACTCTAGAAAGCAAGAGCATGCTTCTTTCTCTAAAGCAGAGTGTGTTTCATGGATGAGAACTGTGCTGTGTGTTTCCCTTCAGAAATGGAGTTAAATCCCAGGCTCTGTGTCTTCCTACAAGCAAGACATTTTTTCAGTTAAACTCAGTCACTTTTCAGCTCAAAGGAAGCTACATCGTTCACAAAGCTCACACGTTTCTCGCTCTTAACTGGAAAGCATTGCATGTTAATGGAACTGTGGTTTGTATCAGTTTCAGACGATGAGTTGACCTAGATATGGTCCGTATATGTAGGAAACACCGTTATTTTGTTATGACCACAGTCACGTTTCCTGCTGTATTAGAGATCCTTAGAAAGCAAGACTGTGCTTCCTGCTCAGAAGCAGAGTGTGTTTCATGGATGAGGACTGTGCTCTGTGTTATCCTTCAGAAATGGAGTTAAATTCCATGCTCTATGTCTTCCTACAAGCAAGACATCGATTCAGGTAAACGCAGTCACTTTTCATCTCAAATGAATATAAATCATTTACGAAGCTCACACGTTTTTTTCTCTAAATTGAAAAGCATTAGATGTTAGATGACTTGTGGTTTGTATCAGTTTCAGAAACAGAGTTGAACTAGCAATGGTCTCTATGTGTAGGAAACACCGTTATTTTGTTCTGACCACAGTCACGTTTCCTGCTGTATTAGAGATTCTTAGAAAGCAAGAGTGTGGTTCCTGCTCTAAAGCAGAGTGTGTTTCATGGATGAGATCTGTACTGTGTTTTTCCCTTCAGAAATGGAATTAAATTACAGGCTCTTTGTCTACCTACAAGCAAGACATCGTTTCAGGTAAACGCAGTCACTTTTCAGCGAAAATGAATATAAATCGTTTACGAAGCTCAAACGTTTCTTGCTCTTAACTGAAAAGAATTGGATGTTAGATGTCCTGTTGTTTGTGTCAGTATCAGAAGCAGTGTTGATCTAGCAATGGTCCGTATGTGTAGGAAACACCATTCTTTTGTTCTGAGCACACTTTCAAGTTTCTGGCTCTATTATAGACTCTAGAAAGCAAGAGCGTGCTTCCTTCTCTAAAGCAGAATATGTTTCATGGATGAGAATTGTGCTGTGTTTTTCCACTCAGAAATGGAGTTAAATCCCAGGCTCTGTGTCTTCCTACAAGCCAGACATCTTTTCAGGTAAACTCAGTCACTTTTCAGCTCAAAGGAATCTACATCATTCACGAAGCTAACACGTTTTTCGCTCTTAACAGGAAAGCCTTGCATGTTAATGGAACTGTGGTTTGTATCAGTTTCAGAAGAAGAGTTGACCTAGATATGGTCCGTATGTTTAGGATACACCATTCCTTTGTTCAGTGTACCCTCAATTTTCTGGCTCTATTAGAGACTCTAGAAGGCAAGAGCGTGCTTCGTGCTCTAAAGCAGAGTGTGTTTCATGGATGACAACTGTGCTGTGTGTTTCCCTTCACAAATGGAGTTAAATTCCAGGCTCTGTGTCTTCCTATAAGCAAGACATCATTTCAGGTAAACGCAGTCACTATTCGGCCATATGAATATAAATCGTTTACGAAGCTCACATGTTTCTTGCTCTTAACTGAAAAGGATTGGATGTTAGATGACTTGTGGTTTGTATCAGTTTCAGCAGCAGAGTTGAACTAACAATTGTCCTTATGTGTAGGAAGCACCGTTCTTTTGTTCAGAGTCCCCTCATGTTTCTGGCTCGATTAGAGACTCTGGAAAGCAAGAGCATGCTTCTTGCTCTAAAGCAGAGTGTGTTTCATGGATGAGAACTGTGGTGTGTGTTTCCCTTCAGAAATGGAGTTAAATCACAGGCTCTGTATCTTCCTACAAGCAAGACTTCGTTTCACGTAAACTCAGAGACCTTTCAGCTCAATCAAAGCTACATCATTCACGTAGCTCACTCGTTTCTTGCTCTTAACTGTAAAGCATTGGATGTTGGAGGACCTGTGGTTTGTATCAGTTTCAGAATCAGAGTTGAACTAGCAATGGTCCGTATGTGTAGGAAACACGGTTCTTTTGTTCAGAGTACCCTCAAGTTTCTGGCTCTATTAGAGAATCTAGAAAGCAAGAGCATGCTTCGTGCTCTAAAGCAGAGTGTGTTTCATGGATGAGTCTGTGCTGTGTGTTTTCCTTCAGAAATGGAGTTAAATCCCAGGCTCTGTGTCTTCCTACAAGCAAGACATCTTTTCAGGTAAACTCAGTCACTTTTCAGCTCAAAGGAAGCTATATCGTTCACGAAGCTCACAAGTTTCTCGCTCTTAACTGGAAAGCATTGAATGTTAATGGAACTGTAGTTTGTATCAGTTTCAGACAATGAGTTGACCTAGATATGGTCCGTATGTGTAGGAAACACCGTTATTTTGTTCTGACCACAGTCACGTTTCCTGCTGTATTAGAGATTCTTAGAAAGCAAGAGTGTGGTTCCTGCTCTAAAGCAGAGTGTGTTTCATGGATGAGATCTGTACTGTGTTTTTCCCTTCAGAAATGGAATTAAATTACAGGCTCTTTGTCTACCTACAAGCAAGACATCGTTTCAGGTAAACGCAGTCACTTTTCAGCTCAAATGAATATAAATCGTTTACGAAGCTCACACGTTTCTTGCTCTTAACTGTAAAGTATTAGATTTTAGAGGACCTGTGGTTTGTATCAGTTTCAGAAGCAGAGTTGAACTAGCAATGGTCCGTTTGTGTAGGAAACGCCGTTCTTTTGTTTAGAGTACCCTCAAGTTTCTGGCTGTATTAGAGAATCTAGAAAGCAAGAGCATGCTTCGTGCTCTAAAGCAGAGTGTGTTTCATGGATGAGATCTGTGCTGTGTGTTTTCCTTCAGAAATGGAGTTAAATCCCAGGCTCTGTGTCTTCCTACAAGCAAGACATCTTTTCAGGTAAACTCAGTCACTTTTCAGCTCAAAGGAAGCTATATCGTTCACGAAGCTCACACGTTTCTCGCTCTTAAATGGAAAGCATTGCATGTTAATGGAACTGTGGTTTGTATCAGTTTCAGAAGAAGAGTTGACCTAGATATGGTCCGTATGTGAAGGAAACACAGTTATTTTGTTCTGACCACAGTCACGTTTCCTGTTCTATTAGAGACTCTTAGAAAGCAAGAGCGTGCTTCTTGCTCTAAAGCAGAGTGTGTTTCATGGATGAGAACTGTGTTGTGTGTTTCCCTTCAGAAATGGAGTTAAAATCACAGGCTCTGTATCTTCCTACAAGCAAGACTTCGTTTCACGTAAACTCGGTCACCTTTCAGCTCAAACAAAGCTACATCATTCACGTAGCTCACTCGTTTCTTGCTCTTAACTGTAAAGTACTGGATGTTAGTGGACCTGTGGTTTGTATCAGTTTCAGAAGCAGAGTTGAACTAGCAATGGTCCGTTTGTGTAGGAAACGCCGTTCTTTTGTTCAGAGTACCCTCAAGTTTCTGGCTGTATTAGAGAATCTAGAAAGCAAGAGCATGCTTCATGCTCTAAAGCAGAGTGTGTTTCATGGATGAGATCTGTGCTGTGTGTTTTCCTTCAGACATGGAGTTAAATACCAGGCTCTGTATCTTCCTACAAGCAAGACATTTTTCAGGTAAACTCAGTCACTTTTCAGCTCAAAGGAAGCTATATCGTTCACGAAGCTCACACGTTTCTCGCTCTTAACTGGAAAGCATTGCATGTTAATGGAACTGTGGTTTCTATCAGTTTCAGAAGAAGAGCTGACCTAGATATGCTCAGTATGTGTAGGAAACACCGTTATTTTGTTCTGACCAATGTCACGTTTCCTGCTGTATTAGAGACTCTTAGAAAGCAAGAGCGTGCTTCTTCTTATATGCAGAGTGTGTTTCATCGTGAGAACAGTGCTGTGTGTTTCCCTTCATAAATGGAGTTAAATCACAGGCTCTGTATCTTCCTACAAGCAAGACATCGTTTCAGGTAAACGCAGTCACTTTTCAGCTCAAATGAATATAAATCGTTTACGAAGCTCACACGTTTCTTGCTCTTAACTGAAAAGCATTAGATGTTAGATGTCCTGTGGTTTGTGTCAGTTTCAGAAGCAGAGTTGAACTAGCAATGGTCCGTATGTGTAGGAAACACCGTTCTTTTGTTCTGAGCACACTTTCAAGTTTCTGGCTCTATTATAGACTCTAGAAAGCAAGAGCGTGCTTCTTTCTCTAAAGCATAGTGGGTTTCATGAATAAGAACTGTGCTGTGTTTTTCCCATCAGAAATGGAGTTAAATCCCAGGCTCTGTGTCTTCCTACAAGCAAGACATCTTTTCAGGTAAACTCAGTCACTTTTCTGCTCAAAGGAAGCTACATAATTCACGAAACTCACACGTTTCTCGCTCTTAACAGGAAAGCCTTGCATGTTAATGGAACTGTGGTTTGTATCAGTTTCAGAAGAAGATTTGAACTAGCAATGGTCCGTATGTGTAGGAAACACCGTTCTTTTGTTCTGAATACTCTCAAGTTTCTGGCTCTATTAGAGTGTCATGAAAGCAAGAGCATGCTTCCTGTTCTAAAGCAGAGTGTGTTTCATGGATGGGAACTGTGCTGTGTGTTTCCCTTCAGAAATGGAGTTAAATCCCAGGCTCTGTGTCTTCCTACAAGAAAGACATCTTTTCAGGTAAACTCAGTCCCTTTTCAGCTCAAAGGATGCTTCATCGTTCACGAAGCTCAAAAGTTTCTCACTCTTAACTGGAAAGCACTGCATGTTAATGGAACTGTGCTTTGTATCAGTTTCAGAAGAAGAGCTGACCTAGATATGCTCAGTATGTGTAGGAAACACCGTTATTTTGTTCTGACCAATGTCACGTTTCCTGCTGTATTAGAGACTCTTAGAAAGCAAGAGCGTGCTTCTTCTTATATGCAGAGTGTGTTTCATCGTGAGAACAGTGCTGTGTGTTTCCCTTCATAAATGGAGTTAAATCACAGGCTCTGTATCTTCCTACAAGCAAGACTTCGTTTCATGTAAACTCAGTCACCTTTCAGCTCAAACAAAGCTACATCATTCACGTAGCTCACTCGTTTCTTGCTCTTAACTGTAAAGTATTGGATGTTAGAGGACCTGTGGTTTGTATCAGTTTCAGAAGCAGAGTTGAACTAGCAATGGTCCGTTTGTGTAGGAAACGCCGTTCTTTTGTTCAGAGTACCCTCAAGTTTCTGGCTCTATTAGAGAGTCATGAAAGCAAGAGCATGCTTCTTGCTCTAAAGCACAGTGTGTTTCATTGATGAGAACTGTGCTGTGTGTTTCCCTTCAGAAATGGAGTTAAATCCCAGGCTCTGTGTCTTCCTACAAGCAAGACATCTTTTAAGGTAAACTCAGTCACTTTTCAGCTCAAAGGAAGCTACATCGCTCACAAAGCTCACACGTTTCTCGCTCTTAACTGGAAAGCATTGCATGTTAATGGAACTGTGGTTTGTATCAGTTTCAGACGATGAGTTGACCTAGATATGGTCCGTATGTGTAGGAAACACCGTTATTTTGTTTTGACCACAGTCACCTTTCCTGCTGTATTAGAGATTCTTAGAAAGCAAGAGTGTGGTTCTTGCTCTAAAGCAGAGAGTGTTTCATGGATGAGAACTGTGCTGTGTGTTTACCTTCAGAAATGGAGTTAAATCACAGGCTCTGTATCTTCCTACAAGCAAGACTTCGTTTCACGTAAACTCAGAAACCTTACAGCTCAAACAAAGCTACATCATTCACGTAGCTCACTCGTTTCTTGCTCTTAACTGTAAAGTATTGGATGTTAGAGGACCTGTGGTTTGTATCAGTTTCAGAAGCAGAGTTGATCTAGCAATGGTCCGTTTGTGTAGGAAACGCCGTTCTTTTGTTCAGAGTACCCTCAAGTTTCTGGATGTATTAGAGACTCTAGAAAGCAAGAGCATGCTTCGTGCTCTAAAGCAGAGTGTGTTTCATGGATGAGTCTGTGCTGTGTGTTTTCCTTCAGAAATGGAGTTAAATCCCAGGCTCTGTGTCCTCCTACAAGCAAGACATCTTTTCCAGTAAACTCAGTCACTTTTCAGCTCAAAGGAAGCTATATCGTTCACAAAGCTCACACGTTTCTCGCTCTTAACTGGAAAGCATTGCATGTTAATGGAACTGTGGTTTGTATCAGTTTCAGAAGAAGAGTTGACCTAGATATGGTCCGTATGTGTAGGAAACACCGTTATTTTGTTCTAACCACAGTCACGTTTCCTGTTCTATTAGAGACTCTTAGAAAGCAAGAGCGTGCTTCTTGCTCTAAAGCAGAGTGTGTTTCATGGATGAGAACTGTGTTGTGTGTTTCCCTTCAGAAATGGAGTTAAAATCCAGGCTCTGTGTCTTCCTAAAAGCAAGAGATCATTTCAGGTAAATGCAGTCACTTTTCAGCTCAAATGAATATAAATAGTTTACGAAGACCACACGTCTCTCGCTCTTAACTGAAAAGCATTGGATGTTAGATGACTGGTGGTTTGTATCAGTTTCAGAAGCAGAGTTGAACTTGAAATTGTCCGAATGTGTAGGAAACACCGTTCTTTTGTTCTGAGAACACTCACGTTTCCTGCTCTATTAGAGACTCTAGAAAGCAAGAGCGTATTTCTTCTTATATGCAGAGTGTGTTTCATCGTGAGAACAGTGCTGTGTGCTTCCCTTCAGAATTGGAGTTAAATCACAGGCTCTGCATCTTCCTACAAGCAAGATTTGGTTTCACGTAAACTCAGTCAACTTTCAGCTCAAACAAAGCTACATTGTTCACGTAGCTCACACGTTTCTTGCTATTAACTGTAAAGCATTGGATGCTAGAGGACCTGTGGTTTGTATCAGTTTCAGATGATGAGTTGACCTAGATATGGTCCGTATGTGTAGGAAACACCGTTATTTTGTTTTGACCACAGTCACGTTTCCTGCTGTATTAGAGATTCTTAGAAAGCAAGAGTGTGGTTCTTGCTCTAAAGCAGAGAGTGTTTCATGGATGAGAACTGTGCTGTGTGTTTACCTTCAGAAATGGAGTTAAATCACAGGCTCTGTATCTTCCTACAAGCAAGACTTCGTTTCACGTAAACTCAGAAACCTTTCAGCTCAAACAAAGCTACATCATTCACGTAGCTCACTCGTTTCTTGCTCTTAACTGTAAAGCATTGGATGTTGGAGGACCTGTGGTTTGTATCAGTTTCCGAAGCAGAGTTGAACTAGCAGTGGTCCGTATGTGTAGGAAACACCGTTCTTTTTTTCTGAGCACACTCAAGTTGCCTGCTCTATTAGAGACTCTAGAAAGCAAGAGCGTGCTTCTTCCTAAACGCAGAATGTGTTTCATCGTGAGAAATGTGCTGTGTGTTTCCTTTCAGAAATGGAGTAAAATCACAGGCTCTGTATCTTCCTACAAGCAAGACTTCGTTTCCCGTAAACTCAGTCACCTTTCAGCTCAAAGGAAGCTACATCGTTCACGAAGCTCACATGTTTCTCGCTCTTAACTTGAAAGCATTGCATGTTAATGGAACTGTGTTTTGTATCAGTATCAGAAAAAGAATTGACCTAGATATGATCCGTATGTGTAGCAAACACCGTTATTTTGTTCTGAACACAGTCATGTTTCCAGCTGTATTTGAGACACTTAGAAAGCAAGAGCGTGCTTCTTACTCTAAAGCAGAGTGTGTTTCATGGATGAGAACTGTGCTGTGTGTTTCCCTTCAGATGGAGTTAAATTCCAGGCTCTGTGTATTCCTACAAGCAAGACATCTTTTCCGGTAAACTCAGTCACTTTTCACCTCAAAGGAAGCTACATCCTTCACGAAGCTCACACGTTTCTCGCTCTTAACTGGAAAGCATTGGATGTTAATGGAACTGTGGTTTGTATCAGTTTCAGAAGAAGAATTGACCTAGACATGGTCTGTATGTGTAGGAAACACCGTTATTTTGTTCTGACCACAGTCAAGTTTCCTGCTGTATTAGAGACTCTGAGAAAGCAAGTGCGTGCTTCTTGCTCTAAAGCAGAGTTTGTTTCATGGATGAGAACTGCGCTGTGTGTATCCCTTCAGAAATGGAGTTAAATCCCAGGCTCTGTTTCTTCCTACAAGCAAGATATGTTTTCAGGTAAACTAAGTCACTTATCAGCTCTAAGGAAGCTACATCGTTCACGAAGCTCACAAGTTTCTCACTCTTAACTGGAAAGCATTGCATGTTAGAGGAACTGTGGTTTGTATCAGTTTCAGAAGAAGAGTTGACCTAGATATAGTCCGTATGTGTAGGAAACACCGTTATTTTGTTCTGACCACAGTCACGTTTCCTGCTCTATTAGAGACACTTAGAAAGCAAGAGCGTGCTTCTTAGTCTAAAGCAGAGTCTGTTTCATGGATGAGAACTGTGCTGTGTGTTTCCCTTCAGAAATGGACTTAAATTCCAGGCTCTGTGTCTTCCTACAAGCAACACATCATTTCAGGTAAATGCAGTCACATTTCAGCTCAATAGAATATAAATCGTTTACGAAGCTCACACGTTTCTAGCTCTTAACTGAAAAGCATTGGATGTTAGAGGACCTGTGGTTTGTTTCAGTTTCAGAAGCAGAGTTGAACTAGCAATGGTCCGTTTGTGTAGGAAACGCCGTTCTTTTGTTCAGAGTACCCTCAAGTTTCTGGCTGTATTAGAGAATCTAGAAAGCAAGAGCATGCTTCGTGCTCTAAAGCAGAGTGTGTTTCATGGATGAGAACTGTGTTGTGTGTTTCCCTTCAGAAATGGAGTTAAAATCCAGGCTCTGTGTCTTCCTACAAGCAAGAGATCATTTCAGGTAAATGCAGTCACTTTTCAGCTCAAATGAATATAAATCTTTTACGAAGATCACACGTTTCTCGCTCTTAACTGAAAAGCATTGGATGTTAGATGACTTGTGGTTTGTATCAGTTTCAGAAGCAGAGTTGAACTAGAAATGGTCCGAATGTGTAGGAAACACCGTTTTTTTGTTCTGAGAACACTCACGTTTCCTGCTCTATTAGAGACTCTAGAAAGCAAGAGCGTACTTCTTCTTATATGCAGAGTGTGTTTCATCGTGAGAACAGTGCTGTGTGTTTCCCTTCAGAATTGGAGTTTAATCACAGGCTCTGCATCTTCCTACAAGCAAGATTTGGTTTCACGTAAACTCAGTAAACTTTCAGCTCAAACAAAGCTACATTGTTCACGTAGCTCACACATTTCTTGCTATTAACTGTAAAGCATTGGATGCTAGAAGACCTGTGGTTTGTATCAGTTTCAGAAGCAGAGTTGAACTAGCAATGGTCCGTATGTGTAGGAAACACCGTTCTTTTGTTCTGAGTACCCTCAAGTTTCTGGCTCTATTAGAGACTCTAGAAAGCAAGAGCATGCTTCTTTCTCTAAAGCAGAGTGTGTTTCATGGATGAGAACTGTGCTGTGTGTTTCCCTTCAGAAATGGAGTTAAATCCCAGGCTCTGTGTCTTCCTACAAGCAAGACATTTTTTCAGTTAAACTCAGTCACTTTTCAGCTCAAAGGAAGCTACATCGTTCACAAAGCTCACACGTTTCTCGCTCTTAACTGGAAAGCTTTGCATGTTAATGGAACTGTGGTTTGTATCAGTTTCAGACGATGAGTTGACCTAGATATGGTCCGTATATGTAGGAAACACCGTTATTTTGTTATGACCACAGTCACGTTTCCTGCTGTATTAGAGATCCTTAGAAAGCAAGACTGTGCTTCCTGCTCAGAAGCAGAGTGTGTTTCATGGATGAGGACTGTGCTCTGTGTTATCCTTCAGAAATGGAGTTAAATTCCATGCTCTATGTCTTCCTACAAGCAAGACATCGATTCAGGTAAATGCAGTCACTTTTCATCTCAAATGAATATAAATCATTTACGAAGCTCACACGTTTTTTTCTCTAAATTGAAAAGCATTAGATGTTAGATGACTTGTGGTTTGTATCAGTTTCAGAAACAGAGTTGAACTAGCAATGGTCTCTATGTGTAGGAAACACCGTTATTTTGTTCTGACCACAGTCACGTTTCCTGCTGTATTAGAGATTCTTAGAAAGCAAGAGTGTGGTTCTTGCTCTAAAGCAGAGTGTGTTTCATGGATGAGAACTGTGCTGTGTGTTTCCCCTCAGAAATGGAATTAAATTACAGGCTCTTTGTCTACCTACAAGCAAGACATCGTTTCAGGTAAACGCAGTCACTTTTCAGCGAAAATGAATATAAATCGTTTACGAAGCTCAAACGTTTCTTGCTCTTAACTGAAAAGAATTGGATGTTAGATGTCCTGTTGTTTGTGTCAGTATCAGAAGCAGTGTTGATCTAGCAATGGTCCGTATGTGTAGGAAACACCGTTCTTTTGTTCTGAGCACACTTTCAAGTTTCTGGCTCTATTATAGACTCTAGAAAGCAAGAGCGTGCTTCCTTCTCTAAAGCAGAATATGTTTCATGGATGAGAATTGTGCTTTGTTTTTCCACTCAGAAATGGAGTTAAATCCCAGGCTCTGTGTCTTCCTACAAGCCAGACATCTTTTCAGGTAAACTCAGTCACTTTTCAGCTCAAAGGAATCTACATCATTCACGAAGCTAACACGTTTCTCGCTCTTAACAGGAAAGCCTTGCATGTTAATGGAACTGTGGTTTGTATCAGTTTCAGAAGAAGAGTTGACCTAGATATGGTCCGTATGTTTAGGATACACCATTCCTTTGTTCAGTGTACCCTCAATTTTCTGGCTCTATTAGAGACTCTAGAAGGCAAGAGCGTGCTTCGTGCTCTAAAGCAGAGTGTGTTTCATGGATGAGAACTGTGCTGTGTGTTTCCCTTCACAAATGGAGTTAAATTCCAGGCTCTGTGTCTTCCTATAAGCAAGACATCATTTCAGGTAAACGCAGTCACTATTCGGCCATATGAATATAAATCGTTTACGAAGCTCACATGTTTCTTGCTCTTAACTGAAAAGGATTGGATGTTAGATGACTTGTGGTTTGTATCAGTTTCAGCAGCAGAGTTGAACTAACAATTGTCCTTATGTGTAGGAAGCACCGTTCTTTTGTTCAGAGTCCCCTCATGTTTCTGGCTCGATTAGAGACTCTGGAAAGCAAGAGCATGCTTCTTGCTCTAAAGCAGAGGGTGTTTCATGGATGAGAACTGTGGTGTGTGTTTCCCTTCAGAAATGGAGTTAAATCACAGGCTCTGTATCTTCCTACAAGCAAGACTTCGTTTCACGTAAACTCAGAGACCTTTCAGCTCAATCAAAGCTACATCATTCACGTAGCTCACTCGTTTCTTGCTCTTAACTGTAAAGCATTGGATGTTGGAGGACCTGTGGTTTGTATCAGTTTCAGAATCAGAGTTGAACTAGCAATGGTCCGTATGTGTAGGAAACACCGTTCTTTTGTTCAGAGTACCCTCAAGTTTCTGGCTCTATTAGAGAATCTAGAAAGCAAGAGCATGCTTCGTGCTCTAAAGCAGAGTGTGTTTCATGGATGAGTCTGTGCTGTGTGTTTCCCTTCAGAAATGGAGTTAAATCCCAGGCTCTGTGTCTTCCTACAAGCAAGACATCTTTTCAGGTAAACTCAGTCACTTTTCAGCTCAAAGGAAGCTATATCGTTCACGAAGCTCACAAGTTTCTCGCTCTTAACTGGAAAGCATTGAATGTTAATGGAACTGTAGTTTGTATCAGTTTCAGACAATGAGTTGACCTAGATATGGTCCGTATGTGTAGGAAACACCGTTATTTTGTTCTGACCACAGTCACGTTTCCTGCTGTATTAGAGATTCTTAGAAAGCAAGAGTGTGGTTCCTGCTCTAAAGCAGAGTGTGTTTCATGGATGAGAACTGTGTTGTGTGTTTCCCTTCAGAAATGGAGTTAAAATCACAGGCTCTGTATCTTCCTACAAGCAAGACTTCGTTTCACGTAAACTCGGTCACCTTTCAGCTCAAACAAAGCTACATCATTCACGTAGCTCACTCGTTTCTTGCTCTTAACTGTAAAGTACTGGATGTTAGTGGACCTGTGGTTTGTATCAGTTTCAGAAGCAGAGTTGAACTAGCAATGGTCCGTTTGTGTAGGAAACGCCGTTCTTTTGTTCAGAGTACCCTCAAGTTTCTGGCTGTATTAGAGAATCTAGAAAGCAAGAGCATGCTTCATGCTCTAAAGCAGAGTGTGTTTCATGGATGAGATCTGTGCTGTGTGTTTTCCTTCAGACATGGAGTTAAATACCAGGCTCTGTATCTTCCTACAAGCAAGACATTTTTCAGGTAAACTCAGTCACTTTTCAGCTCAAAGGAAGCTATATCGTTCACGAAGCTCACACGTTTCTCGCTCTTAACTGGAAAGCATTGCATGTTAATGGAACTGTGGTTTCTATCAGTTTCAGAAGAAGAGCTGACCTAGATATGCTCAGTATGTGTAGGAAACACCGTTATTTTGTTCTGACCAATGTCACGTTTCCTGCTGTATTAGAGACTCTTAGAAAGCAAGAGCGTGCTTCTTCTTATATGCAGAGTGTGTTTCATCGTGAGAACAGTGCTGTGTGTTTCCCTTCATAAATGGAGTTAAATCACAGGCTCTGTATCTTCCTACAAGCAAGACATCGTTTCAGGTAAACGCAGTCACTTTTCAGCTCAAATGAATATAAATCGTTTACGAAGCTCACACGTTTCTTGCTCTTAACTGAAAAGCATTAGATGTTAGATGTCCTGTGGTTTGTGTCAGTTTCAGAAGCAGAGTTGAACTAGCAATGGTCCGTATGTGTAGGAAACACCGTTCTTTTGTTCTGAGCACACTTTCAAGTTTCTGGCTCTATTATAGACTCTAGAAAGCAAGAGCGTGCTTCTTTCTCTAAAGCATAGTGGGTTTCATGAATGAGAACTGTGCTGTGTTTTTCCCATCAGAAATGGAGTTAAATCCCAGGCTCTGTGTCTTCCTACAAGCAAGACATCTTTTCAGGTAAACTCAGTCACTTTTCTGCTCAAAGGAAGCTACATAATTCACGAAACTCACACGTTTCTCGCTCTTAACAGGAAAGCCTTGCATGTTAATGGAACTGTGGTTTGTATCAGTTTCAGAAGAAGATTTGAACTAGCAATGGTCCGTATGTGTAGGAAACACCGTTCTTTTGTTCTGAATACTCTCAAGTTTCTGGCTCTATTAGAGTGTCATGAAAGCAAGAGCATGCTTCCTGTTCTAAAGCAGAGTGTGTTTCATGGATGAGAACTGTGCTGTGTGTTTCCCTTCAGAAATGGAGTTAAATCCCAGGCTCTGTGTCTTCCTACAAGAAAGACATCTTTTCAGGTAAACTCAGTCCCTTTTCAGCTCAAAGGATGCTTCATCGTTCACGAAGCTCAAACGTTTCTCACTCTTAACTGGAAAGCACTGCATGTTAATGGAACTGTGCTTTGTATCAGTTTCAGAAGAAGAGCTGACCTAGATATGCTCAGTATGTGTAGGAAACACCGTTATTTTGTTCTGACCAATGTCACGTTTCCTGCTGTATTAGAGACTCTTAGAAAGCAAGAGCGTGCTTCTTCTTATATGCAGAGTGTGTTTCATCGTGAGAACAGTGCTGTGTGTTTCCCTTCATAAATGGAGTTAAATCACAGGCTCTGTATCTTCCTACAAGCAAGACTTCGTTTCATGTAAACTCAGTCACCTTTCAGCTCAAACAAAGCTACATCATTCACGTAGCTCACTCGTTTCTTGCTCTTAACTGTAAAGTATTGGATGTTAGAGGACCTGTGGTTTGTATCAGTTTCAGAAGCAGAGTTGAACTAGCAATGGTCCGTTTGTGTAGGAAACGCCGTTCTTTTGTTCAGAGTACCCTCAAGTTTCTGGCTCTATTAGAGAGTCATGAAAGCAAGAGCATGCTTCTTGCTCTAAAGCACAGTGTGTTTCATTGATGAGAACTGTGCTGTGTGTTTCCCTTCAGAAATGGAGTTAAATCCCAGGCTCTGTGTCTTCCTACAAGCAAGACATCTTTTAAGGTAAACTCAGTCACTTTTCAGCTCAAAGGAAGCTACATCGCTCACAAAGCTCACACGTTTCTCGCTCTTAACTGGAAAGCATTGCATGTTAATGGAACTGTGGTTTGTATCAGTTTCAGACGATGAGTTGACCTAGATATGGTCCGTATGTGTAGGAAACACCGTTATTTTGTTTTGACCACAGTCACCTTTCCTGCTGTATTAGAGATTCTTAGAAAGCAAGTGTGTGGTTCTTGCTCTAAAGCAGAGAGTGTTTCATGGATGAGAACTGTGCTGTGTGTTTACCTTCAGAAATGGAGTTAAATCACAGGCTCTGTATCTTCCTACAAGCAAGACTTCGTTTCACGTAAACTCAGAAACCTTACAGCTCAAACAAAGCTACATCATTCACGTAGCTCACTCGTTTCTTGCTCTTAACTGTAAAGTATTGGATGTTAGAGGACCTGTGGTTTGTATCAGTTTCAGAAGCAGAGTTGATCTAGCAATGGTCCGTTTGTGTAGGAAACGCCGTTCTTTTGTTCAGAGTACCCTCAAGTTTCTGGATGTATTAGAGACTCTAGAAAGCAAGAGCATGCTTCGTGCTCTAAAGCAGAGTGTGTTTCATGGATGAGTCTGTGCTGTGTGTTTTCCTTCAGAAATGGAGTTAAATCCCAGGCTCTGTGTCCTCCTACAAGCAAGACATCTTTTCCAGTAAACTCAGTCACTTTTCAGCTCAAAGGAAGCTATATCGTTCACAAAGCTCACACGTTTCTCGCTCTTAACTGGAAAGCATTGCATGTTAATGGAACTGTGGTTTGTATCAGTTTCAGAAGAAGAGTTGACCTAGATATGGTCCGTATGTGTAGGAAACACCGTTATTTTGTTCTAACCACAGTCACGTTTCCTGTTCTATTAGAGACTCTTAGAAAGCAAGAGCGTGCTTCTTGCTCTAAAGCAGAGTGTGTTTCATGGATGAGAACTGTGTTGTGTGTTTCCCTTCAGAAATGGAGTTAAAATCCAGGCTCTGTGTCTTCCTAAAAGCAAGAGATCATTTCAGGTAAATGCAGTCACTTTTCAGCTCAAATGAATATAAATAGTTTACGAAGACCACACGTCTCTCGCTCTTAACTGAAAAGCATTAGATGTTAGATGACTGGTGGTTTGTATCAGTTTCAGAAGCAGAGTTGAACTTGAAATTGTCCGAATGTGTAGGAAACACCGTTCTTTTGTTCTGAGAACACTCACGTTTCCTGCTCTATTAGAGACTCTAGAAAGCAAGAGCGTATTTCTTCTTATATGCAGAGTGTGTTTCATCGTGAGAACAGTGCTGTGTGCTTCCCTTCAGAATTGGAGTTAAATCACAGGCTCTGCATCTTCCTACAAGCAAGATTTGGTTTCACGTAAACTCAGTCAACTTTCAGCTCAAACAAAGCTACATTGTTCACGTAGCTCACACGTTTCTTGCTATTAACTGTAAAGCATTGGATGCTAGAGGACCTGTGGTTTGTATCAGTTTCAGATGATGAGTTGACCTAGATATGGTCCGTATGTGTAGGAAACACCGTTATTTTGTTTTGACCACAGTCACGTTTCCTGCTGTATTAGAGATTCTTAGAAAGCAAGAGTGTGGTTCTTGCTCTAAAGCAGAGAGTGTTTCATGGATGAGAACTGTGCTGTGTGTTTACCTTCAGAAATGGAGTTAAATCACAGGCTCTGTATCTTCCTACAAGCAAGACTTCGTTTCACGTAAACTCAGAAACCTTTCAGCTCAAACAAAGCTACATCATTCACGTAGCTCACTCGTTTCTTGCTCTTAACTGTAAAGCATTGGATGTTGGAGGACCTGTGGTTTGTATCAGTTTCAGAATCAGAGTTGAACTAGCAATGGTCCGTATGTGTAGGAAACACCGTTCTTTTGTTCAGAGTACCCTCAAGTTTCTGGCTCTATTAGAGACTCTAGAAAGCAAGAGCATGCTTCGTGCTCTAAAGCAGAGTGTGTTTCATGGATGAGTCTGTGCTGTGTGTTTTCCTTCAGAAATGGAGTTAAATCCCAGGCTCTGTGTCTTCCTACAAGCAAGACATCTTTTCAGGTAAACTCAGTAACTTTTCAGCTCAAAGGAAGCTATATCGTTCACGAAGCTCATACGTTTCTCGCTCTTAACTGGAAAGCATTGCATGTTAATGGAACTGTGGTTTGTATCAGTTTCAGAAGAAGAGTTGACCTAGATATGGTCCGTATGTGTAGGAAACACCGTTATTTTGTTCTGACCACAGTCACGTTTCCTGTTCTATTAGAGACTATTAGAAAGCAAGAGCGTGCTTCTTGCTCTAAAGCAGAGTGTGTTTCATGGATGAGAACTGTGTTGTGTGTTTCCCTTCAGAAATGGAGTTAAAATCCAGGCTCTGTGTCTTCCTACAAGCAAGAGATCATTTCAGGTAAATGCAGTCACTTTTCAGCTCAAATGAATATAAATCGTTTACAAAGATCACACGTCTCTCGCTCTTAACTGAAAAGCATTGGATGTTAGATGACTTGTGGTTTGTATCAGTTTCAGAAGCAGAGTTGAACTAGAAATGGTCCGAATGTGTAGGAAACACCGTTCTTTTGTTCTGAGAACACTCACGTTTCCTGCTCTATTAGAGACTCTAGAAAGCAAGAGCGTACTTCTTCTTATATGCAGAGTGTGTTTCATCGTGAGAAGAGTGCTGTGTGCTTCCCTTCAGAATTGGAGTTAAATCACAGGCTCTGCATCTTCCTACAAGCAAGATTTGGTTTCACGTAAACTCAGTCAACTTTCAGCTCAAACAAAGCTACATTGTTCACATAGCTCACATGTTTCTTGCTATTAACTGTAAAGCATTGGATGATAGAGGACCTGTGGTTTGTATCAGTTTCAGACGATGAGTTGACCTAGATATGCCCGTATGTGTAGGAAACACCTTTATTTTGTTCTGACCACAGTCACGTTTCCTGTTCTATTAGAGACTCTTAGAAAGCAAGAGTGTGGTTCTTGCTCTAAAGCAGAGTGTGTTTCATGGATGAGAACTGTGTTGTGTGTTTCCCTTCAGAAATGGAGTTAAAATCCAGGCTCTGTGTCTTCCTACAAGCAAGAGATCATTTCAGGTAAATGCAGTCACTTTTCAGCTCAAATGAATATAAATCGTTTACGAAGCTCACACCTTTCTTGCTCTTAACTGAAAAGCATTAGATGTTAGATGTCCTGTGGTTTGTGTCAGTTTCAGAAGCAGAGTTGAACTAACAATTGTCCTTATGTGTAGGAAGCACCGTTCTTTTGTTCAGAGTCCCCTCATGTTTCTGGCCCGATTAGAGACTCTGGAAAGCAAGAGCATGCTTCTTGCTCTAAAGCAGAGGGTGTTTCATGGATGAGAACTGTGCTGTGTGTTTCCCTTCAGAAATGGAGTTAAATCACAGGCTCTGTATCTTCCTACAAGCAAGACTTCGTTTCACGTAAACTCAGAGACCTTTCAGCTCAATCAAAGCTACATCATTCACGTAGCTCACTCGTTTCTTGCTCTTAACTGTAAAGCATTGGATGTTGGAGGACCTGTGGTTTGTATCAGTTTCAGAATCAGAGTTGAACTAGCAATGGTCCGTATGTGTAGGAAACACCGTTCTTTTGTTCAGAGTACCCTCAAGTTTCTGGCTCTATTAGAGAATCTAGAAAGCAAGAGCATGCTTCGTGCTCTAAAGCAGAGTGTGTTTCATGGATGAGTCTGTGCTGTGTGTTTTCCTTCAGAAATGGAGTTAAATCCCAGGCTCTGTGTCTTCCTACAAGCAAGACATCTTTTCAGGTAAACTCAGTCACTTTTCAGCTCAAAGGAAGCTATATCGTTCACGAAGCTCACAAGTTTCTCGCTCTTAACTGGAAAGCATTGAATGTTAATGGAACTGTAGTTTGTATCAGTTTCAGACAATGAGTTGACCTAGATATGGTCCGTATGTGTAGGAAACACCGTTATTTTGTTCTGACCACAGTCACGTTTCCTGCTGTATTAGAGATTCTTAGAAAGCAAGAGTGTGGTTCCTGCTCTAAAGCAGAGTGTGTTTCATGGATGAGATCTGTACTGTGTTTTCCCTTCAGAAATGGAATTAAATTACAGGCTCTTTGTCTACCTACAAGCAAGACATCGTTTCAGGTAAACGCAGTCACTTTTCAGCTCAAATGAATATAAATCGTTTACGAAGCTCACACGTTTCTTGCTCTTAACTGTAAAGTATTAGATTTTAGAGGACCTGTGGTTTGTATCAGTTTCAGAAGCAGAGTTGAACTAGCAATGGTCCGTATGTGTAGGAAACACCGTTCTTTTGTTCAGAGTACCCTCAAGTTTCTGGCTCTATTAGAGAATCTAGAAAGCAAGAGCATGCTTCGTGCTCTAAAGCAGAGTGTGTTTCATGGATGAGTCTGTGCTGTGTGTTTTCCTTCAGAAATGGAGTTAAATCCCAGGCTCTGTGTCTTCCTACAAGCAAGACATCTTTTCAGGTAAACTCAGTAACTTTTCAGCTCAAAGGAAGCTATATCGTTCACGAAGCTCATACGTTTCTCGCTCTTAACTGGAAAGGATTGCATGTTAATGGAACTGTGGTTTGTATCAGTTTCAGAAGAAGAGTTGACCTAGATATGGTCCGTATGTGTAGGAAACACCGTTATTTTGTTCTGACCACAGTCACGTTTCCTGTTCTATTAGAGACTATTAGAAAGCAAGAGCGTGCTTCTTGCTCTAAAGCAGAGTGTGTTTCATGGATGAGAACTGTGTTGTGTGTTTCCCTTCAGAAATGGAGTTAAAATCCAGGCTCTGTGTCTTCCTACAAGCAAGAGATCATTTCAGGTAAATGCAGTCACTTTTCAGCTCAAATGAATATAAATCGTTTACAAAGATCACACGTCTCTCGCTCTTAACTGAAAAGCATTGGATGTTAGATGACTTGTGGTTTGTATCAGTTTCAGAAGCAGAGTTGAACTAGAAATGGTCCGAATGTGTAGGAAACACCGTTCTTTTGTTCTGAGAACACTCACGTTTCCTGCTCTATTAGAGACTCTAGAAAGCAAGAGCGTACTTCTTCTTATATGCAGAGTGTGTTTCATCGTGAGAAGAGTGCTGTGTGCTTCCCTTCAGAATTGGAGTTAAATCACAGGCTCTGCATCTTCCTACAAGCAAGATTTGGTTTCACGTAAACTCAGTCAACTTTCAGCTCAAACAAAGCTACATTGTTCACATAGCTCACATGTTTCTTGCTATTAACTGTAAAGCATTGGATGATAGAGGACCTGTGGTTTGTATCAGTTTCAGACGATGAGTTGACCTAGATATGCCCGTATGTGTAGGAAACACCGTTATTTTGTTCTGACCACAGTCACGTTTCCTGTTCTATTAGAGACTCTTAGAAAGCAAGAGTGTGGTTCTTGCTCTAAAGCAGAGTGTGTTTCATGGATGAGAACTGTGTTGTGTGTTTCCCTTCAGAAATGGAGTTAAAATCCAGGCTCTGTGTCTTCCTACAAGCAAGAGATCATTTCAGGTAAATGCAGTCACTTTTCAGCTCAAATGAATATAAATCGTTTACGAAGCTCACACGTTTCTTGCTCTTAACTGAAAAGCATTAGATGTTAGATGTCCTGTGGTTTGTGTCAGTTTCAGAAGCAGAGTTGAACTAACAATTGTCCTTATGTGTAGGAAGCACCGTTCTTTTGTTCAGAGTCCCCTCATGTTTCTGGCCCGAATAGAGACTCTGGAAAGCAAGAGCATGCTTCTTGCTCTAAAGCAGAGGGTGTTTCATGGATGAGAACTGTGCTGTGTGTTTACCTTCAGAAATGGAGTTAAATCACAGGCTCTGTATCTTCCTACAAGCAAGACTTCGTTTCACGTAAACTCAGAGACCTTTCAGCTCAATCAAAGCTACATCATTCACGTAGCTCACTCGTTTCTTGCTCTTAACTGTAAAGCATTGGATGTTGGAGGACCTGTGGTTTGTATCAGTTTCAGAATCAGAGTTGAACTAGCAATGGTCCGTATGTGTAGGAAACACCGTTCTTTTGTTCAGAGTACCCTCAAGTTTCTGGCTCTATTAGAGAATCTAGAAAGCAAGAGCATGCTTCGTGCTCTAAAGCAGAGTGTGTTTCATGGATGAGTCTGTGCTGTGTGTTTTCCTTCAGAAATGGAGTTAAATCCCAGGCTCTGTGTCTTCCTACAAGCAAGACATCTTTTCAGGTAAACTCAGTCACTTTTCAGCTCAAAGGAAGCTATATCGTTCACGAAGCTCACAAGTTTCTCGCTCTTAACTGGAAAGCATTGAATGTTAATGGAACTGTAGTTTGTATCAGTTTCAGACAATGAGTTGACCTAGATATGGTCCGTATGTGTAGGAAACACCGTTATTTTGTTCTGACCACAGTCACGTTTCCTGCTGTATTAGAGATTCTTAGAAAGCAAGAGTGTGGTTCCTGCTCTAAAGCAGAGTGTGTTTCAGGGATGAGATCTGTACTGTGTTTTCCCTTCAGAAGTGGAATTAAATTACAGGCTCTTTGTCTACCTACAAGCAAGACATCGTTTCAGGTAAACGCAGTCACTTTTCAGCTCAAATGAATATAAATCGTTTACGAAGCTCACACGTTTCTTGCTCTTAACTGTAAAGTATTAGATTTTAGAGGACCTGTGGTTTGTATCAGTTTCAGAAGCAGAGTTGAACTAGCAATGGTCCGTTTGTGTAGGAAACGCCGTTCTTTTGTTCAGAGTACCCTCAAGTTTCTGGCTGTATTAGAGAATCTAGAAAGCAAGAGCATGCTTCGTGCTCTAAAGCAGAGTGTGTTTCATGGATGAGATCTGTGCTGTGTGTTTTCCTTCAGAAATGGAGTTAAATCCCAGGCTCTGTGTCTTCCTACAAGCAAGACATCTTTTCAGGTAAACTCAGTCACTTTTCAGCTCAAAGGAAGCTATATCGTTCACGAAGCTCACACGTTTCTCGCTCTTAAATGGAAAGCATTGCATGTTAATGGAACTGTGGTTTGTATCAGTTTCAGAAGAAGAGTTGACCTAGATATGGTCCGTATGTGAAGGAAACACAGTTATTTTGTTCTGACCACAGTCACGTTTCCTGTTCTATTAGAGACTCTTAGAAAGCAAGAGCGTGCTTCTTGCTCTAAAGCAGAGTGTGTTTCATGGATGAGAACTGTGCCTGGAGTTTCCCTTCAGAAATGGAGTTAAATCACAGGCTCTGTATCTTCCTACAAGCAAGACATCGTTTCAGGTAAACGCAGTCACTTTTCAGCTCAAATGAATATAAATCGTTTACGAAGCTCACACGTTTCTTGCTCTTAACTGAAAAGCATTAGATGTTAGATGTCCTGTGGTTTGTGTCAGTTTCAGAAGCAGAGTTGAACTAGCAATGGTCCGTATGTGTAGGAAACACCGTTCTTTTGTTCTGAGCACACTTTCAAGTTTCTGGCTCTATTATAGACTCTAGAAAGAAAGAGCGTGCTTCTTTCTCTAAAGCATAGTGGGTTTCATGAATGAGAACTGTGCTGTGTTTTTCCCATCAGAAATGGAGTTAAATCCCAGGCTCTGTGTCTTCCTACAAGCAAGACATCTTTTCAGGTAAACTCAGTCACTTTTCTGCTCAAAGGAAGCTACATAATTCACGAAACTCACACGTTTCTCGCTCTTAACAGGAAAGCCTTGCATGTTAATGGAACTGTGGTTTGTATCAGTTTCAGAAGAAGATTTGAACTAGCAATGGTCCGTATGTGTAGGAAACACCGTTCTTTTGTTCTGAATACTCTCAAGTTTCTGGCTCTATTAGAGTGTCATGAAAGCAAGAGCATGCTTCCTGTTCTAAAGCAGAGTGTGTTTCATGGATGAGAACTGTGCTGTGTGTTTCCCTTCAGAAATGGAGTTAAATCCCAGGCTCTGTGTCTTCCTACAAGAAAGACATCTTTTCAGGTAAACTCAGTCCCTTTTCAGCTCAAAGGATGCTTCATCGTTCACGAAGCTCAAACGTTTCTCACTCTTAACTGGAAAGCACTGCATGTTAATGGAACTGTGCTTTGTATCAGTTTCAGAAGAAGAGCTGACCTAGATATGCTCAGTATGTGTAGGAAACACCGTTATTTTGTTCTGACCAATGTCACGTTTCCTGCTGTATTAGAGACTCTTAGAAAGCAAGAGCGTGCTTCTTCTTATATGCAGAGTGTGTTTCATCGTGAGAACAGTGCTGTGTGTTTCCCTTCATAAATGGAGTTAAATCACAGGCTCTGTATCTTCCTACAAGCAAGACTTCGTTTCACGTAAACTCAGTCACCTTTCAGCTCAAACAAAGCTACATCATTCACGTAGCTCACTCGTTTCTTGCTCTTAACTGTAAAGTATTGGATGTTAGAGGACCTGTGGTTTGTATCAGTTTCAGAAGCAGAGTTGAACTAGCAATGGTCCGTTTGTGTAGGAAACGCCGTTCTTTTGTTCAGAGTACCCTCAAGTTTCTGGCTCTATTAGAGAGTCATGAAAGCAAGAGCATGCTTCTTGCTCTAAAGCACAGTGTGTTTCATTGATGAGAACTGTGCTGTGTGTTTCCCTTCAGAAATGGAGTTAAATCCCAGGCTCTGTGTCTTCCTACAAGCAAGACATCTTTTCAGGTAAACTCAGTCACTTTTCAGCTCAAAGGAAGCTACATCGCTCACAAAGCTCACACGTTTCTCGCTCTTAACTGGAAAGCATTGCATGTTAATGGAATTGTGGTTTGTATCAGTTTCAGACGATGAGTTGACCTAGATATGGTCCGTATGTGTAGGAAACACCGTTATTTTGTTTTGACCACAGGCACCTTTCCTGCTGTATTAGAGATTCTTAGAAAGCAAGAGTGTGGTTCTTGCTCTAAAGCAGAGAGTGTTTCATGGATGAGAACTGTGCTGTGTGTTTACCTTCAGAAATGGAGTTAAATCACAGGCTCTGTATCTTCCTACAAGCAAGACTTCGTTTCACGTAAACTCAGAAACCTTTCAGCTCAAACAAAGCTACATCATTCACATAGCTCACTCGTTTCTTGCTCTTAACTGTAAAGCATTGGATGTTGGAGGACCTGTGGTTTGTATCAGTTTCAGAATCAGAGTTGAACTAGCAATGGTCCGTATGTGTAGGAAACACCGTTCTTTTGTTCAGAGTACCCTCAAGTTTCTGGCTCTATTAGAGACTCTAGAAAGCAAGAGCATGCTTCGTGCTCTAAAGCAGAGTGTGTTTCATGGATGAGAACTGTGTTGTGTGTTTCCCTTCAGAAATGGAGTTAAAATCCAGGCTCTGTGTCTTCCTACAAGCAAGAGATCATTTCAGGTAAATGCAGTCACTTTTCAGCTCAAATGAATATAAATCGTTTACAAAGATCACACGTCTCTCGCTCTTAACTGAAAAGCATTGGATGTTAGATGACTTGTGGTTTGTATCAGTTTCAGAAGCAGAGTTGAACTAGAAATGGTCCGAATGTGTAGGAAACACCGTTCTTTTGTTCTGAGAACACTCACGTTTCCTGCTCTATTAGAGACTCTAGAAAGCAAGAGCGTACTTCTTCTTATATGCAGAGTGTGTTTCATCGTGAGAAGAATGCTGTGTGCTTCCCTTCAGAATTGGAGTTAAATCACAGGCTCTGCATCTTCCTACAAGCAAGATTTGGTTTCACGTAAACTCAGTCAACTTTCAGCTCAAACAAAGCTACATTGTTCACATAGCTCACATGTTTCTTGCTATTAACTGTAAAGCATTGGATGCTAGAGGACCTGTGGTTTGTATCAGTTTCAGACGATGAGTTGACCTAGATATGCCCGTATGTGTAGGAAACACCGTTATTTTGTTCTGACCACAGTCACGTTTCCTGTTCTATTAGAGACTCTTAGAAAGCAAGAGTGTGGTTCTTGCTCTAAAGCAGAGTGTGTTTCATGGATGAGAACTGTGTTGTGTGTTTCCCTTCAGAAATGGAGTTAAAATCCAGGCTCTGTGTCTTCCTACAAGCAAGAGATCATTTCAGGTAAATGCAGTCACTTTTCAGCTCAAATGAATATAAATCGTTTACGAAGCTCACACGTTTCTTGCTCTTAACTGAAAAGCATTAGATGTTAGATGTCCTGTGGTTTGTGTCAGTTTCAGAAGCAGAGTTGAACTAACAATTGTCCTTATGTGTAGGAAGCACCGTTCTTTTGTTCAGAGTCCCCTCATGTTTCTGGCCCGATTAGAGACTCTGGAAAGCAAGAGCATGCTTCTTGCTCTAAAGCAGAGGGTGTTTCATGGATGAGAACTGTGCTGTGTGTTTACCTTCAGAAATGGAGTTAAATCACAGGCTCTGTATCTTCCTACAAGCAAGACTTCCTTTCACGTAAACTCAGTCACCTTTCAGCTCAAACAAAGCTACATCATTCACGTAGCTCACTCATTTCTTGCTCTTAACTGTAAAGCATTGGATGTTGGAGGACCTGTGGTTTGTATCAGTTTCAGAATCAGAGTTGAACTAGCAATGGTCCGTATGTGTAGGAAACACCGTTCTTTTGTTCAGAGTACCCTCAAGTTTCTGGCTCTATTAGAGACTCTAGAAAGCAAGAGCATGCTTCGTGCTCTAAAGCAGAGTGTGTTTCATGGATGAGTCTGTGCTGTGTGTTTTCCTTCAGAAATGGAGTTAAATCCCAGGCTCTGTGTCTTCCTACAAGCAAGACATCTTTTCAGGTAAACTCAGTCACTTTTCAGCTCAAAGGAAGCTATATCGTTCACGAAGCTCACAAGTTTCTCGCTCTTAACTGGAAAGCACTGCATGTTAATGGAACTGTGGTTTCTATCAGTTTCAGAAGAAGAGCTGACCTAGATATGCTCAGTATGTGTAGGAAACACCGTTATTTTGTTCTGACCAATGTCACGTTTCCTGCTGTATTAGAGACTCTTAGAAAGCAAGAGCGTGCTTCTTCTTATATGCAGAGTGTGTTTCATCGTGAGAACAGTGCTGTGTGTTTCCCTTCATAAATGGAGTTAAATCACAGGCTCTGTATCTTCCTACAAGCAAGACATCGTTTCAGGTAAACGCAGTCACTTTTCAGCTCAAATGAATATAAATCGTTTACGAAGCTCACACGTTTCTTGCTCTTAACTGAAAAGCATTAGATGTTAGATGTCCTGTGGTTTGTGTCAGTTTCAGAAGCAGAGTTGAACTAGCAATGGTCCGTATGTGTAGGAAACACCGTTCTTTTGTTCTGAGCACACTTTCAAGTTTCTGGCTCTATTATAGACTCTAGAAAGCAAGAGCGTGCTTCTTTCTCTAAAGCATAGTGGGTTTCATGAATGAGAACTGTGCTGTGTTTTTCCCATCAGAAATGGAGTTAAATCCCAGGCTCTGTGTCTTCCTACAAGCAAGACATCTTTTCAGGTAAACTAGTCACTTTTCTGCTCAAAGGAACCTACATAATTCACGAAACTCACACGTTTCTCGCTCTTAACAGGAAAGCCTTGCATGTTAATGGAACTGTGGTTTGTATCAGTTTCAGAAGAAGAGTTGAACTAGCAATGGTCCGTATGTGTAGGAAACACCGTTCTTTTGTTCTGAATACCCTCAAGTTTCTGGCTCTATTAGAGTGTCATGAAAGCAAGAGCATGCTTCCTGTTCTAAAGCAGAGTGTGTTTCATGGATGAGAACTGTGCTGTGTGTTTCCCTTCAGAAATGGAGTTAAATCCCAGGCTCTGTGTCTTCCTACAAGAAAGACATCTTTTCAGGTAAACTCAGTCCCTTTTCAGCTCAAAGGATGCTTCATCGTTCACGAAGCTCAAACGTTTCTCACTCTTAACTGGAAAGCACTGCATGTTAATGGAACTGTGCTTTGTATCAGTTTCAGAAGAAGAGCTGACCTAGATATGCTCAGTATGTGTAGGAAATACCGTTATTTTGTTCTGACCAATGTCACGTTTCCTGCTGTATTAGAGACTCTTAGAAAGCAAGAGCGTGCTTCTTCTTATATGCAGAGTGTGTTTCATCGTGAGAACAGTGCTGTGTGTTTCCCTTCATAAATGGAGTTAAATCACAGGCTCTGTATCTTCCTACAAGCAAGACTTCGTTTCACGTAAACTCAGTCACCTTTCAGCTCAAACAAAACTACATCATTCACGTAGCTCACCTTTTCTTGCTCTTAACTGTAAAGTATTGGATGTTAGAGGACCTGTGGTTTGTATCAGTTTCAGAAGCAGAGTTGAACTAGCAATGGTCCGTTTGTGTAGGAAACGCCGTTCTTTGTTCAGAGTACCCTCAAGTTTCTGGCTCTATTAGAGAGTCATGAAAGCAAGAGCATGCTTCTTGCTCTAAAGCACAGTGTGTTTCATTGATGAGAACTGTGCTGTGTGTTTCCCTTCAGAAATGGAGTTAAATCCCAGGCTCTGTGTCTTCCTACAAGCAAGACATCTTTTAAGGTAAACTCAGTCACTTTTCAGCTCAAAGGAAGCTACATCGCTCACAAAGCTCACACGTTTCTCGCTCTTAACTGGAAAGCATTGCATGTTAATGGAACTGTGGTTTGTATCAGTTTCGGACGATGAGTTGACCTAGATATGGTACGTATGTGTAGGAAACACCGTTATTTTGTTTTGACCACAGTCACCTTTCCTGCTGTATTAGAGATTCTTAGAAAGCAAGAGTGTGGTTCTTGCTCTAAAGCAGAGAGTGTTTCATGGATGAGAACTGTGCTGTGTGTTTACCTTCAGAAATGGAGTTAAATCACAGGCTCTGTATCTTCCTACAAGCAAGACTTCGTTTCACGTAAACTCAGAAACCTTTCAGCTCAAACAAAGCTACATCATTCACGTAGCTCACTCGTTTCTTGCTCTTAACTGTAAAGTATTGGATGTTAGAGGACCTGTGGTTTGTATCAGTTTCAGAAGCAGAGTTGAACTTGCAATGGTCCGTTTGTGTAGGAAACGCCGTTCTTTTGTTCAGAGTACCCTCAAGTTTCTGGATGTATTAGAGACTCTAGAAAGCAAGAGCATGCTTCGTGCTCTAAAGCAGAGTGTGTTTCATGGATGAGTCTGTGCTGTGTGTTTTCCTTCAGAAATGGAGTTAAATCCCAGGCTCTGTGTCCTCCTACAAGCAAGACATCTTTTCCGGTAAACTCAGTCACTTTTCAGCTCAAAGGAAGCTATATCATTCACGAAGCTCACACGTTTCTCGCTCTTAACTGGAAAGCATTGCATGTTAATGGAACTGTGGTTTGTATCAGTTTCAGAAGAAGAGTTGACCTAGATATGGTCCGTATGTGTAGGAAACACCGTTATTTTGTTCTGACCACAGTCACGTTTCCTGTTCTATTAGAGACTATTAGAAAGCAAGAGCGTGCTTCTTGCTCTAAAGCAGAGTGTGTTTCATGGATGAGAACTGTGTTGTGTGTTTCCCTTCAGAAATGGAGTTAAAATCCAGGCTCTTTGTCTTCCTACAAGCAAGAGATCATTTCAGGTAAATGCAGTCACTTTTCAGCTCAAATGAATATAAATCGTTTACAAAGATCACACGTCTCTCGCTCTTAACTGAAAAGCATTGGATGTTAGATGACTTGTGGTTTGTATGAGTTTCAGAAGCAGAGTTGAACTAGAAATGGTCCGAATGTGTAGGAAACACCGTTCTTTTGTTCTGAGAACACTCACGTTTCCTGCTCTATTAGAGACTCTAGAAAGCAAGAGCGTACTTCTTCTTATATGCAGAGTGTGTTTCATCGTGAGAAGAATGCTGTGTGCTTCCCTTCAGAATTGGAGTTAAATCACAGGCTCTGCATCTTCCTACAAGCAAGATTTGGTTTCACGTAAACTCAGTCAACTTTCAGCTCAAACAAAGCTACATTGTTCACATAGCTCACATGTTTCTTGCTATTAACTGTAAAGCATTGGATGCTAGAGGACCTGTGGTTTGTATCAGTTTCAGACGATGAGTTGACCTAGATATGCCCGTATGTGTAGGAAACACCGTTATTTTGTTCTGACCACAGTCACGTTTCCTGTTCTATTAGAGACTCTTAGAAAGCAAGAGTGTGGTTCTTGCTCTAAAGCAGAGTGTGTTTCATGGATGAGAACTGTGTTGTGTGTTTCCCTTCAGAAATGGAGTTAAAATCCAGGCTCTGTGTCTTCCTACAAGCAAGAGATCATTTCAGGTAAATGCAGTCACTTTTCAGCTCAAATGAATATAAATCGTTTACGAAGCTCACACGTTTCTTGCTCTTAACTGAAAAGCATTAGATGTTAGATGTCCTGTGGTTTGTGTCAGTTTCAGAAGCAGAGTTGAACTAACAATTGTCCTTATGTGTAGGAAGCACCGTTCTTTTGTTCAGAGTCCCCTCATGTTTCTGGCCCGATTAGAGACTCTGGAAAGCAAGAGCATGCTTCTTGCTCTAAAGCAGAGGGTGTTTCATGGATGAGAACTGTGCTGTGTGTTTACCTTCAGAAATGGAGTTAAATCACAGGCTCTGTATCTTCCTACAAGCAAGACTTCCTTTCACGTAAACTCAGTCACCTTTCAGCTCAAACAAAGCTACATCATTCACGTAGCTCACTCATTTCTTGCTCTTAACTGTAAAGCATTGGATGTTGGAGGACCTGTGGTTTGTATCAGTTTCAGAATCAGAGTTGAACTAGCAATGGTCCGTATGTGTAGGAAACACCGTTCTTTTGTTCAGAGTACCCTCAAGTTTCTGGCTCTATTAGAGACTCTAGAAAGCAAGAGCATGCTTCGTGCTCTAAAGCAGAGTGTGTTTCATGGATGAGTCTGTGCTGTGTGTTTTCCTTCAGAAATGGAGTTAAATCCCAGGCTCTGTGTCTTCCTACAAGCAAGACATCTTTTCAGGTAAACTCAGTCACTTTTCAGCTCAAAGGAAGCTATATCGTTCACGAAGCTCACAAGTTTCTCGCTCTTAACTGGAAAGCACTGCATGTTAATGGAACTGTGGTTTCTATCAGTTTCAGAAGAAGAGCTGACCTAGATATGCTCAGTATGTGTAGGAAACACCGTTATTTTGTTCTGACTAATGTCACGTTTCCTGCTGTATTAGAGACTCTTAGAAAGCAAGAGCGTGCTTCTTCTTATATGCAGAGTGTGTTTCATCGTGAGAACAGTGCTGTGTGTTTCCCTTCATAAATGGAGTTAAATCACAGGCTCTGTATCTTCCTACAAGCAAGACATCGTTTCAGGTAAACGCAGTCACTTTTCAGCTCAAATGAATATAAATCGTTTACGAAGCTCACACGTTACTTGCTCTTAACTGAAAAGCATTAGATGTTAGATGTCCTGTGGTTTGTGTCAGTTTCAGAAGCAGAGTTGAACTAGCAATGGTCCGTATGTGTAGGAAACACCGTTCTTTTGTTCTGAGCACACTTTCAAGTTTCTGGCTCTATTATAGACTCTAGAAAGCAAGAGCGTGCTTCTTTCTCTAAAGCATAGTGGGTTTCATGAATGAGAACTGTGCTGTGTTTTTCCCATCAGAAATGGAGTTAAATCCCAGGCTCTGTGTCTTCCTACAAGCAAGACATCTTTTCAGGTAAACTCAGTCACTTTTCTGCTCAAAGGAAGCTACATAATTCACGAAACTCACACGTTTCTCGCTCTTAACAGGAAAGCCTTGCATGTTAATGGAACTGTGGTTTGTATCAGTTTCAGAAGAAGAGTTGAACTAGCAATGGTCCGTATGTGTAGGAAACACCGTTCTTTTGTTCTGAATACCCTCAAGTTTCTGGCTCTATTAGAGTGTCATGAAAGCAAGAGCATGCTTCCTGTTCTAAAGCAGAGTATGTTTCATGGATGAGAACTGTGCTGTGTGTTTCCCTTCAGAAATGGAGTTAAATCCCAGGCTCTGTGTCTTCCTACAAGAAAGACATCTTTTCAGGTAAACTCAGTCCCTTTTCAGCTCAAAGGATGCTTCATCGTTCACGAAGCTCAAACGTTTCTCACTCTTAACTGGAAAGCACTGCATGTTAATGGAACTGTGCTTTGTATCAGTTTCAGAAGAAAAGCTGACCTAGATATGCTCAGTATGTGTAGGAAATACCGTTATTTTGTTCTGACCAATGTCACGTTTCCTGCTGTATTAGAGACTCTTAGAAAGCAAGAGCGTGCTTCTTCTTATATGCAGAGTGTGTTTCATCGTGAGAACAGTGCTGTGTTTTTCCCTTCATAAATGGAGTTAAATCACAGGCTCTGTATCTTCCTACAAGCAAGACTTCGTTTCACGTAAACTCAGTCACCTTTCAGCTCAAACAAAACTACATCATTCACGTAGCTCACCTTTTCTTGCTCTTAACTGTAAAGTATTGGATGTTAGAGGACCTGTGGTTTGTATCAGTTTCAGAAGCAGAGTTGAACTAGCAATGGTCCGTTTGTGTAGGAAACGCCGTTCTTTGTTCAGAGTACCCTCAAGTTTCTGGCTCTATTAGAGAGTCATGAAAGCAAGAGCATGCTTCTTGCTCTAAAGCACAGTGTGTTTCATTGATGAGAACTGTGCTGTGTGTTTCCCTTCAGAAATGGAGTTAAATCCCAGGCTCTGTGTCTTCCTACAAGCAAGACATCTTTTAAGGTAAACTCAGTCACTTTTCAGCTCAAAGGAAGCTACATCGCTCACAAAGCTCACACGTTTCTCGCTCTTAACTGGAAAGCATTGCATGTTAATGGAACTGTGGTTTGTATCAGTTTCGGACGATGAGTTGACCTAGATATGGTACGTATGTGTAGGAAACACCGTTATTTTGTTTTGACCACAGTCACCTTTCCTGCTGTATTAGAGATTCTTAGAAAGCAAGAGTGTGGTTCTTGCTCTAAAGCAGAGAGTGTTTCATGGATGAGAACTGTGCTGTGTGTTTACCTTCAGAAATGGAGTTAAATCACAGGCTCTGTATCTTCCTACAAGCAAGACTTCGTTTCACGTAAACTCAGAAACCTTTCAGCTCAAACAAAGCTACATCATTCACGTAGCTCACTCGTTTCTTGCTCTTAACTGTAAAGTATTGGATGTTAGAGGACCTGTGGTTTGTATCAGTTTCAGAAGCAGAGTTGAACTTGCAATGGTCCGTTTGTGTAGGAAACGCCGTTCTTTTGTTCAGAGTACCCTCAAGTTTCTGGATGTATTAGAGACTCTAGAAAGCAAGAGCATGCTTCGTGCTCTAAAGCAGAGTGTGTTTCATGGATGAGTCTGTGCTGTGTGTTTTCCTACAGAAATGGAGTTAAATCCCAGGCTCTGTGTCCTCCTACAAGCAAGACATCTTTTCCGGTAAACTCAGTCACTTTTCAGCTCAAAGGAAGCTATATCGTTCACAAAGCTCACACGTTTCTCGCTCTTAACTGGAAAGCATTGCATGTTAATGGAACTGTGGTTTGTATCAGTTTCAGAAGAAGAGTTGATCTAGATATGGTCCGTATGTGTAGGAAACACCTTTATTTTGTTCTAACCACAGTCACGTTTCCTGTTCTATTAGAGACTCTTAGAAAGCAAGAGCGTGCTTCTTGCTCTAAAGCAGAGTGTGTTTCATGGATGAGAACTGTGTTGTGTGTTTCCCTTCAGAAATGGAGTTAAAATCCAGGCTCTGTGTCTTCCTAAAAGCAAGAGATCATTTCAGGTAAATGCAGTCACTTTTCAGCTCAAATGAATATAAATAGTTTACGAAGACCACACGTCTCTCGCTCTTAACTGAAAAGCATTGGATGTTAGATGACTTGTGGTTTGTATGAGTTTCAGAAGCAGAGTTGAACTAGACATGGTCCGAATGTGTAGGAAACACCGTTCTTTTGTTCTGAGAACACTCACGTTTCCTGCTCTATTAGAGACTCTAGAAAGCAAGAGCGTACTTCTTCTTATATGCAGAGTGTGTTTCATTGTGAGAACAGTGCTGTGTGCTTCCCTTCAGAATTGGAGTTAAATCACAGGCTCTGCATCTTCCTACAAGCAAGATTTGGTTTCAAGTAAACTCAGTCAACTTTCAGCTCAAACAAAGCTACATTGTTCACGTAGCTCACACGTTTCTTGCTATTAACTGTAAAGCATTGGATGCTAGAGGACCTGTGGTTTGTATCAGTTTCAGACAATGAGTTGACCTAGATATGGTACGTATGTGTAGGAAACACCGTTATTTTGTTTTGACCACAGTCACGTTTCCTGCTGTATTAGAGATTCTTAGAAAGCAAGAGTGTGGTTCTTGCTCTAAAGCAGAGAGTGTTTCATGGATGAGAACTGTGCTGTGTGTTTACCTTCAGAAATGGAGTTACATCACAGGCTCTGTATCTTCCTACAAGCAAGACTTCGTTTCACGTAAACTCAGAAACCTTTCAGATCAAACAAAGCTACATCATTCACGTAGCTCACTCGTTTCTTGCTCTTAACTGTAAAGCATTGGATGTTGGAGGACCTGTGGTTTGTATCAGTTTCAGAATCAGAGTTGAACTAGCAATGGTCCGTATGTGTAGGAAACACCGTTCATTTGTTCAGAGTACCCTCAAGTTTCTGGCTCTATTAGAGACTCTAGAAAGCAAGAGCATGCTTCGTGCTCTAAAGCAGAGTGTGTTTCATGGATGAGTCTGTGCTGTATGTTTTCCTTCAGAAATGGAGTTAAATCCCAGGCTCTGTGTCTTCCTACAAGCAAGACATCTTTTCAGGTAAACTCAGTCACTTTTCAGCTCAAAGGAAGCTATATCGTTCACGAAGCTCACACGTTTCTCGCTCTTAAATGGAAAGCATTGCATGTTAATGGAACTGTGGTTTGTATCAGTTTCAGAAGAAGAGTTGACCTAGATATGGTCCGTATGTGTAGGAAACACCGTTATTTTGTTCTGACCACAGTCACGTTTCCTGTTCTATTAGAGACTCTTAGAAAGCAAGAGCGTGCTTCTTCTTATATGCAGAGTGTGTTTCATCGTGAGAACAGTGCTGTGTGTTTCCCTTCATAAATGGAATTAAATCACAGGCTCTGTATCTTCCTACAAGCAAGACTTCATTTCACGTAAACTCAGTCACCATTCAGCTCAAAGGAAGCTACATCATTCACGTAGCTCACTCGTTTCTCGCTCTTAACTGTAAAGTATTGGATGTTAGAGGACCTGTGGTTTGTATCAGTTTCAGACGATGAGTTGACCTAGATATGGTCCGTATGTGTAGGAAACACCGTTATTTTGTTTTGACCACAGTCACGTTTCGTGCTGTATTAGAGATTCTTAGAAAGCAAGAGTGTGGTTCTTGCTCTAAAGCAGAGAGTGTTTCATGGATGAGAACTGTGCTGTGTGTTTCCCTTCAGAAATGGAATTAAATTACAGCCTCTTTGTCTTCCTACAAGCAAGATATCGTTTCAGGTAAACACAGTCACTTTTCAGCTCAAATGAATATAAATCGATTACGAAGCTCACACGTTTCTTGCTCTTAACTGAAAAGCATTGGATGTTAGATGTCCTGTGGTTTGTGTCAGTTTCAGAAGCAGAGTTGAACTAGCAATGGTCCGTATGTGTAGGAAACACCGTTCTTTTGTTCTGAGCACACTTTTAAGTTTCTGGCTCCATTATAGACTCTAGAAAGCAAGAGCGTGCTTCTTTCTCTAAAGCAGAGTTGTTTCATGGATGAGAACTGTGCTGTGTTTTTCCCATCAGAAATGGAGTTAAATCCCAGGCTCTGTGTCTTCCTACAAGCAAGACATCTTTTCAGGTAAACTCAGTCACTTTTCAGCTCAAAGGAAGCTACATCATTCACGAAGCTCACACGTTTCTCGCTCTTAACAGGAAAGCCATGCATGTTAATGGAACTGTGGTTTGTATCAGTTTCAGAATAAGAGTTGACCTAGATATGGTCCGTATGAGTAGGATACACCGTTCCTTTGTTCAGAGTACCCTCAATTTTCTGGCTCTATTAGAGACTCTAGAAAGCAAGAGTGTGGTTCTTGCTCTAAAGCAGAGTGTGTTTCATGGATGAGAACTGTGCTGTGTGTTTCCCTTCACAAATGGAGTTAAATTCCAGGCTCTGTGTCTTCCTACAAGCAAGACATCATTTCAGGTAAACGCAGTCACTTTTCAGCTCATATGAATATAAATCGTTTACGAAGCTCACATGTTTCTTGCTCTTAACTGAAAAGGATTGGATGTTAGATGACTTGTGGTTTGTATCAGTTTCAGCGGCAGAGTTGAACTAACAATTGTCCTTATGTGTAGGAAGCACCGTTGTTTTGTTCAGAGTCCCCTCATGTTTCTGGCCCGATTAGAGACTGTGGAAAGCAAGAGCATGCTTCTTGCTCTAAAGCAGAGTGTGTTTCATGGATGAGAACTGTGCTGTGTGTTTACCTTCAGAAATGGAGTTAAATCACAGGCTCTGTATCTTCCTACAAGCAAGACTTCGTTTCATGTAAACTCAGTCACCTTTCAACTCAAACAAAGCTACATCATTCACGTAGCTCACTCGTTTCTTGCTCTTAACCGTAAAGCATTGGATGTTGGAGGACCTGTGGTTTGTATCAGTTTCAGAATCAGAGTTGAACTAGCAATTGTCCGTATGTGTAGGAAACACCGTTCTTTTGTTCAGAGTACCCTCATGTTTCTGGATCCATTAGAGACTCTAGAAAGCAAGAGCATGCTTCGTGCTCTAAAGCAGAGTGTGTTTCATGGATGAGTCTGTGCTGGGTGTTTTCCTTCAGAAATGGAGTTAAATCCCAGGCTCTGTATCTTCCTACAAGCAAGACATTTTTCAGGTAAACTCAGTCACTTTTCAGCTCAAAGGAAGCTATATCGTTCACAAAGCTCACACGTTTCTCGCTCTTAACAGGAAAGCATTGCATGTTAATGGAACTGTGGTTTCTATCAGTTTCAGAAGAAGAGCTGACCTAGATATGCTCAGTATGTGTAGGAAACACCGTTATTTTGTTCTGACCAATGTCACGTTTCCTGCTGTATTAGAGACTCTTAGAGAGCAAGAGCGTGCTTCTTCTTATATGCAGAGTGTGTTTCATCGTGAGAAAAGTGCTGTGTGTTTCCCTTCATAAATGGAGTTAAATCACAGGCTCTGTATCTTCCTACAAGCAAGATTTCGTTTCACGTAAACTCAGTCACCTTTCAGCTCAAACAAAGCTACATCATTCACGTAGCTCACTCGTTTCTTACTCTTAACTGTAAAGTATTGGATGTTAGAGGACCTGTGGTTTGTATCAGTTTCAGAAGCAGAGTTGAACTAGCAAAGGTCCGTTTGTGTAGGAAACGCCGTTCTTTTGTTCAGAGTACCCTCAAGTTCCTGGCTCTATTAGAGAGTCATGAAAGCAAGAGCATGCTTCTTGCTCTAAAGCAGAGTGTGTTTCATGGATGAGAACTGTGCTGTGTGTTTACCTTCAGAAATGGAGTTAAATCCCAGGCTCTGTGTCTTCCTACAAGCAAGACATTTTTCAGGTAAACTCAGTCACTTTTCAGCTCAAAGGAAGCTATATCGTTCACGAAGCTCACACGTTTCTCGCTCTTAACTGGAAAGCATTGCATGTTAATGGAACTGTGGTTTGTATCAGTTTCAGAAGAAAAGTTGACCTAGATATGGTCCGTATGTGTAGGAAACACCGTTCTTTTGTTAAGAGTACCCTCAAGTTTCTGGCTCTATTAGAGACTCTAGAAAGCAAGAGCATGCTTTGTGCTCTAAAGCAGAGTGTGTTTCATGGATGAGTCTGTGCTGTGTGTTTTCCTTCAGAAATGGAGTTAAATCCCAGGCTCTGTGTCTTCCTACAAGCAAGACATCTTTTCAGGTAAACTCAGTCACTTTTCAGCTCAAAGGAAGCTATATCGTTCACGAAGCTCACAAGTTTCTCGCTCTTAACTGGAAAGCATTGCATGTTAATGGAACTGTGGTTTCTATCAGTTTCAGAAGAAGAGCTGACCTAGATATGCTCAGTATGTGTAGGAAACACCATTATTTTGTTCTGACCAATGTCACGTTTCCTGCTGTATTAGAGACTCTTAGAAAGCAAGAGCGTGCTTCTTCTTATATGAAGAGTGTGTTTCATCGTGACAACAGTGCTGTGTGTTTCCCTTCAGAAATGGAGTTAAATCCCCGGCTCTGTGTCTTCCTACAAGCAAGACATCTTTTCAGGTAAACTCAGTCACCTATCAGCTCAAAGAAAGCTACATTGCTCACAAAGCTCACACGTTTCTCGCTCTTAACTGGAAAGCATTGCATGTTAATGGAACTGTGGTTTGTATCAGTTTCAGAAGCAGAGTTGAACTAGCAATGGTCCGTATGTGTAGGAAACACCGTTCTTTTGTTCAGAGTACCCTCAAGTTTCTGGCTGTATTAGAGAATCTAGAAAGCAAGAGCATGCTTCGTGCTCTAAAGCAGAGTGTGTTTCATGGATGAGACCTGTGCTGTGTGTTTTCCTTCAGAAATGGAGTTAAATCCCATGCTCTGTGTCTTCCTACTAGCAAGCCATCTTTTCAGGTAAACTCAGTCACTTTTCAGCTCAAAGGAAGCTATATCGTTCAGGAAGCTCACACTTTTCTCGCTCGTAACTGGAAAGCATTGCATGTTAATTGAACTGTGGTTTGTATCAGTTTCAGAAGAAGAGTTGACCTAGATATGGTCCGTAGGTGTAGGAAACACCGTTATTTTGTTCTGACCACAGTCACGTTTCCTGTTCTATTAGAGACACTTAGAAAGCAAGAGCGTGCTTCTTGCTCTAAAGCAGAGTGTGTTTCATGGATGAGAACTGTGTTGTGTGTTTCCCTTCAGAAATGCAGTTAAAATCCAGGCTCTGTGTCTTCCTACAAGCAAGAGATCATTTCAGGTAAATGCAGTCACTTTTCAGCTCAAATGAATATAAATCGTTTACAAAGATCACACGTTTATCGCTCTTAACTGAAAAGCATCGGATGTTAGATGACTTGTGGTTTGTATCAGTTTCAGAAGCAGAGTTGAACTAGAAATGGTCCGAATGTGTAGGAAACACCGTTCTTTTGTTCTGAGAACACTCACGTTTCCTGCTCTATTAGAGACTCTAGAAAGCAAGAGCATACTTCTTCTTATATGCAGAGTGTGTTTCATCGTGAGAACAGTGCTGTGTGTTTCCCTTCATAAATGGAGTTAAATAACAGGCTCTGTATCTTCCTACAAGCAAGATTTGGTTTCACGTAAACTCAGTCAACTTTCAGCTCAAACAAAGCTACATTGTTCACGTAGCTCACACGTTTCTTGCTATTAAATGTAAAGCATTGGATGCTAGAGGACCTGTGGTTTGTATCAGTTTCAGAAGCAGAGTTGAACTAGCAATGGTCCGTATGTGTAGGAAACACCATTCTTTTGTTCTGAGTACCCTCAAATTTCTGGCTCTATTATAGACTGTAGAAAGCAAGAGCGTGCTTCTTTCTCTAAAGCAGAGTGTGTTTCATGGATGAGAACTGTGCTGTGTTTTTCCCATCAGAAATGGAGTTAAATCCCAGGCTCTGCGTCTTCCTACAAGCAAGACATCTTTTCAGGTAAACTCAGTCACTTTTCAGCTCAAAGGAAGCTACATCGCTCACAAAGCTCACACGTTTCTCGCTCTTAACTGGAAAGCATTGCATGTTAATGGAACTGTTTTTTGTATCAGTTTCAGACGATGAGTTGACCTAGATATGGTCCGTATGTGTAGGAAACACCGTTATTTTGTTCTGACCACAGTCACGTTTCCTGCTGTATTAGAGATTCTTAGAAAGCAAGAGTGTGGTTCTTGCTCTAAAGCAGAGTGTGTTTCATGGATGAGAACTGTGCTGTGTGTTTCCCTTCAGAAATGGAATTAAATTACAGTCTCTTTGTCTTCCTACAAGCAAGATATCGTTCCAGGTAAACACCGTCACTTTTCAGCGAAAATGAATATAAATCGTTTACGAAGCTCACACGTTTCTTGCTCTTAACTGAAAAGCATTGGATGTTAGATATCCTGTGGTTTGTGTCATTTTCAGAAGCAGAGTTGAACTAGCAATGGTCCGTAAGTGTTGGAAACACCGTTCTTTTGTTCTGAGCACACTTTCAAGTTTCTGGCTCTATTATAGACTATAGAAAGCAAGAGCGTGCTTCTTTCTCTAAAGCAGAGTGTGTTTCATGGATGAGAACTGTGCTGTGTTTTTCCCATCAGAAATGGAGTTAAATCCCAGGCTCTGTGTCTTCCTACAAGCAAGACATCTTTTCAGGTAAACTCAGTCACTATTCAGCTCAAAGGAAGCTACATCATTCACGAAGCTCACACGTTTCTCGCTCTTAACAGGAAAGCCTTGCATGTTAATGGAACTGTGGTTTGTATCAGTTTCAGAAGAAGAGTTGACCTAGATATGGTCCGTATGTGTAGGATACACCGTTCCTTTGTTCAGAGTACCCTCAATTTTCTGGCTCTATTAGAGACTCTAGAATTCAAGAGCGTGCTTCGTGCTCTAAAGCAGAGTGTGTTTCATGGATGAGAACTGTGCTGTGTGTTTCCCTTCACAAATGGAGTTAAATTCCAGGCTCTGTGTCTTCCTACAAGCAAGACATCATTTCAGGTAAACGCAGTCACTTTTCGGCTCATATGAATATAAATCGTTTACGAAGCTCACATGTTTCTTGCTCTTAACTGAAAAGGATTGGATGTTAGATGACTTGTGGTCTGTATCAGTTTCAGCAGCAGAGTTGAACTAACAATTGTCCTTAGGTGTAGGAAGCACCGTTCTTTTGTTCACAGTCCCCTCATGTTTCTGGCTCGATTAGAGACTCTGGAAAGCAAGAGCATGCTTCTTGCTCTAAAGCAGAGTGTGTTTCATGGATGAGAACTGTGCTGTGTGTTTACCTTCAGAAATGGAGTTAAATCACAGGCTCTGTGTCTTCCTACAAGCAAGACTTCGTTTCACGTAAACTCAGTCACCTTTCAGCTCAAACAAAGCTACATCATTCACGTAGCTCACTCGTTTCTTGCTCTTAACTGTAAAGCATTGGATGTTGGAGGACCTGTGGTTTGTATCAGTTTCAGAATCAGAGTTGAACTAGCAATGGTCCGTAAGTGTAGGAAACACCGTTCTTTTGTTCTGAGCACACTTTCAAGTTTCTGGCTCTATTATAGACTCTAGAAAGCAAGAGCGTGCTTCTTTCTCTAAAGCAGAGTGTGTTTCATGGATGAGAACTGTGCTGTGTTTTTCCCATCAGAAATGGAGTTAAATCCCAGGCTCTGTGTCTTCCTACAAGCAAGACATCTTTTCAGGTAAACTCAGTCACTTCTCAGCTCTAAGGAAGCTACATCATTCACGAAGCTCACACGTTTCTCGCTCTTAACAGGAATGCCTTGCATGTTAATGGAACTGTGGTTTGTATCAGTTTCAGAAGAAGAGTTGACCTAGATATGGTCCGTATGTGTAGGATACACCGTTCCTTTGTTCAGAGTACCCTCAATTTTCTGGCTCTATTAGAGACTCTAGAAAGCAAGAGCATGCTTCGTGCTCTAAAGCAGAGTGTGTTTCATGGATGAGATCTGTGCTGTGTGTTTTCCTTCAGAAATGGAGTTAAATCCCAGGCTCTGTGTCTTCCTACAAGCAAGCCATCTTTTCAGGTAAACTCAGTCACTTTTCAGCTCAAAGGAAGCTATATCGTTCACGAAGCTCACACGTTTCTCGCTCTTAACTGGAAAGCATTGCATGTTAATTGAACTGTGGTTTGTATCAGTTTCAGAAAAAGAGTTGACCTAGATATGGTCCGTATGTGTAGGAAACACCGTTATTTTGTTCTGACCACAATCACGTTTCCTGTTTTATTAGAGACACTTAGAAAGCAAGAGCGTGCTTCTTGCTCTAAAGCAGAGTGTGTTTCATGGATGAGAACTGTGTTGTGTGTTTCCCTTCAGAAATGGAGTTAAATCACAGGCTCTGTATCTTCCTACAAGCAAGACTTCGTTTCACGTAAACTCAGTCACCTTTCAGCTCAAACAAAGCTACATCATTCACGTAGCTCACTCGTTTCTTGCTCTTAACTGTAAAGCATTGGATGTTGGAGGACCTGTGGTTTGTATCAGTTTCAGAATCAGAGTTGAACTAGCAATGGTCCGTATGTGTAGGAAACACCGTTCTTTTGTTCAGAGTACCCTCAAGTTTCTGGCTCTATTAGAGACTCTAGAAAGCAAGAGCGTGCTTCTTTCTCTAAAGCAGAGTGTGTTTCATGGATGAGTCTGTGCTGTGTGTTTTCCTTCAGAAATGGAGTTAAATCCCAGGCTCTGTGTCTTCCTACAAGCAAGACATCTTTTCGGGTAAACTCAGTCACTTTTCAGCTCAAAGGAAGCTATATCGTTCACGAAGCTCACACGTTTCTCGCTCTTAAATGGAAAGCATTGCATGTTAATGGAACTGTGGTTTCTATCAGTTTCAGAAGAAGAGCTGACCTAGATATGCTCAGTATGTGTAGGAAACACCATTATTTTGTTCTGACCAATGTCACGTTTCCTGCTGTATTAGAGACTCTTAGAAAGCAAGAGCGTGCTTCTTCTTATATGCAGAGTGTGTTTCATCGTGACAAGAGTGCTGTGTGTTTCCCTTCAGAAATGGAGTTAAATCCCCGGCTCTGTGTCTTCCTACAAGCAAGACATCTTTTCAGGTAAACTCAGTCACCTTTCAGCTCAAAGAAAGCTACATTGCTCACAAAGCTCACACGTTTCTCGCTCTTAACTGGAAAGCATTGCATGTTAATGGAACTGTGGTTTGTATCAGTTTCAGAAGCAGAGTTGAACTAGCAATGGTCCGTATGTGTAGGAAACACCGTTCTTTTGTTCAGAGTACCCTCAAGTTTCTGGCTGTATTAGAGAATCTAGAAAGCAAGAGCATGCTTCGTGCTCTAAAGCAGAGTGTGTTTCATGGATGAGATCTGTGCTGTGTGTTTTCCTTCAGAAATGGAGTTAAATCCCATGCTCTGTGTCTTCCTACTAGCAAGCCATCTTTTCAGGTAAACTCAGTCACTTTTCAGCTCAAAGGAAGCTATATCGTTCACGAAGCTCACACTTTTCTCGCTCTTAACTGGAAAGCATTGCATGTTAATTGAACTGTGGTTTGTATCAGTTTCAGAAGAAGAGTTGACCTAGATATGGTCCGTATGTGTAGGAAACACCGTTATTTTGTTCTGACCACAGTCACGTTTCCTGTTCTATTAGAGACACTTAGAAAGCAAGAGCGTGCTTCTTGCTCTAAAGCAGAGTGTGTTTCATGGATGAGAACTGTGTTGTGTGTTTCCCTTCAGAAATGCAGTTAAAATCCAGGCTCTGTGTCTTCCTACAAGCAAGAGATCATTTCAGGTAAATGCAGTCACTTTTCAGCTCAAATGAATATAAATCTTTTACGAAGATCACACGTTTCTTGCTCTTAACTGAAAAGCATCGGATGTTAGATGACTTGTGGTTTGTATCAGTTTCAGAAGCAGAGTTGAACTAGAAATGGTCCGAATGTGTAGGAAACACCGTTCTTTTGTTCTGAGAACACTCACGTTTCCTGCTCTATTAGAGACTCTAGAAAGCAAGAGCGTACTTCTTCTTATATGCAGAGTGTGTTTCATCGTGAGAACAGTGCTGTGTGTTTCCATTCATAAATGGAGTTAAATCACAGGCTCTGTATCTTCCTACAAGCAAGATTTGGTTTCACGTAAACTCAGTCAACTTTCAGCTCAAACAAAGCTACATTGTTCACTTAGCTCACACGTTTCTTGCTATTAAATGTAAAGCATTGGATGTTAGAGGACCTGTGGTTTGTATCAGTTTCAGAAGCAGAGTTGAACTAGCAATGGTCCGTATGTGTAGGAAACACCATTCTTTTGTTCTGAGTACCCTCAAGTTTCTGGCTCTATTATAGACTGTAGAAAGCAAGAGCGTGCTTCTTTCTCTAAAGCAGAGTGTGTTTCATGGATGAGAACTGTGCTGTGTTTTTCCCATCAGAAATGGAGTTAAATCCCAGGCTCTGTGTCTTCCTACAAGCAAGACATCTTTTCAGGTAAACCCAGTCATTTTTCAGCTCAAAGGAAGCTACATCATTCACGAAGCTCACACGTTTCTCGCTCTTAACAGGAAAGCCTTGCATGTTAATGGAACTGTGGTTTGTATCAGTTTCAGAAGAAGAGTTGACCTAGATATGGTCCGTATGTGTAGGATACACCGTTCCTTTGTTCAGAGTACCCTCAATTTTCTGGCTCTATTAGAGACTCTAGAATTCAAGAGCATGCTTCTTTCTCTAAAGCAGAGTGTGTTTCATGGATGAGAACTGTGCTGTGTTTTTCCCATCAGAAATGGAGTTAAATCCCAGGCTCTGCGTCTTCCTACAAGCAAGACATCTTTTCAGGTAAACTCAGCCACTTTTCAGCTCAAAGGAAGCTACATCGCTCACAAAGCTCACACGTTTCTCGCTCTTAACTGGAAAGCATTGCATGTTAATGGAACTGTTTTTTGTATCAGTTTCAGACGATGAGTTGACCTAGATATGGTCCGTATGTGTAGGAAACACCGTTATTTTGTTCTGACCACAGTCATGTTTCCTGCTCTATTAGAGATTCTTAGAAAGCAAGAGTGTGGTTCTTGCTCTAAAGCAGAGTGTGTTTCATGGATGAGAACTGTGCTGTGTGTTTCCCTTCAGAAATGGAATTAAATTACAGGCTCTTTGTCTTCCTACAAGCAAGATATCGTTCCAGGTAAACACCGTCACTTTTCAGCGAAAATGAATATAAATCGTTTACGAAGCTCACACGTTTCTTGCTCTTAACTGAAAAGCGTTGGATGTTAGATATCCTGTGGTTTGTGTCATTTTCAGAAGCAGAGTTGAACTAGCAATGGTCCGTAAGTGTTGGAAACACCGTTCTTTTGTTCTGAGCACACTTTCAAGTTTCTGGCTCTATTATAGACTCTAGAAAGCAAGAGCGTGCTTCTTTCTCTAAAGCAGAGTGTGTTTCATGGATGAGAACTGTGCTGTGTTTTTCCCATCAGAAATGGAGTTAAATCCCAGGCTCTGTGTCTTCCTACAAGCAAGACATCTTTTCAGGTAAACTCAGTCACTTTTCAGCTCAAAGGAAGCTACATCATTCACGAAGCTCACACGTTTCTCGCTCTTAACAGGAAAGCCTTGCATGTTAATGGAACTGTGGTTTGTATCAGTTTCAGACGATGAGTTGACCTAGATATGGTCCGTATGTGTAGGAAACACCGTTATTTTGTTCTGACCACAGTCATGTTTCCTGCTCTATTAGAGATTCTTAGAAAGCAAGAGTGTGGTTCTTGCTCTAAAGCAGAGTGTGTTTCATGGATGAGAACTGTGCTGTGTGTTTCCCTTCAGAAATGGAATTAAATTACAGGCTCTTTGTCTTCCTACAAGCAAGATATCGTTCCAGGTAAACACCGTCACTTTTCAGCGAAAATGAATATAAATCGTTTACGAAGCTCACACGTTTCTTGCTCTTAACTGAAAAGCATTGGATGTTAGATATCCTGTGGTTTGTGTCATTTTCAGAAGCAGAGTTGAACTAGCAATGGTCCGTAAGTGTTGGAAACACCGTTCTTTTGTTCTGAGCACACTTTCAAGTTTCTGGCTCTATTATAGACTCTAGAAAGCAAGAGCGTGCTTCTTTCTCTAAAGCAGAGTGTGTTTCATGGATGAGAACTGTGCTGTGTTTTTCCCATCAGAAATGGAGTTAAATCCCAGGCTCTGTGTCTTCCTACAAGCAAGACATCTTTTCAGGTAAACTCAGTCACTTTTCAGCTCAAAGGAAGCTACATCATTCACGAAGCTCACACGTTTCTCGCTCTTAACAGGAAAGCCTTGCATGTTAATGGAACTGTGGTTTGTATCAGTTTCAGAAGAAGAGTTGACCTAGATATGGTCCGTATGTGTAGGAAACACCGTTATTTTGTTCTGACCACAGTCATGTTTCCTGCTGTATTAGAGATTCTTAGAAAGCAAGAGTGTGGTTCTTGCTCTAAAGCAGAGTGTGTTTCATGGATGAGAACTGTGCTGTGTGTTTCCCTTCAGAAATGGAATTAAATTAGAAGCTCTTTGTCTTCCTACAAGCAAGATATCGTTCCAGGTAAACACAGTCACTTTTCAGCGAAAATGAATATAAATCGTTTACGAAGCTCACACGTTTCTTGCTCTTAACTGAAAAGCATTGGATGTTAGATATCCTGTGGTTTGTGTCAGTTTCAGAAGCAGAGTTGAACTAGCAATGGTCCGTAAGTGTTGGAAACACCGTTCTTTTGTTCTGAGCACACTTTCAAGTTTCTGGCTCTATTATAGACTCTAGAAAGCAAGAGCGTGCTTCTTTCTCTAAAGCAGAGTGTGTTTCATGGATGAGAACTGTGCTGTGTTTTTCCCATCAGAAATGGAGTTAAATCCCAGGCTCTGTGTCTTCCTACAAGCAAGACATCTTTTCAGGTAAACTCAGTCACTTTTCAGCTCAAAGGAAGCTACATCATTCACGAAGCTCACACGTTTCTCGCTCTTAACAGGAAAGCCTTGCATGTTAATGGAACTGTGGTTTGTATCAGTTTCAGAAGAAGAGTTGACCTAGATATGGTCCGTATGTGTAGGATACACCGTTCCTTTGTTCAGAGTACCCTCAATTTTCTGGCTCTATTAGAGACTCTAGAATTCAAGAGCGTGCTTCGTGCTCTAAAGCAGAGTGTGTTTCATGGATGAGAACTCTGCTCTGTGTTTCCCTTCACAAATGGAGTTAAATTCCAGGCTCTGTGTCTTCCTACAAGCAAGACATCATTTCAGGTAAACGCAGTCACTTTTCGGCTCATATGAATATAAATCGTTTACGAAGCTCACATGTTTCTTGCTCTTAACTGAAAAGGATTGGATGTTAGATGACTTGTGGTCTGTATCAGTTTCAGCAGCAGAGTTGAACTAACAATTGTCCTTAGGTGTAGGAAGCACCGTTCTTTTGTTCACAGTCCCCTCATGTTTCTGGCTCGATTAGAGACTCTGGAAAGCAAGAGCATGCTTCTTGCTCTAAAGCAGAGTGTGTTTCATGGATGAGAACTGTGCTGTGTGTTTACCTTCAGAAATGGAGTTAAATCACAGGCTCTGTATCTTCCTACAAGCAAGACTTCGTTTCACGTAAACTCAGTCACCTTTCAGCTCAAACAAAGCTACATCATTCACGTAGCTCACTCGTTTCTTGCTCTTAACTGTAAAGCATTGGATGTTGGAGGACCTGTGGTTTGTATCAGTTTCAGAATCAGAGTTGAACTAGCAATGGTCCGTAAGTGTAGGAAACACCGTTCTTTTGTTCTGAGCACACTTTCAAGTTTCTGGCTCTATTATAGACTCTAGAAAGCAAGAGCGTGCTTCTTTATCTAAAGCAGAGTGTGTTTCATGGATGAGTCTGTGCTGTGTGTTTTCCTTCAGAAATGGAGTTAAATCCCAGGCTCTGTGTCTTCCTACAAGCAAGACATCTTTTCAGGTAAACTCAGTCACTTTTCAGCTCAAAGGAAGCTATATCGTTCACGAAGCTCACACGTTTCTCGCTCTTAAATGGAAAGCATTGCATGTTAATGGAACTGTGGTTTCTATCAGTTTCAGAAGAAGAGCTGACCTAGATATGCTCAGTATGTGTAGGAAACACCATTATTTTGTTCTGACCAATGTCACGTTTCCTGCTGTATTAGAGACTCTTAGAAAGCAAGAGCGTGCTTCTTCTTATATGCAGAGTGTGTTTCATCGTGACAACAGTGCTGTGTGTTTCCCTTCAGAAATGGAGTTAAATCCCAGGCTCTGTGTCTTCCTACAAGCATGCCATCTTTTCAGGTAAACTCAGTCACTTTTCAGCTCAAAGGAAGCTATATCGTTCACGAAGCTCACACGTTTCTCGCTCTTAACTGGAAAGCATTGCATGTTAATTGAACTGTGGTTTGTATCAGTTTCAGAAAAAGAGTTGACCTAGATATGGTCCGTATGTGTAGGAAACACCGTTATTTTGTTCTGACCACAATCACGTTTCCTGTTTTATTAGAGACACTTAGAAATCAAGAGCGTGCTTCTTGCTCTAAAGCAGAGTGTGTTTCATGGATGAGAACTGTGTTGTGTGTTTCCCTTCAGAAATGGAGTTAAATCACAGGCTCTGTATCTTCCTACAAGCAAGACTTCGTTTCACGTAAACTCAGTCACCTTTCAGCTCAAACAAAGCTACATCATTCACGTAGCTCACTCGTTTCTTGCTCTTAACTGTAAAGCATTGGATGTTGGAGGACCTGTGGTTTGTATCAGTTTCAGAATCAGAGTTGAACTAGCAATGGTCCGTATGTGTAGGAAACACCGTTCTTTTGTTCAGAGTACCCTCAAGTTTCTGGCTCTATTATAGACTCTAGAAAGCAAGAGCGTGCTTCTTTCTCTAAAGCAGAGTGTGTTTCATGGATGAGTCTGTGCTGTGTGTTTTCCTTCAGAAATGGAGTTAAATCCCAGGCTCTGTGTCTTCCTACAAGCAAGACATCTTTTCAGGTAAACTCAGTCACTTTTCAGCTCAAAGGAAGCTATAACGTTCACGAAGCTCACACGTTTCTCGCTCTTAAATGGAAAGCATTGCATGTTAATGGAACTGTGGTTTCTATCAGTTTCAGAAGAAGAGCTGACCTAGATATGCTCAGTATGTGTAGGAAACACCATTATTTTGTTCTGACCAATGTCACGTTTCCTGCTGTATTAGAGACTCTTAGAAAGCAAGAGCGTGCTTCTTCTTATATGCAGAGTGTGTTTCATCGTGACAACAGTGCTGTGTGTTTCCCTTCAGAAATGGAGTTAAATCCCCGGCTCTGTGTCTTCCTACAAGCAAGACATCTTTTCAGGTAAACTCAGTCACCTTTCAGCTCAAAGAAAGCTACATTGCTCACAAAGCTCACACGTTTCTCGCTCTTAACTGGAAAGCATTGCATGTTAATGGAACTGTGGTTTGTATCAGTTTCAGAAGCAGAGTTGAACTAGCAATGGTCCGTATGTGTAGGAAACACCGTTCTTTTGTTCAGAGTACCCTCAAGTTTCTGGCTGTATTAGAGAATCTAGAAAGCAAGAGCATGCTTCGTGCTCTAAAGCAGAGTGTGTTTCATGGATGAGATCTGTGCTGTGTGTTTTCCTTTAGAAATGGAGTGAAATCCCATGCTCTGTGTCTTCCTACTAGCAAGCCATCTTTTCAGGTAAACTCAGTCACTTTTCCGCTCAAAGGAAGCTATATCTTTCACGAAGCTCACACTTTTCTCGCTCTTAACTGGAAAGCATTGCATGTTAATTGAACTGTGGTTTGTATCAGTTTCAGAAGAAGAGTTGACCTAGATATGGTCTGTATGTGTAGGAAACACCGTTATTTTGTTCTGACCACAGTCACGTTTCCTGTTCTATTAGAGACACTTAGAAAGCAAGAGCGTGCTTCTTGCTCTAAATCAGAGTGTGTTTCATGGATGAGAACTGTGTTGTGTGTTTCCCTTCAGAAATGCAGTTAAAATCCAGGCTCTGTGTCTTCCTACAAGCAAGAGATCATTTCAGGTAAATGCAGTCACTTTTCAGCTCAAATGAATATAAATCGTTTACGAAGATCACACGTTTCTCGCTCTTAACTGAAAAGCATCGGATGTTAGATGACTTGTGGTTTGTATCAGTTTCAGAAGCAGAGTTGAACTAGAAATGGTCCGAATGTGTAGGAAACACCGTTCTTTTGTTCTGAGAACACTCACGTTTCCTGCTCTATTAGAGACTCTAGAAAGCAAGAGCGTACTTCTTCTTATATGCAGAGTGTGTTTCATCGTGAGAACAGTGCTGTGTGTTTCCCTTCATAAATGGAGTTAAATCACAGGCTCTGTATCTTCCTACAAGCAAGATTTGGTTTCACGTAAACTCAGTCAACTTTCAGCTCAAACAAAGCTACATTGTTCACGTAGCTCACACGTTTCTTGCTATTAAATGTAAAGCATTGGATGCTAGAGGACCTGTGGTTTGTATCAGTTTCAGAAGCAGAGTTGAACTAGCAATGGTCCGTATGTGTAGGAAACACCATTCTTTTGTTCTGAGTACCCTCAAGTTTCTGGCTCTATTATAGACTGTAGAAAGCAAGAGCGTGCTTCTTTCTCTAAAGGAGAGTGTGTTTCATGGATGAGAACTGTGCTGTGTTTTTCCCATCAGAAATGGAGTTAAATCCCAGGCTCTGCGTCTTCCTACAAGCAAGACATCTTCAGGTAAACTCAGTCACTTTTCAGCTCAAAGGAAGCTACATCGCTCACAAAGCTCACACGTTTCTCGCTCTTAACTGGAAAGCATTGCATGTTAATGGAACTGTTTTTTGTATCAGTTTCAGACGATGAGTTGACCTAGATATGGTCCGTATGTGTAGGAAACACCGTTATTTTGTTCTGACCACAGTCACGTTTCCTGCTGTATTAGAGATTCTTAGAAAGCAAGAGTGTGGTTCTTGCTCTAAAGCAGAGTGTGTTTCATGGATGAGAACTGTGCTGTGTGTTTCCCTTCAGAAATGGAATTAAATTACAGGCTCTTTGTCTTCCTACAAGCAAGATATCGTTCCAGGTAAACACAGTCACTTTTCAGTGAAAATGAATATAAATCGTTTACGAAGCTCACACGTTTCTTGCTCTTAACTGAAAAGCATTGGATGTTAGATATCCTGTGGTTTGTGTCAGTTTCAGAAGCAGAGTTGAACTAGCAATGGTCCGTAAGTGTTGGAAACACCGTTCTTTTGTTCTGAGCACACTTTCAAGTTTCTGGCTCTATTATAGACTCTAGAAAGCAAGAGCGTGCTTCTTTCTCTAAAGCAGAGTGTGTTTCATGGATGAGAACTGTGCTGTGTTTTTCCCATCAGAAATGGAGTTAAATCCCAGGCTCTGTGTCTTCCTACAAGCAAGACATCTTTTCAGGTAAACTCAGTCACTTTTCAGCTCAAAGGAAGCTACATCATTCACGAAGCTCACACGTTTCTCGCTCTTAACAGGAAAGCCTTGCATGTTAATGGAACTGTGGTTTGTATCAGTTTCAGAAGAAGAGTTGACCTAGATATGGTCCGTATGTGTAGGATACACCGTTCCTTTGTTCAGAGTACCCTCAATTTTCTGGCTCTATTAGAGACTCTAGAATTCAAGAGCGTGCTTCGTGCTCTAAAGCAGAGTGTGTTTCATGGATGAGAACTCTGCTCTGTGTTTCCCTTCACAAATGGAGTTAAATTCCAGGCTCTGTGTCTTCCTACAAGCAAGACATCATTTCAGGTAAACGCAGTCACTTTTCGGCTCATATGAATATAAATCGTTTACGAAGCTCACATGTTTCTTGCTCTTAACTGAAAAGGATTGGATGTTAGATGACTTGTGGTCTGTATCAGTTTCAGCAGCAGAGTTGAACTAACAATTGTCCTTAGGTGTAGGAAGCACCGTTCTTTTGTTCACAGTCCCCTCATGTTTCTGGCTCGATTAGAGACTCTGGAAAGCAAGAGCATGCTTCTTGCTCTAAAGCAGAGTGTGTTTCATGGATGAGAACTGTGCTGTGTGTTTACCTTCAGAAATGGAGTTAAATCACAGGCTCTGTATCTTCCTACAAGCAAGACTTCGTTTCACGTAAACTCAGTCACCTTTCAGCTCAAACAAAGCTACATCATTCACGTAGCTCACTCGTTTCTTGCTCTTAACTGTAAAGCATTGGATGTTGGAGGACCTGTGGTTTGTATCAGTTTCAGAATCAGAGTTGAACTAGCAATGGTCCGTAAGTGTAGGAAACACCGTTCTTTTGTTCTGAGCACACTTTCAAGTTTCTGGCTCTATTATAGACTCTAGAAAGCAAGAGCGTGCTTCTTTCTCTAAAGCAGAGTGTGTTTCATGGATGAGTCTGTGCTGTGTGTTTTCCTTCAGAAATGGAGTTAAATCCCAGGCTCTGTGTCTTCCTACAAGCAAGACATCTTTTCAGGTAAACTCAGTCACTTTTCAGCTCAAAGGAAGCTATATCGTTCACGAAGCTCACACGTTTCTCGCTCTTAAATGGAAAGCATTGCATGTTAATGGAACTGTGGTTTCTATCAGTTTCAGAAGAAGAGCTGACCTAGATATGCTCAGTATGTGTAGGAAACACCATTATTTTGTTCTGACCAATGTCACGTTTCCTGCTGTATTAGAGACTCTTAGAAAGCAAGAGCATGCTTCTTCTTATATGCAGAGTGTGTTTCATCGTGACAACAGTGCTGTGTGTTTCCCTTCAGAAATGGAGTTAAATCCCCGGCTCTGTGTCTTCCTACAAGCAAGACATCTTTTCAGGTAAACTCAGTCACCTTTCAGCTCAAAGAAAGCTACATTGCTCACAAAGCTCACACGTTTCTCGCTCTTAACTGGAAAGCATTGCATGTTAATGGAACTGTGGTTTGTATCAGTTTCAGAAGCAGAGTTGAACTAGCAATGGTCCGTATGTGTAGGAAACACCGTTCTTTTGTTCAGAGTACCCTCAAGTTTCTGGCTGTATTAGAGAATCTAGAAAGCAAGAGCATGCTTCGTGCTCTAAAGCAGAGTGTGTTTCATGGATGAGATCTGTGCTGTGTGTTTTCCTTCAGAAATGGAGTTAAATCCCATGCTCTGTGTCTTCCTACTAGCAAGCCATCTTTTCAGGTAAACTCAGTCACTTTTCAGCTCAAAGGAAGCTATATCGTTCACAAAGCTCACACTTTTCTCGCTCTTAACTGGAAAGCATTGCATGTTAATTGAACTGTGGTTTGTATCAGTTTCAGAAGAAGAGTTGACCTAGATATGGTCCGTATGTGTAGGAAACACCGTTATTTTGTTCTGACCACAGTCACGTTTCCTGTTCTATTAGAGACACTTAGAAAGCAAGAGCGTGCTTCTTGCTCTAAATCAGAGTGTGTTTCATGGATGAGAACTGTGTTGTGTGTTTCCCTTCAGAAATGCAGTTAAAATCCAGGCTCTGTGTCTTCCTACAAGCAAGAGATCATTTCAGGTAAATGCAGTCACTTTTCAGCTCAAATGAATATAAATCGTTTACGAAGATCACACGTTTCTCGCTCTTAACTGAAAAGCATCGGATGTTAGATGACTTGTGGTTTGTATCAGTTTCAGAAGCAGAGTTGAACTAGAAATGGTCCGAATGTGTAGGAAACACCGTTCTTTTGTTCTGAGAACACTCACATTTCCTGCTCTATTAGAGACTCTAGAAAGCAAGAGCGTACTTCTTCTTATATGCAGAGTGTGTTTCATCGTGAGAACAGTGCTGTGTGTTTCCCTTCATAAATGGAGTTAAATCACAGGCTCTGTATCTTCCTACAAGCAAGATTTGGTTTCACGTAAACTCAGTCAACTTTCAGCTCAAACAAAGCTACATTGTTCACGTAGCTCACACGTTTCTTGCTATTAAATGTAAAGCATTGGATGCTAGAGGACCTGTGGTTTGTATCAGTTTCAGAAGCAGAGTTGAACTAGCAATGGTCCGTATGTGTAGGAAACACCATTCTTTTGTTCTGAGTACCCTCAAGTTTCTGGCTCTATTATAGACTGTAGAAAGCAAGAGCGTGCTTCTTTCTCTAAAGGAGAGTGTGTTTCATGGATGAGAACTGTGCTGTGTTTTTCCCATCAGAAATGGAGTTAAATCCCAGGCTCTGTGTCTTCCTACAAGCAAGACATCTTTTCAGGTAAACTCAGTCACTTTTCAGCTCAAAGGAAGCTACCTCGCTCACAAAGCTCACACGTTTCTCGCTCTTAACTGGAAAGCATTGCATGTTAATGGAACTGTTTTTTGTATCAGTTTCAGACGATGAGTTGACCTAGATATGGTCCGTATGTGTAGGAAACACCGTTATTTTGTTCTGACCACAGTCACGTTTCCTGCTGTATTAGAGATTCTTAGAAAGCAAGAGTGTGGTTCTTGCTCTAAAGCAGAGTGTGTTTCATGGATGAGAACTGTGCTGTGTGTTTCCCTTCAGAAATGGAATTAAATTACAGGCTCTTTGTCTTCCTACAAGCAAGATATCGTTCCAGGTAAACACAGTCACTTTTCAGCGAAAATGAATATAAATCGTTTACGAAGCTCACACGTTTCTTGCTCTTAACTGAAAAGCATTGGATGTTAGATATCCTGTGGTTTGTGTCAGTTTCAGAAGCAGAGTTGAACTAGCAATGGTCCGTAAGTGTTGGAAACACCGTTCTTTTGTTCTGAGCACACTTTCAAGTTTCTGGCTCTATTATAGACTCTAGAAAGCAAGAGCGTGCTTCTTTCTCTAAAGCAGAGTGTGTTTCATGGATGAGAACTGTGCTGTGTTTTTCCCATCAGAAATGGAGTTAAATCCCAGGCTCTGTGTCTTCCTACAAGCAAGACATCTTTTCAGGTAAACTCAGTCACTTTTCAGCTCAAAGGAAGCTACATCATTCACGAAGCTCACACGTTTCTCGCTCTTAACAGGAAAGCCTTGCATGTTAATGGAACTGTGGTTTGTATCAGTTTCAGAAGAAGAGTTGACCTAGATATGGTCCGTATGTGTAGGATACACCGTTCCTTTGTTCAGAGTACCCTCAATTTTCTGGCTCTATTAGAGACTCTAGAATTCAAGAGCGTGCTTCGTGCTCTAAAGCAGAGTGTGTTTCATGGATGAGAACTGTGCTCTGTGTTTCCCTTCACAAATGGAGTTAAATTCCAGGCTCTGTGTCTTCCTACAAGCAAGACATCATTTCAGGTAAACGCAGTCACTTTTCGGCTCATATGAATATAAATCGTTTACGAAGCTCACATGTTTCTTGCTCTTAACTTAAAAGGATTGGATGTTAGATGACTTGTGGTCTGTATCAGTTTCAGCAGCAGAGTTGAACTAACAATTGTCCTTAGGTGTAGGAAGCACCGTTCTTTTGTTCACAGTCCCCTCATGTTTCTGGCTCGATTAGAGACTCTGGAAAGCAAGAGCATGCTTCTTGCTCTAAAGCAGAGTGTGTTTCATGGATGAGAACTGTGCTGTGTGTTTCCCTTCAGAAATGGAGTTAAATCACAGGCTCTGTATCTTCCTACAAGCAAGACTTCGTTTCACGTAAACTCAGTCACCTTTCAGCTCAAACAAAGCTACATCATTCACGTAGCTCACTCGTTTCTTGCTCTTAACTGTAAAGCATTGGATGTTGGAGGACCTGTGGTTTGTATCAGTTTCAGAATCAGAGTTGAACTAGCAATGGTCCGTAAGTGTAGGAAACACCGTTCTTTTGTTCTGAGCACACTTTCAAGTTTCTGGCTCTATTATAGACTCTAGAAAGCAAGAGCGTGCTTCTTTCTCTAAAGCAGAGTGTGTTTCATGGATGAGTCTGTGCTGTGTGTTTTCCTTCAGAAATGGAGTTAAATCCCAGGCTCTGTGTCTTCCTACAAGCAAGACATCTTTTCAGGTAAACTCAGTCACTTTTCAGCTCAAAGGAAGCTATATCGTTCACGAAGCTCACACGTTTCTCGCTCTTAAATGGAAAGCATTGCATGTTAATGGAACTGTGGTTTCTATCAGTTTCAGAAGAAGAGCTGACCTAGATATGCTCAGTATGTGTAGGAAACACCATTATTTTGTTCTGACCAATGTCACGTTTCCTGCTGTATTAGAGACTCTTAGAAAGCAAGAGCGTGCTTCTTCTTATATGCAGAGTGTGTTTCATCGTGACAACAGTGCTGTGTGTTTCCCTTCAGAAATGGAGTTAAATCCCCGGCTCTGTGTCTTCCTACAAGCAAGACATCTTTTCAGGTAAACTCAGTCACCTTTCAGCTCAAAGAAAGCTACATTGCTCACAAAGCTCACACGTTTCTCGCTCTTAACTGGAAAGCATTGCATGTTAATGGAACTGTGGTTTGTATCAGTTTCAGAAGCAGAGTTGAACTAGCAATGGTCCGTATGTGTAGGAAACACCGTTCTTTTCTTCAGAGTACCCTCAAGTTTCTGGCTGTATTAGAGAATCTAGAAAGCAAGAGCATGCTTCGTGCTCTAAAGCAGAGTGTGTTTCATGGATAAGATCTGTGCTGTGTGTTTTCCTTCAGAAATGGAGTTAAATCCCATGCTCTGTGTCTTCCTACTAGCAAGCCATCTTTTCAGGTAAACTCAGTCACTTTTCAGCTCAAAGGAAGCTATATCGTTCACGAAGCTCACACTATTCTCGCTCTTAACTGGAAAGCATTGCATATTAATTGAACTGTGGTTTGTATCAGTTTCAGAAGAAGAGTTGACCTAGATATGGTCCGTATGTGTAGGAAACACCGTTATTTTGTTCTGACCACAGTCACGTTTCCTGTTATATTAGAGACACTTAGAAAGCAAGAGCGTGCTTCTTGCTCTAAAGCAGAGTGTGTTTCATGGATGAGAACTGTGTTGTGTGTTTCCCTTCAGAAATGCAGTTAAAATCCAGGCTCTGTGTCTTCCTACAAGCAAGAGATCATTTCAGGTAAATGCAGTCACTTTTCAGCTCAAATGAATATAAATCGTTTACGAAGATCACACGTTTCTCGCTCTTAACTGAAAAGCATTGGATGTTAGATGACTTGTGGTTTGTATCGGTTTCAGAAGCAGAGTTGAACTAGAAATGGTCCGAATGTGTAGGAAACACCGTTCTTTTGTTCTGAGAACACTCACGTTTCCTGCTCTATTAGAGACTCTAGAAAGCAAGAGCGTACTTCTTCTTATATGCAGAGTGTGTTTCATCGTGAGAACAGTGCTGTGTGTTTCCCTTCATAAATGGAGTTAAATCACAGGCTCTGTGTCTTCCTACAAGCAAGACATCTTTTCAGGTAAACTCAGTCACTTTTCAGCTCAAAGGAAGCTACATCATTCACGAAGCTCACACGTTTCTCGCTCTTAACAGGAAAGCCTTGCATGTTAATGGAACTGTGGTTTGTATCAGTTTCAGAAGAAGAGTTGACCTAGATATGGTCCGTATGTGTAGGATACACCGTTCCTTTGTTCAGAGTACCCTCAATTTTCTGGCTCTATTAGAGACTCTAGAATTCAAGAGCGTGCTTCGTGCTCTAAAGCAGAGTGTGTTTCATGGATGAGAACTGTGCTCTGTGTTTCCCTTCACAAATGGAGTTAAATTCCAGGATCTGTGTCTTCCTACAAGCAAGACATTTTTCAGGTAAACTCAGTCACTTTTCAGCTCAAAGGAAGCTACATCGCTCACAAAGCTCACACGTTTCTCGCTCTTAACTGGAAAGCATTGCATGTTAATGGAACTGTTTTTTGTATCAGTTTCAGACGATGAGTTGACCTAGATATGGTCCGTATGTGTAGGAAACACCGTTATTTTGTTCTGACCACAGTCACGTTTCCTGCTGTATTAGAGATTCTTAGAAAGCAAGAGTGTGGTTCTTGCTCTAAAGCAGAGTGTGTTTCATGGATGAGAACTGTGCTGTGTGTTTCCCTTCAGAAATGGAATTAAATTACAGGCTCTTTGTCTTCCTACAAGCAAGATATCGTTCCAGGTAAACACCGTCACTTTTCAGCGAAAATGAATATAAATCGTTTACGAAGCTCACACGTTTCTTGCTCTTAACTGAAAAGCATTGGATGTTAGATATCCTGTGGTTTGTGTCAGTTTCAGAAGCAGAGTTGAACTAGCAATGGTCCGTAAGTGTTGGAAACCCCCTTCTTTTGTTCTGAGCACACTTTCAAGTTTCTGGCTCTATTATAGACTGTAGAAAGCAAGAGCGTGCTTCTTTCTCTAAAGCAGAGTGTGTTTCATGGATGAGAACTGTGCTGTGTTTTTCCCATCAGAAATGGAGTTAAATCCCAGGCTCTGTGTCTTCCTACAAGCAAGACATCTTTTCAGGTAAACTCAGTCACTTTTCAGCTCAAAGGAAGCTACATCATTCACGAAGCTCACACGTTTCTCGCTCTTAACAGGAAAGCCTTGCATGTTAATGGAACTGTGGTTTGTATCAGTTTCAGAAGAAGAGTTGACCTAGATATGGTCCGTATGTGTAGGATACACCGTTCCTTTGTTCAGAGTACCCTCAATTTTCTGGCTCTATTAGAGACTCTAGAATTCAAGAGCGTGCTTCGTGCTCTAAAGCAGAGTGTGTTTCATGGATGAGAACTGTGCTCTGTGTTTCCCTTCACAAATGTAGTTAAATTCCAGGATCTGTGTCTTCCTACAAGCAAGACATCATTTCAGGTAAACGCAGTCACTTTTCGGCTCATATGAATATAAATCGTTTACGAAGCTCACATGTTTCTTGCTCTTAACTTAAAAGGATTGGATGTTAGATGACTTGTGGTCTGTATCAGTTTCAGCAGCAGAGTTGAACTAACAATTGTCCTTAGGTGTAGGAAGCACCGTTCTTTTGTTCACAGTCCCCTCATGTTTCTGGCTCGATTAGAGACTCTGGAAAGCAAGAGCATGCTTCTTGCTCTAAAGCAGAGTGTGTTTCATGGATGAGAACTGTGCTGTGTGTTTACCTTCAGAAATGGAGTTAAATCACAGGCTCTGTATCTTCCTACAAGCAAGACTTCGTTTCACGTAAACTCAGTCACCTTTCAGCTCAAACAAAGCTACATCATTCACGTAGCTCACTCGTTTCTTGCTCTTAACTGTAAAGCATTGGATGTTGGAGGACCTGTGGTTTGTATCAGTTTCAGAATCAGAGTTGAACTAGCAATGGTCCGTAAGTGTAGGAAACACCGTTCTTTTGTTCTGAGCACACTTTCAAGTTTCTGGCTCTATTATAGACTCTAGAAAGCAAGAGCGTGCTTCTTTCTCTAAAGCAGAGTGTGTTTCATGGATGAGTCTGTGCTGTGTGTTTTCCTTCAGAAATGGAGTTAAATCCCAGGCTCTGTGTCTTCCTACAAGCAAGACATCTTTTCAGGTAAACTCAGTCACTTTTCAGCTCAAAGGAAGCTATATCGTTCACGAAGCTCACACGTTTCTCGCTCTTAAATGGAAAGCATTGCATGTTAATGGAACTGTGGTTTCTATCAGTTTCAGAAGAAGAGCTGACCTAGATATGCTCAGTATGTGTAGGAAACACCATTATTTTGTTCTGACCAATGTCACGTTTCCTGCTGTATTAGAGACTCTTAGAAAGCAAGAGCGTGCTTCTTCTTATATGCAGAGTGTGTTTCATCGTGACAACAGTGCTGTGTGTTTCCCTTCAGAAATGGAGTTAAATCCCCGGCTCTGTGTCTTCCTACAAGCAAGACATCTTTTCAGGTAAACTCAGTCACCTTTCAGCTCAAAGAAAGCTACATTGCTCACAAAGCTCACACGTTTCTCGCTCTTAACTGGAAAGCATTGCATGTTAATGGAACTGTGGTTTGTATCAGTTTCAGAAGCAGAGTTGAACTAGCAATGGTCCGTATGTGTAGGAAACACCGTTCTTTTGTTCAGAGTACCCTCAAGTTTCTGGCTGTATTAGAGAATCTAGAAAGCAAGAGCATGCTTCGTGCTCTAAAGCAGAGTGTGTTTCATGGATGAGATCTGTGCTGTGTGTTTTCCTTCAGAAATGGAGTTAAATCCCATGCTCTGTGTCTTCCTACTAGCAAGCCATCTTTTCAGGTAAACTCAGTCACTTTTCAGCTCAAAGGAAGCTATATCGTTCACGAAGCTCACACTTTTCTCGCTCTTAACTGGAAAGCATTGCATGTTAATTGAACTGTGGTTTGTATCAGTTTCAGAAGAAGAGTTGACCTAGATATGGTCCGTATGTGTAGGAAACACCGTTATTTTGTTCTGACCACAGTCACGTTTCCTGCTGTATTAGAGATTCTTAGAAAGCAAGAGTGTGGTTCTTGCTCTAAAGCAGAGTGTGTTTCATGGATGAGAACTGTGCTGTGTGTTTCCCTTCAGAAATGGAATTAAATTACAGGCTCTTTGTCTTCCTACAAGCAAGATATCGTTCCAGGTAAACACCGTCACTTTTCAGCGAAAATGAATATAAATCGTTTACGAAGCTCACACGTTTCTTGCTCTTAACTGAAAAGCATTGGATGTTAGATATCCTGTGGTTTGTGTCAGTTTCAGAAGCAGAGTTGAACTAGCAATGGTCCGTAAGTGTTGGAAACACCGTTCTTTTGTTCTGAGCACACTTTCAAGTTTCTGGCTCTATTATAGACTCTAGAAAGCAAGAGCGTGCTTCTTTCTCTAAAGCAGAGTGTGTTTCATGGATGAGAACTGTGCTGTGTTTTTCCCATCAGAAATGGAGTTAAATCCCAGGCTCTGTGTCTTCCTACAAGCAAGACATCTTTTCAGGTAAACTCAGTCACTTTTCAGCTCAAAGGAAGCTACATCATTCACGAAGCTCACACGTTTCTCGCTCTTAACAGGAAAGCCTTGCATGTTAATGGAACTGTGGTTTGTATCTGTTTCAGAAGAAGAGTTGACCTAGATATGGTCCGTATGTGTAGGATACACCGTTCCTTTGTTCAGAGTACCCTCAATTTTCTGGCTCTATTAGAGACTCTAGAATTCAAGAGCGTGCTTCGTGCTCTAAAGCAGAGTGTGTTTCATGGATGAGAACTGTGCTCTGTGTTTCCCTTCACAAATGGAGTTAAATTCCAGGCTCTGTGTCTTCCTACAAGCAAGACATCATTTCAGGTAAACGCAGTCACTTTTCGGCTCATATGAATATAAATCGTTTACGAAGCTCACATGTTTCTTGCTCTTAACTGAAAAGGATTGGATGTTAGATGACTTGTGGTCTGTATCAGTTTCAGCAGCAGAGTTGAACTAACAATTGTCCTTAGGTGTAGGAAGCACCGTTCTTTTGTTCACAGTCCCCTCATGTTTCTGGCTCGATTAGAGACTCTGGAAAGCAAGAGCATGCTTCTTGCTCTAAAGCAGAGTGTGTTTCATGGATGAGAACTGTGCTGTGTGTTTACCTTCAGAAATGGAGTTAAATCACAGGCTCTGTATCTTCCTACAAGCAAGACTTCGTTTCACGTAAACTCAGTCACCTTTCAGCTCAAACAAAGCTACATCATTCACGTAGCTCACTCGTTTCTTGCTCTTAACTGTAAAGCATTGGATGTTGGAGGACCTGTGGTTTGTATCAGTTTCAGAATCAGAGTTGAACTAGCAATGGTCCGTATGTGTAGGAAACACCGTTCTTTTTTTCAGAGTACCCTCAATTTTCTGGCTGTATTAGAGAATATAGAAAGCAAGAGCATGGTTCGTGCTCTAAAGCAGAGTGTGTTTCATGGATGAGATCTGTGCTGTGTGTTTTCCTTCAGAAATGGAGTTAAATCCCAGGCTCTGTGTCTTCCTACAAGCAAGCCATCTTTTCAGGTAAACTCAGTCAATTTTCAGCTAAAAGGAAGCTATATCGTTCACGAAGCTCACACGTTTCTCGCTCTTAACTGGAAAGCATTGCATGTTAATTGAACTGTGGTTTGTATCAGTTTCAGAAAAAGAGTTGACCTAGATATGGTCCGTATGTGTAGGAAACACCTTTATTTTGTTCTGACCACAGTCACGTTTCCTGTTCTATTAGAGACACTTAGAAAGCAAGAGCGTGCTTCTTGCTCTAAGCAGAGTGTGTTTCATGGATGAGAACTGTGTTGTTTGTTTCCCTTTGGAAATGGAGTTAAAATCCAGGCTCTGTGTCTTCCTACAAGCAAGAGATCATTTCCGGTAAATGCAGTCACTTTTCAGCTCAAATGAATATAAATCGTTTACGAAGATCACACGTTTCTCGCTCTTAACTGAAAAGCATTGGATGTTAGATGACTTGTGGTTTGTATCAGTTTCAGATGCAGAGTTGAACTAGAAATGGTCCGAATGTGTAGGAAACACCGTTCTTTTGTTCTGAGAACACTCACGTTTCCTGCTCTATTAGAGACTCTAGAAAGCAAGAGCGTACTTTTTCTTATATGCAGAGTGTGTTTCATCGTGAAAACAGTGCTGTGTGTTTCCCTTCAGAATTGGAGTTAAATCACAGGCTCTGCATCTTCCTACAAGCAAGATTTGGTTTCACGTAAACTCAGTCAACTTTCAGCTCAAACAAAGCTACATTGTTCACGTAGCTCACACGTTTCTTGCTATTAACAGTAAAGCATTGGATGCTAGAGGACCTGTGGTTTGTATCAGTTTCAGAAGCAGAGTTGAACTAGCAATGGTCCGTATGTGTAGGAAACACCGTTCTTTTGTTCTGAGTACCCTCAAGTTTCTGGCTCTATTAGAGAGTCATGAAAGCAAGAGCATGCTTCTTGCTCTAAAGCACAGTGTGTTTCATGGATGAGAACTGTGCTGTGTGTTTCCCTTCAGAAATGGAGTTAAATCCCATGCTCTGTGTCTTCCTACAAGCAAGACATCTTTTCAGGTAAACTCAGTCACTTTTCAGCTCAAAGGAAGCTACATCGCTCACAAAGCTCACACGTTTCTCGCTCTTAACTGGAAAGCATTGCATGTTAATGGAACTGTGGTTTGTATCAGTTTCAGACGATGAGTTGACCTAGATATGGTCCGTATGTGTAGGAAACACCGTTATTTTGTTCTGACCACAGTCACGTTTCCTGCTGTATTAGAGATTCTTAGAAAGCAAGAGTGTGGTTTTGCTCTAAATCAGAGTGTGTTTCATGGATGAGAACTGTGCTGTGTGTTTCACTTCAGAAATGGAATTAAATTCCAGGCTCTTTGTCTTCCTACAAGCAAAATATCGTTTCAGGTAAACACAGTCACTTTTCAGCTCAAATGAATATAAATCGTTTACGAAGCTCACACGTTTCTTGCTCTTAACTGAAAAGCATTGGATGTTAGATGTCCTGTGGTTTGTGTCAGTTTCAGAAGCAGAGTTGAACTAGCAATGGTCCGTGTGTGTAGGAAACACCGTTCTTTTGTTCTGAGCACACTTTCAAGTTTCTGACTCTATTATAGACTCTAGAAAGCGAGAGCGTGCTTCTTTCTCTAAAGCAGAGTGTGTTTCATGAATGAGAACTGTGCTGTGTTTTTCCCATCAGAAATGGAGTTAAATCCCAGGCTCTGTGTCTTCCTACAAGCAATACATCTTTTCAGGTAAACTCAGTCACTTTTCAGCTCAAAGGAAGCTACATCATTCACGAAGCTCACACGTTTCTCGCTCTTAACTGGAAAGCATTGCATGTTAATGGAACTGTGGTTTGTATCAGTTTCAGAAGAAGAGTTGACCTAGATATGGTCCGTATGTGTAGGAAACACCATTATTTTGTTCTGACCACAGTCACGTTTCCTACTCTATTAGAAACTCTTAGAAAGCAAGAGCGTGCTTCTTGCTCTAAAGCAGAGTGTGTTTCTGGATGAGAACAGTGCTGTGTGTTTCCCTTCAGAAATGGAGTTAAATCACAGGCTCTGCATCTTCCTACAAGCAAGATTTGGTTTCAAGTAAACTCAGTCACCTTTCAGCTCAAACAAAGCTACATTGTTCACGTAGCTCACAAGTTTCTTGCTATTAACTGTAAAGCATTGGATGCTAGAGGACCTGTGGTTTCTATCAGTTTCAGAAGCAGAGTTGAACTAGCAATGGTCTGTATGTGTAGGAAACACCGTTCTTCTGTTCTGAGTACCCTCAAGTTTCTGCCTCTATTAGAGACTCTGGAAAGCAAGAGCATGCTTCTTGCTCTAAAGCAGATTGTGTTTAATGGATGGGAACTGTGCTGTGTGTTTCCCTTCAGAAATGGAGTAAATCCCAGGCTCTGTGTCTTCCTACCAGCAAGACATCTTTTCAGATAAACTCAGTCACTTTTCAGCTCAAAGGAAGCTACATCGCTCACAAAGCTCACACGTTTCTCGCTCTTAACTGGAAAGCATTGCATGTTAATGGAACTGTGGTTTGTATCAGTTTCAGACGATGAGTTGACCTAGATATGGTCCGTATGTGTAGGAAACACCGTTATTTTGTTCTGACCACAGTCACGTTTCCTGCTGTATTAGAGATTCTTAGAAAGCAAGAGTGTGGTTTTGCTCTAAATCAGAGTGTGTTTCATGGATGAGAACTGTGCTGTGTGTTTCACTTCAGAAATGGAATTAAATTACAGGCTCTTTGTCTTCCTACAAGCAAGATATCGTTCCAGGTAAACACCGTCACTTTTCAGCGAAAATGAATATAAATCGTTTACGAAGCTCACACGTTTCTTGCTCTTAACTGAAAAGCATTGGATGTTAGATATCCTGTGGTTTGTGTCAGTTTCAGAAGCAGAGTTGAACTAGCAATGGTCCGTAAGTGTTGGAAACACCGTTCTTTTGTTCTGAGCACACTTTCAAGTTTCTGGCTCTATTATAGACTCTAGAAAGCAAGAGCGTGCTTCTTTCTCTAAAGCAGAGTGTGTTTCATGGATGAGAACTGTGCTGTGTTTTTCCCATCAGAAATGGAGTTAAATCCCAGGCTCTGTGTCTTCCTACAAGCAAGACATCTTTTCAGGTAAACTCAGTCACTTTTCAGCTCAAAGGAAGCTACATCATTCACGAAGCTCACACGTTTCTCGCTCTTAACAGGAAAGCCTTGCATGTTAATGGAACTGTGGTTTGTATCTGTTTCAGAAGAAGAGTTGACCTAGATATGGTCCGTATGTGTAGGATACACCGTTCCTTTGTTCAGAGTACCCTCAATTTTCTGGCTCTATTAGAGACTCTAGAATTCAAGAGCGTGCTTCGTGCTCTAAAGCAGAGTGTGTTTCATGGATGAGAACTGTGCTCTGTGTTTCCCTTCACAAATGGAGTTAAATTCCAGGCTCTGTGTCTTCCTACAAGCAAGACATCATTTCAGGTAAACGCAGTCACTTTTCGGCTCATATGAATATAAATCGTTTACGAAGCTCACATGTTTCTTGCTCTTAACTGAAAAGGATTGGATGTTAGATGACTTGTGGTCTGTATCAGTTTCAGCAGCAGAGTTGAACTAACAATTGTCCTTAGGTGTAGGAAGCACCGTTCTTTTGTTCACAGTCCCCTCATGTTTCTGGCTCGATTAGAGACTCTGGAAAGCAAGAGCATGCTTCTTGCTCTAAAGCAGAGTGTGTTTCATGGATGAGAACTGTGCTGTGTGTTTACCTTCAGAAATGGAGTTAAATCACAGGCTCTGTATCTTCCTACAAGCAAGACTTCGTTTCACGTAAACTCAGTCACCTTTCAGCTCAAACAAAGCTACATCATTCACGTAGCTCACTCGTTTCTTGCTCTTAACTGTAAAGCATTGGATGTTGGAGGACCTGTGGTTTGTATCAGTTTCAGAATCAGAGTTGAACTAGCAATGGTCCGTATGTGTAGGAAACACCGTTCTTTTTTTCAGAGTACCCTCAATTTTCTGGCTGTATTAGAGAATATAGAAAGCAAGAGCATGGTTCGTGCTCTAAAGCAGAGTGTGTTTCATGGATGAGATCTGTGCTGTGTGTTTTCCTTCAGAAATGGAGTTAAATCCCAGGCTCTGTGTCTTCCTACAAGCAAGCCATCTTTTCAGGTAAACTCAGTCAATTTTCAGCTAAAAGGAAGCTATATCGTTCACGAAGCTCACACGTTTCTCGCTCTTAACTGGAAAGCATTGCATGTTAATTGAACTGTGGTTTGTATCAGTTTCAGAAAAAGAGTTGACCTAGATATGGTCCGTATGTGTAGGAAACACCTTTATTTTGTTCTGACCACAGTCACGTTTCCTGTTCTATTAGAGACACTTAGAAAGCAAGAGCGTGCTTCTTGCTCTAAGCAGAGTGTGTTTCATGGATGAGAACTGTGTTGTTTGTTTCCCTTTGGAAATGGAGTTAAAATCCAGGCTCTGTGTCTTCCTACAAGCAAGAGATCATTTCCGGTAAATGCAGTCACTTTTCAGCTCAAATGAATATAAATCGTTTACGAAGATCACACGTTTCTCGCTCTTAACTGAAAAGCATTGGATGTTAGATGACTTGTGGTTTGTATCAGTTTCAGATGCAGAGTTGAACTAGAAATGGTCCGAATGTGTAGGAAACACCGTTCTTTTGTTCTGAGAACACTCACGTTTCCTGCTCTATTAGAGACTCTAGAAAGCAAGAGCGTACTTTTTCTTATATGCAGAGTGTGTTTCATCGTGAAAACAGTGCTGTGTGTTTCCCTTCAGAATTGGAGTTAAATCACAGGCTCTGCATCTTCCTACAAGCAAGATTTGGTTTCACGTAAACTCAGTCAACTTTCAGCTCAAACAAAGCTACATTGTTCACGTAGCTCACACGTTTCTTGCTATTAACAGTAAAGCATTGGATGCTAGAGGACCTGTGGTTTGTATCAGTTTCAGAAGCAGAGTTGAACTAGCAATGGTCCGTATGTGTAGGAAACACCGTTCTTTTGTTCTGAGTACCCTCAAGTTTCTGGCTCTATTAGAGAGTCATGAAAGCAAGAGCATGCTTCTTGCTCTAAAGCACAGTGTGTTTCATGGATGAGAACTGTGCTGTGTGTTTCCCTTCAGAAATGGAGTTAAATCCCATGCTCTGTGTCTTCCTACAAGCAAGACATCTTTTCAGGTAAACTCAGTCACTTTTCAGCTCAAAGGAAGCTACATCGCTCACAAAGCTCACACGTTTCTCGCTCTTAACTGGAAAGCATTGCATGTTAATGGAACTGTGGTTTGTATCAGTTTCAGACGATGAGTTGACCTAGATATGGTCCGTATGTGTAGGAAACACCGTTATTTTGTTCTGACCACAGTCACGTTTCCTGCTGTATTAGAGATTCTTAGAAAGCAAGAGTGTGGTTTTGCTCTAAATCAGAGTGTGTTTCATGGATGAGAACTGTGCTGTGTGTTTCACTTCAGAAATGGAATTAAATTCCAGGCTCTTTGTCTTCCTACAAGCAAAATATCGTTTCAGGTAAACACAGTCACTTTTCAGCTCAAATGAATATAAATCGTTTACGAAGCTCACACGTTTCTTGCTCTTAACTGAAAAGCATTGGATGTTAGATGTCCTGTGGTTTGTGTCAGTTTCAGAAGCAGAGTTGAACTAGCAATGGTCCGTGTGTGTAGGAAACACCGTTCTTTTGTTCTGAGCACACTTTCAAGTTTCTGACTCTATTATAGACTCTAGAAAGCGAGAGCGTGCTTCTTTCTCTAAAGCAGAGTGTGTTTCATGAATGAGAACTGTGCTGTGTTTTTCCCATCAGAAATGGAGTTAAATCCCAGGCTCTGTGTCTTCCTACAAGCAATACATCTTTTCAGGTAAACTCAGTCACTTTTCAGCTCAAAGGAAGCTACATCATTCACGAAGCTCACACGTTTCTCGCTCTTAACTGGAAAGCATTGCATGTTAATGGAACTGTGGTTTGTATCAGTTTCAGAAGAAGAGTTGACCTAGATATGGTCCGTATGTGTAGGAAACACCATTATTTTGTTCTGACCACAGTCACGTTTCCTACTCTATTAGAAACTCTTAGAAAGCAAGAGCGTGCTTCTTGCTCTAAAGCAGAGTGTGTTTCTGGATGAGAACAGTGCTGTGTGTTTCCCTTCAGAAATGGAGTTAAATCACAGGCTCTGCATCTTCCTACAAGCAAGATTTGGTTTCAAGTAAACTCAGTCACCTTTCAGCTCAAACAAAGCTACATTGTTCACGTAGCTCACAAGTTTCTTGCTATTAACTGTAAAGCATTGGATGCTAGAGGACCTGTGGTTTCTATCAGTTTCAGAAGCAGAGTTGAACTAGCAATGGTCTGTATGTGTAGGAAACACCGTTCTTCTGTTCTGAGTACCCTCAAGTTTCTGCCTCTATTAGAGACTCTGGAAAGCAAGAGCATGCTTCTTGCTCTAAAGCAGATTGTGTTTAATGGATGGGAACTGTGCTGTGTGTTTCCCTTCAGAAATGGAGTAAATCCCAGGCTCTGTGTCTTCCTACCAGCAAGACATCTTTTCAGATAAACTCAGTCACTTTTCAGCTCAAAGGAAGCTATATCGTTCAAGAAGCTCACACGTTTCTCGCTCTTAACTGGAAAGCATTGCATGTTAATGGAATTGTGGTTTGTATCAGTTTCAGAAGAAGAGTTGACCTAGATATGGTCCGTAAATGTAGGAAACACCGTTATTTTGTTCTGACCACAGTCACGTTTCCTCCTGTATTAGAGACTTTTAGAAAGCAAGAGTGCGCTTCTTGCTCTAAAGCAGAGTGTTTTTCATGGATAAGAACTGTGCTGTGTGTTTCCCTTCAGAAATGGAGTTAAATTCCAGGCTCTGTGTCTTCCTACAAGCAAGACATCCTTTCAGGTAAATGCAGTCACATTTCAGCTCAAATAAATATAAATCGTTTACGAAGCTCACACCTTTCTAGCTCTTAACTGAAAAGCATTGTATGTTAGATGACTTGTGGTTTGTATCAGTTTCAGAAGTAGAGTTGAACTAGCAATGGTCCGTAAGTGTAGGAAACACCGTTCTTTTGTTCTGAGTACCCTCAAGTTTCTGGCTCTTTTAGAGACTCTAGAAAGCAAGAGCATGCTTCTTGCTCTAAAGCAGAGTGTTTTTCATGGATGAGAAGTGTGCTGTGTGTTTCCCTTCAGAAATGGAGTTAAATCCCAGGCTCTATGTCTTCCTACAAGCAAAATATCTTTTCAAGTAAACTCAGTAACTTCAGCTCTTAGGAAGCTACATCGTTCACGAAGCTCACACGTTTCTCGCTCTTAAGTTGAAAGCATTGCATGTTAATAGAACTGTGGCTTGTGTCAGTTTCAGAAGAACAGTTGACCTAGATATGTTCCGTATGTGTAGGAAACACCGTTATTTTGTTTTGACCACAGTCACATTTTCTGATGTATTACAGACACTAAGAAAGAAAGAGCGTGCTTCTTGCTCTAAAGTAGAGTGTATTTCATGGATGAGAACTGTGCTGTGTGTTTTTCTTAAAAAATGGAGTTAAATTCCAGGCCCCGTGTCTTCCTACAAGCAAGACATCTTCTCAGGTAAACTCAGTCACTTTTAGCTCAAACAAGCTACATCGTTCACACAGCTCACACGTTTCTCGCTCTTAACTGGAAAGCATTGCATGTTAATGGAACTGTGGTTTGTATCAGTTTCAGAAAAAGAGTTGACCTAGATATGGTCCGTATGTGTAGGAAACACCTTTATTTTGTTCTGACCACAGTCACGTTTCCTGTTCTATTAGAGACACTTAGAAAGCAAGAGCGTGCTTCTTGCTCTAAGCAGAGTGTGTTTCATGGATGAGAACTGTGTTGTTTGTTTCCCTTCGGAAATGGAGTTAAAATCCAGGCTCTGTGTCTTCCTACAAGCAAGAGATCATTTCCAGTAAATGCAGTCACTTTTCAGCTCAAATGAATATAAATCGTTTACGAAGATCACACGTTTCTCGCTCTTAACTGAAAAGCATTGGATGTTAGAGGACCTGTGGTTTGAATCAGTTACAGAAACAGTGTTGAACTAGCAATGGTCTCTATGTGTAGGAAACACTGTTCTTTTGTTCTGAGAACCCTCACGTTTCTGGCTCTATTAGAGACTCTGGAAAGCAAGAGCATGCTTCTTGCTCTAAAGCAGAGTTGTTTCATGGAAGAGAACTGTGCTGTGTGTTTCCCTTCAGAAATGGAGTTAAATCCCAGGCTCTGTGTCTTCCTACAAGCAAGACATCTTTTCAGGTAAACTCAGTCACTTTTCAGCTCAAAGGAAGCTATATCGTTCACAAAGCTCACACGTTTCTCGCTCTTAATTGGAAAGCATTGCCTGTTAATGGAACTGTGGTTTGTATCAGTTTCAGACGATGAGCTGACCTAGATATGGTCCGTAAGTGTAGGAAACACCGTTATTTTGTTCTGACCACAGTCACGTTTCCTGCTGTATTAGAGATAATGAGAAAGCAAGAGTGTGGTTCTTGCTCTAAAGCAGAGTGTGTTTCATGGAAGAGAACTGTGCTGTGTGTTTCCCTTCAGAAATGGAGTTAAATCCCAGGCTCTGTGTCTTCCTACAAGCAAGACATCTGTTCAGGTAAACTCAGTCACTTTTCAGCTCAAAGGAAGCTACATCATTCACGAAGCTCACACGTTTCTCGCTCTTAACAGGAAAGCCTTGCATGTTAATGGAACTGTGGTTTGTATCAGTTTCAGAAGAAGAGTTGACCTACATATGGTCCGTATGTGTAGGATACACCATTCCTTTGTTCAGAGTACCCTCAATTTTCTGGCTCTATTAGAGACTCTAGAAAGCAAGAGCGTGCTTCGTGCTCTAAAGCAGAGTGTGTTTCATGGATGAGAACTGTGCTGTGTGTTTCCCTTCACAAATGGAGTTAAATTCCAGGCTCTGTGTCTTCCTACAAGCAAGACATCATTTCAGGTATACGCAGTCACTTTTCGGCTCATATGAATATAAATCGTTTACGAAACTCACATGTTTCTTGCTCTTAACTGAATAGGATTGGATGTTAGATGACTTGTGGTTTGTATCAGTTTCAGAAGCAGAGTTGAACTAACAAAGGTCCTTATGTGTAGGAAGCACCGATCTTTTGTTCAGAGTCCCCTCATGTTTCTGGCTCTATTGGAGACTGTGGAAAGCAAGAGCATGCTTCTTGCTCTAAAGCAGAGTGTGTTTCATGGATGAGAACTGTGCTGTGTGTTTCCCTTCAGAAATGGAGTTAAATCACAGGCTCTGTATCTTCCTACAAGCAAGACTTCGTTTCACGTAAACTCAGTCACCTTTCAGCTCAAACAAAGCTACATCGTTAACGTAGCTCACACGTTTCTTGCTCTTAACTGTAAAGCATTGGATATTAGAGGACCTGAGGTTTGAATCAGTTTCAGAAGCAGAGTTGAACTAGCAATGGTCCGTATGTGTAGGAAACACCGTTCTTTTGTTCAGAGTACCCTCATGTTTCTGGCTGTATTAGAGAATCTAGAAAGCAAGAGCATGCTTCGTGCTCTAAAGCAGAGTGTGTTTAATGGATGAGAACTGTGCTGTGTGTTTCCCTTCAGAAATGGAGTTAAATCCCAGGCTCTGTGTCTTCCTACAAGAAAGACATCTTTTCAGGTAAACTCAATCACTTTTCAGCTCAAAGGATGCTACATCGTTCACGAAGCTCAAACGTTTCTCACTCTTAACTGGAAAGCACTGCATGTTAATGGAAATGTGTTATGTATCAGTTTCAGAAGAAGAGTTGACCTAGATATGCTCCGTATGTGTAGGAAACACCGATATTTTGTTCTGACCAATGTCACGTTTCCTGCTGTATTAGAGACTTTTAGGAAGCAAGAGCATGCTTCTTCTTATATGCAGAGTGTGTTTCATCGTGAGAACAGTGCTGTGTGTTTCGCTTCATAAATGGAGTTAAATCACAGGCTCTGTATCTTCCTACAAGGAAGACTTCGTTTCACGTAAACTCAGTCACCATTCAGCTCAAAGAAAGCTACATTGTTCACGTAGCTCACACGTTTCTTGCTCTTAACTGTAAAGCATTGGATGTTAGAGGACCTGTGGTTTGATTCAGTTACAGAAACAGTGTTGAACTAGCAATGGTCTCTATGTGTAGGAAACACTGTTCTTTTGTTCTGAGAACCCTCACGTTTCTGGCTCTATTAGAGACTCTGGAAAGCAAGAGCATGCTTCTTGCTCTAAAGCAGAGTGTGTTTCATGGAAGAGAACTGTGCTGTGTGTTTCCCTTCAGAAATGGAGTTAAATCCCAGGCTCTGTGTCTTCCTACAAGCAAGACAGCTTTTCAGGTAAGCTCAGTCACTTTTCAGCTCAAAGGAAGCTATATCGTTCACAAAGCTCACACGTTTCTCGCTCTTAATTGGAAAGCATTGCCTGTTAATGGAACTGTGGTTTGTATCAGTTTCAGACGATGAGCTGACCTAGATATGATTCCGTAAGTGTAGGAAACACCGTTATTTTGTTCTGACCACAGTCACGTTTCCTGCTGTATTAGAGATTATGAGAAAGCAAGAGTGTGGTTCTTGCTCTAAAGCAGAGTGTGTTTCATGGAAGAGAACTGTGCTGTGTGTTTCCCTTCAGAAATGGAATTAAATCCCAGGCTCTGTGTCTTCCTACAAGCAAGACATCTGTTCAGGTAAACTCAGTCACTTTTCAGCTCAAAGGAAGCTACATCATTCACGAAGCTCACACGTTTCTCGCTCTTAACAGGAAAGCCTTGCATGTTAATGGAACTGTGGTTTGTATCAGTTTCAGAAGAAGAGTTGACCTACATATGGTCCGTATGTGTAGGATACACCGTTCCTTTGTTCAGAGTACCCTCAATTTTCTGGCTCTATTAGAGACTCTAGAAAGCAAGAGAGTGCTTCGTGCTCTAAAGCAGAGTGTGTTTCATGGATGAGAACTGTGCTGTGTGTTTCCCTTCACAAATGGAGTTAAATTCCAGGCTCTGTGTCTTCCTACAAGCAAGACATCATTTCAGGTAAACACAGTCACTTTTCGGCTCATATGAATATAAATCGTTTACGAAACTCACATGTTTCTTGCTCTTAACTGAATAGGATTGGATGTTAGATGACTTGTGGTTTGTATCAGTTTCAGAAGCAGAGTTGAACTAGAAATGGTCCGAATGTGTAGGAAACACCGTTCTTTTGTTCTGAGAACACTCACGTTTCCTGCTCTATTAGAGACTCTAGAAAGCAAGAGCGTAATTCTTCTTATATGCAGAGTGTGTTTCATCGTGAGAACAGTGCTGTGTTTTTCCCTTCACAATTGGAGTTGAATCACAGGCTCTGCATCTTCCTAAAAGCAAGATTTGGTTTCACGTAAGCTCAGTCAACTTTCACCTCAAACAAAGCTACATTGTTCACGTAGCTCACACGTTTCTTGCTATTAACTGCAAAGCATTGGATGCTAGAGGACCTGTGGTTTGTATCAGTTTCAGAAGCAGAGTTGAACTAGCAAGTAGGTATGTGTAGGAAACACCGTTCTTTTGTTATGAGTACCCTCAAGTTTCTGGCTCTATTATAGAGTCATGAAAGCAATAGCATGCTTCTTGCTCTAAAGCAGAGTGTGTTTCATGGATGAGAACTGTGCTGTGTGTTTCCCTTCAGAAATGGAGTTAAATCCCAGGCTCTATGTCTTCCTACAAGCAAAATATCTTTTCAAGTAAACTCAGTAACTTCAGCTCTTAGGAAGCTACATCGTTCACGAAGCTCACACGTTTCTCGCTCTTAAGTTGAAAGCATTGCATGTTAATAGAACTGTGGCTTGTGTCAGTTTCAGAAGAAGAGTTGACCTAGATATGTTCCGTATGTGTAGGAAACACCGTTATTTTGTTTTGACCACAGTCACATTTTCTGATGTATTACAGACACTAAGAAAGAAAGAGCGTGCTTCTTGCTCTAAAGTAGAGTGTATTTCATGGATGAGAACTGTGCTGTGTGTTTTTCTTAAAAAATGGAGTTAAATTCCAGGCCCCGTGTCTTCCTACAAGCAAGACATCTTCTCAGGTAAACTCAGTCACTTTTAGCTCAAACAAGCTACATCGTTCACACAGCTCACACGTTTCTCGCTCTTAACTGGAAAGCATTGCATGTTAATGGAACTGTGGTTTGTATCAGTTTCAGAAAGAGAGTTGACCTAGATATGGTCCGTATGTGTAGGAAACACCTTTATTTTGTTCTGACCACAGTCACGTTTCCTGTTCTATTAGAGACACTTAGAAAGCAAGAGCGTGCTTCTTGCTCTAAGCAGAGTGTGTTTCATGGATGAGAACTGTGTTGTTTGTTTCCCTTCGGAAATGGAGGTAAAATCCAGGCTCTGTGTCTTCCTACAAGCAAGAGATCATTTTCAGTAAATGCAGTCACTTTTCAGCTCAAATGAATATAAATCGTTTACGAAGATCACACGTTTCTCGCTCTTAACTGAAAAGCATTGGATGTTAGAGGACCTGTGGTTTGAATCAGTTACAGAAACAGTGTTGAACTAGCAATGGTCTCTATGTGTAGGAAACACTGTTCTTTTGTTCTGAGAACCCTCACGTTTCTGGCTCTATTAGAGACTCTGGAAAGCAAGAGCATGCTTCTTGCTCTAAAGCAGAGTTGTTTCATGGAAGAGAACTGTGCTGTGTGTTTCCCTTCAGAAATGGAGTTAAATCCCAGGCTCTGTGTCTTCCTACAAGCAAGACATCTTTTCAGGTAAACTCAGTCACTTTTCAGCTCAAAGGAAGCTATATCGTTCACAAAGCTCACACGTTTCTCGCTCTTAATTGGAAAGCATTGCCTGTTAATGGAACTGTGGTTTGTATCAGTTTCAGACGATGAGCTGACCTAGATATGGTCCGTAAGTGTAGGAAACACCGTTATTTTGTTCTGACCACAGTCACGTTTCCTGCTGTATTAGAGATAATGAGAAAGCAAGAGTGTGGTTCTTGCTCTAAAGCAGAGTGTGTTTCATGGAAGAGAACTGTGCTGTGTGTTTCCCTTCAGAAATGGAGTTAAATCCCAGGCTCTGTGTCTTCCTACAAGCAAGACATCTGTTCAGGTAAACTCAGTCACTTTTCAGCTCAAAGGAAGCTACATCATTCACGAAGCTCACACGTTTCTCGCTCTTAACAGGAAAGCCTTGCATGTTAATGGAACTGTGGTTTGTATCAGTTTCAGAAGAAGAGTTGACCTACATATGGTCCGTATGTGTAGGATACACCATTCCTTTGTTCAGAGTACCCTCAATTTTCTGGCTCTATTAGAGACTCTAGAAAGCAAGAGCGTGCTTCGTGCTCTAAAGCAGAGTGTGTTTCATGGATGAGAACTGTGCTGTGTGTTTCCCTTCACAAATGGAGTTAAATTCCAGGCTCTGTGTCTTCCTACAAGCAAGACATCATTTCAGGTATACGCAGTCACTTTTCGGCTCATATGAATATAAATCGTTTACGAAACTCACATGTTTCTTGCTCTTAACTGAATAGGATTGGATGTTAGATGACTTGTGGTTTGTATCAGTTTCAGAAGCAGAGTTGAACTAACAAAGGTCCTTATGTGTAGGAAGCACCGATCTTTTGTTCAGAGTCCCCTCATGTTTCTGGCTCTATTGGAGACTGTGGAAAGCAAGAGCATGCTTCTTGCTCTAAAGCAGAGTGTGTTTCATGGATGAGAACTGTGCTGTGTGTTTCCCTTCAGAAATTGAGTTAAATCACAGGCTCTGTATCTTCCTACAAGCAAGACTTCGTTTCACATAAACTCAGTCACCTTTCAGCTCAAACAAAGCTACATCGTTAACGTAGCTCACACGTTTCTTGCTCTTAACTGTAAAGCATTGGATATTAGAGGACCTGTGGTTTGAATCAGTTTCAGAAGCAGAGTTGAACTAGCAATGGTCCGTATGTGTAGGAAACACCGTTCTTTTGTTCAGAGTACCCTCATGTTTCTGGCTGTATTAGAGAATCTAGAAAGCAAGAGCATGCTTCGTGCTCTAAAGCAGAGTGTGTTTAATGGATGAGAACTGTGCTGTGTGTTTCCCTTCAGAAATGGAGTTAAATCCCAGGCTCTGTGTCTTCCTACAAGAAAGACATCTTTTCAGGTAAACTCAATCACTTTTCAGCTCAAAGGATGCTACATCGTTCACGAAGCTCAAACGTTTCTCACTCTTAACTGGAAAGCACTGCATGTTAATGGAAATGTGTTATGTATCAGTTTCAGAAGAAGAGTTGACCTAGATATGCTCCGTATGTGTAGGAAACACCGATATTTTGTTCTGACCAATGTCACGTTTCCTGCTGTATTAGAGACTTTTAGGAAGCAAGAGCATGCTTCTTCTTATATGCAGAGTGTGTTTCATCGTGAGAACAGTGCTGTGTGTTTCGCTTCATAAATGGAGTTAAATCACAGGCTCTGTATCTTCCTACAAGGAAGACTTCGTTTCACGTAAACTCAGTCACCATTCAGCTCAAAGAAAGCTACATTGTTCACGTAGCTCACACGTTTCTTGCTCTTAACTGTAAAGCATTGGATGTTAGAGGACCTGTGGTTTGATTCAGTTACAGAAACAGTGTTGAACTAGCAATGGTCTCTATGTGTAGGAAACACTGTTCTTTTGTTCTGAGAACCCTCACGTTTCTGGCTCTATTAGAGACTCTGGAAAGCAAGAGCATGGTTCTTGCTCTAAAGCAGAGTGTGTTTCATGGAAGAGAACTGTGCTGTGTGTTTCCCTTCAGAAATGGAGTTAAATCCCAGGCTCTGTGTCTTCCTACAAGCAAGACAGCTTTTCAGGTAAGCTCAGTCACGTTTCAGCTCAAAGGAAGCTATATCGTTCACAAAGCTCACACGTTTCTCGCTCTTAATTGGAAAGCATTGCCTGTTAATGGAACTGTGGTTTGTATCAGTTTCAGACGATGAGCTGACCTAGATATGATTCCGTAAGTGTAGGAAACACCGTTATTTTGTTCTGACCACAGTCACGTTTCCTGCTGTATTAGAGATTATGAGAAAGCAAGAGTGTGGTTCTTGCTCTAAAGCAGAGTGTGTTTCATGGAAGAGAACTGTGCTGTGTGTTTCCCTTCAGAAATGGAATTAAATCCCAGGCTCTGTGTCTTCCTACAAGCAAGACATCTGTTCAGGTAAACTCAGTCACTTTTCAGCTCAAAGGAAGCTACATCATTCACGAAGCTCACACGTTTCTCGCTCTTAACAGGAAAGCCTTGCATGTTAATGGAACTGTGGTTTGTATCAGTTTCAGAAGAAGAGTTGACCTACATATGGTCCGTATGTGTAGGATACACCGTTCCTTTGTTCAGAGTACCCTCAATTTTCTGGCTCTATTAGAGACTCTAGAAAGCAAGAGAGTGCTTCGTGCTCTAAAGCAGAGTGTGTTTCATGGATGAGAACTGTGCTGTGTGTTTCCCTTCACAAATGGAGTTAAATTCCAGGCTCTGTGTCTTCCTACAAGCAAGACATCATTTCAGGTAAACACAGTCACTTTTCGGCTCATATGAATATAAATCGTTTACGAAACTCACATGTTTCTTGCTCTTAACTGAATAGGATTGGATGTTAGATGACTTGTGGTTTGTATCAGTTTCAGAAGCAGAGTTGAACTAGAAATGGTCCGAATGTGTAGGAAACACCGTTCTTTTGTTCTGAGAACACTCACGTTTCCTGCTCTATTAGAGACTCTAGAAAGCAAGAGCGTAATATTCTTATATGCAGAGTGTGTTTCATCGTGAGAACAGTGCTGTGTTTTTCCCTTCACAATTGGAGTTGAATCACAGGCTCTGCATCTTCCTAAAAGCAAGATTTGGTTTCACGTAAGCTCAGTCAACTTTCACCTCAAACAAAGCTACATTGTTCACGTAGCTCACACGTTTCTTGCTATTAACTGTAAAGCATTGGATGCTAGAGGACCTGTGGTTTGTATCAGTTTCAGAAGCAGAGTTGAACTAGCAAGTAGGTATGTGTAGGAAACACCGTTCTTTTGTTATGAGTACCCTCAAGTTTCTGGCTCTATTATAGAGTCATGAAAGCAATAGCATGCTTCTTGCTCTAAAGCAGAGTGTGTTTCATGGATGAGAACTGTGCTGTGTGTTTCCCTTCAGAAATGGAGTTAAATCCCAGGCTCTGTGTCTTCCTACAAGCAAGACATCTTTTCAGGTAAACTCAGTCACTTTTCAGCTCAAAGGAAGCTACATCGTTCACAAAGCTCACACGTTTCTCGCTCTTAACTTGAAAGCATTGCATGTTAATGGAACTGTGGTTTGTATCAGTTTCAGACGATGAGTTGACCTAGATATGGTCCGTATGTGTAGGAAACACCGTTATTTTGTTCTGACCACAGTCACGTTTCCTGCTGTATTAGAGATTCTTAGAAAGCAAGAGTGTGGTTCTTGCTCTAAAGCAGAGAGTGTTTCATGGATAAGAACTGTGCTGTGTGTTTCCCTTCAGAAATGGAATTAAATTACAGGCTCTTTGTCTTCCTACAAGCAAGATGTCGTTTCAGGTAAACGCAGTCACTTTTCAGCTCAAATGAATATAAATCGTTTACGAAGCTCACACGTTTCTTGCTCTTAACTGAAAAGCATTGGATGTTAGATGTCCTGTGGTTTGTGTCAGTTTCAGAAGCAGAGTTGAACTAGCAATGGTCCGTATGTGTAGGAATCACCGTTCTTTTGTTCTGAGCAAACTCACGTTTCTGGCTCTATTATAGACTCTAGAAAGCAAGAGCGTGCTTCTTTCTCTAAAGCAGAGTGTGTTTCATGGATGAGAACTGTGCTGTGTTTTTCCCATCAGAAATGGAGTTAAATCCCAGGCTCTGTGTCTTCCTACAAGCAAGACATCTTTTCAGGTAAACTCAGTCACTTTTCAGCTCAAAGGAAGCTACATCATTCACGAAGCTCACACGTTTCTCGCTCTTAACAGGAAAGCCTTGCATGTTAATGGAGCTGTGGTTTGTATCAGTTTCAGAAGAAGAGTTGACCTAGATATGGTCCCTATGTGTAGGATACACCGTTCCTTTGTTCAGAGTACCCTCAATTTTCTGGCTCTATTAGAGACTTTAGAAAGCAAGAACGTGCTTCGTGCTCTAAAGCAGAGTGTGTTTCATGGATGAGAACTGGGCTGTGTGCTTCCCTTCAGAAATGGAATTAAATTACAGGCTCTTTGTCTTCCTACAAGCAAGATGTCGTTTCAGGTAAACGCAGTCACTTTTCGGCTCATATGAATATAAATCGTTTTCGAAGCTCACACGTTTCTTGCTCTTAACTGAAAACATTGGATATTAGATGACTTGTCGTTTGTATCAGTTTCAGCAGCAGAGTTGAACTAGAAATGGTCCTTATGTTTAGGAAGCACCGTACTTTTGTTCAGAGTCCCCTCATGTTTCTGGCTCTATTAAAGACTCTGATAAGCAAGAGCATGCTTCTTGCTCTAAAGCAGAGTGTGTTTCATGGATGAGAACTGTGCTGTGTGTTTCCCTTCAGAAATGGAGTTAAATCACAGGCTCTATATCTTCCTACAAGCAAGACATCTTTTCAGGTAAACTCAGTCACATTTCCGCTCAAAGGAAGCTACATCGTTAACGAAGCTCACACGTTTCTTGCTCTTAACTGGAAAGCATTGCATGTTAATGGAACTGTGGTTTGTATCAGTTTCAGAAGAAGAGTTGACCTAGATATGGTCCGTATGTGTAGGAAACACCGTTATTTTGTTCTGACCACAGTCACGTTTCCTGCTGTATTAGAGATTCTTAGAAAGCAAGAGTGTGGTTCTTGCTCTAAAGCAGAGAGTGTTTCATGGATAAGAACTGTGCTGTCTGTTTCCCTTCAGAAATGGAATTAAATTACAGGCTCTTTGTCTTCCTACAAGCAAGATGTCGTTTCGGGTAAACGCAGTCACTTTTCAGCTCAAATGAATATAAATCGTTTACGAAGCTCACACGTTTCTTGCTCTTAACTGAAAAGCATTGGATGTTAGATGTCCTGTGGTTTGTGTCAGTTTCAGAAGCAGAGTTGAACTAGCAATGGTCCGTATGTGTAGGAATCACCGTTCTTTTGTTCTGAGCAAACTCACGTTTCTGGCTCTATTATAGACTCTAGAAAGCAAGAGCGTGCTTCTTTCTCTAAAGCAGAGTGTGTTTCATGGATGAGAACTGTGCTGTGTTTTTCCCATCAGAAATGGAGTTAAATCCCAGGCTCTGTGTCTTCCTACAAGCAAGACATCTTTTCAGGTAAACTCAGTCACTTTTCAGCTCAAAGGAAGCTACATCATTCACGAAGCTCACACGTTTCTCGCTCTTAACAGGAAAGCCTTGCATGTTAATGGAGCTGTGGTTTGTATCAGTTTCAGAAGAAGAGTTGACCTAGATATGGTCCCTATGTGTAGGATACACCGTTCCTTTGTTCAGAGTACCCTCAATTTTCTGGCTCTATTAGAGACTCTAGAAAGCAAGAACGTGCTTCGTGCTCTAAAGCAGAGTGTGTTTCATGGATGAGAACTGGGCTGTGTGCTTCCCTTCAGAAATGGAATTAAATTACAGGCTCTTTGTCTTCCTACAAGCAAGATGTCGTTTCAGGTAAACGCAGTCACTTTTCGGCTCATATGAATATAAATCGTTTTCGAAGCTCACACGTTTCTTGCTCTTAACTGAAAACATTGGATATTAGATGACTTGTCGTTTGTATCAGTTTCAGCAGCAGAGTTGAACTAGAAATGGTCCTTATGTTTAGGAAGCACCGTACTTTTGTTCAGAGTCCCCTCATGTTTCTGGCTCTATTAAAGACTCTGATAAGCAAGAGCATGCTTCTTGCTCTAAAGCAGAGTGTGTTTCATGGATGAGAACTGTGCTGTGTGTTTCCCTTCAGAAATGGAGTTAAATCACAGGCTCTATATCTTCCTACAAGCAAGACATCTTTTCAGGTAAACTCAGTCACATTTCCGCTCAAAGGAAGCTACATCGTTAACGAAGCTCACACGTTTCTTGCTCTTAACTGGAAAGCATTGCATGTTAATGGAACTGTGGTTTGTATCAGTTTCAGAAGAAGAGTTGACCTAGATATGGTCCGTATGTGTAGGAAACACCATTATTTTGTTCTGACCAATGTCAGGTTTCCTGTTGTATTAGAGACCCTTAGAAAGCAAGACCGTGCTTCTTCTTATATGCAGAGTGTGTTTCATCGTGAGAACAGTGCTGTGTGTTTCCCTTCATAAATGTAGTTAAATCACAGGCTCTGTATCTTCCTACAAGCAAGATTTGTTTCACGTAATCTCAGTCAACTTTCAGCTCAAACAAAGCTACATCGTTCACGTAGCTCACTCGTTTCTTGCTCTTAACTGTAAAGCATTGGATGTTAGAGGACCTGTGGTTTGTATCAGTTTCAGAAGTAGAGTTGAACTAGCAATGGTCAATATGTGTAGGAAACACCGTTCTTTTGTTCAGAGTACCCTCAAGTTTCTGGCTGTATTAGAGACTCTGGAAAGCAAGAGCATGCTTCGTGCTCTAAAGCAGAGTGTGTTTCATGGATGAGATCTGTGCCGTGTGTTTTCCTTCAGAAATGGAGTAAATCCCAGGATTTGTGTCTTCCTACCAGCAAGACATCTTTTCAGGTAAACTCAGTCAATTTTCAGCTCAAAGGAAGCTACATCATTCACGAAGCTCACACGTTTCTTGCTCTAACAGGAAAGCTTTCCATGTTAATGGAACTGTGGTTTGTATCAGTTTCAGAAGAAGAGTTGACGTAGATATGGTCCGTATGTGTAGGATACACCGTTCCTTTGTTCAGAGTACCCTCAATTTTCTGGCTCTATTAGAGACTCTAGAAAGCAAGAGCGTGCTTCATGCTCTAAAGCAGAGTGTGTTTCATGGATGAGAACTGTGCTGTGTGTTTCCCTTCAGAAATGGAGTTAAATCACAGGCTCTGCATCTTCCTACAAGCAAGATTTGGTTTCACGTAAACTCAGTCACCTTTCAGCTCAAACAAAGCTACATTGTTCACGTAGCTCACACGTTTCTTGTTATTAACTGTAAAGCATTCGATGCTAGAGGACCTGTGTTTTGTATCAGTTTCCGAAGCAGAGTTGAACTAGCAATGGTCCTTATGTGTAGGAAGCACCCTTCTTTTGTTCAGAGTCCCCTCATGTTTCTGGCTCTATTAGAGAATCTAGAAAGAAAGAGCATGCTTCATGCTCTAAAGCAGAGTGTGTTTAATGGATGAGAACTGTGCTATGTGTTTCCCTTCAGAAATGGAGTTATATCACAGGCTCTATATCTTCCTACAAGCAAGACATCTTTTCAGGTAAACTCAGTCAATTTTCAGCTCAAAGGAAGCTACATCATTCATGAAGCTCACACGTTTCTCGCTCTAACAGGAAAGCTTTCCATGTTAATGGAACTGTGGTTTGTATCAGTTTCAGAAGAAGAGTTGACGTAGATATGGTCCGTATGTGTAGGATACACCGTTCCTTTGTTCAGAGTACCCTCAATTTTCTGGCTCTATTAGAGACTCTAGAAAGCAAGAGCGTGCTTCATGCTCTAAAGCAGAGTGTGTTTCATGGATGAGAACTGTGCTGTGTGTTTCCCTTCACAAATGGAGTTAAATTCCAGGCTCTGAGTCTTCCTACAAGCAAGACATCATTTCAGGTAAACGCAGTCACTTTTTGGCTCATATGAATATAAATCGTTTACGAAGCTCACATGTTTCTTGCTCTTAACTGAAAAGGATTGGATGTTAGATGACTTGTGGTTTGTATCAGTTTCAGCAGCAGAGTTGAACTAACAATTGTCCTTATGTGTAGGAAGCACCTTTCGTTTTTTCAGAGTCCCCTCAAATTTCTGGCTGTATTAGAGAATCTAGAAAGCAAGAGCATGCTTCGTGCTCTAAAGCAGAGTGTGTTTCATGGATGAGTCTGTACTTGTGTTTTCCTTCAGAAATGGAGTTAAATCCCAGGCTCTGTGTCTTCCTACAAGCAAGACATCTTTTCAGGTAAACTCAGTTACTTTTCAGCTCAAAGGAAGCTATATTGTTCACGAAGCTCACACGTTTCTCGCTCTTAACTGGAAAGCATTGCATGTTAATGGAACTGTGGTTTCTATCAGTTTCAGAAGAAGAGCTGACCTAGATATGCTCAGTATGTGTAGGAAACACCGTTATTTTGTTCTGACCAATGTCACGTTTCCTGCTGTATTAGAGACTCTTAGAAAGCAAGAGCGTGCTTCTTCTTATATGCAGAGTGTGTTTCATCGTGAGAACAGTGCTGTGTGTTTCCCTTCATAAATGGAGTTAAATCACAGGCTCTGTATCTTCCTACAAGCAAGACTTCGTTTCACGTAAACTCAGTCACCTTTCAGCTCAAACAAAGCTACATCGTTCACTTAGCTCACTCGTTTCTTGCTCTTAACTGTAAAGCATTGGATGTTAGAAGACCTGTGGTTTGTATCAGTTTCAGAAGCAGAGTTGAACTAGCAATGGTCCGAATGTGTAGGAAACACCGTTCTTTTGTTCTGAGAACACTCACGTTTCCTGCTCTATTAGAGACTCTAGAAAGCAAGAGCGTACTTCTTCTTATATGCAGAGTGTGTTTCACCGTGAGAACAGTGCTGTGTGTTTCCCTTCAGAAATGGAGTTAAATCACAGGCTCTGCATCTTCCTACAAGCAAGATTTGGTTTCACGTAAACTCAGTCACCTTTCAGCTCAAACAAAGCTACATTGTTCACGTAGCTCACACGTTTCTTGTTATTAACTGTAAAGCATTCGATGCTAGCGGACCTGTGTTTTGTATCAGTTTCCGAAGCAGAGTTGAACTAGCAATGGTCCTTATGTGTAGGAAGCACCCTTCTTTTGTTCAGGGTCCCCTCATGTTTCTGGCTCTATTAGAGAATCTAGAAAGAAAGAGCATGCTTCATGCTCTAAAGCAGAGTGTGTTTAATAGATGAGAACTGTGCTATGTGTTTCCCTTCAGAAATGGAGTTATATCACAGGCTCTATATCTTCCTACAAGCAAGACATCTTTTCAGGTAAACTCAGTCAATTTTCAGCTCAAAGGAAGCTACATCATTCACGAAGCTCACACGTTTCTCGCTCTAACAGGAAAGCTTTCCATGTTAATGGAACTGTGGTTTGTATCAGTTTCAGAAGAAGAGTTGACGTAGATATGGTCCGTATGTGTAGGATACACCGTTCCTTTGTTCAGAGTACCCTCAATTTTCTGGCTCTATTTGAGACTCTAGAAAGCAAGAGCGTGCTTCATGCTCTAAAGCAGAGTGTGTTTCATGGATGAGAACTGTGCTGTGTGTTTCCCTTCACAAATGGAGTTAAATTCCAGGCTCTGTGTCTTCCTACAAGCAAGACATCATTTCAGGTAAACGCAGTCACTTTTTGGCTCATATGAATATAAATCGTTTACGAAGCTCACATGTTTCTTGCTCTTAACTGAAAAGGATTGGATGTTAGATGACTTGTGGTTTGTATCAGTTTCAGCAGCAGAGTTGAACTAACAATTGTCCTTATGTGTAGGAAGCACCTTTCGTTTTTTCAGAGTCCCCTCAAATTTCTGGCTGTATTAGAGAATCTAGAAAGCAAGAGCATGCTTCGTGCTCTAAAGCAGAGTGTGTTTCATGGATGAGTCTGTACTTGTGTTTCCCTTCAGAAATGGAGTTAAATCCCAGGCTCTGTGTCTTCCTACAAGCAAGACATCTTTTCAGGTAAACTCAGTCACTTTTCAGCTCAAAGGAAGCTACATCGTTCACAAAGCTCACACGTTTCTCGCTCTTAACTTGAAAGCATTGCATGTTAATGGAACTGTGGTTTGTATCAGTTTCAGACGATGAGTTGACCTAGATATGGTCCGTATGTGTAGGAAACACCGTTATTTTGTTCTGACCACAGTCACGTTTCCTGCTGTATTAGAGATTCTTAGAAAGCAAGAGTGTGGTTCTTGCTCTAAAGCAGAGAGTGTTTCATGGATAAGAACTGTGCTGTGTGTTTCCCTTCAGAAATGGAATTAAATTACAGGCTCTTTGTCTTCCTACAAGCAAGATGTCGTTTCAGGTAAACGCAGTCACTTTTCAGCTCAAATGAATATAAATCGTTTACGAAGCTCACACGTTTCTTGCTCTTAACTGAAAAGCATTGGATGTTAGATGTCCTGTGGTTTGTGTCAGTTTCAGAAGCAGAGTTGAACTAGCAATGGTCCGTATGTGTAGGAATCACCGTTCTTTTGTTCTGAGCAAACTCACGTTTCTGGCTCTATTATAGACTCTAGAAAGCAAGAGCGTGCTTCTTTCTCTAAAGCAGAGTGTGTTTCATGGATGAGAACTGTGCTGTGTTTTTCCCATCAGAAATGGAGTTAAATCCCAGGCTCTGTGTCTTCCTACAAGCAAGACATCTTTTCAGGTAAACTCAGTCACTTTTCAGCTCAAAGGAAGCTACATCATTCACGAAGCTCACACGTTTCTCGCTCTTAACAGGAAAGCCTTGCATGTTAATGGAGCTGTGGTTTGTTTCAGTTTCAGAAGAAGAGTTGACCTAGATATGGTCCCTATGTGTAGGATACACCGTTCCTTTGTTCAGAGTACCCTCAATTTTCTGGCTCTATTAGAGACTTTAGAAAGCAAGAACGTGCTTCGTGCTCTAAAGCAGAGTGTGTTTCATGGATGAGAACTGGGCTGTGTGCTTCCCTTCAGAAATGGAATTAAATTACAGGCTCTTTGTCTTCCTACAAGCAAGATGTCGTTTCAGGTAAACGCAGTCACTTTTCGGCTCATATGAATATAAATCGTTTTCGAAGCTCACACGTTTCTTGCTCTTAACTGAAAACATTGGATATTAGATGACTTGTCGTTTGTATCAGTTTCAGCAGCAGAGTTGAACTAGAAATGGTCCTTATGTTTAGGAAGCACCGTACTTTTGTTCAGAGTCCCCTCATGTTTCTGGCTCTATTAAAGACTCTGATAAGCAAGAGCATGCTTCTTGCTCTAAAGCAGAGTGTGTTTCATGGATGAGAACTGTGCTGTGTGTTTCCCTTCAGAAATGGAGTTAAATCACAGGCTCTATATCTTCCTACAAGCAAGACATCTTTTCAGGTAAACTCAGTCACATTTCCGCTCAAAGGAAGCTACATCGTTAACGAAGCTCACACGTTTCTTGCTCTTAACTGGAAAGCATTGCATGTTAATGGAACTGTGGTTTGTATCAGTTTCAGAAGAAGAGTTGACCTAGATATGGTCCGTATGTGTAGGAAACACCGTTATTTTGTTCTGACCACAGTCACGTTTCCTGCTGTATTAGAGATTCTTAGAAAGCAAGAGTGTGGTTCTTGCTCTAAAGCAGAGAGTGTTTCATGGATAAGAACTGTGCTGTGTGTTTCCCTTCAGAAATGGAATTAAATTACAGGCTCTTTGTCTTCCTACAAGCAAGATGTCGTTTCGGGTAAACGCAGTCACTTTTCAGCTCAAATGAATATAAATCGTTTACGAAGCTCACACGTTTCTTGCTCTTAACTGAAAAGCATTGGATGTTAGATGTCCTGTGGTTTGTGTCAGTTTCAGAAGCAGAGTTGAACTAGCAATGGTCCGTATGTGTAGGAATCACCGTTCTTTTGTTCTGAGCAAACTCACGTTTCTGGCTCTATTATAGACTCTAGAAAGCAAGAGCGTGCTTCTTTCTCTAAAGCAGAGTGTGTTTCATGGATGAGAACTGTGCTGTGTTTTTTCCCATCAGAAATGGAGTTAAATCCCAGGCTCTGTGTCTTCCTACAAGCAAGACATCTTTTCAGGTAAACTCAGTCACTTTTCAGCTCAAAGGAAGCTACATCATTCACGAAGCTCACACGTTTCTCGCTCTTAACAGGAAAGCCTTGCATGTTAATGGAGCTGTGGTTTGTATCAGTTTCAGAAGAAGAGTTGACCTAGATATGGTCCCTATGTGTAGGATACACCGTTCCTTTGTTCAGAGTACCCTCAATTTTCTGGCTCTATTAGAGACTCTAGAAAGCAAGAACGTGCTTCGTGCTCTAAAGCAGAGTGTGTTTCATGGATGAGAACTGGGCTGTGTGCTTCCCTTCAGAAATGGAATTAAATTACAGGCTCTTTGTCTTCCTACAAGCAAGATGTCGTTTCAGGTAAACGCAGTCACTTTTCGGCTCATATGAATATAAATCGTTTTCGAAGCTCACACGTTTCTTGCTCTTAACTGAAAACATTGGATATTAGATGACTTGTCGTTTGTATCAGTTTCAGCAGCAGAGTTGAACTAGAAATGGTCCTTATGTTTAGGAAGCACCGTACTTTTGTTCAGAGTCCCCTCATGTTTCTGGCTCTATTAAAGACTCTGATAAGCAAGAGCATGCTTCTTGCTCTAAAGCAGAGTGTGTTTCATGGATGAGAACTGTGCTGTGTGTTTCCCTTCAGAAATGGAGTTAAATCACAGGCTCTATATCTTCCTACAAGCAAGACATCTTTTCAGGTAAACTCAGTCACATTTCCGCTCAAAGGAAGCTACATCGTTAACGAAGCTCACACGTTTCTTGCTCTTAACTGGAAAGCATTGCATGTTAATGGAACTGTGGTTTGTATCAGTTTCAGAAGAAGAGTTGACCTAGATATGGTCCGTATGTGTAGGAAACACCATTATTTTGTTCTGACCAATGTCAGGTTTCCTGTTGTATTAGAGACCCTTAGAAAGCAAGACCGTGCTTCTTCTTATATGCAGAGTGTGTTTCATCGTGAGAACAGTGCTGTGTGTTTCCCTTCATAAATGTAGTTAAATCACAGGCTCTGTATCTTCCTACAAGCAAGATTTGTTTCACGTAATCTCAGTCAACTTTCAGCTCAAACAAAGCTACATCGTTCACGTAGCTCACTCGTTTCTTGCTCTTAACTGTAAAGCATTGGATGTTAGAGGACCTGTGGTTTGTATCAGTTTCAGAAGTAGAGTTGAACTAGCAATGGTCAATATGTGTAGGAAACACCGTTCTTTTGTTCAGAGTACCCTCAAGTTTCTGGCTGTATTAGAGACTCTGGAAAGCAAGAGCATGCTTCGTGCTCTAAAGCAGAGTGTGTTTCATGGATGAGATCTGTGCCGTGTGTTTTCCTTCAGAAATGGAGTAAATCCCAGGATTTGTGTCTTCCTACCAGCAAGACATCTTTTCAGGTAAACTCAGTCAATTTTCAGCTCAAAGGAAGCTACATCATTCACGAAGCTCACACGTTTCTTGCTCTAACAGGAAAGCTTTCCATGTTAATGGAACTGTGGTTTGTATCAGTTTCAGAAGAAGAGTTGACGTAGATATGGTCCGTATGTGTAGGATACACCGTTCCTTTGTTCAGAGTACCCTCAATTTTCTGGCTCTATTAGAGACTCTAGAAAGCAAGAGCGTGCTTCATGCTCTAAAGCAGAGTGTGTTTCATGGATGAGAACTGTGCTGTGTGTTTCCCTTCAGAAATGGAGTTAAATCACAGGCTCTGCATCTTCCTACAAGCAAGATTTGGTTTCACGTAAACTCAGTCACCTTTCAGCTCAAACAAAGCTACATTGTTCACGTAGCTCACACGTTTCTTGTTATTAACTGTAAAGCATTCGATGCTAGAGGACCTGTGTTTTGTATCAGTTTCCGAAGCAGAGTTGAACTAGCAATGGTCCTTATGTGTAGGAAGCACCCTTCTTTTGTTCAGAGTCCCCTCATGTTTCTGGCTCTATTAGAGAATCTAGAAAGAAAGAGCATGCTTCATGCTCTAAAGCAGAGTGTGTTTAATGGATGAGAACTGTGCTATGTGTTTCCCTTCAGAAATGGAGTTATATCACAGGCTCTATATCTTCCTACAAGCAAGACATCTTTTCAGGTAAACTCAGTCAATTTTCAGCTCAAAGGAAGCTACATCATTCATGAAGCTCACACGTTTCTCGCTCTAACAGGAAAGCTTTCCATGTTAATGGAACTGTGGTTTGTATCAGTTTCAGAAGAAGAGTTGACGTAGATATGGTCCGTATGTGTAGGATACACCGTTCCTTTGTTCAGAGTACCCTCAATTTTCTGGCTCTATTAGAGACTCTAGAAAGCAAGAGCGTGCTTCATGCTCTAAAGCAGAGTGTGTTTCATGGATGAGAACTGTGCTGTGTGTTTCCCTTCACAAATGGAGTTAAATTCCAGGCTCTGAGTCTTCCTACAAGCAAGACATCATTTCAGGTAAACGCAGTCACTTTTTGGCTCATATGAATATAAATCGTTTACGAAGCTCACATGTTTCTTGCTCTTAACTGAAAAGGATTGGATGTTAGATGACTTGTGGTTTGTATCAGTTTCAGCAGCAGAGTTGAACTAACAATTGTCCTTATGTGTAGGAAGCACCTTTCGTTTTTTCAGAGTCCCCTCAAATTTCTGGCTGTATTAGAGAATCTAGAAAGCAAGAGCATGCTTCGTGCTCTAAAGCAGAGTGTGTTTCATGGATGAGTCTGTACTTGTGTTTTCCTTCAGAAATGGAGTTAAATCCCAGGCTCTGTGTCTTCCTACAAGCAAGACATCTTTTCAGGTAAACTCAGTTACTTTTCAGCTCAAAGGAAGCTATATTGTTCACGAAGCTCACACGTTTCTCGCTCTTAACTGGAAAGCATTGCATGTTAATGGAACTGTGGTTTCTATCAGTTTCAGAAGAAGAGCTGACCTAGATATGCTCAGTATGTGTAGGAAACACCGTTATTTTGTTCTGACCAATGTCACGTTTCCTGCTGTATTAGAGACTCTTAGAAAGCAAGAGCGTGCTTCTTCTTATATGCAGAGTGTGTTTCATCGTGAGAACAGTGCTGTGTGTTTCCCTTCATAAATGGAGTTAAATCACAGGCTCTGTATCTTCCTACAAGCAAGACTTCGTTTCACGTAAACTCAGTCACCTTTCAGCTCAAACAAAGCTACATCGTTCACTTAGCTCACTCGTTTCTTGCTCTTAACTGTAAAGCATTGGATGTTAGAAGACCTGTGGTTTGTATCAGTTTCAGAAGCAGAGTTGAACTAGCAATGGTCCGAATGTGTAGGAAACACCGTTCTTTTGTTCTGAGAACACTCACGTTTCCTGCTCTATTAGAGACTCTAGAAAGCAAGAGCGTACTTCTTCTTATATGCAGAGTGTGTTTCACCGTGAGAACAGTGCTGTGTGTTTCCCTTCAGAAATGGAGTTAAATCACAGGCTCTGCATCTTCCTACAAGCAAGATTTGGTTTCACGTAAACTCAGTCACCTTTCAGCTCAAACAAAGCTACATTGTTCACGTAGCTCACACGTTTCTTGTTATTAACTGTAAAGCATTCGATGCTAGCGGACCTGTGTTTTGTATCAGTTTCCGAAGCAGAGTTGAACTAGCAATGGTCCTTATGTGTAGGAAGCACCCTTCTTTTGTTCAGGGTCCCCTCATGTTTCTGGCTCTATTAGAGAATCTAGAAAGAAAGAGCATGCTTCATGCTCTAAAGCAGAGTGTGTTTAATAGATGAGAACTGTGCTATGTGTTTCCCTTCAGAAATGGAGTTATATCACAGGCTCTATATCTTCCTACAAGCAAGACATCTTTTCAGGTAAACTCAGTCAATTTTCAGCTCAAAGGAAGCTACATCATTCACGAAGCTCACACGTTTCTCGCTCTAACAGGAAAGCTTTCCATGTTAATGGAACTGTGGTTTGTATCAGTTTCAGAAGAAGAGTTGACGTAGATATGGTCCGTATGTGTAGGATACACCGTTCCTTTGTTCAGAGTACCCTCAATTTTCTGGCTCTATTTGAGACTCTAGAAAGCAAGAGCGTGCTTCATGCTCTAAAGCAGAGTGTGTTTCATGGATGAGAACTGTGCTGTGTGTTTCCCTTCACAAATGGAGTTAAATTCCAGGCTCTGTGTCTTCCTACAAGCAAGACATCATTTCAGGTAAACGCAGTCACTTTTTGGCTCATATGAATATAAATCGTTTACGAAGCTCACATGTTTCTTGCTCTTAACTGAAAAGGATTGGATGTTAGATGACTTGTGGTTTGTATCAGTTTCAGCAGCAGAGTTGAACTAACAATTGTCCTTATGTGTAGGAAGCACCTTTCGTTTTTTCAGAGTCCCCTCAAATTTCTGGCTGTATTAGAGAATCTAGAAAGCAAGAGCATGCTTCGTGCTCTAAAGCAGAGTGTGTTTCATGGATGAGTCTGTACTTGTGTTTTCCTTCAGAAATGGAGTTAAATCCCAGGCTCTGTGTCTTCCTACAAGCAAGACATCTTTTCAGGTAAACTCAGTTACTTTTCAGCTCAAAGGAAGCTATATTGTTCACGAAGCTCACACGTTTCTCGCTCTTAACTGGAAAGCATTGCATGTTAATGGAACTGTGGTTTCTATCAGTTTCAGAAGAAGAGCTGACCTAGATATGCTCAGTATGTGTAGGAAACACCGTTATTTTGTTCTGACCAATGTCACGTTTCCTGCTGTATTAGAGACTCTTAGAAAGCAAGAGCGTGCTTCTTCTTATATGCAGAGTGTGTTTCATCGTGAGAACAGTGCTGTGTGTTTCCCTTCATAAATGGAGTTAAATCACAGGCTCTGTATCTTCCTACAAGCAAGACTTCGTTTCACGTAAACTCAGTCACCTTTCAGCTCAAACAAAGCTACATCGTTCACGTAGCTCACTCGTTTCTTGCTCTTAACTGTAAAGCATTGGATGTTAGAGGACCTGTGGTTTGTACTAGTTTCAGAAGCAGAGTTGAACTAGCAATGGTCCGAATGTGTAGGAAACACCGTTCTTTTGTTCTGAGAACACTCACGTTTCCTGCTCTATTAGAGACTCTAGAAAGCAAGAGCGTACTTCTTCTTATATGCAGAGTGTGTTTCACCGTGAGAACAGTGCTGTGTGTTTCCCTTCAGAAATGGAGTTAAATCACAGGCTCTGCATCTTCCTACAAGCAAGATTTGGTTTCACGTAAACTCAGTCACCTTTCAGCTCAAACAAAGCTACATTGTTCACGTAGCTCACACGTTTTTTGTTATTAACTGTAAAGCATTCGATGCTAGAGGACCTGTGGTTTGTATCAGTTTCTGAAGCAGTGTTGAACTAGCAATGGTCCTTATGTGTAGGAAGCACCCTTCATTTGTTCAGAGTCCCCTCATGTTTCTGGATCTATTAGAGAATCTAGAAAGAAAGAGCATGCTTCATGCTCTAAAGCAGAGTGTGTTTAATGGATGAGAACTGTGCTGTGTGTTTCCCTTCAGAAATGGAGTAAATCCCAGGCTCTGTGTCTTCCTACCAGCAAGACATCTTTTCAGGTAAACTCAGTCAATTTTCAGCTCAAAGGAAGCTATATCGTTCAAGAAGCTCACACGTTACTCGCTCTTAACTGGAAAGCATTGCATGTTAATGGAACTGTGGTTTGTATCAGTTTCAGAAGAAGAGTTGACCTAGATATGGTCCGTATGTGTAGGAAACACCGTTATTTTGTTCTTACCACAGTCACGTTTCTTCCTGTATTAGAGACTCTTAGAAAGCAAGAGTGTGCTTCTTGCTCTAAAGCAGAGTGTTTTTCATGGATAACAACTGTGCTGTGTGTTTCCCTTCAGAAATGGAGTTAAATTCCAGGCTCTGTGTCTTCCTACAAGCAAGACATCTTTTCAGGTAAACTCAGTCACTTTTCCCCTCAAAGGATGCTACATCGTTAACAAAGCTCACACGTTTCTTGCTCTTAACTGGAAAGCATTGCATGTTAATGGAACTGTGGTTTGTATCAGTTTCAGAAGAAGAGTTGACCTAGATAAGGTCCGTATGTGTAGGAAACACCATTATTTTGTTCTGACCAATGTCAGGTTTCCTGTTGTATTAGAGACCCTTAGAAAGCAAGACCGTGCTTCTTCTTATATGCAGAGTGTGTTTCATCGTGAGAACAGTGCTGTGTGTTTCCCTTCATAAGTGGAGTTAAATCACAGGCTCTGTATCTTCCTACAAGCAAGATTTGTTTCACGTAATCTCAGTCACCTTTCAGCTCAAACAAAGCTACATCGTTCACGTAGCTCACTCGTTTCTTGCTCTTAACTGTAAATCATTGGATGTTAGAGGAACTGTGGTTTGTATCAGTTTCCGAAGCAGAGTTGAACTAGCAATGGTCAATATGTGTAGGAAACACCGTTCTTTTGTTCAGAGTACCCTCAAGTTTCTGGCTCTATTAGAGACTCTGGAAAGCAAGAGCATGCTTCTTGCTCTAAAGCAGAGTGTGTTTCAGGGATGAGAACTGTGCTGTGTGTTTCCCTTCAGAAATGGAATTAAATTCAAGGCTCTGTGTCTTCCTACAAGCAAGACATCGTTTCAGGTAAACGCAGTCACTTTTCAGCTCAAATGAATATTAATCGTTTACGATGCTCACACGTTTTTTGCTCTTAACTGAAAAGCATTGGATGTTAGATGACTTGAGGTTTGTATCAGTTTCAGAAGCAGAGTTGAACTAGCAATGGTCCGTACGTGTAGGAAACACCGTCCTTTTGTTCTGAGCACACTCACGTTTCTAGCTCTATTAGAGACTCTAGAAAGCAGGAGCGTGCTTCTTCCTATACGCAGGGTGTGTTTCATCGTGAGAACAGTTCTGTGTGTTTCCTTCAGAAATGGAGTAAAATCACAGGCTCTGTATCTTTCTACAAGCAAGACTTCGTTTCATATAACCTCAGTCACCTTTCAGCTCAAACAAAGCTACATTGTTCACAAAGCTCACAAGTTTCTCGCTCTTAACTGGAAAGCATTGCATGTTAGAGGAACTGTGGTTTGTATCAGTTTCAGAAGAAGAGTTGACCTAGATATGGTCCGCATGTGTAGGAAACACCGTTATTTTTTCTGACCACAGTCACGTTTCCTGCTCTATTAGAGACTCTTAGAAAGCAAGAGCGTGCTTCTTGCTCTAAAGCAGAGTGTGTTTCATGGATGAGAACTGTGCTCTGTGTTTCCCTTCAGAAATGGAGTTAAATCCCAGGCTCTGTGGCTTCCTACTAGCAAGACATCTTTTCAGGTAAACTCAGTCACTTTTCAGCTCAAAGGAAGCTACATCGTTCACAAAGCTCACAAGTTTCTTGCTCTTAACTGGAAAGCATTGCATGTTAGAGGAACTGTGGTTTGTATCAGTTTCAGAAGAAGAGTTGACCTAGATATAGTCCGTATGTGTAGGAAACACCGTTATTTTCTTCTGACCACAGTCATGTTTCTTGCTGTATTAGAGAATCTTAGAAAGCAAGAGCGTGCTTCTTGCTCGAAAGCAGAGTGTGAATCATGGATGAGAACTGTGCTCTGTGTTTCTCTTCAGAAATGGAGATAAATCCCAGGCTCTGTGTCTTCCTACAAGCAAGACATCTTTTCAGGTAAACTCAGTCACTTTTCAGCTCAAAGGTATCTACATCGTTCACGATGCTCACACATATCTTGCTCTTAACTTGAAAGCATTGCATGTTAATGGAAATGTGTTTTGTATCAGTTTCAGGAGCAGAGTTGAACTAGCAATGGTCCGTACGTGTAGGAAACACCGTTCTTTTGTTCTGAGCACACTCACATTTCCTGCTCTAATATATACTCAAGAAAGCAAGAGCGTGCTTCTTCCTATATGCAGAATGTGTTTCATCATGAGAACAGTGCTGTGTGTTTCCCTTCAGAAATGGAGTTAAATCACAGGCTCTGTATCTTCCTACAAGCAAGACTTCGTTTCATGTAAACTCAATCACGTTTAAGCTCAAACAAAGCTACATCGTTCACGAAGCTCATAAGTTTCTCTCTCTTTACTGGAAAGCATTGCATGTTAGAGGAACTGTGGTTTGTATCAGTTTCAGAAGAAGAGTTGACCTAGATATGGTCCGTATATGTAGGAAACTCTATTATTTTGTTTTGACCAGAGTCACGTTTCCTGCTGTGTTAGAGATTCTTAGAATGCAAGAGCGTGCTTCTTGCTCTAAAGCAGAGTGTGTTTCATGGATGAGAACTCTGCTCTGTGTTTCTCTTCAGAAATGGAGTTAAATCCCAGGCTCTGTGTCTTCCTACAAGCAAGACATCTTTTCAGGTAAACTCAGTCACTTTTCAGCTCAAAGGTATCTACATCATTCACGATGCTCACACATATCTTGCTCTTAACTTGAAAGCATTGCATGTTAATGGAACTGTGTTTTGTATCAGTTTCAGAAGAAGAGTTGACCTAGCTATGGTCTGTATGTGTAGGAAACACCGTTATTTTGTTCTGACCACAGTCAGGTTTCCTGCTGTATTAGAGACACTTAGAAAGCAAGAGTGTGCTTCTTGATCTAAAGCAGAGTGTGTTTCATGGATGAGAACTGTGCTGTGTGTTTCCCTTTTGAAATGGAGTTATATTCCAGGCTCTGTTTCTTCTTACAAGCAAGATATCATTTCAGGTAAACGCAGTCACTTTTCAGCTCAAATGAATATAAATCGTTTACGAAGCTCACACGTTTTTTGATCCTAACTGAAAAGCATTAGATGTTAGATGACTTGTGGTTTGTATCAGTTTCTGAAGCAGAGTTGAACTAGCAATGGTCTGTATGTGTAGGAAACACGATTGTTTTGTTCTGAGTACCCTCAAGTTTCTGGCTCTATTAGAGGCTCCAGAAAGCAAGAGCATGCTTCGTGCTCTAAAGCAGAGTGTGTTTCATGGATGAGAACTGTGCTGTGTGTTTCCCTTCAGAAATTGTGTTAAATCCCAGGCTCTGTGTTTGCCTATTAGCAAGACATCTTTTCAGATAAAATCAGTCACTTTTCAGCTCAAAGGAAGCTACATCGTTCACGAAGCTCACACGTTTCTCGCTCTTAACTTGAAAGCATTGTTTGTTAGAGGAACTGTGGTTTGTATCAGTTTCAGAAGAAGAGTTGACCTAGATAAGGTCCGTATGTGTAGGAAACACCCTTATTTTGTTCTGACCACAGTCATGTTTCCTGCTCTATTAGAGACTCTTAGAAAGTAAGAGCGTGCTTCTTGCTCTAATGCAGAGTGTGTTGCATGGAAGTGAAGTGTGCTGTGTCTTTCCATTCAGGAATGGAGATAAATTCCAGGCTCAAAATCTTCCTACAAGCAAGACGTCATTTCAGGTAACGCAGCCACATTTCAGCTCAAATGAATATAAATCGTTTACGAAGCTCACACGTTTCTCACTCTTAGCTGAATAGCATTTGATGTTAGAAGACTTGTGGTTTGTATCAGTTTCAGGAGCAGAGTTGAACTAGATATGGTCCGTATATGTAGGAAACTCTATTATTTTGTTTTGACCAGAGTCACGTTTCCTGCTGTGTTAGAGATTCTTAGAATGCAAGAGCGTGCTTCTTGCTCTAAAGCAGAGTGTGTTTCATGGATGAGAACTCTGCTCTGTGTTTCTCTTCAGAAATGGAGTTAAATCCCAGGCTCTGTGTCTTCCTACAAGCAAGACATCTTTTCAGGTAAACTCAGTCACTTTTCAGCTCAAAGGTATCTACATCGTTCACGATGCTCACACATATCTTGCTCTTAACTTGAAAGCATTGCATGTTAATGGAACTGTGTTTTGTATCAGTTTCAGAAGAAGAGTTGACCTAGCTATGGTCTGTATGTGTAGGAAACACCGTTATTTTGTTCTGACCACAGTCAGGTTTCCTGCTGTATTAGAGACACTTAGAAAGCAAGAGTGTGCTTCTTGATCTAAAGCAGAGTGTGTTTCATGGATGAGAACTGTGCTGTGTGTTTCCCTTTTGAAATGGAGTTATATTCCAGGCTCTGTTTCTTCTTACAAGCAAGATATCATTTCAGGTAAACGCAGTCACTTTTCAGCTCAAATGAATATAAATCGTTTACGAAGCTCACACGTTTTTTGATCCTAACTGAAAAGCATTAGATGTTAGATGACTTGTGGTTTGTATCAGTTTCTGAAGCAGAGTTGAACTAGCAATGGTCTGTATGTGTAGGAAACACGATTGTTTTGTTCTGAGTACCCTCAAGTTTCTGGCTCTATTAGAGGCTCCAGAAAGCAAGAGCATGCTTCGTGCTCTAAAGCAGAGTGTGTTTCATGGATGAGAACTGTGCTGTGTGTTTCCCTTCAGAAATTGTGTTAAATCCCAGGCTCTGTGTTTGCCTATTAGCAAGACATCTTTTCAGATAAAATCAGTCACTTTTCAGCTCAAAGGAAGCTACATCGTTCACGAAGCTCACACGTTTCTCGCTCTTAACTTGAAAGCATTGTTTGTTAGAGGAACTGTGGTTTGTATCAGTTTCAGAAGAAGAGTTGACCTAGATAAGGTCCGTATGTGTAGGAAACACCCTTATTTTGTTCTGACCACAGTCATGTTTCCTGCTCTATTAGAGACTCTTAGAAAGTAAGAGCGTGCTTCTTGCTCTAATGCAGAGTGTGTTGCATGGAAGTGAAGTGTGCTGTGTCTTTCCATTCAGGAATGGAGATAAATTCCAGGCTCAAAATCTTCCTACAAGCAAGACGTCATTTCAGGTAACGCAGCCACATTTCAGCTCAAATGAATATAAATCGTTTACGAAGCTCACACGTTTCTCACTCTTAGCTGAATAGCATTTGATGTTAGAAGACTTGTGGTTTGTATCAGTTTCAGGAGCAGAGTTGAACTAGATATGGTCCGTGTGTGTAGGAAACCCAGTTCTTTTATTCTGAGCACACTTTCAAGTTTCTGGCTCTATTATAGACTCTAGAAAGCAAGAGCGTGCTTCTTGCTCTCAAGCAGAGTGTGTTTCATGGATGAGAACTGTGCTGTGTTTTTCCCTTCATAAATGGAGTTAAATCCCAGGCTCTGTGGCTTCCTACAACCAAGACATCTTTTCAGGTAAACTCAGTCACTTTTCAGCTCAAAGGAAGCTACATCGTTCACGAAGCTCACACGTTTCTCCCTCTTTACTGTATAGCATTGTATGTTAGAAGAACTGTGGTTAGTATCAGTTTCAGAGGAAGAGTTGACCTAGATATTGTCCGTATGTATATGAAACACCGTTATTTTGTTCTGACACCAGTCACGTTTCTTGCTGTATTAGTGGATCTTAGAAAGCACGGGCGTGCTTCTTGCTCTAAAGCAGAGTGTGTTTTATGGATGAGAACTGTGCTGTGTGTATCCCTTCAGAAATGGAGTTAAATTCCAGGCTCTGTTTCTTCCTAAAAGCAAGACATCATTTCAGGTAAACGCAGTCACTTTTCAGCTCAAATGAATATAAAACGTTTACGAAGATCATACGTTTCTCACTCTTAACTGGAAAGCATTGTATGTTAGAGAAACTGTGGTTTGTATCAGTTTCAGAAGAAGAGTTGACCTAGATATGGTCCGTATGTGTAGGAAACACGGTTATTTTGTTCTGACCACAGTCACGATTCCTGCTCTATTATACTCTTTGAAAGTAAGAGCATGCTTCTTGCTCTAACGCAGAGTGTGTTTCATGGATGAGAACTGTGCTGTGTGTTTCCCTTCAGAAATGGAGTTAAATCCCAGGCTCTGCGTCTTCCTACAAGCAAGTCATCTTTTCAGGTAAACTTTGTCAATTTTCAGCTCAAATGAATATAAATCGTTTACGAAGCTCACACGTTTCTCGCTCTTAACTGAAAAGCATTGGATGTTAGAGGACCTGTGGTTTGTATCAGTTTCAGGGGAAGAGTTGAACTAGATATGGTCCGTGTGTGTAGGAAACCCAGTTCTTTTATTCTGAGCACACTTTCAACTTTCTGGCTCTATTATAGACTCTAGAAAGCAAGAGCGTGCTTCTTGCTTTAAAGCAGAGTGTGTTTCATGGATGAGAACTGTGCTGTGTGTTTCCCTTCAGAAATGGAGTTAAGTCACAGGCTTTGTATGTTCCTACAAGCAAGACTTCGTTTAACGTAAACTCAGTCACCTTTCAGCTCAAACCAAGGTACTTCGTTCACGAAGCTCACAAGTTTCTCCCTCTTAAATAGAAAGCATTGCATGTTAGAGGAACTGTGGTTTGTATCAGTTTCAGAAGAAGAGTTGACCTAGATAGGGTCCGTATGTGTAGGAAACACCGTTCTTTTGTTCTGAAAACAGTCACGTTTCCAGCTCTATTAGAGACTCTTAGAAAGCAAGAGCGTGCTTCTTGCTCTAAAGCAGATTGTGTTTCATGGATGAGAACTGTGCTGTGTGTTTCCCTTCAGAAATGGAGTTAAATACCAGGCTCAATGTCTTCCTACAAGGAAGACATGTTTTCATGTAAACGCAGTCACTTTTCAGCTCAAATGAATATAAATCGTTTACGAAGATCACACGTTTCTCGCTCTTAACTGTATAGCATTGGATGTTAGATGACTTGTGGTTTCTATCAGTTTCAGAAGCAGAGTTGAACTTGCTTTGGTCCGTGTATGTAGGAAACACCGTTATTTTGTTCAGAGTACCCTCAAGTTTATGGCTCTATTAGAGACTCTAGAAAGCAAGAGCATGCTTCGTGCTCTAAAGCAGAGTGTGTTTCATGTATGAGAACTCTGCTGTGAGTTTCCTTTCAGAAATGGAGTTAAATCTAAGGCTGTGTGTCTTCCTACAAGCAAGACATCTTTTCAGGTAAACTCAGTCACTTTTCAGCTCAAAGGAAGCTACATCATTCACGAAGCTCACACGTTTCTCGCTCTTAACTGTAAAGCATTGTATGTTAGAGGAACTGTGGTTTGTATCAGTTTCAGAAGAAGACTTGACCTAGATATGGTCCATATGTGTAGAAAACACCGTTATTTTGTACTGACCACTGTCACGTGTCCTGCTGTATTAGAGACTCTTAGAAAGCAAGAGCATGCTTCTTGCTCTAAAGCAGAGTGTGTTTCATGGATGAGAACTGTGCTGTGTGTTTCTCTTCAGAAATGGAGTTAAATTCCAGGCTCAGTTTCTTCCTACAAGCAAGACATCATTTCAGGTAAATGCAGTCACTATTCTGCTCAAATGAATATAAATCATTTACGAAGATCACACGTTTCTCACTCTTAACTGAAAAGCATTGGATGTTAGAGGACCTGTGGTTTGTATCAGTTTCAGAAGCAGAGTTGAACTAGCAATCATCCGTATGTGTAGGAAACTCCGTTATTTTGTTCTCACCACAGTCACGTTTCCTGCTGTATTAGAGATTCGTAGAAAGCAAGAGCGTGCTTCTTGCTCTAAAGCAGAGTGTGTTTCATGGATGTGAACTGTGCTGTTTGTTTTCCTTCAGAAATGGAGTTAAATCACAGGCTTTGTATCTTCCTACAAGCAAGACTTCGTTTCACGTAAACTCAGTCACATTTCAGCTCAAACAAAGCTGCATTGTTCACAGGCTCACACGTTTCTCGCTCTTAACTGGAAAGCATTGCATGTTAATGGAACTGTGCTTTGTATCAGTTTCAGAAGAAGAGTTGACCTAGTTATGGTCCATATGTGCAGGAAACACCGTTATTTTGTACTGACCACAGTCATGTTTCCTGCTGTATTAGAGACTTTTAGGAAGCAAAAGCATTCTTCTTGCTCTAAAGCAGAGTGTGTTTCATGGATGAGAACTGTGCTGTGTGTTTCCCTCCAGAAATGGAGTTAAATCCCAGGCTCTGTGTCTGCCTATAAGCAAGACATCTTTTCAGGTAAACTCAGTCACTTATCAGCTCAAAGGAAGCTACATCGTTCACGAAGCTCACACGTTTCTCGCTCTTAACTCTAAAGCATTCTATGTTAGAGGAACTGTGGTATGTATCAGTTTCAGAAGAAGACTTGACCTAGATATGGTTCATAAGTGTAGGAAACTCCGTTATTTTGTACTGACCACAGTTACGTTTCTTGCTGTATTAGAGACTCTTCGAAAGCAAGAGCATGCTTCTTACTCTAAAGCAGAGTGTGTTTCATGGATGAGAACTGTGCTGTGCGTGTCCCTTCAGAAGTGGAGTTAAATTCCAGGCTCTGTTTCTTCCTACATGCAAGACTCTTTTCAGGTAAACTCAGTCATTTTTCAGCTCAAATGAACCTACATCATTCAGGAAGCTCACACGTTTCTTGCTCTTAACTGTAAAGCATTGTATGTTAGAGGAACTGTGGTTTTTATCAGTTTCAGAATAAGACTTGACCTAGATATGGTCCATATGTGTAGGAAACACCGTTATTTTGTTCTGACCACAGTCACGTTTCCTGCTGTATTAGAGATTCTTAGAAAGCAAGATCGTGCTTCTTGCTCTGAAGCAGAGTAGTTTCATGGATGAGAACTGTGCTGAGTGCTTCCCTTCAGAAATGGAGTTAAATTCCAGGCTCTGTTTCTTCTTACAAGCAAGAAATCATTTCAGGTAAACGCAGTCACTTTTCAGCTCAAATGAATATAAATCGTTTACAAAGATCACACGTTTCTCGCTCTTAACTGTATAGCATTTTATGTTAGATGACTTGTGGTTTCTATCAGTTTCAGAAGCAGAGTTGAACTAGGTATGGTCCGTATGTGTATGATACACCGTTCCTTTGTTCAGAGTACCCTCAAGTTTCTGGCTCTATTAGAGACTCTAGAAAGCAAGAGCATGCTTCGTGCTCTAAAGCAGAGTGTGTTTCATGGATGAGAACTGTGCTGTGTGTTTCCCTTCAGAAATGGAGTTAAATCCCAGGCTCTGTGTCTTCCTATATGCAAGACATCTTTTCAGGTAAACACAGTCACTATTCAGCTCAAATGAATATACATTGTTTACAAAGATCTCACGTTTCTCGCTCTTAAATGAAAAGCATTGGATGTTAGAGGACCTGTGGTTTGTATCAGTTTCAGAAGCAGAGTTGAACTAGCAATGGTCCGTATGTGTAGGAAACTCCATTATTTTGTTCTCACCACAGTCACGTTTCCTGCTGTATTAGAGATTCTTATAAAGCAAGAGTGAGCTTCTTGCTCTAAAGCAGAGTGTGTTTCATGGATGAGAATTGTGCTGTGTGTTTCCCTTCAGAAATGGAGTTAAATCACAGGCTTTGTATCTTCCTACAAGCAAGACTTCGTTTCACGTAAACTCAGTAACCTTTCAGCTCAAACAAAGCTACATCGTTCACGAAGCTCACAAGTTTCAGCCTCTTAACTGGAAAGCATTGCATGTTAATGGAATTCTGCTTTGTATCAGTTACAGAAGAAGAGTTGAACTACCTATGGTCTGTATGTGTAGGAAACACCGTTTTTTTTTTTAGAGTACTCTCAAGTTATTGGCTCTATTAGAGATCCTAGAAAGCAAGAGCATGCTTCGTGCTCTAAAGCAGAGTGTGTTTCATGGATGAGAACTGTGCTGTGTGTTTCCCTTCAGAAATGGAGTTAAATCCCAGGCTCTGTGTCTTCCTACAAGCAAGACAACTTTTCAGGTAAACGCAGTCACTATTCAGCTCAAAAGAATATACATCGTGTACAAAGATCACACGTTTCTCGCTCTTAAATGAAAAGCTTTGGATGTTAGAGGACCTGTGGTTTGTATCACTTTCAGAAGCAGAGTTGAACTAGCAATGATCCGTATGTGTAGGAAACTCCATTATTTTGTTCTCACCACAGTCACGTTTCCTGCTGTGTTAAAGATTCTTAGAAAGGAAGAGCGTGCTTATTGCTCTAAAGCAGAGTGTTTTTCATGGATGAGAACTGTGCTGTGTGTTTCCCTTCAGAAGTGGAGTTAAATCCCAGGCTGTGTGTCTTCCTACAAGCAAGACATCTTTTCAGGTAAACTCAGTCACTTTTCAGCTCAAAGGAAGCCACATTGTTCACGAAGCTCACACGTTTCTTGCTCTTAACTTGAAAGCATTGCTTGTTAATGGAACTGTGCTTTGTATCAGTTTCAGAAGAAGACTTGACCTAGCTATGGTCCGTATGTGTAGGAAACACCGTTATTTTGTTCTTACCACAGTCACGTTTCCTGCTGTTTTAGAGACTCTTAGAAAGCAAGAGTGTGCTTCTTGCTCTAAAGCAGAGTGTGTTTCATGGATGAGAACTGTGCTATGTGTTTCCCTTCTGAAATGGAGTTAAATCCCAGATTCTGTATCTTCCTACAAGCAAGACATCTTTTCAGGTAAACTCAGTCAATTTTCAGCTCAGAGGAAGGCACATCGTTCACGAAGGTCACGCGTTTCCCGCTCTTAACTAGAAAGAATTTCATGTTAGAGGAACTGAGGTTGGTATCAGTTTCAGAAGAAGAGTTGACCTAGATATGGTCCGTACGTGTAGGAAACTCTGTTATTTTGTTCTCACCACAGTTACGTTTCCGGCTATATTAGAGAGTCTTAGAAAGCAAGAGCGTGCTTCTTGCTTTAAAGAAGAGTGTGTTTCATGGATGAGAACTGTGCTGTGTGTTTCCCTTCAGAAATGGAGTTAAGTCACAGGCTTTGTATGTTCCTACAAGCAAGACTTCGTTTAACGTAAACTCAGTCACCTTTCAGCTCAAACAAAGCTACATCGTTCACGAAGCTCACAAGTTTCTCGCTCTTAAATAGAAAGCATTGCATGTTAGAGGAACTGTGGTTTGTATCAGTTTCAGAAGAAGAGTTGACCTAGATTGGGTCCGTATGTGTAGGAAACACCGTTCTTTGGTTCTGAAAACAGTCACGTTTCAAGCTCTATTAGAGACTCTTAGAAAGCAAGAGCGTGCTTCTTGCTCTAAAGCAGATTGTGTTTCATGGATGAGAACTGTGCTGTGTGTTTCCCTTCAGAAATGGAGTTAAATACCAGGCTCAATGTCTTCCTACAAGGAAGACATGTTTTCATGTAAACGCAGTCACTTTTCAGCTCAAATGAATATAAATCGTTTACGAAGATCACACGTTTCTCGCTCTTAACTGTATAGCATTGGATGTTAGATGACTTGTGGTTTCTATCAGTTTCAGAAGCAGAGTTGAACTTGCTTTGGTCCATGTATGTAGGAAACACCGTTATTTTGTTCATAGTACCCTCAAGTTTCTGGCTCTATTAGAGACTCTAGAAAGCAAGAGCATGCTTCGTGCTCTAAAGCAGAGTGTGTTTCATGTATGAGAACTCTGCTGTGTGTTTCCTTTCAGAAATGGAGTTAAATCTAAGGCTGTGTGTCTTCCTACAAGCAAGACATCTTTTCAGGTAAACTCAGTCACTTTTCAGCTCAAAGGAAGCTACATCATTCACGAAGCTCACACGTTTCTCGCTCTTAACTGTAAAGCATTGTATGTTAGAGGAACTGTGGTTTGTATCAGTTTCAGAAGAAGACTTGACCTAGATATGGTCCATATGTGTAGAAAACACCGTTGTTTTGTACTGACCACTGTCACGTGTCCTGCTGTATTAGAGACTCTTAGAAAGCAAGAGCATGCTTCATGCTCTAAAGCAAAGTGTGTTTCATGGATGAGAACTGTGCTGTGTGTTTCTCTTCAGAAATGGAGTTAAATTCCAGGCTCAGTTTCTTCCTACAAGCAAGACATCATTTCAGGTAAACGCAGTCACTATTCTGCTCAAATGAATATAAATCATTTACGAAGATCACACGTTTCTCACTCTTAACTGAAAAGCATTGGATGTTAGAGGACCTGTGGTTTGTATCAGTTTCAGAAGAAGAGTTGAACTAGCAATCATCCGTATGTGTAGGAAACTCCATTATTTTGTTCTCACCACAGTCACGTTTCCTGCAGTATTAGAGATTCTTAGAAAGCAAGAGCGTGCTTCTTGCTCTAAAGCAGAGTGTGTTTCATGGATGTGAACTGTGCTGTTTGTTTTCCTTCAGAAATGGAGTTAAATCACAGGCTTTGTATCTTCCTACAAGCAAGACTTCGTTTCACGTAAACTCAGTCACATTTCAGCTCAAACAAAGCTGCATTGTTCACAGGCTCACACGTTTCTCGCTCTTAACTGGAAAGCATTGCATGTTAATGGAACTGTGCTTTGTATCAGTTTCAGAAGAAGAGTTGACCTAGTTATGGTCCATATGTGCAGGAAACACCGTTATTTTGTACTGACCACAGTCACGTTTCCTGCTGTATTAGAGACTCTTAGAAAGCAAGAGCATGCTTCTTGCTCTAAAGCAAAGTGTGTTTCATGGATGAGAACTGTGCTGTGTGTTTCCCTTCAGAAATGGAGTTAAATCCAAGGGTCTGTGTCTGCCTATAAGCAAGACATCTTTTCAGGTAAACTCAGTCACTTATCAGCTCAAAGGAAGCTACATCGTTCACGAAGCTCACACGTTTCTCACTCTTAACTCTAAAGCATTGTATGTTTGAGGAACTGTGGTATGTATCAGTTTCAGAAGAAGACTTGACCTAGATATGGTTCATAAGTGTAGGAAACTCCGTTATTTTGTACTGACCACAGATACGTTTCCTGCTGTATTAGAGACTCTTAGAAAGCAAGAGCATGCTTCTTGCTCTAAAGCAGAGTGTGTTTGATGGATGAGAACTGTGCTGTGCGTTTCCCTTCAGAAATGGAGTTAAATTCCAGGCTCTGTTTCTTCCTACAAGGAAGACTCTTTTCAGGTAAACTCAGTCACTTTTCAGCTCAAATGAACCTATATCATTCAAGAAGCTCACACGTTTCTTGCTCTTAACTGTAAAGCATTGTATGTTAGAGGAACTGTGCTTTGTATCAGTTTCAGAAGAAGACTTGACCGAGATATGGTCCATATGTGTAGGAAACACCGTTATTTTGTACTGACCACAGTCACGTTTCTGCTGTATTAGAGATTCTTAGAAAGCAAGAGGGTGCTTCTTGCTCTAAAGCACAGTATGTTTCATGGATGAGGACTGTGCTGTGTGTTTCCCTTCAGAAATGGAGTTAAATCACAGGCTTTGTATCTTCCTACTAGCAAGACATCGTTTCACGTAAACTCAGTCAACTTTCAGCTCAAACAAAGCTACATCATTCACAAAGCTCACAAGTTTCTCGCTCTTAACTGGAAAGCATTGCATGTTAGAGGAACTGTGGTTTGTATCAGTTTCAGAAGAACAGTTAACCTAGATATGGTCTGTATGTGTAGGAAACACCGTTATTTTGTTCTGAAAACAGTCACGTTTTCTGCTATATTAGAGACTCTTAGAAAGGAAGAGCGAGCTTCTTGTTCTAAAGCAGATTGTGTTTCATCGATGAGAACTGTGCTGTGTGTTTCCCGTCAGAAATGGAGTTAAAGATCAGGCTCTGTGTCTTCCTACAAGCAAGACATCTTTTCAGGGAAACTCAGTCCCTTTTCTTAACTGTAAAGCATTGTATGTGAGAGGAACTGTGCTTTGTATCAGTTTCAGAACAATAGTTGACCTAGCTATGGTCCGTAAGTTTATGAAACACCGTTATTTTGTTCTGACCACAGTCACGTTTCCTGCTGGATTAGAGACTCTTAGAAAGCAAGATCGTGCTTCTTGCTCTAAAGCAGAGTAGTCTCATGGATGAGAACTGTGCTGTGTGTTTCCCTTCAGAAATGGAGTTAAATATCAGGCTCTGTTTCTTCCTACAAGCAAGATATCATTTCAGGCAAACGCAGTCACTATTCAGCTCAAATGAATATAAATCGTTTACGAAGATCACACGTTTCTCGCTCTTAACTGTATAGCATTGGATGTTAGATGACTTGTGGTTTCTATCAGTTTCAGAAGCAGAGTTGACCTAGCAATGGTCTGTATGTGTAGGAAACACCGTTCTTTTGTTCTGAGTACCCTCAAGTTTCTGGCTCTATTAGAGACTCTAGAAAGAAAGAGCATGCTTCGTGCTCTAAAGCAGAGTGTGTTTCATGGATGAGAACTGTGCTGTGTGTTTCCCTTCAGAAATGGAGTTAAATCCCAGATTCTGTATCTTCCTACAAGCAAGACATCTTTTCAGGTAAACTCAGTCAATTTTCAGCTCAGAGGAAGCTACATCGTTCACGAAAATCACACGTTTCTCGCTCTTAACTAGAATGCATTGCATGTTAGAGGAACTGTGGTTTGTATCATTTTCAGAAGAAGAGTTGTCCTAGATATGGTCCGTACGTTTAGGAAACTCTGTTATTTTTTTCTCACCACAGTTACGTTTCCTGCTATATTAGAGATTCTTAGAAAGCAAGAGCGTGCTTCTTGCTCTAAAGCAGAGTGTGTTTCATGGATGAGAACTGTGCTGTGTGTTTCCCTTCAGAAATGGAGTTAAATTCCAGGCTCTGTTTCTTCCTACAAGCAAGAAATCATTTCAGGTAAACGCAGTCACTTTTCAGCTCAAATGAACATAAATCGTTTACAAAGATCACACGTTTCTCGCTCTTAACTGTATAGCATTTTATTTTAGATGACTTGTGGTTTCTATCAGTTTCAGAAGCAGAGTTGAACTAGCTATGGTTCTTATATGTAGGAAACACCGTTCTTTTGTTCAGAGCACCCTCATTTTTCTGGCTCTATTAGAGACTCTAGAAAGCAAGAGCAGGCTTTGTGCTCTAAAGCAGAGTGTGTTTCATGGATGAGAAATGTGCTGTGTGCTTCCATTCAGAAATGGAGTTAAATAACAGGCTCAATGTCTTCCTACAAGCAAGACATCTTTCAGGTAAACTCAGTCTCTTGTCAGCTCAAAGGAAGCTACATCGTTCACAAAGCTCACACTTTTCTCACTCTTAACTGTAAAGCATTGTATGTTAGAGGAACTGTGGTATGTATCTGTTTCAGAAGAAGACGTGACCTAGATATGGTCCATAAGTGTAGGAAACACCGTTATTTTGTACTGACCACAGTCACGTTTCCTGCTGTATTAGAGACTCTTAGAAAGCAAGAGCGTGCTTCTTGCTCTTAAGCAGATTGTGTTTCATGGATGAGAAATGTGCTGTGTGCTTCCCTTCAGAAATGGAGTTAAATAACAGGCTCAATGTCTTCCTACAAGCAAGACATCATTTCAGGTAAACGCAGTCATTTTTCAGCTCAAATAATATAAATCGTTTACGAAGATCACACGTGTCTCACTCTTAACTGTATAGCATGGGATGTTAGATGACTTGTGTTTTCTGTCAGTTTCAGAAGCAGAGTTGAACTAGCTATGGTCCGTATGTGTAGAAAACACTGTTCTTTTGTTCAGAGTACCCTCAAGTTTCTGGCTCTATTAGAGACTCTAGAAAGCAAGAGCATGCTTTGTGCTCTAAAGCAGAGTGTGTTTCATGGATGGGAACTGTGTTGTGTGTTTCCCTTCAGAAATGTAGTTAAATACCAGGCTCTGTGTCTTCCTACAAGCAAGACTTCTTTTCAGGTAAACTCAGTCACTTTTCAGCTCAAAGGAAGCTACATCGTTCACTAAGCTTACACATTTCTCGCTCTTAACTGGAAAGCATTGCATGTTAATGGAACTGTGCTTTGTATCAGTTTCAGAAGAAGAGTTCACCTAGATATGGTCCGTATGTGTATGAAACACCGTTATTTTGTTCTGACCACAGTCACGTTTCATGCTGTATTAGAGACTCTTAGAAAGCAAGAGCATGCTTCTTGCTCTAAAGCAGAGTGTGTTTCATGGATGAGAACTGTCCTGGGAGTTTCCCCTCAGAAATGGAGTTCAATCCCACGCTCTGTGCCTTCCTACAAACAAAATTTCTTTTCAGGTAAGGGTAGTCACTTTTCAGCTCAAAGGACCTGCCTCGTTCACGAAGCTCACACATTTCTTAACGGACAAGCATTGGATGTTAGAGGACCTATGGTTTGTATCAGTTTCAGACAGAGTTGAACTAGATATGGTCCGTATGTGTGGGAAACACCGTTCTTTTGCTCTGAGCACACTCACGTTTCCCTCTGTATTAGAGACTCTAGAAAGCGAGAGAGTGCTACTTGCTCTAAAGTAGAATGTGTTTCATGGATGAGAACTGTCCTGGGAGTTTCCCTTCAGAAATGGAGTTCAATCCCAGGCTCTGTGTCTTCCTACAAGCCAGATTTCTTTTCAGGTAAACAAGGTCACTTTTCAGCTCAAGGAACCTACATTGTTCACAAAGCTCACATGTTTCTCGCTCTTAAGTGACAAGCATGGGATGTTAGAGAACCTGTGGTTTGTATCAGTTTTAGAAACAGAGTTGAAGTATATATGTTCCCTATGTGTAAGAAACACCGTTCCTTTTTTCGGAGCACACTCACGTTTCCTGCTGTTTTAGAGACATGAGAAAGCAAGAGCGTGCTTCTTGCTCTAAAGCAGAGTGTGTTTCAGGGATGAGAACTGTGCTTTGTGTTTCCCTTCTGAAATGGAGGTAAATCCCAGGGTCTGTGTCTTCCTACAAGCAAGAAATCGTTTCAGGTAAACACAGTCACTTTTCAGCTCAAAGGAAGCTACATCGTTCACGAAGCTCACACGTTTGTCGTTCATAATTGGAAAGCATTGGATGTTCAAGGACCTGTGGTTTTTATCAGTTTCAGAAGCAGAGTTGAACTAGACATGTTCCATATGTTTAGGACCACTGTTCTTTTGTTCTGAGCACACTCATGTTTCCTTCTGTTTTAGAGACTCTAGAAAGCAAGACCTGCTTCTTACTCTAAAGCAGAATGTGTTTCATGGATGAGAACTGTGCTGTGTGTTTCCCTTCAGAAATGGAGTTATATCCCACGCTCTTTGCCTTCCTACAAACAAAATTTCTTTTCAGGTAAGGGTAGTCACTTTTCAGCTCAAAGGACCTGCATCGTTCACGAAGCTCACACATTTCTCTTCTTAACGGACCAGCATTGGATATTAGAGGACCTATGGTTTGTATCAGTTTCAGACAGAGTTCAACTAGATATGGTCCCTATTTGTGTGAAACACTGTTCTTTTGCTCTGAGCACACTCACGCTTCCCTTGTATTAGAGAACTCTAGAAAGCAAGAGTGTGCTTCTTGCTCTAAAGCAGAGTGTGTTTCATGGATGAGAACTGTGCTGTGCATTTCCGTCAGAAATTGAGTTAATTCCCAAACTCTGTGACTTCCTACAAGCAAGAAATCATTTCAGGTAAACACAGTCACTTTACAGCTCAAATGAAGCTACATCATTCATGGAGCTCACACGTTTGTCGCTCTTATTTGAAAAGCATTGGATGTTCGAGGACCTGTGGTTTTTATCAGTTTCAGAAGCAGAGTTGAACTAGACATGTTCCATATGTTTAGGACCACTGTTCTTTTGTTCTGAGCACGCTCATGTTTCCTTCTGTTTTAGAGACTCTAGAAAGCAAGACCGTGCTTCTTACTCTAAAGCAGAAAGTGTTTCATGGATGAGATCTGTGCTGTGTGTTTCCCTTCAGAAATGGAGTTAAATGCCATGCTCTGTGTCTTCCTACAAGCAAAATTTCTTTTCAGGTAAGGGTAGTCACTTTTCAGCTCAATGGACCTGCATCGTTCACGAATCTCACACACATTTCTCTTCTTAACGTTCAAGTATTAGATATTAGAGGACCTATGGTTTGTATCAGTTTCAGACAGAGTTGAACTAGACATGTTCTGTTTGTTTAGGAAACACTGTTCTTTTGTTCTGAGCACACTCACTTTTCCTGCAGTATTAGAGACTCTAGAAAGCAAGAGCTTGGTTCTTGCTCTAAAGCAGAGTGTTTTTCATGTATGAGAACTCTGCTGGGTATTTCCCGTCAGATATGGAGTTAAATCCCAGGCTCTGTGTCTTCCTACAGGCAATAATTCATTTCATGTAAACACAGTCACTTTTCAGCTCAAAGGAGCTACATCGTTTCATGCAGCTCACATGTTTGTCGCTCTTAACTGAAAACCAGTGGAGGTTAGAGGACCTGTGGTTTGTATAAGTTTCAGAAGCAGAGTTGAACTAGATATGGTCTGAATGTGTGGGAAACACAGTTCTTTTGGTCTGAGCACTCTCATGTTTCCTTCTGTTTTAGAGAATCTAGAAAGCAAGACCGTGCCTCTTACGCGAAAGTAGAAAGTGTTTCATGGATTTGAGCTGTGCTGTGTGTTTCCCTTCAGAAATGGAGTTAAATGCCATGCTGTGTGTCTTCCTACAAGCAAAATTTCTTTTCAGGTAAGGGTAGTCACTTTTCAGCTCAATGGACCTGCCTCGTTCACGTCTCTCACACATTTCTCTTCTTAACGGTCAAGCATTAGGTGTTAGAGGACTTATGGTTTGTATCAGTTTCAGACAGAGTTGAACTTGATATGGTCCGTATCTGTGGGAAACACCGTTCTTTTGCTCTGAGCACACTCACGTTTCCTTCTGTATTAGAGACTCTAGAAAGCGAGAGAGTGCTACTTGCTCTAAAGCAGAGTGTGTTTCATGGATGAGAACTGTCCTGGGAGTTTCCCTTCAGAAATGGAGTTCAATCCCAGGCTCTGTGTCTTCCTACAAGCAAGATTTCATTTCAGGTATACACAGTCACTTTTCAGCTCAAAGGAAGCTACATTGTTCCAAAGCTCACATGTTTCTCGCTCTTAAGTGACAAGCATGGGATGTTAGAGAACCTGTGGTTTGTATCAGTTTTAGAAGCAGAGTTGAAGTATATATGTTCCCTATGTGTAAGAAACACCGTTCCTTTGTTCGGAGCACACTCACGTTTCCTGCTGTTTTAGAGACATGAGAAAGCAAGAGCGTGCTTCTTGCTCTAAAGCAGAGTGTGTTTCATGGATGAGAACTGTGCTTTGTGTTTCCCTTCAGAAATGGAGTTAAATCCCAGGGTCTGTGTCTTCCTACAAGCAAGACTTCGTTTCAGGTAAACACAGTCACTTTTCAGCTCAAAGGAAGCTACATCGTTCACGCAGCTCACACGTTTGTCGATCATAATTGAAAAGCATTGTATGTTCAAGGACCTGTGGTTTTTATCAGTTTCAGAAAAAGAATTGAACTAGATATGGTCCAAATGTGTGGGAAACACAGTTCTTTTGGTCTAGCACACTCACGTTTCCTGCTGTTTTAGAGACATGAGAAAGCAAGAGCGTGCTTCTTGCTCTAAAGCAGAAAGTGTTTCACGGATGAGAACTGTGCTGTGTGTTTCCCTCAGAAATGGAGTTATATCCCACGCTCTGTGTCTTCCTACAATCAAAATTTCTTTTCAGGTAAGGGTAGTCACTTTTCAGCTCAAAGGACCTGCATCGTTCACGAAGCTCACACATTTCTCTTCTTCATGGACAAGCATCGGATGTTAGAGGACCTATGGTTTGTATCAGTTTCAGACAGAGTTGAACTAGATATGGTCCGTATGTGTGGGAAACACTGTTCATTTGTTCTGAGCACACTCACTTTTCCTGCAGTATTAGAGACACTAAAAAGCAAGAGCTTGGTTCTTGCTCTAACGCAGAGTGTTTTTCTTGATTGAGAACTGTGCTGTGTGTTTCCCTTCTGGATTGGAGTTAAATCCCAGGCTCTGTGTCTTCCTACAGGCAATAATTCGTTTCATGTAAACGCAGTCACTTTTCAGCTCAAAGGAAGCTACATCGTTCACAAAGCTCACATGAGTCTCGCTCTTAAGTGACAAGCATGGTATGTTAGAGGACCTGTGGTTTTTATCAGGTTTAGTAGCAGAGTTGAAGTATATATGTTCCCTATGTATAAGGAACACCGTTCCTTTGTTCGGAGCACACTCACGTTTCCTGATGCATTAGAGACACTAGAAAGCAAGAGCGTGCTTCTTGCTCTAAAGAAGAGTGGGTTTCATGAAGGAGAACGGTGCTGTGTGTTTCCCTTCAGAAATGTAATTAAATCCCACTCTCTGTGTTTTCCTACAAGCAAAATTTCTTTTCAGGTAAGGGTAGTCACTTTTCAGCTCAATGGACGTGCATCGTTCACGAAGCTCACACATTTCTCTTCTTAACAGACAAGCATTGGATGTTAGAGGACCTATGGTTTGTATCAGAATCAGACAGAGTTGAACTAGATATGGTCCGTATGTATGGGAAACACCGTTCTTTTGCTCTGAGCACACTCATGTTTCCATTTGTATTAGAGACTCTAGAAAGCAAGAGCATGCTTCTAGCTCTAAAGCAGAGTGTGTTTCATGGATGAAAACTGTGCTGTGCATTTCCTTCAGAAATTGAGTTAAATCCCAAGCTCTGTGTCTTCCTACAAGCAAGAAATCATTTCAGGTAATCACAGTCACTTTTCAGGTCAAAGGAAGCAACATAATTCACGAAGCTCACATGTTTGTCGATCATAATTGAAAAGCATTGGATGTTCAAGGACCTGTGGTTTTTATCAGTTTCAGAAGCAGAGATGAACTAGACATGTTCCGTTTGTTTAGGAAACACTGTTCTTTTGTTCTGAGCACACTCACTTTTCCTGCAGTATTAGAGACTCTAGAAAGCAAGAGCTTGGGTATTGCTCTAAAGCAGAGTGTTTTTCATGTATGAGAACTGTTCTGTGTGTTTCCCGACAGAAATGGAGTTCAATCCCAGGCTCTGTGTCTTCCTACAAGCAAGATTTCATTTCAGGTATACACAGTCACTTTTCAGCTCAAAGGAAGCTACATTGTTCCAAAGCTCACATGTTTCTCGCTGTTAAGTGACAAGCATGGGATGTTAGAGAACCTGTGGTTTGTATCAGTTTTAGAAGCAGAGTTGAAGTATATATGTTCCCTATGTGTAAGAAACACCGTTCCTTTGTTCGGAGCACACTCACGTTTCCTGCTGTTTTAGAGACATGAGAAAGCAAGAGCGTGCTTCTTGCTCTAAAGCAGAGTGTGTTTCATGGATGAGAACTGTGCTTTGTGTTTCCCTTCAGAAATGGAGTTAAATCCCAGGGTCTGTGTCTTCCTACAAGCAAGACTTCGTTTCAGGTAAACACAGTCACTTTTCAGCTCAAAGGAAGCTACATCGTTCACGCAGCTCACACGTTTGTCGATCATAATTGAAAAGCATTGTATGTTCAAGGACCTGTGGTTTTTATCAGTTTCAGAAAAAGAATTGAACTAGATATGGTCCAAATGTGTGGGAAACACAGTTCTTTTGGTCTAGCACACTCACGTTTCCTGCTGTTTTAGAGACATGAGAAAGCAAGAGCGTGCTTCTTGCTCTAAAGCAGAAAGTGTTTCACGGATGAGAACTGTGCTGTGTGTTTCCCTCAGAAATGGAGTTATATCCCACGCTCTGTGTCTTCCTACAATCAAAATTTCTTTTCAGGTAAGGGTAGTCACTTTTCAGCTCAAAGGACCTGCATCGTTCACGAAGCTCACACATTTCTCTTCTTCATGGACAAGCATCGGATGTTAGAGGACCTATGGTTTGTATCAGTTTCAGACAGAGTTGAACTAGATATGGTCCGTATGTGTGGGAAACACTGTTCATTTGTTCTGAGCACACTCACTTTTCCTGCAGTATTAGAGACACTAAAAAGCAAGAGCTTGGTTCTTGCTCTAACGCAGAGTGTTTTTCTTGATTGAGAACTGTGCTGTGTGTTTCCCTTCTGGATTGGAGTTAAATCCCAGGCTCTGTGTCTTCCTACAGGCAATAATTCGTTTCATGTAAACGCAGTCACTTTTCAGCTCAAAGGAAGCTACATCGTTCACAAAGCTCACATGAGTCTCGCTCTTAAGTGACAAGCATGGTATGTTAGAGGACCTGTGGTTTTTATCAGGTTTAGTAGCAGAGTTGAAGTATATATGTTCCCTATGTATAAGGAACACCGTTCCTTTGTTCGGAGCACACTCACGTTTCCTGATGCATTAGAGACACTAGAAAGCAAGAGCGTGCTTCTTGCTCTAAAGAAGAGTGGGTTTCATGAAGGAGAACGGTGCTGTGTGTTTCCCTTCAGAAATGTAATTAAATCCCACTCTCTGTGTTTTCCTACAAGCAAAATTTCTTTTCAGGTAAGGGTAGTCACTTTTCAGCTCAATGGACGTGCATCGTTCACGAAGCTCACACATTTCTCTTCTTAACAGACAAGCATTGGATGTTAGAGGACCTATGGTTTGTATCAGAATCAGACAGAGTTGAACTAGATATGGTCCGTATGTATGGGAAACACCGTTCTTTTGCTCTGAGCACACTCATGTTTCCATTTGTATTAGAGACTCTAGAAAGCAAGAGCATGCTTCTAGCTCTAAAGCAGAGTGTGTTTCATGGATGAAAACTGTGCTGTGCATTTCCTTCAGAAATTGAGTTAAATCCCAAGCTCTGTGTCTTCCTACAAGCAAGAAATCATTTCAGGTAATCACAGTCACTTTTCAGCTCAAAGGAAGCTACATCGTTCACGCAGCTCACACGTTTGTAGATCATAATTGAAAAGCATTGTATGTTCAAGGACCTGTGGTTTTTATCAGTTTCAGAAAAAGAATTGAACTAGATATGGTCCAAATGTGTGGGAAACACAGTTCTTTTGGTCTAGCACACTCACGTTTCCTGCTGTTTTAGAGACATGAGAAGGCAAGAGCGTGCTTCTTGCTCTAAAGCAGAAAGTGTTTCACGGATGAGAACTGTGCTGTGTGTTTCCCTCAGAAATGGAGTTATATCCCACGCTCTGTGTCTTCCTACAATCAAAATTTCTTTTCAGGTAAGGGTAGTCACTTTTCAGCTCAAAGGACCTGCATCGTTCACGAAGCTCACACATTTCTCTTCTTCATGGACAAGCATTGGATGTTAGAGGACCTATGGTTTGTATCAGTTTCAGACAGAGTTGAACTAGATATGGTCCGTATGTGTGGGAAACACTGTTCATTTGTTCTGAGCACACTCACTTTTCCTGCAGTATTAGAGACATTAAAAAGCAAGAGCTTGGTTCTTGCTCTAACGCAGAGTGTTTTTCTTGATTGAGAACTGTGCTGTGTGTTTCCCTTCCGGATTGGAGTTAAATCCCAGGCTCTGTGTCTTCCTACAGGCAATAATTCGTTTCATGTAAACGCAGTCACTTTTCAGCTCAAAGGAAGCTACATCATTCACGGAGCTCACACGTTTGTCGCTCTTATTTGAAAAGCATTGGATGTTCGAGGACCTGTGGTTTTTATCAGTTTCAGAAGCAGAGTTGAAGTATATATGTTCCCTATGTATAAGGAACACCGTTCCTTTGTTCGGAGCACACTCACGTTTCCTGATGCATTAGAGACACTAGAAAGCAAGAGCGTGCTTCTTGCTCTAAAGAAGAGTGGGTTTCATGAAGGAGAACGGTGCTGTGTGTTTCCCTTCAGAAATGTAATTAAATCCCACTCTCTGTGTTTTCCTACAAGCAAAATTTCTTTTCAGGTAAGGGTAGTCACTTTTCAGCTCAATGGACCTGCATCGTTCACGCAGCTCACATGTTTGTCGCTCTTAACTGAAAACCATTGGAGGTTAGAGGACCTGTGGTTTGTATAAGTTTCAGAAGCAGAGTTGAACTAGATATGATCCGAATGTGTGGGAAACACAGTTCTTTTTGTCTGAGCACACTCATGTTTCCTTCTGTTTTAGAGACTCTAGAAAGCAAGTCCGTGCTTCTTACTCTAAAGCAGAAAGTGTTTCATGGATGAGATCTGTGCTGTGTGTTTCCCTTCAGAAATGGAGTTAAATGCCATGCTCTGTGTCTTCCTACAAGCAAAATTTCTTTTCAGGTAAGGGTAGTCACTTTTCAGCTCAATGGACCTGCCTCGTTCACGTCTCTCACACATTTCTCTTCTTAACGGTCAAGCATTAGGTGTTAGAGGACTTATGGTTTGTATCAGTTTCAGACAGAGTTGAACTTGATATGGTCCGTATCTGTGGGAAACACCGTTCTTTTGCTCTGAGCACACTCACGTTTCCTTCTGTATTAGAGACTCTAGAAAGCGAGAGAGTGCTACTTGCTCTAAAGCAGAGTGTGTTTCATGGATGAGAACTGTCCTGGGAGTTTCCCTTCAGAAATGGAGTTCAATCCCAGGCTCTGTGTCTTCCTACAAGCAAGATTTCATTTCAGGTATACACAGTCACTTTTCAGCTCAAAGGAAGCTACATTGTTCCAAAGCTCACATGTTTCTCGCTCTTAAGTGACAAGCATGGGATGTTAGAGAACCTGTGGTTTGTATCAGTTTTAGAAGCAGAGTTGAAGTATATATGTTCCCTATGTGTAAGAAACACCGTTCCTTTGTTCGGAGCACACTCACGTTTCCTGCTGTTTTAGAGACATGAGAAAGCAAGAGCGTGCTTCTTGCTCTAAAGCAGAGTGTGTTTCAAGGATGAGAACTGTGCTTTGTGTTTCCCTTCAGAAATGGAGTTAAATCCCAGGGTCTGTGTCTTCCTACAAGCAAGACTTCGTTTCAGGTAAACACAGTCACTTTTCAGCTCAAAGGAAGCTACATCGTTCACGCAGCTCACACGTTTGTCGATCATAATTGAAAAGCATTGTATGTTTAAGGACCTGTGGTTTTTATCAGTTTCAGAAAAAGAGTTGAACTAGATATGGTCCAAATGTGTGGGAAACACAGTTCTTTTGGTCTGAGCACACTCACGTTTCCTGCTGTTTTAGAGACATGAGAAAGCAAGAGCGTGCTTCTTGCTCTAAAGCAGAAAGTGTTTCAAGGATGAGAACTGTGCTGTGTGTTTCCCTCAGAAATGGAGTTATATCCCACGCTCTGTGTCTTCCTACAAACAAAATTTCTTTTCAGGTAAGGGTAGTCACTTTTCAGCTCAAAGGACCTGCATCGTTCACGAAGCTCACACATTTCTCTTCTTCATGGACAAGCATCGGATGTTAGAGGACCTATGGTTTGTATCAGTTTCAGACAGAGTTGAACTAGATATGGTCCGTATGTGTGGGAAACACTGTTCATTTGTTCTGAGCACACTCACTTTTCCTGCAGTATTAGAGACACTAAAAAGCAAGAGCTTGGTTCTTGCTCTAACGCAGAGTGTTTTTCTTGATTGAGAACTGTGCTGTGTGTTTCCCTTCCGGATTGGAGTTAAATCCCAGGCTCTGTGTCTTCCTACAGGCAATAATTCGTTTCATGTAAACGCAGTCACTTTTCAGCTCAAAGGAAGCTACATCGTTCACAAAGCTCACATGAGTCTCGCTCTTAAGTGACAAGCATGGTATGTTAGAGGACCTGTGGTTTTTATCAGGTTTAGTAGCAGAGTTGAAGTATATATGTTCCCTATGTATAAGGAACACCGTTCCTTTGTTCGGAGCACACTCACGTTTCCTGATGCATTAGAGACACTAGAAAGCAAGAGCGTGCTTCTTGCTCTAAAGAAGAGTGGGTTTCATGAAGGAGAACGGTGCTGTGTGTTTCCCTTCAGAAATGTAATTAAATCCCACTCTCTGTGTTTTCCTACAAGCAAAATTTCTTTTCAGGTAAGGGTAGTCACTTTTCAGCTCAATGGACGTGCATCGTTCACGAAGCTCACACATTTCTCTTCTTAACAGACAAGCATTGGATGTTAGAGGACCTATGGTTTGTATCAGAATCAGACAGAGTTGAACTAGATATGGTCCGTATGTATGGGAAACACCGTTCTTTTGCTCTGAGCACACTCATGTTTCCATTTGTATTAGAGACTCTAGAAAGCAAGAGCGTGCTTCTAGCTCTAAAGCAGAGTGTGTTTCATGGATGAAAACTGTGCTGTGCATTTCCTTCAGAAATTGAGTTAAATCCCAAGCTCTGTGTCTTCCTACAAGCAAGAAATCATTTCAGGTAATCACAGTCACTTTTCAGGTCAAAGGAAGCAACATAATTCACGAAGCTCACATGTTTGTCGATCATAATTGAAAAGCATTGGATGTTCAAGGACCTGTGGTTTTTATCAGTTTCAGAAGCAGAGATGAACTAGACATGTTCCGTTTGTTTAGGAAACACTGTTCTTTTGTTCTGAGCACACTCACTTTTCCTGCAGTATTAGAGACTTTAGAAAGCAAGAGCTTGGGTATTGCTCTAAAGCAGAGTGTTTTTCATGTATGAGAACTGTTCTGTGTGTTTCCCGACAGAAATGGAGTTCAATCCCAGGCTCTGTGTCTTCCTACAAGCAAGATTTCATTTCAGGTATACACAGTCACTTTTCAGCTCAAAGGAAGCTACATTGTTCCAAAGCTCACATGTTTCTCGCTCTTAAGTGACAAGCATGGGATGTTAGAGAACCTGTGGTTTGTATCAGTTTTAGAAGCAGAGTTGAAGTATATATGTTCCCTATGTGTAAGAAACACCGTTCCTTTGTTCGGAGCACACTCACGTTTCCTGCTGTTTTAGAGACATGAGAAAGCAAGAGCGTGCTTCTTGCTCTAAAGCAGAGTGTGTTTCATGGATGAGAACTGTGCTTTGTGTTTCCCTTCAGAAATGGAGTTAAATCCCAGGGTCTGTGTCTTCCTACAAGCAAGACTTCGTTTCAGGTAAACACAGTCACTTTTCAGCTCAAAGGAAGCTACATCGTTCACGCAGCTCACACGTTTGTCGATCATAATTGAAAAGCATTGTATGTTCAAGGACCTGTGGTTTTTATCAGTTTCAGAAAAAGAATTGAACTAGATATGGTCCAAATGTGTGGGAAACACAGTTCTTTTGGTCTAGCACACTCACGTTTCCTGCTGTTTTAGAGACATGAGAAAGCAAGAGCGTGCTTCTTGCTCTAAAGCAGAAAGTGTTTCACGGATGAGAACTGTGCTGTGTGTTTCCCTCAGAAATGGAGTTATATCCCACGCTCTGTGTCTTCCTACAATCAAAATTTCTTTTCAGGTAAGGGTAGTCACTTTTCAGCTCAAAGGACCTGCATCGTTCACGAAGCTCACACATTTCTCTTCTTCATGGACAAGCATTGGATGTTAGAGGACCTATGGTTTGTATCAGTTTCAGACAGAGTTGAACTAGATATGGTCCGTATGTGTGGGAAACACTGTTCATTTGTTCTGAGCACACTCACTTTTCCTGCAGTATTAGAGACACTAAAAAGCAAGAGCTTGGTTCTTGCTCTAACGCAGAGTGTTTTTCTTGATTGAGAACTGTGCTGTGTGTTTCCCTTCCGGATTGGAGTTAAATCCCAGGCTCTGTGTCTTCCTACAGGCAATAATTCGTTTCATGTAAACGCAGTCACTTTTCAGCTCAAAGGAAGCTACATCATTCACGGAGCTCACACGTTTGTCGCTCTTATTTGAAAAGCATTGGATGTTCGAGGACCTGTGGTTTTTATCAGTTTCAGAAGCAGAGTTGAAGTATATATGTTCCCTATGTATAAGGAACACCGTTCCTTTGTTCGGAGCACACTCACGTTTCCTGATGCATTAGAGACACTAGAAAGCAAGAGCGTGCTTCTTGCTCTAAAGAAGAGTGGGTTTCATGAAGGAGAACGGTGCTGTGTGTTTCCCTTCAGAAATGTAATTAAATCCCACTCTCTGTGTTTTCCTACAAGCAAAATTTCTTTTCAGGTAAGGGTAGTCACTTTTCAGCTCAATGGACCTGCATCGTTCACGCAGCTCACACGTTTGTCGCTCTTAACTGAAAACCATTGGAGGTTAGAGGACCTGTGGTTTGTATAAGTTTCAGAAGCAGAGTTGAACTAGATATGGTCCGAATGTGTGGGAAACACAGTTCTTTTTGTCTGAGCACACTCATGTTTCCTTCTGTTTTAGAGACTCTAGAAAGCAAGTCCGTGCTTCTTACTCTAAAGCAGAAAGTGTTTCATGGATGAGATCTGTGCTGTGTGTTTCCCTTCAGAAATGGAGTTAAATGCCATGCTCTGTGTCTTCCTACAAGCAAAATTTCTTTTCAGGTAAGGGTAGTCACTTTTCAGCACAATGGACCCGCCTCGTTCACGTCTCTCACACATTTCTCTTCTTAACGGTCAAGCATTAGATGTTAGAGGACCTATGGTTTGTATCAGTTTCAGACAGAGTTGAACTAGATATGGTCCGTATGTGTGGGAAACACCGTTCTTTTGCTCTGAGCACACTCACGTTTCCCTCTGTATTAGAGACTCTAGAAAGCGAGAGAGTGCTACTTGCTCTAAAGCAGAGTGTGTTTCATGGATGAGAACTGTCCTGGGAGTTTACCTTCAGAAATTGAGTTCAATCCCAGGCTCTGTGTCTTCCTACAAGCAAGATTTCATTTCAGGTATACACAGTCACTTTTCAGCTCAAAGGAAGCTACATTGTTCCAAAGCTCACATGTTTCTCGCTCTTAAGTGACAAGCATGGCATGTTAGAGAACCTGTGGTTTGTATCAGTTTTAGAAGCAGAGTTGAAGTATATATGTTCCCTATGAGTAAGAAACACCGTTCCTTTGTTCGGAGCACACTCACGTTTCCTGCTGTTTTAGAGACATGAGAAAGCAAGAGCGTGCTTCTTGCTCTAAAGCAGAGTGTGTTTCATGGATGAGAACTGTGCTTTGTGTTTCCCTTCAGAAATGGAGTTAAATCCCAGGGTCTGTGTCTTCCTACAAGCAAGACTTCGTTTCAGGTAAACACAGTCACTTTTCAGCTCAAAGGAAGCTACATCATTCACGGAGCTCACACGTTTGTCGCTCTTATTTGAAAAGCATTGGATGTTCGAGGACCTGTGGTTTTTATCAGTTTCAGAAGCAGAGTTGAACTAGACATGTTCCGTTTGTTTAGGAAACACTGTTCTTTTGTTCTGAGCACACTCACTTTTCCTGCAGTATTAGAGACTCTAGAAAGCAAGAGCTTGGTTCTTGCTCTAAAGCAGAGTGTTTTTCATGTATGAGAACTGTGCTGTGTGTTTCCCATCAGAAATGGAGTTAAATCCCAGGGTCTGTGTCTTCCTACAGGCAATAATTCGTTTCATGTAAACGCAGTCACTTTTCAGCTCAAAGGAGCTACATTGTTTCATGCAGCTCACACGTTTGTCGCTCTTAACTGAAAACCATTGGAGGTTAGAGGACCTGGGGTTTGTATAAGTTTCAGAAGCAGAGTTGAACTAGATATGGTCCGAATGTGTGGGAAACACAGTTCTTTTGGTCTGAGCACACTCATGTTTCCTTCTGTTTTAGAGACTCTAGAAAGCAAGACCGTGCTTCTTACTCGAAAGAAGAAAGTGTTTCATGGATGAGAACTGTGCTGTATGTTTCCCTTCAGAAATGGAGTTAAATCACACGCTCTGTGATTTCCTACAAGCAAAATTTCTTTTTTGGTAAGGGTAGTCACTTTTCAGCTCAAAGGACCTGCATCGTTCACGAAGCTCACACATTTCTCTTTTTAACGGACAAGCAGTGGATGTTAGAGGACCTGTGGTTTGTATCAGTTTCAGGCAGAGTTCAACTAGATATGGTCCATTTGTGTAGGAAACACCGTTCTTTTGCTCTGAGCACAATCACGTTTCCCTCTGTATTAGAGAATCTAGAAAGCCAGAGCGTGCTTCTTGCTCTAAAGCAGAGTGTGTTTCATGGATGAGAACTGTGCTGGGAGTTTCCCTTGAGAAATGGAGTTCAATCCCAGGCTCTGTGTCTTCCTACAAGCAAGACTTCAATTCAGGTAAACACAGTCACTTTTCAGCTATAAGGAAGCTAGATTGTTCACAAAGCTCACACGTTTCTCGCTCTTAACTGAAAAGCATTGGATGTTAGAGGACCTGGGGTTTGTATCACTTTCAGAGGCAGAGTTGAACTAGATATGGTCCATATGTGTAGGACAAACAGTTCTTTTGTTCTGAGCACATTACTTTTCCTGCTATATTAGAGACTCTAGAAAGCAAGAGCGTGCTTCTTGCTCTAAAGCAGAGTGTGTTTCCTGGATGAGAACTGTGCTGTGCATTTCCTTCAGAAATTGAGTTAAATCCCAAGCTCTGTGTCTTCCTACAAGCAAGAAGTCGTTTCAGGTGAACACAGTCACATTACAGCTCAAATGAAACTACATCGTTCACGAAGCTCACACATTTGTTGCTCTTAATTGAAAAGCATTGCATGTTAGAGGACCTGTGGTTTTCATCAGTTTCAGAAGCAGAGTTGAACTAGATATTGTCCGAATATGTAGGAAATACAGTTCTTTTGTTCTGAGCGCACTCATGCTTACTTCACATTTAGATCCTCAAGAAAGCATGAGCATCCTTCTTGCTCTAAAGCAGAGTGTGTATCATGGATAAGAACTGTGCTGTGTGTTTCCCTTCATAAATGGACTTCAATCCCAGGCTCTCTGTCTTCATACAAGCAAGACTTCATTTCAGGTAAACACAGTTATTTTCAGCTCAATTGAAGCTACAATGATCAAGAAGCTCACAAGTTTGTCGATCTTAACTGACAAGCATTGGATGTTAGAGGACCTGTGGTTTGTACCAGTTTCAGAATCAGAGTTGAACTAGTTATGGTCTGCATATGTAGGATACACCATTCTTTTTTCATGGCACACTCACGTTTCCTGCTGTATTAGAGACTCTAGAAAGCAAGAACTTGGTTCTTACTCTAAAGCACACTAGGGTTCATGAATGAGAACTGTGCTTTGTGTTTCCCTCACAAATGGAGTTCAATCCCAGGCTCTGTGTCTTCCTACAAGCAAGACTTCATTTCAGGTAAAGGCAGGAACTTTTCTTCTCAATGGAATCTACATCATTTACAGAGCTCACACGTTTCTCGCTCTTAAGTGAAAAGCATTGGATGTTAGAGGACCTATGGATTGTATCAGTTTCAGAAGCAGAGTTGAACTAGATATGGTCCGAATGTGTGGGTAAGACAGTTCTTTTGGTCTGAGCACACTCATGTTTCCTTTTGTTTTAGAGAGTCTAGAAAGCAAGACCGTGCTTCTTACTCTAAATCAGAAAGTGTTTCATGGATGAGAACTGTGCTGTGTGTTTCCCTTCAGAAATGGAGTTAAATCCCACGCTCTGTGTCTTCCGACAAGCAAAATTTCTTTTTAGGTATGGGTAGTCACTTTTCACCTTAAAGGACCTGCATCGTTCACGAAGCTCACACATTTCTCTTCTTAACGGACAAGCATTGCATGTTAGAGGACCTATGGTTTGTATCAATTTCAGACAGAGTTCAACTAGATATGGTCCGTATGTCTGGGGAACACTGTTCTTTTGCTCTGAGCACACTCACGTTTCCCTCTGTATTAGAGACTCTAGAAAGCAAGAGCATGCTTCTTGCTTAAAGCAGAGTGTGTTTCATGGATGAGAACTGTGCTGGGAGTTTCACTTGAGAAATGGAGTTCAATCCCATGCTCTGTGTCTTCGTACAAGCAAGACATCGTTTCGGGTAAACACAGTCACTTTTCAGCTCAAAGGATGCTACATCATTCACAATGCTCACATGTGTCTCGCTCTTAATTGACAAGCATGGGATGTTAGAGGACCTGTGGTTTGTATCAGTTTTAGAAGCAGAGTTGAAGTATATATGTTGCCTATGTGTAAGAAACACCGTTCCTTTGTTCAGAGCACACCTACGTTTCCTGCTGTATTAGAGACACTAGAAAGCATGAGCATGCTTCATGCTCTAAAGCAGAGTGTGTTTCATGGATGAGAACTGTGCTTTGTGTTTCCCTTCCGAAATGGAGTTAAATCCTAGGCTCTGTGTCTTACTACAGGCAATAATTCGTTTCATGTAAACGCAGTCACTTTTCAGTTCAAAGGAGCTACATCTTTCACGAAGCTCACACATTTCTCTTAACGGACAAGCATTGGCTGTTAGAGGACCTATAGTTTGTATCAGTTTCTGTCAGAGTTGAACTAGATATGGTCTGTTTGTGTGGTAAACACCGTTCTTTTGCTCTGAGCACACTCATGTTTCCCTCTGTATTAGAGACTCTAGAAAGCAAGAGCATGTTTCTTGCTCTAAAGCAGAGTGTGTTTCATGGATAGGAACTGTGCTTTGTCTTTCCCTCAGAAATGGATTTCTATCCCAGGCTCTGTCTCTCCATACAAGCAATACTTCGTTTCAGGTAAATGCAGTACATTTTCAGCTCAAAGGAAACTACAATATTCACGCAGCTCACACGTTTGTCTCTCTTAATTGAAAAGCATTGGATGTTAGAGGACCTTTGGTATTCATCAGTTTCAGAAGAAGAGTTGAACAAGATATGGTCCATATGTGTAGACAACACCGTTCTTTTGTTCTGAGCACACTCAGGTTTCTGGCTTTATTAGAGAAATTAGAAAGCAAAAGCTTGTTTCTTGCTCTATAGCAGAGTGTTTTTCATGGATGAGAACTGTGCTGTGTGTCTCCCGTCAGAAATAGAGTTAAATCCCAGGCTCTGTGTCTTCCTATAGGCAATAATTCATTTCAATAAAACGCAGTCACTTTTCAGCTAAAAGGAGCTACATTGTTCACGCAGCTCACACGTTTGTCACTCTTAACTGAAATCCATTGGAGGTTAGAGGACCTGTGGTTTGTATCAGTTTCAGAAGCAGCGTTGAACTAGATATGGGCCGAATGAGTGGGAAACACAGTTCTTTTGGTCTGAGCACACTCATGTTTCCTTCTGTTTTAGAGACTCTAGAAAGCAAGACCATTCATCTTATTATAAAGCAGAGTGTGTTTCATGGATGAGAACTGTGCTATGTGTTTCCCTTCAGAAATGGAGTAAAATCCCAGGCTCTTTGTCTTCCTACAAGCAAGAAATCATTTCAGGTAATTCTAATCACTTTTCAGCTCAAAGGACCTACATTGATCACAAAGCTCACACATTTCTCTCCTTAACTGACAAGCATTGGATGTTAGAGGACCTGTAGTTTGTATCACTTTCAGAATCAGAGTTGAAATAGATACGGTGCTTTTGTGGAGAAAACACCGTTCTTCTGTACTGAGCACACTCAGGTTTCCTGCTGTATTAGAGAAATTAGAAAGCAAAAGCTTGGTTCTTGCTCTATAGCAGAGTGTTTTTCATGGATGAGAACTGTGCTGTGCGTTTCCTTTAGAAATGGAGTTAAATGCCAAGCTCTGTGTCTTCCTACAAGCAAGAAATCGTTTCAGGTAACTAAAGTCACTTTACAGCTCAAATGAAGCTTCATCGTTCACGTAGCTGACATATTTCTCTTCTTAACGGACAAGCATTGGATGTTAGAGGACCTATGGTTTGTATCAGTTTCAGACAGAGTTGAAATAGATGTGGTCTGTATGTGTGTGAAAAACCGTTCTTTTGCTCTGAGCACACTCACGTTTCCCTCTGTATTAGAGACTCTAGAAAGCAAAAGCTTGCTTCTTGCTCTAAAGCAGAGTGTGTTTCATGGATGAGAACTGTGCTGGGATTTTCCTTCAGAAATGGAGTTCAATCCCAGGCTCTGTGTCTTCCTACAAGCAAGACTTTGTTTCAGGTAAACACAGTCACTTTTCAGCTCAAAGGAAGCTACATCGTTCACAAAGCTCACATGTTTCTCGCTCTTAAGTGACAAGCATGGGCGGTTAGAGGACCAGTGATTGTATCACTTTTAGAAGTAGAGTTGAACTATATATGTTCCCTATTTGTAAGAAAGTCCGTTCCTTTGTTCTGAGCACACTCACTTTTCCTGCAGTATTAGAGACTCTAGAAATCAAGAGCGTGCTTCTTGCTCTAAAGCCGAGTGTGTTTCATGGATGAGAACTGTGCTGTGAGTTGCCCTTGAGAAATGGAGTTCAATCCCAGGCTCTGTGTCTTCCTACAAGCAAGACTTCGTTTCATGTAAACGCAGTCACTTTTTAGCTCAAAGGAAGCTACATCGTTCACGCAGCTCACACGTTTGTCGCTCTTAACTGAAAAGCATTGGATGTTAGAGGACCTGTGGTATGTATAAGTTTCAGAAGCAGAGTTTAACTAGATATGCTCCGAATGTGTGGTAAACACAGTTCTTTTGGTCTGAGCACACTCATGTTTCCGTCTGTTTTAGAGATTCTAGAAAGCAAGACCGTGCTTCTTACTCTAAAGCAGAAAGTGTTTCATGGATGAGAACTGTGCTGTGTGTTTCCTGTCAGAAATGGAGTTAAATCCCATGCTCTGTGTCTTCCTACAAGCAAAATTTCTTTTCAGGTAAGGGTAGTCACTTTTCAGCTCAAAGGACCTGCATCGTTTTCGAAGCTCACACATTTTTCTTCTTAACGGACAAGCATTGGATGTTAGAGGACCGGTGGTTTGTATCACTTTCAGAAGCAGAGTAGAACTAGATATGGTCCATATGTGTAGGACACACAGTTCTTTTGTTCTTAGCACATCACGTTTCCTGCTGTATTAGAGACTCTAGAAAGCAAGAGCGTGCTTCTTGCTCTAAAGCAGAGTGTGTTTCATGGATGAGAACTGTGCTGTGCATTTCTTTCAGGAATTGAGTTAAATCCCAAGCTCTGTGTCTTCCTACAAGCAAGAAATTGTTTCAGGTAAACACAGTCAATTTACAGCTCAAATGAAGCTACATCGTTCACGGAGCTCACACGTTTGTTGCTCTTAATTGAAAAGCATTGGATGTTCAAGGACCTGTGGTTTTTATCAGGTTCAGAACCAGAGTTGAACTAGACATGTTCCGTTTGTTTAGGAAACACTGTTCTTTTGTTCTGAGCACACTCACTTTTCCTGCAGTATTAGAGACTCTTGAAATCAAGAGCTTGATTCTTGCTCTAAAGCAGAGTGTTTTTCATGGATGAGAACTGTGCTGTGTGTTTCCCGTCAGAAATGGAGTTAAAATCCCAGGCTCTGTGGCTCCCTACAGGCAATAATTCGTTTCATGTAAACGCAGTCACTTTTCAGCTCAAAGGAGCTACATCTTTTCACACAGCTCACACGTTTGTCGCTCTTAACTGAAAAACATTGTAGGTTAGAGAACCTGTGCTTTGTATAAGTTTCAGAAGCAGAGTTGAACGACGTATGGTCGAAAGTGTGGGAAACACAGTTCTTTTGGTCTGAGCACACTCATGTTTCCTTCTGTTTTAGAGACTCTAGAGAGCAAGACCGTGCTTCTTACTATAAAGCAGAAAGTGTTTCATGAATGAGAACTGTGCTGCGTGTTTCCCTTCAGAAATGAAGTAAAATCCCACGCTCTGTGTCTTCCTATATGCAAAATTTCTTTTCAGTTAAGAGTAGTAACTTTTCAGCTCAATGGACCTGCATCGTTCACAAAGCTCACAAATTTCTCTTCTCTACGGACAAGCATTGGATGTTAGAGGAACTATGGTTTGTATCAGTTTCAGACAGAGTTGAACTAGATATGGTCCGTATGTGTGGGGAACACCGTTCTTTTGCTCTGAGCACACAAACCTTTCCCTCTGTAATAGAAAGTCCAGAAAGCAAGAGCGTGCTTCTTGCTCTAAAGCAGAGTGTGTTTCATGGATGAGAACTGTGCTGTGAGTTTCCCTTGAGAAGTGGAGTTCAATCCCAGGCTCTGTGTCTTCCTACAAGCAAGACTTCGTTTCATGTAAACGCAGTTACTTTTTAGCTCAAAGGAAGCTACATCGTTCACGCAGCTCACACGTTTGTCGCTCTTAATTGAAAAGCATTGGAAGTTAGAGGACCTGTGGTTTTTATCATGTTCAGAAGCAGAGGTGAAATAGATATGTTCCGTATGTTTAGGAAACACCGTTCTTTTGTTCTGAGCACACTCACATTTCATTCAGTATTAGAGACTCTAGAAAGCAAGAGCTTGGTTCTTGCTCTAAAGCAGAGTGTTTTTCATGGATGAGAACTGTGCTGTGTCTGTCCCATCAGAAAGGAGTTAAATCACAGGCTCTGTGTCTTCCTACAGGCAATAATTCATTTCATGTAAACGCAGTCACTTTTCAGTTCAAAGGAACTACATCGTTTCACGCAGCTCACACGTTTGTTGCTCTTATCTGAAAACAATTGGATGTTAGAGGACCTGTGGTTTGTATAAGTTTCAGAAGCAGAGTTGAACTAGATATGGTCCGAATGTGTGGGAAACACAGTTCTTTTGGTCTGAGCACACTCATGTTTCCGTCTGTTTTAGAGATTCTAGAACGCAAGACCGTGCTTCTTACTCTAAAGCAGAAAGTGTTTCATGGATGAGAACTGTGCTGTGTGTTTCCTGTCAGAAATGGAGTTAAATCCAATGCTCTGTGTCTTCCTACAAGCAAAATTTCTTTTCAGGTAAGGGTAGTCACTTTTCAGCTCAAAGGACCTGCATTGTTTACAAAGCTCACACATTTTTCTTCTTAACAGACAATCATTGGATGTTCAAGGACCTGTGGTTTTTATCAGGTTCAGAACCAGACTTGAACTAGACATGTTCGGTTTGTTTAGGAAACACTGTTCTTTTGTTCTGAGCACACTCACTTCTCCTGCAGTATTAGAGACTCTAGAAATCAAGAGCGTGCTTCTTGCTCTAAAGCAGAGTGTGTTTCATGGATGAGAACTGTGCTGTGCATTTCCTTCAGGAATTGAGTTAAATCCCAAGCTATGTGTCTTCCTACAAGCAAGAAATCGTTTCAGGTAAACACAGACACTTTTCAGCTCAAAGGGAGCTACATCGTTCATGCAGCTCACACGTTTGTCGCTCTTAATTGAAAATCACTGGATGTTCAAGGAATCTGTGGTTTTTATCAGTTTTAGAAGCAGAGTTGATCTAGACATGTCCCGTATGTTTAGGAAACACTGTTCTTTTGTTCTGAGCACACTCACGTTTCCCTCTGTATTAGAGACTCTAGAAAGCAAGAGCTTGCTTCTTGCTCTAAAGCAGAGTGTGTTTCATGGATGAGAACTGTGCTTTGTGTTTCCCTTCAGAAATGGAGTTAAATCCCAGGGTCTGTGTCTTCCTACAAGCAAGAATTCATTTCAGGTAAACACAGTCACTTTTCTGCTCAAAGGAAGCTACATCGTTCACAAAGCTCACATGTTTGTCGATCATGATTGAAAAGCATTGGACGTTCAAGGACCTTTGGTTTTTATCAGTTTCAGAAGCAGAGTTGAACTAGACATGTTCCATATGTTTAGGAAACACCATTCCTTTGTTCTGAGCACACTCACTTTTCTTGCAGTGTTAGAGACTCTAGAAAGCAAGAGCTTGGTTCTTGCTCTATAGCAGAGTGTTTTCATGGATGAGAACTGTGCTGTGTGTTTTCCGTCAGAAATGGAGTTAAATCCCAGGCTCTGTGTCTTCCTACAGGCAATAATTCCTTTCATGTAAACGCAGTCAATTTCAGCTCAAAGGAGCTACATCGTTCACGCAGCTCACACGTTTGTCGCTCTTAATTGAAAAGCATTGGCTGTTAGATGACCTGTGGTTTTTATCACTTTCAGAAGAAGAGTTGAACTAGATATGGTCCAAATGTGTGGGAAACACAGTTCTTTTGGTCTGAGCACACTCAAGTTTCCTTCTCTTTTAGAGACTCTAGAAAGCAAGACCGTGCTTCTTACTCTAAAGCAGAAAGTGTTTCAAGGATGAGAACTGTGCTGTGTGTTTCCCTTCAGAAATGGAGTTAAATCGCATGGTATGTGTCTTCCTACAAGCAAGATTTCGTTTCAGGTAAGGGTAGTCACTTTTCAGCTCAAAGGACCTGCATCTTTCATGAAGCTCACACATTTCTCTTCTTAACAGACCTGCATGGGATGTTAGAGGACCTATGGTTTGTCTCAGTTTTAGAAGCAGAGTTGAACTAGATATGTTCCGTATGTGTGTGAAACACCATTCTTTTGCTCTGAGCACACTCACGTTTCCCTTTGTATAAGAGACTCTAGAAAGCAAGAGCTTGCTTCTTGCTCTAAAGCAGAGTGTGTTTCATGGATGAAACTGTGCTTTGTGTTTCCCTTCAGAAATGGAGTTAAATCCCAGGGTCTGTGTCTTCCTACAAGCAAGACTTCGTTTCAGGTAAACACAGTCACTTTTCAACTCAAAGGAAGCTACATCGTTCTCGAAGCTCACATGTTTGTCGATCATAATTGAAAAGCATTGGATGTTCAAGGATCTTTGGTTTTTATCACTACAGAAGCACAGTTGAACTAGACATATTCCGTATGTTTAGGAAACACCGTTCTTTTGTTCTGAGCACACTCACTACTCTTGCATTATTAGAGACACTTGAAAGCAAGAGCTTGGTTCTTGCTCTATAGCATAGTGTTTTCATGGATGAGAACTGTGCTGTGTGTTTTCCGACAGAAATGGAGTTAAATCCCAGGCTCTGTGTCTTCCTACAGGCAATAATTCGTTTCATGTAAACGCAGTCACTTTTCAGCTCAAAGGAGCTACATCGTTCACGCAGCGCACACATTTGTTGCTCTTAATTGAAAAGTATTGGATGTTAGAGGACCTGTGGTTTTTATCAGTTTCAGACAGAGTTGAACTAGATATGGTCCATATGTGTGTGAAACACCGTTCTTTTGCTCTGAGCACACTCAAGTTTCCCTTTGTATTAGAGACTCTAGAAAGCAAGAGCGTGCTTCTTGCTATAGAGCAGAGTGTGTTTAATGGATGAGAACTGTTCTGTGCATTGCTTTCAGAAATTGAGTTAAATCCCAAGCTCTGTGTCTTCCTACAAGCAAGAAATCATTTCAGGTAAACACAGTCACTTTACAGGTCAAATGAAGCTACATCATTCACGGAGCTCACACGTTTGTCTCTCTTAATTGAAAAGCATTGGATATTCGAGGACCTGTGGTTTTTATCTGTTTCAGAAGCAGAGTTGAACTAGACATGTTCCGTATGTTTCGAAAACACTGTTCTTTGTTCTGAGCACACTCACTTTCCAGCGGTATTAGAGACTCTAGAAAGCAAGAGCTTGGTTCTTGCTCTAAAGCAGAGTGTTTTTCATGGATGAGAACTGTGCTGTGTGTTTCTCATCAGAAATGGAGTTAAATCCCAGGCTCTGTGTCTTCCTACAGGCAATAATTCGTTTCATGTAAACACTGTCACTTTTCAGCTCAAAGAGCTACATCGTTTCATGCAGCTCACACGTTTGTCGCTCTTAACTGAAAACCAGTGGAGGTTAGAGGACCTGTGGTTTGTATAAGTTTCAGAAGCAGAGTTGAACTAGATATGGTCCGAATGTGTGGGAAACACAGTTCTTTTGGTCTGAGCACACTCATGTTTCCTTCTGTTTTAGAGACTCTAGAAAGCAAGACCATGCTTTTTACTCTAAAGCAGAAAGTGTTTCATGGACGAGATCTGTGCTGTGTGTTTCCCTTCAGAAATGGAGTTAAATGCCATGCTCTGTGTCTTCCTACAAGCAAAATTTCTTTTCAGGTAAGGGTAGTCACTTTTCAGCTCAATGGACCTGCATCATTCACGAATCTCACACACATTTCTCTTCTTAACGTTCAAGTATTAGATATTAGAGGACCTATGGTTTGTATCAGTTTCAGACAGAGTTGAACTAGATATGGTCCGCATGTGTGGGAAACACCGTTCTTTTGCTCTGAGCACACTCACATTTCCCTCTGTATTAGAGACTCTAGAAAGCAAGAGCGTGCCCCTTGCTCTAAAGCAGAATGTGTTTCATAGATGAGAACTGTCGTGGGAGTTTCCCTTCAGAAATGGAGTTCAATCCCAGGCTCTGTGTCTTCCAACAAGCAAGACTTCGTTTCAGGTAAACACAGTCACTTTTCCGCTCAAAGGAAGCTACATTGTTCACAAAGCTCACATGTTTCTCGCTCTTAAGTGACAAGCATGGGATGTTAGAGAACCTGTGGTTTGTATCAGTTTTAGAAGCAGAGTTGAAGTATATATGTTCCCTATGTGTAAGAAACACCGTTCCTTTGTTCGGAGCACACTCACGTTTCCTGCTGTATTAGAGACATGAGAAAGCAGAGCGTTCTTCTTGCTCTAAAGCAGAGTGTGTTTCATTGATGAGAACTGTGCTTTGTGTTTCCCTTCAGAAATGGAGTTAAATCCCAAGCTATGTGTCTTCTTACAAGCAAGAAATCGTTTCAGGTAAACACAGACACTTTTCTGCTCAAAGGAAGCTACATCGTTCACAAAGCTCACACGTTTGTCGCTCTTAATTGAAAATCACTGGATGTTCAAGGAATCTGTGGTTTTTATCAGTTTTAGAAGCAGAGTTGATCTAGACATGTCCCGTATGTTTAGGAAACACTGTTCTTTTGTTCTGAGCACACTCACGTTTCCCTCTGTATTAGAGACTCTAGAAAGCAAGAGCTTGCTTCTTGCTCTAAAGCAGAGTGTGTTTCATGGATGAGAACTGTGCTTTGTGTTTCCCTTCAGAAATGGAGTTAAATCCCAGGGTCTGTGTCTTCCTACAAGCAAGACTTCATTTCAGGTAAACACAGTCACTTTTCTGCTCAAAGGAAGCTACATCGTTCACAAAGCTCACATGTTTGTCGATCATAATTGAAAAGCATTGGACGTTCAAGGACCTTTGGTTTTTATCAGTTTCAGAAGCAGAGTTGAACTAGACATGTTCCATATGTTTAGGAAACACCATTCCTTTGTTCTGAGCACACTCACTTTTCTTGCAGTGTTAGAGACTCTAGAAAGCAAGAGCTTGGTTCTTGCTCTACAGCAGAGTGTTTTCATGGATGAGAACTGTGCTGTGTGTTTTCCATCAGAAATGGAGTTAAATCCCAGGCTCTGTGTCTTCCTACAGGCAATAATTCGTTTCATGTAAACTCAGTCAATGTCAGCTCAAAGGAGCTACATCGTTCACGCAGCTCACACGTTTGTCGCTCTTAATTGAAAAGCATTGGATGTTAGAGGACCTGTGGTTTTTATCACTTTCAGAAGAAGAGTTGAACTAGATATGGTCCAAATGTGTGGGAAACACAGTTCTTTTGGTCTGAGCACACTCAAGTTTCCTTCTCTTTTAGAGACTCTAGAAAGCAAGACCGTGCCTCTTACTCTAAAGCAGAAAGTGTTTCAAGGATGAGAACTGTGCTGTGTGTTTCCCTTCAGAAATGGAGTTAAATCGCATGGTATGTGTCTTCCTACAAGCAAGATTTCGTTTCAGGTAAGGGTAGTCACTTTTCAGCTCAAAGGACCTGCATCTTTCATGAAGCTCACACATTTCTCTTCTTAACAGACCTGCATGGGATGTTAGAGGACCTATGGTTTGTCTCAGTTTTAGAAGCAGAGTTGAACTAGATATGTTCCGTATGTGTGTGAAACACCATTCTTTTGCTCTGAGCACACTCACGTTTCCCTTTGTATAAGAGACTCTAGAAAGCAAGAGCTTGCTTCTTGCTCTAAAGCAGAGTGTGTTTCATGGATGAAACTGTGCTTTGTGTTTCCCTTCAGAAATGGAGTTAAATCCCAGGGTCTGTGTCTTCCTACAAGCAAGACTTCGTTTCAGGTAAACACAGTCACTTTTCAACTCAAAGGAAGCTACATCGTTCTCGAAGCTCACATGTTTGTCGATCATAATTGAAAAGCATTGGATGTTCAAGGATCTTTGGTTTTTATCACTACAGAAGCACAGTTGAACTAGACATATTCCGTATGTTTAGGAAACACCGTTCTTTTGTTCTGAGCACACTCACTACTCTTGCATTATTAGAGACACTTGAAAGCAAGAGCTTGGTTCTTGCTCTATAGCATAGTGTTTTCATGGATGAGAACTGTGCTGTGTGTTTTCCGACAGAAATGGAGTTAAATCCCAGGCTCTGTGTCTTCCTACAGTCAATAATTCGTTTCATGTAAACGCAGTCACTTTTCAGCTCAAAGGAGCTACATCGTTCACGCAGCGCACACATTTGTTGCTCTTAATTGAAAAGTATTGGATGTTAGAGGACCTGTGGTTTTTATCAGTTTCAGACAGAGTTGAACTAGATATGGTCCATATGTGTGTGAAACACCGTTCTTTTGCTCTGAGCACACTCAAGTTTCCCTTTGTATTAGAGACTCTAGAAAGCAAGAGCGTGCTTCTTGCTATAGAGCAGAGTGTGTTTAATTGATGAGAACTGTTCTGTGCATTGCTTTCAGAAATTGAGTTAAATCCCAAGCTCTGTGTCTTCCTACAAGCAAGAAATCATTTCAGGTAAACACAGTCACTTTACAGGTCAAATGAAGCTACATCATTCACGGAGCTCACACGTTTGTCTCTCTTAATTGAAAAGCATTGGATATTCGAGGACCTGTGGTTTTTATCTGTTTCAGAAGCAGAGTTGAACTAGACATGTTCCGTATGTTTCGAAAACACTGTTCTTTGTTCTGAGCACACTCACTTTCCAGCGGTATTAGAGACTCTAGAAAGCAAGAGCTTGGTTCTTGCTCTAAAGCAGAGTGTTTTTCATGGATGAGAACTGTGCTGTGTGTTTCTCATCAGAAATGGAGTTAAATCCCAGGCTCTGTGTCTTCCTACAGGCAATAATTCGTTTCATGTAAACACTGTCACTTTTCAGCTCAAAGAGCTACATCGTTTCATGCAGCTCACACGTTTGTCGCTCTTAACTGAAAACCAGTGGAGGTTAGAGGACCTGTGGTTTGTATAAGTTTCAGAAGCAGAGTTGAACTAGATATGGTCCGAATGTGTGGGAAACACAGTTCTTTTGGTCTGAGCACACTCATGTTTCCTTCTGTTTTAGAGACTCTAGAAAGCAAGACCATGCTTCTTACTCTAAAGCAGAAAGTGTTTCATGGACGAGATCTGTGCTGTGTGTTTCCCTTCAGAAATGGAGTTAAATGCCATGCTCTGTGTCTTCCTACAAGCAAAATTTCTTTTCAGGTAAGGGTAGTCACTTTTCAGCTCAATGGACCTGCATCGTTCACGAATCTCACACACATTTCTCTTCTTAACTTTCAAGTATTAGATATTAGAGGACCTATGGTTTGTATCAGTTTCAGACAGAGTTGAACTAGATATGGTCTGCATGTGTGGGAAACACCGTTCTTTTGCTCTGAGCACACTCACATTTCCCTCTGTATTAGAGACTCTAGAAAGCAAGAGCGTGCCCCTTGCTCTAAAGCAGAATGTGTTTCATAGATGAGAACTGTCGTGGGAGTTTCCCTTCAGAAATGGAGTTCAATCCCAGGCTCTGTGTCTTCCTACAAGCAAGACTTCGTTTCAGGTAAACACAGTCACTTTTCCGCTCAAAGGAAGCTACATTGTACACAAAGCTCACATGTTTCTCGCTCTTAAGTGACAAGCATGGGATGTTAGAGAACCTGTGGTTTGTATCAGTTTTAGAAGCAGAGTTGAAGTATATATGTTCCCTATGTGTAAGAAACACCGTTCCTTTGTTCGGAGCACACTCACGTTTCCTGCTGTATGAGAGACATGAGAAAGCAGAGCGTTCTTCTTGCTCTAAAGCAGAGTGTGTTTCATTGATGAGAACTGTGCTTTGTGTTTCCCTTCAGAAATGGAGTTAAATCCCAAGCTATGTGTCTTCCTACAAGCAAGAAATCGTTTCAGGTAAACACAGACACTTTTCAGCTCAAAGGGAGCTACATCGTTCATGCAGCTCACACGTTTGTCGCTCTTAATTGAAAATCACTGGATGTTCAAGGAATCTGTGGTTTTTATCAGTTTTAGAAGCAGAGTTGATCTAGACATGTCCCGTATGTTTAGGAAACACTGTTCTTTTGTTCTGAGCACACTCACGTTTCCCTCTGTATTAGAGACTCTAGAAAGCAAGAGCGTGCTTCTTGCTATAGAGCAGAGTGTGTTTAATTGATGAGAACTGTTCTGTGCATTGCTTTCAGAAATTGAGTTAAATCCCAAGCTCTGTGTCTTCCTACAAGCAAGAAATCATTTCAGGTAAACACAGTCACTTTACAGGTCAAATGAAGCTACATCATTCACGGAGCTCACACGTTTGTCTCTCTTAATTGAAAAGCATTGGATATTCGAGGACCTGTGGTTTTTATCTGTTTCAGAAGCAGAGTTGAACTAGACATGTTCCGTATGTTTCGAAAACACTGTTCTTTGTTCTGAGCACACTCACTTTCCAGCGGTATTAGAGACTCTAGAAAGCAAGAGCTTGGTTCTTGCTCTAAAGCAGAGTGTTTTTCATGGATGAGAACTGTGCTGTGTGTTTCTCATCAGAAATGGAGTTAAATCCCAGGCTCTGTGTCTTCCTACAGGCAATAATTCGTTTCATGTAAACACTGTCACTTTTCAGCTCAAAGAGCTACATCGTTTCATGCAGCTCACACGTTTGTCGCTCTTAACTGAAAACCAGTGGAGGTTAGAGGACCTGTGGTTTGTATAAGTTTCAGAAGCAGAGTTGAACTAGATATGGTCCGAATGTGTGGGAAACACAGTTCTTTTGGTCTGAGCACACTCATGTTTCCTTCTGTTTTAGAGACTCTAGAAAGCAAGACCATGCTTCTTACTCTAAAGCAGAAAGTGTTTCATGGACGAGATCTGTGCTGTGTGTTTCCCTTCAGAAATGGAGTTAAATGCCATGCTCTGTGTCTTCCTACAAGCAAAATTTCTTTTCAGGTAAGGGTAGTCACTTTTCAGCTCAATGGACCTGCATCGTTCACGAATCTCACACACATTTCTCTTCTTAACTTTCAAGTATTAGATATTAGAGGACCTATGGTTTGTATCAGTTTCAGACAGAGTTGAACTAGATATGGTCTGCATGTGTGGGAAACACCGTTCTTTTGCTCTGAGCACACTCACATTTCCCTCTGTATTAGAGACTCTAGAAAGCAAGAGCGTGCCCCTTGCTCTAAAGCAGAATGTGTTTCATAGATGAGAACTGTCGTGGGAGTTTCCCTTCAGAAATGGAGTTCAATCCCAGGCTCTGTGTCTTCCTACAAGCAAGACTTCGTTTCAGGTAAACACAGTCACTTTTCCGCTCAAAGGAAGCTACATTGTACACAAAGCTCACATGTTTCTCGCTCTTAAGTGACAAGCATGGGATGTTAGAGAACCTGTGGTTTGTATCAGTTTTAGAAGCAGAGTTGAAGTATATATGTTCCCTATGTGTAAGAAACACCGTTCCTTTGTTCGGAGCACACTCACGTTTCCTGCTGTATGAGAGACATGAGAAAGCAGAGCGTTCTTCTTGCTCTAAAGCAGAGTGTGTTTCATTGATGAGAACTGTGCTTTGTGTTTCCCTTCAGAAATGGAGTTAAATCCCAAGCTATGTGTCTTCCTACAAGCAAGAAATCGTTTCAGGTAAACACAGACACTTTTCAGCTCAAAGGGAGCTACATCGTTCATGCAGCTCACACGTTTGTCGCTCTTAATTGAAAATCACTGGATGTTCAAGGAATCTGTGGTTTTTATCAGTTTTAGAAGCAGAGTTGATCTAGACATGTCCCGTATGTTTAGGAAACACCATTCCTTTGTTCTGAGCACACTCACTTTTCTTGCAGTGTTAGAGACTCTAGAAAGCAAGAGCTTGGTTCTTGCTCTATAGCAGAGTGTTTTCATGGATGAGAACTGTGCTGTGTGTTTTCCGTCAGAAATGGAGTTAAATCCCAGGCTCTGTGTCTTCCTACAGGCAATAATTCGTTTCATGTAAACTCAGTCAATGTCAGCTCAAAGGAGCTACATCGTTCACGCAGCTCACACGTTTGTCGCTCTTAATTGAAAAGCATTGGATGTTAGAGGACCTGTGGTTTTTATCACTTTCAGAAGAAGAGTTGAACTAGATATGGTCCAAATGTGTGGGAAACACTGTTCTTTTGGTCTGAGCACACTCATGTTTCCTTCTCTTTTAGAGACTCTAGAAAGCAAGACCGTGCTTCTTACTCTAAAGCAGAAAGTGTTTCAAGGATGAGAACTGTGCTGTGTGTTTCCCTTCAGAAATGGAGTTAAATCGCATGGTATGTGTCTTCCTACAAACAAGATTTCGTTTCAGGTAAGGGTAGTCACTTTTCAGCTCAAAGGACCTGCATCTTTCATGAAGCTCACACATTTCTCTTCTTAACAGACCTGCATGGGATGTTAGAGGACCTATGGTTTGTCTCAGTTTTAGAAGCAGGGTTGAACTAGATATGTTCCGTATGTGTGTGAAACACCATTCTTTTGCTCTAAGCACACTCACGTTTCCCTTTGTATAAGAGACTCTAGAAAGCAAGAGCTTGCTTCTTGCTCTAAAGCAGAGTGTGTTTCATGGATGAAAACTGTGCTTTGTGTTTCCCTTCAGAAATGGAGTTAAATCCCAGGGTCTGTGTCTTCCTACAAGCAAGACTTCGTTTCAGGTAAACACAGTCACTTTTCAACTCAAAGGAAGCTACATCGTTCTCGAAGCTCACATGTTTGTCGATCATAATTGAAAAGCATTGGATGTTCAAGGATCTTTGGTTTTTATCACTACAAAGCACAGTTGAACTAGACATATTCCGTATGTTTAGGAAACACCGTTCTTTTGTTCTGAGCACACTCACTACTCTTGCAATATTAGAGACACTTGAAAGCAAGAGCTTGGTTCTTGCTCTATAGCATAGTGTTTTCATGGATGAGAACTGTGCTGTGTGTTTTCCGACAGAAATGGAGTTAAATCCCAGGCTCTGTGTCTTCCTACAGGCAATAATTCGTTTCATGTAAACACAGTCACTTTTCAGCTCAAAGGAGCTACATCGTTCACGCAGCTCACACATTTGTTGCTCTTAATTGAAAAGTATTGGATGTTAGAGGACCTGTGGTTTTTATCAGTTTCAGACAGAGTTGAACTAGATATGGTCCATATGTGTGTGAAACACCGTTCTTTTGCTCTGAGCACACTCAAGTTTCCCTTTGTATTAGAGACTCTAGAAAGCAAGAGCGTGCTTCTTGCTATAGAGCAGAGTGTGTTTAATGGATGAGAACTGTTCTGTGCATTGCTTTCAGAAATTGAGTTAAATCCCAAGCTCTGTGTCTTCCTACAAGCAAGAAATCATTTCAGGTAAACACAGTCACTTTACAGGTCAAATGAAGCTACATCATTCACGGAGCTCACACGTTTGTCTCTCTTAATTGAAAAGCATTGGATATTCGAGGACCTGTGGTTTTTATCTGTTTCAGAAGCAGAGTTGAACTAGACATGTTCCGTATGTTTCGAAAACACTGTTCTTTGTTCTGAGCACACTCACTTTCCAGCGGTATTAGAGACTCTAGAAAGCAAGAGCTTGGTTCTTGCTCTAAAGCAGAGTGTTTTTCATGGATGAGAACTGTGCTGTGTGTTTCTCATCAGAAATGGAGTTAAATCCCAGGCTCTGTGTCTTCCTACAGGCAATAATTCGTTTCATGTAAACACAGTCACTTTTCAGCTCAAAGAGCTACATCGTTTCATGCAGCTCACACGTTTGTCGCTCTTAACTGAAAACCAGTGGAGGTTAGAGGACCTGTGGTTTGTATAAGTTTCAGAAGCAGGGTTGAACTAGATATGATCTGAATGTGTGTGAAACACAGTTCTTTTGGTCTGAGCACACTCATGTTTCCTTCTGTTTTAGAGACTCTAGAAAGCAAGACCATGCTTCTTACTCTAAAGCAGAAAGTGTTTCATGGACGAGATCTGTGCTGTGTGTTTCCCTTCAGAAATGGAGTTAAATGCCATGCTCTGTGTCTTCCTACAAGCAAAATTTCTTTTCAGGTAAGGGTAGTCACTTTTCAGCTCAATGGACCTGCATCGTTCACGAATCTCACACACATTTCTCTTCTTAACGTTCAAGTATTAGATATTAGAGGACCTATGGTTTGTATCAGTTTCAGACAGAGTTGAACTAGATATGGTCCGCATGTGTGGGAAACACCGTTCTTTTGCTCTGAGCACACTCACATTTCCCTCTGTATTAGAGACTCTAGAAAGCAAGAGCGTGCCCCTTGCTCTAAAGCAGAATGTGTTTCATAGATGAGAACTGTCGTGGGAGTTTCCCTTCAGAAATGGAGTTCAATCCCAGGATCTGTGTCTTCCTACAAGCAAGACTTCGTTTCAGGTAAACACAGTCACTTTTCCGCTCAAAGGAAGCTACATTGTTCACAAAGCTCACATGTTTCTCGCTCTTAAGTGACAAGCATGGGATGTTAGAGACCCTGTGGTTTGTATCAGTTTTAGAAGCAGAGTTGAAGTATATATGTTCCCTATGTGTAAGAAACACCGTTCCTTTGTTCGGAGCACACTCACGTTTCCTGCTGTATTAGAGACATGAGAAAGCAGAGCGTTCTTCTTGCTCTAAAGCAGAGTGTGTTTCATTGATGAGAACTGTGCTTTGTGTTTCCCTTCAGAAATGGAGTTAAATCCCAGGGTCTGTGTCTTCCTACAAGCAAGACTTCGTTTCAGGTAAACACAGTCACTTTTCAGCTCAAAGGAAGCTACAATGTTCACGAAGCTCACACGTTTCCGATCTTAATTGAAAAGCATTGGATGTTAGAGGACCTGTGGTTTTTATCAGTTTCAGAAGCAGAGTTGAACTAGACATGTTCCGTATGTTTAGGAAACACTGTTCTTTTGTTAAGAGCACACTCACTTTTCCTGCAGTATTAGAGACTCTAGAAAGCAAGAGCTTGGGTATTGCTCTAAAGCAGAGTGTGTTTCATGGATGAGAACTGTGCTGTGTGTTTCCCGACAGAAATGGAGTTAAATCCCAGGGTCTGTGTCTTCCTACAGGCAATAATTCGTTTCATGTAAAAGCAGTCACTTTTCAGCTCAAAGGAGCTTCATCGTTTCATGCAGCTCACACGTTTGTCGCTCTTAACTGAAAACCAGTGGCGGTTAGAGTACCTGTGGTTTGTATAAGTTTCAGAAGCAGAGTTGAACTAGATATGGTCCGAATGTGTGGGAAACACAGTTCTTTTGGTCTGAGCACACTCATGTTTCCTTCTGTTTTAGAGACTCTAGAAAGCAAGATCGTGCTTCTTACTCTAAAGCAGAAAGTGTTTCATGGATGAGACCTGTACTGTGTGTTTCCCTTCAGAAATGGAGTTCAATCCCATGCTCTGTGTCTTCCTACAAGCAAAATTTCTTTTCAGGTAAGGGTAGTCACTTTTCAGCTCAATGGACCTGCATCGTTCACGTCTCTCACACATTTCTCTTCTTAACGGTCAAGCATTAGATGTTAGAGGACCTATGGTTTATATCAGTTTCAGACAGAGTGGAACTAGATATGGTCCGTATGTGTGTGAAACACCGTTCTTTTGCTCTGAGCACACTCAAGTTTCCCTTTGTATTAGAGACTCTAGAATGCAAGAGCGTGCTTCTTGCTATAGAGCAGAGTGTGTTTCATGGATGAGAACTGTGCTGGGAGTTTCCCTTCAGAAATGGAGTTCAATCCCAGGCTCTGTTTCTTCCTACAAGCAAGCCTTCATTTCAGGTAAACACAGCCACTTTTCATCTCAAAGTAGGCTACATTGTTCACAAAGCTCACACGTTTCTCGCTCTTAAATGAAAAGCATTGGATGTTAGAGGACCTGTGGTTTGTATCACTTTCAGAAGCAGAGTTGAACTAGATATATTCCATATGTGTAGGACACACAGTTCTTTTGTTCTGAGCACATCACGTTTCCTGCTGTATTAGAGACACTAGAAAGCAAGAGCTTGCTTCTTGCTCTAAAGCAGATTGTGTTTCATGGATGAGAACTGTGCTGTGCATTTTCTTCAGAAATTGAGTTAAATCCCAAGCTCTGTGTCTTCCTACAAGCAAGATATGGTTTCAGGTATACACAGTCACATTTCAGCTCCAAGGAAGCTACATCGTTCACGCTGCTCACACGTTTGTCACTCTTAATTGAAAACATTGGATGTTAGAGGACCTGTGGTTGTTATCAGTTTCAGAAGCAGAGTTGAACTAGACATGTTCTGTATATTTAGGAAACACTGTTCTTTTGTTCTGAGGACACTCACTTTTCCTGCAGTATTAGAGACTCTAGAAAGCAAGAGCTTGGTTTTTGCTCTAAAGCAGAGTGTTTTTCATGGATGAGAACTGTACTGTGTGTTTCCCTTCAGAAATTGAGTTAAATCCCAGGCTCTGTGTCTTCCTACAAGCAAAATTTCTTTTCAGGTAAGGGTAGTCACTTTTCAGCTCAAAGTACCTGCATCGTTCATGAACCTCACACATTTCTCTTCTTAACGGACAAGCATTGGATGTTAGTGGACCTATGGTTTGTCTCAGTTTCAGACAGAGTTGAACTAGATATGGTCCGTATGTGTGTGAAACACCATTCTTTTGCTCTGAGCACACTCAAGTTTCCCTTTGTATTAGAGACTCTAGAATGCAAGAGCGTGCTTCTTGCTATAGAGCAGAGTGTGTTTCATGGATGAGAACTGTGCTGTGTGTTTCTCTTCAGAAATGGAGTTCAATCCCACGGTCTGTGTCTTCCTACAAGCAAAATTTCTTTTCAGGTAAGGGTAGGCACTCTTCAGCTCAAAGGACCTGCATCGTTCACGAAGCTCACACATTTCTCTATTAAACGGAAAATCATTGGATGTTACAGGACCTATGATTTGTATCAGTTTCAGATAGAGTTGAACTAGATATGTTCCGTATTTGTAGGAAACACTGTTCTTTTTTCTGAGCACACTCAGTTTTCCTGCTGTATTAGAGACTCTACAAAGCAAGAGCATGTTTCTTGCTCTAAAGCAGAGTGTGTGTCATGGATAGGAACTGTGCTTTGTGTTTCCCTCAGAAATGGAGTTCAATCCCAAGCTCTGTGTCTCCGTACAAGCAATACTTCGTTTCAGGTAAAGGCAGTAACTTTTCAGCTCAAAGGAAACTACAACATTCACGCAGCTCACACGTTTGTCGCTCTAAATTGAAAAGCATTGGATGTTAGAGGACCTGTGGTATTTATCAGTTTCAGAAGCCGTGTTGAACAAGATATGGTCCATATGTGTAGAAAACACCGTTCTTTTGTTCTGAGCACACTCATGTTTCCTGCTTAATTAGAGAAATTAGAAAGCAAAAGCTTGGTTCTTGCCCTATTTCAGAGTGTTTTTCATGGATGAGAACTGTGCTGTGTGTTTCCCGTCAGAAATGGAGTTAAATCCCAGGCTCTGTTTCTTCCTATAAGCAATAATTCGTTTCATGTAAACGCAGTCACTTTTCAGCTCAAAGGAGCTACATTGTTCACGCAGCTCACACGTTTTTCTCTATTAACTGAAATCCATTGGAGGTTATAGTACCTGTGGTTTTTATCAGTTTCAGAAGCAGAGTTGAAATAGATATGTTCCGTATGTTTAGGAAACACCTTTTTTTGTTCTGAGCACACTCACTTTTCATGAAGTATTAGACACTATAGAAAGGAAGAGCTTGGTTCTTGCTGTAAAGCAGAGTGTTTTTCATGGATGAGAACTGTGCTGTGTGTTTCCCGTCAGAAATGGAGTTAAATCCCAGGCTCTGTGTCTTCCTACAGGCAATAATTCGTTTCATGTAAACGCAGTCGCTTTTCTGCTCAAAGGAGCTACATCGCTTCATGCAGCTCACACGTTTGTCGCTCTTAACTGAAAACCATTAGAGTTTAGAGGACCTGTGGTTTGTATAAGTTTCAGAAGCAGAGTTGAACTAGATATGGTCTGAATGTGTGGGAAACACAGTTCTTTTTGTCTGAGCACACTCATGTTTCCTTCTGTTTTAGAGACTCTAGAAAGCAAGACCGTGCTTCTTACTCTAAAGCAGAAAGTTTTTCATGGCTGAGAACTGTGCTGTGTGTTTCACTTCAGAAATGGAGTTCAATCCCACGATCTGTGTCTCCCTACAAGCAAAATTTCTTTTCAGGTAACGGTAGTCACTCTTCAGCTCTAAGGACCTGCATCGTTCACGAAGCTCACACATTTCTCTTCTAAACGGACAATCATTGGATGTTACAGGACCTATGGTTTGTATCAGATTCAGACAGAGTTGAACTAGATATGTTCCGTTTGTGTAGGAAACACTGTTCTTTTTTCTGAGCACACTCAGTTTTCCTGCTGTATTAGAGACTCTGGAAAGCAAGAGCATGTTTCTTGCTCTAAAGCAGAGTGTGTTTCATGGAGAGGAACTGTGGTTTGTGTTTCCCTCAGAAATGGGGTTCAATCCCAGGCTCTGTGTCTTCGTACAAGCAATACTTCGTTTCAGGTAAAGGCAGTAACTTTTCACCTCAAAGGAAACTACAACATTCACGCAGCTCACACGTTTGTCGCTCTTAATTGAAAAGCATTGGATGTTAGAGGACCTGTGGTATTTATCAGTTTCAGAAGGAGAGTTGAACTAGATATGGTCCGTATGTGTAGAAAACACCTTTCTTGTGTTCAGAGCACACTCAGGTTTCCTGCTTTATTAGAGAAATTAGAAAGCAAAAGCTTGGTTCTTGCTCTATAGCAGAGTGTTTTTCATGGATGAGAACTGTGCTGTGTGTTTCCCATCAGAAATGGAGTTAAATCCCAGGCTCTGTGTCTTCCTATAGGCAATAATTCGTTTCATGTAAACGCAGTCACTTTTCAGCACAAAGGAGCTACATTGTTCACGCAGCTCACACGTTTGTCGCTCTTAACTGAAATCCATTGGAGGTTAGAGGACATGTGGTTTGTATCAGTTTTAGAAGCAGAGTAGAACTAGATATGGTCCGAATGTGTGGGAAACACAGTTCTTTTGGTCTGAGCACACTCATGTTTCCTTCTGTTTTAGAGACTCTAGAAAGCAAGACCATTCTTCTTATTATAAAGCAGAGTGTGTTTCATGGATGAGAACTGTGCTGTGTTTCCCTTCAGAAATGGAGTTAAATCCCAGGCTCTGTGTCTTCCTACAAGCAAGACATCATTTCAGGTAATTCTAATCACTTTTCAGCTCAAAGGGCCTACATTGATCACGAAGCTCACACATTTCTCTCCTTAACTGACAAGCATTGGATGTTAGAGGACCTGTGGTTTGTATCACTTTCAGAATCAGAGTTGAACTAGATATTGTCCTTTTTTGTAGAAAACACCGTTCTTCTGTTCTGAGCACACTCAGGCTTCCTGCTGTATTAGAGAAAGTAGAAAGCAAAAGCTTGGTTCTTCTCTATAGCAGAGTGTTTTTCATGGATGAGAACTGTGCTGTGCGTTTCCTTTAGAAATGGAGTTAAAGGCGAAGCTCTGTGTCTTCCTACAAGCTAGAAAACGTTTCAGGTAAACACCGTCACTTTACAGCTCAAATGAAGCTACATTGTTCACGAAGCTCACATATTTCTCTTCTAATCTAAAGCAGAAAGGGTTTCAAGGATGAGAACTGTGCGGTGTGTTTCCCTTCAGAAATGGAGCAAATCGCATGCTCTTTTTCTTCCTACAAGCAATATTTCGTTTCAGGTAAGGGTAGTCACTTTTCAGCTCAACGGACATGCATCGTTCATGAAGCTCACACATTTCTCTTCTTAACGGACAAGCATGGGATGTTAGAGGACCTATGGTTTGTCTCAGTTTTAGAAGCAGAGTTGAACTAGATATGGTCCGTATGTGTGTGAAACACCATTCTTTTGCTCTGAGCACACTCAGGTTTCCCTTTGTATTAGAGACTCTAGAAAGCAAGAGCGTGCTTCTTGCTCTAAAGCAGAGTGTGTTTCATGGATGAGAACTGTGCTGGGAGTTTCCCCTCAGAAATAGGGTTCAATCCCAGGCTCTGTGTCTTCCTACAGGCAAGACTTCGTTTCAGGTAAACACAGTCACTTTTCAGCTCAAAGGAAGATACATCGTTCACAAAGCTCACACGTTTCTCGCTCTTAACTGAAAAGCATTGGATGTTAGAGTACCTGGGGTTTGTATCACTTTCAATGCAGAGTTGAACTAGATATCGTCCATATGTGTAGGACACACAGTTCCTTTGTACTGAGCACATCACATTTCCTGCTGTATTAGAGACTCTAGAAAGCAAGTGCGTGCTTCTTGCTCTAAAGCAGAGTGTGTTTCATGGATGAGAACTGTGCTGTGCATTTCCATCAGAAATGGAGTTCAATCCCAAGCTCTGTGTCTTCCTAAAAGCAAGATACCGTTTCATGTAAACACAGTCACTTTTCAGCTAAAATGAAGCTACATCGTTCACGAAGCACACGTTTGTCGATCTTAATTGGAAAGCATTGGATGTTATAGGACCTGTGGTTTTTATCCGTTTCAGAAGCAGAGTTGAACTAGACATGTTCTGTATATTTAGGAAACACTGTTCTTTGTTCTGAGGACACTCACTTTTCCTGCAGTATTAGAGTCTCTAGAAAGCAAGAGCTTGGTTCTTGCTCTAAAGCAGAGTGTTTTTCATGGATGAGAACTGTGCTGTGTGTTTCCCTTTAGAAATTGAGTTAAATCCCAGGCTCTGTGTCTTCCTAAAAGCAAAATTTCTTTTCAGGTAAGGGTAGTCACTTTTCAGCTCAAAGGACCTGCATCGTTCATGAACCTCACACATTTCTCTTCTTAACGGACAAGCATTGGATGTTAGAGGACCTATGGTTTGTCTCAGTTTCAGACAGAGTTGAACTAGATATGGTCCATATGTGTGTGAAACACCGTTCTTTTGCTCTGAGCACACTCAAGTTTCCCTTTGTATTAGAGACTCTAGAATGCAAGAGTGTGCGTCTTGCTATAGAGCAGAGTGTGTTTCATGGATGAGAACTGTGCTGTGTGTTTCACTTCAGAAATGGAGTTCAATCCCACGGTCTGTGTCTTCCTACAAGCAAAATTTCGTTTCAGGTAAGGGTAGTCACTCTTCAGCTCAAAGGATCTGCATCGTTCACGAAGCTCACACATTTCTCTTCTAAACGGAAAGTCATTGGATGTTACAGGACCTATGGTTTGTATCAGTTTCAGATAGAGTTGAACTAGATGTTTTCTGTATGTGTAGGAAACACTATTCTTTTTTCTGAGCACACTCAGTTTTCCTGCTGTATTAGAGACTCTAGAAAGCAAGAGCATGTTTCTTGCTCTAAAGCAGAGTGTGTTTCATGGATAGGAACTGTGCTTTGTGTTTCCCTCAGAAATGGAGTGCAATCCCAGGCTCTGTGTCTCCGTACAAGCAATACTTCGTTTCAGGTAAAGGCAGTAACTTTTCAGCTCAAAGGAAACTACAACATTCACGCAGCTCACACGTTTGCCGCTCTAAATTGAAAAGCATTGGATGTTAGAGGACCTGTGGTATTTATCAGTTTCAGAAGCAGAGTTGAACAAGATATGGTCCATATGTGTAGAAAACACCGTTCTTTTGTTTTGAGCCCACTCAGGTTTCCTGCTTTATTAGAGAAATTAGAAAGCAAAAGCTTGGTTCTGGCTCTATAGCAGAGTGTTTTTCATGGATGAGAACTGTGCTGTGTGTTTCCCGTCAGAAATGGAGTTAAATCCCAGGCTCTGTTTCTTCCTATAAGCAATAATTCGTTTCATGTAAGCGCAGTCACTTTTCAGCTCAAAGGAGCTACATTGTTCACGCAACTTACACGTTTGTCACTATTAACTGAAATCCATTGGAGGTTATAGGACCTGTGGTTTGTATCAGTTTCAGAAGCAGAGTTGAACTAGCTATGGGCCGAATGAGTGGGAAACACAGTTCTTTTTGGTCTGAGCACACTCATATTTCCTTCTGTTTTAGAGCTTTAGAAAGCAAGATCATTCATCTTACTATAAAGCAGAGTGTGTTTCATGGATGAGAACCTTGCTGTGTGTTTCACTTCAGAAATGGAGTTAAATCCCAGGATCTCTGTCTTCCTACAAGCAAGAAATCATTTCAGGTAAACACAGTCACTTTACAGCTCAAATGAAGCTTCATCGTTCATGAAGCTCACATATTTCTCTTCTTAACGGACAAGCATTGGATGTTAGAGGACCTATGGTTTGTATCAGTTTCAGACGGAGTTGAAATAGATGTGGTCTGTATGTGTGGGAAACACCGTTCTTTTGCTCTGAGCACACTCACGTTTCCCTCTGTATTAGAGAATCTAGAAAGCATGAGCGTGCTTCTTGCTCTAAAGCAGAGTGTGTTTCATGAATGAGAACTGTGCTGGGATTTTTCTTGAGAAATGGAGTTCAATCCCAGGCTCTGTGTCTTCCTACAAGCAAGACTTCGTTTCAGGTAAACACAGTCACTTTTCAGCTCAAAGGAAGCTACATCATTCACAAAGCTCACATGATTCTCGCTCTTAAGTGACAAGCATGGGATGTTAGAGGACCAGTGATTGTATCAGTTTTAGAAGCAGAGTTGAACTATATATGTTCCCTATGTGTAAGAAACACCGTTCCTTTGTTCGGAGCACACTCATGTTTCCTGCTGTATTAGAGACACTAGAAAGCAAAAGCGTGCTTCTTGCTCTAAAGCAGAGTTTGTTTCATTGATGAGAACTGTGCTGTGCGTTTCCTTCAGAAATGGAGTTAAATCCCAGGCTCTGTGTCTTTCTACAAGCAAAATTTCTTTTCAGGTAAGCGTAGTCACTTTTCAGCTCAAAGGACCTGCATCGTTCACGAAGCTCACACATTTCTCTTCTTAACAGACAAGCATTGGATGTTAGAGGACCTATGGTTTGTATCAGTTTCAGACAGAGTTGAACTAGATATGGTCTGTATGTGTGGGAAACACCGTTCTTTTGCTGTGAGCACACTCAGGTTTCCCTCTGTATTAGAGACTCTAGAAAGCAAGAGCGTGCATCTTGCTCTAAAGCAGAGTATGTTTCATGGATGAGAACTGTGCTGGGAATTTCCCTTCAGAAATGAAGTTCAATCCCAGTGTCTGTGTCTTCCTACTAGCAAGATTTCTTTTCAGATAAACACAGTCAATTTTCAGCTCAAAGGAATCTACGTAGTTCACAAAGCTCACACGTTTCTCGCTCTTAACTGAAAAGCATTGGATGTTAGAGGACCTGTGGTTTGTATCACTTTCAGAAGCAGAGTTGAACTATATGTGAACCATATGTGTAGGACACACATTTCTTTTGTTCTGAGCACATTATTTTTCCTGCTGTATTAGAGACTCTAGAAAGCAAGAGCATGCTTCTTGCTCTAAAGCAGAGTGTGTTTCATGGATGAGAACTGTGATGTGCCTTTCCTTTAGAAATGGAGTTATATCCCAAGTTCTGTGTCTTCCTACAGGCAAGAAATCGTTTCAGGTAAACACAGTCACTTAACAGCTCAAATGAAGCTACATCATTCACGAAGCTCAGACGTTTTTTGCTCTTAATTGAAAAGCATTGGATGTTAGAGGACCTGTGGTTTTTATCAGTTTCAGAAGCAGAGTTGAACTAGATATGTTCCGTATGTTTAGGAAACACCATTCTTTTGTTCTGAGCACAGTCACTTTTCATGCAGTATTAGAGACTCTAGAAAGCAAGAGCTTGGTTCTTGCTCTATAGCAGAGTGTTTTTCATGGATGAGAACTGTGCTGTGTGTCTCCCGTCAGATATGGAGTTAAATAACAGGCTCTGTGTCTTCCTACAGGCAATAATTCGTTTCATGTAAACGCAGTCACTTTTCAGCTCAAAGGAGCTACATCGTTTATGCAGCGCACACGTTTGTTGCTCTTAACTGAAAACCATTGGAGGTTAGAGGACCTGTGGTTTGTATAAGTTTCAGAAGCAGAGTTGAACTAGATATGGTCCGAATGTGTAGGAAACACAGTTCTTTTGGCCCGATCACACTCATGTTTCCTTCTGTTTTAGAGACTCTAGAAAACAAGACCGTGCTTCTAACTCTAAAGCAGAAAGTGTTTCAAGCATGAGAACTGTGCTGTGTGTTTCCCTTCAGAAATGGAGTTAAATCCCACTCTCTGTGTCTTCCTACAAGCAAAATTTCTTTTCAGGTAAGGGTAGTCACTTTTCAGCTCAAAGGACCTGCATCGTTCATGAAGCTCACACATTTCTCTTCTTAACTGACAAGCATTGGATGTTAGAGGACCTATGGTTTGTATCAGTTTTAGACAGAGTTGAACTACATATGGTCCGTTTGTGTGGGAAACACCGTTGTTTTGCTCTGAGCACACTCACGTTTCCCTTTGTATTAGAAACTCTAGAAAGCAAGAGCATGCTTCTTGTTCTAAAGCAGACAGTGTTTCATGGATGACAATTGTGCTGTGTGTTTCCCTTCTGAAATGGAGTTCAATCCCAGGCTCTGTGTCTTACTACATGCAAGAATTCGTTTCATGTAATCGCAGTCACTTTTTAGCTCAAAGGAAGCTACTCGTTCACAAAGCTCACATGTTGGTCGCTCTTAAGTGACAAGCATGGGATGTTAGAGGACCTGTGGTTTGTATCAGTTTTAGCAGCAGAGTTGAAGTATTTATGTTCCCTATGTGTAAGAAACACCGTTCCTTTGTTCGGAGCACACACACCTTTCCTGCTGTATTAGAGACACTAAAAAGCAAGTGCGTGCTTCTTGCTCTAAAGCAGAGTGTGTTTCATGGATGAGAAGTGTGCTTGTAGTTTCGCTTCAGAAATGGAGTTAAATCCCAGGCTCTGTTTCTTCCTACAAGCAAGACTTCGTTTCAGGTAAACACAGTCACTTTTCATCTCAAAGGAACCTACATCGTTCACAAAGCTCACACGTTTCTCGCTCTTAACTGAAAAGCATTGGATGTTAGAGGACCTGGGGTTTGTATCACTTTCAGAAGCAGAGTTGAACTAGATATGGTCCATATGTCTAGGACACACAGTTCTTTTGTTCCGAGCACATCACGTATCCTGCTGTATTAGAGACTCTAGAAAGCAAGAGCGGGCTTCTTGCTCTAAAGCAGAGTGTGTTTCATGGGTGAGAACTGTGCTTTGTGTTTCCCTTCAGAAATGGAGTTACATCCCAGGGTCTGTGTCTTCCTACAAGCAAGACTTCGTTTCAAGTAAACACAGTCACTTTTCAGCTAAAATGAAGCTACTTAGTTCACGAAGATTACACGTTTGTCGATCTTAATTGAAAAACATTGGATGTTAGAGGACCTGTGGTTTTTATCAGTTTCAGAAGCAGAGTTGAACTAGATATGGTCCGAATGTGTGGGAAACACAGTTCTTTTGGTCTGAGCACAGTCATGTTTCATTCCCTTTTAGAGACTCTAGAAAGCAAGACCGTGCTTCTTACTCTAAAGTAGAAAGTGTTTCATGGATGAGAACTGTGCTATGTGTTTCCCTTCAGAAATGGAGTTAAATCCCACGCTCTGTGTCTTCCTACAAGCAAAATTTCTTTTCAGGTAAGGGGAGTGACTTTTCAGCTCAAAGGACCTGCAACGTTCACGAAGCTCACACATTTCTCTTCTTAACAGAGAAGCATTGGCTGTTAGAGGACCTATGGTTTGTATCAGTTTCAGACAGAGTTGAACTAGATATGATCCGTATGTGTGGGAAACTCCGATCTTTTCCTCTGAGCACACTCACGTTTCCCTCTGTATTACAGACTCTAGAAGACAAGAGCATGCTTCTTGCTCTAAAGCAGAGTGTGTTTCATGAATGAGAACTGTGCTGGGAGATTCCCTTCAGAAATGGAGTTCAATCCCAGTCTCTGTGTCTTTCTACAAGCAAGACTTCGTTTCAGGTAAACACAGTCACTTTTCAGCTCAAAGGAAGCTACATCGTTCACAAAGCTCACACGTTTGTCGCTCTTACATGAAAAGCATTGGATGTTAGATGACCTATGTTTTTTATAACTTTTAGAATCAGAGTTGAACTAGATTGTTCCGTATGTTAGGAAACACTGTTCTTTGGTTCTGAGCACACTAACTTATCCTGCAGTATTAGAGACTCTAGAAAGCAAGAGCTTGGTTCTTGCTCTATAGCAGAGTGTTTTTCATGGATGAGAACTGTGCTGTGTGTTTCCCGTCAGAAATGGAATTAAATACCAGGCTCTGTGTCTTCCTGCAGGCAATAATTCATTTCATGTAAACGCAGTCACTTTTCAGCTCAAAGGAGCTACATTGTTCACCCAGCTCACACGTTTGTCGCTCTTAACTGTAATCCATTAGAGGTTAGAGGACCTGTGGTTTGTATAAATTTCAGAAGCAGGGTTTAACTAGATATGGTCCGAATGTGTGGGAAACACAGTTCTTTTGCTCTGAGCACACTCATGTTTCCTTCTGTTTTAAAGACTCTAGAAAGCAAGACCGTGCTTCTTACTCTAAAGCAGAAAATGTTTCATTGATGAGAACTGTGCTGTGTGTTTTCCTTCAGAAATGGAGTTATATACCACTCTCTGTGTCTTCCTACAAACAAAATTTCTTTTCAGGTAAGGGTAGTCATTTTTCAGCTCAAAGGACCTGCATCGTTCACGAAGCTCACATATTTCTCTTCTTAACAGAGAAGCATTGGATGTTAGAGGACCTTTGGTTTGTATCAGTTTCAGACAGAGTTGAACTAGATATGGTCTGTATGTGGGGGAAACTCCGATCTTTTGCTCTGAGCACACTCACGTTTCCCTCGGTATTAGAGAGTCTAGAAAGCAAGAGCGTGCTTCCTGCTCTAAAGCAGAGTGTGTTTCATGGATGAGGACTGTGCTGGGAGATTCCCTTCAGAAATGGAGTTCAATCCCAGTCTCTGTGTCTTTCTACAAGCAAGACTTCGTTTCAGGTAAACACAGTCACTTTTCAGCTCAAAGGAAGCTACATCGTTCACAAAGCTCACACGTTTGTCGCTCTTACATGAAAAGCATTGGATGTTAGATGTCCTATGTTTTTTATAACTTTTAGAATCAGAGTTGAACTAGATTGTTCCGTATGTTAGGAAACACTGTTCTTTGGTTCTGAGCACACTAACTTATCCTGCAGTATTAGAGACTCTAGAAAGCAAGAGCTTGGTTCTTGCTCTATAGCAGAGTGTTTTTCATGGATGAGAACTGTGCTGTGTGTTTTTACCGTCAGAAATGGAATTAAATACCAGGCTCTGTGTCTTCCTGCAGGCAATAATTCGTTTCATGTAAACGCAGTCACTTTTCAGCTCAAAGGAGCTACATTGTTCACCCAGCTCACACGTTTGTCGATCTTAACTGAAATCCATTAGAGGTTAGAGGACCTGTGGTTTGTATAAATATCAGAAGCAGGGTTTAACTAGATATGGTCCGAATGTGTGGGAAACACAGTTCTTTTGCTCTGAGCACACTCATGTTTCCTTCTGTTTTAAAGACTCTAGAAAGCAAGACCGTGCTTCTTACTCTAAAGCAGAAAATGTTTCATTGATGAGAACTGTGCTGTGTGTTTTCCTTCAGAAATGGAGTTATATACCACTCTCTGTGTCTTCCTACAAACAAAATTTCTTTTCAGGTAAGGGTAGTCATTTTTCAGCTCAAAGGACCTGCATCGTTCACGAAGCTCACATATTTCTCTTCTTAACAGAGAAGCATTGGATGTTAGAGGACCTTTGGTTTGTATCAGTTTCAGACAGAGTTGAACTAGATATGGTCTGTATGTGGGGGAAACTCCGATCTTTTGCTCTGAGCACACTCACGTTTCCCTCGGTATTAGAGAGTCTAGAAAGCAAGAGCGTGCTTCCTGCTCTAAAGCAGAGTGTGTTTCATGGATGAGGACTGTGCTGGGAGATTCCCTTCAGAAATGGAGTTCAATCCCAGTCTCTGTGTCTTTCTACAAGGAAGACTTCGTTTCAGGTAAACACAGTCACTTTTCAGCTCAAAGGAAGCTACATCGTTCACAAAGCTCACACGTTTGTTGCTCTTACATGAAAAGCATTGGATGTTAGATGTCCTATGTTTTTTATAACTTTTAGAATCAGAGTTGAACTAGATTGTTCCGTATGTTAGGAAACACTGTTCTTTTGTTCTGAGCACACTAACTTATCCTGCAGTATTAGAGACTCTAGAAAGCAAGAGCTTGGTTCTTGCTCTATAGCAGAGTGTTTTTCATGGATGAGAACTGTGCTGTGTGTTTTTACCGTCAGAAATGGAATTAAATACCAGGCTCTGTGTCTTCCTGCAGGCAATAATTCGTTTCATGTAAACGCAGTCACTTTTCAGCTCAAAGGAGCTACATTGTTCACCCAGCTCACACGTTTGTCGATCTTAACTGAAATCCATTAGAGGTTAGAGGACCTGTGGTTTGTATAAATATCAGAAGCAGGGTTTAACTAGATATGGTCCGAATGTGTGGGAAACACAGTTCTTTTGCTCTGAGCACACTCATGTTTCCTTCTGTTTTAGAGACTCTAGAAAGCAAGACCGTGCTTCTTACTCTAAAGCAGAAAATGTTTCATGGATGAGAACTGTGCTGTGTGTTTTCCTTCAGAAATGGAGTTATATACCACTCTCTGTGTCTTCCTACAAACAAAATTTCTTTTCAGGTATGGGTAGTCATTTTTCAGCTCAAAGGACCTGCATCGTTCACGAAGCTCACACATTTCTCTTCTTAACAGAGAAGCATTGGATGTTAGAGGACCTTTGGTTTGTATCAGTTTCAGACAGAGTTGAACTAGATATGGTCTGTATGTGGGGGAAACTCCGATCTTTTGCTCTGAGCACACTCACGTTTCCCTCGGTATTAGAGAGTCTAGAAAGCAAGAGCGTGCTTCCTGCTCTAAAGCAGAGTGTGTTTCATGGATGAGAACTGTGTTGGGAGTTTCCCTTCAGAAATGGAGTTCAATCCCAGGCTCTTTGTCTTCCTACAAGCAAGACTACGTTTCAGGTAAACACAATCACTTTTCAGCTCAAAGGAAGCTACATCGTTCACAAAGCTCACACGTTTGTCGCTCTTCATTGAAAAGCATTGGATGTTAGAGGACCTGTGGTTTGTATCAGTTTCAGAAGCAGAGTTGAACTAGCTATGGGCCGAATGAGTGGGAACCACAGTTCTTTTGGTCTGAGCACACTCATGTTTCCTTCTGTTTTAGAGATTTTAGAAAGCAAGATCATTCATCTTATTATAAAGCAGAGTGTGTTTCATGGATGAGAACTCTGCTGTGTGTTTCCCTTCAGAAATGGAGATAAATCCCAGGCTCTCTGTCTTCCTACAAGCAAGAAATCGTTTCAGGTAATTCTAATCTCTTTTTAGCTCAAAGGACCTACATTGATCACAAAGCTCACACATTTCTCTTCTTAACGGACAAGCATTGGATGTTACAGGACCTGTGGTTTGTATCACTTTCAGAATCAGAGTTGAAATAGATACGGTCCTTTTGTTTAGAAAACACCGTTCTTCTGTACTGAGCATACTCAGGCTTCCTGCTGTATTAGAGAAATTAGAAAGCAAAAGCTTTGTTCTTGCTCTATAGCAGAGGGTTTTTAATGGATGAGAACTGTGCTGTGCGTTACCTTTAGAAATGGAGTTAAATGCCAAGCTCTGTGTCTTCCTACAAGCAAGAAATCGTTGCAGGTAAACACAGTCACTTTACAGCTCAAATGAAGCTTCATCGTTCACGAAGCTCACATATTTCTCTTCTTAACGGACAAGCATTGGATGTTAGAGGACCTATGGTTTGTATCAGTTTCAGACAGAGTTGAAATAGATGTAGTCCGTATGTGTGGGAAACACCGTTCTTTCGCTGTGAGCACACTCAGGTTTCCCTCTGTATTAGAGAATCTAGAAAGCATGAGCGTGCTTCTTGCTCTAAAGCAGAGTGTGTTTCATGGATGAGAACTGTGCTGGGATTTTCCTTGAGAAATGGAGTTCAATCCCAGGCTCTGTGTCTTCCTATAAGCAAGACTTCGTTTCAGGTAAACACAGTCACTTTTCAGCTCAAAGGAAGCTACATCGTTCACAAAGCTCACATGTTTCTCGCTCTTAAGTGACATGCATGGGATGTTAGAGGAAGAGTGATTGTATCAGTTTTAGAAGCAGAGTTGAACTATATATGTTCCCTATGTGTAAGAAACACCGTTCCTTTGTTCGGAGCACACTCATGTTTCCTGCTGTATTAGACACACTTGAAAGCAAGAGCGTGCTTCTTGCTCTAAAGCAGAGTGTGTTTCATGGATGAGAACTATGCTGGGAGTTTCCCTTCATAAATGAAGTTCAATCCCAGTGTCTGTGTCTTCCTACAAGCAAGATTTCTTTTCAGATAAACACAGTCACTTTTCAGCTCAAAGGAATCTACGTCATTCACAAAGCTCACACGTTTCTGGCTCTTAACTGAAAAGCATTGGATTTTAGAGGACCTGTGGTTTGTATCACTTTCAGAAGCAGAGTTGAACTATATGTGAACCATATGTGTAGGACACACATTTCTTTTGTTCTGAGCACATTACTTTTCCTGCTGTATTAGAGACTCTAGAAAGCAAGAGCATGCTTCTTGCTCTAAAGCAGAGTGTGTTTCATGGATGAGAACGGTGGTGTGCATTTCCTTTAGAAATGGAGTTAAATCCCAAGCTCTGTGTCTTCCAACAGGCAAGAAATCGTTTCAGGTAAACACAGTCACTTAACAGCTCAAATGAAGCTACATCATTCACGAAGCTCAGACGTTTGTTGCTCTTAATTGAAAAGCATTGGATGTTAGAGGACCTGTGGTTTTTATCAGTTTCAGAAGCAGAGTTGAACTAGATATGTTCCGTATGTTTAGGAAACACCATTCTTTTGTTATGAGCACAGTCACTTTTCATGCAGTATTAGAGACTCTAGAAAGCAAGAGCTTGGTTCTTGCTCTATAGCAGAGTGTTTTTCATGGATGAGAACTGTGCTGTGTGTTTCTCGTCAGAAATGGAGTTAAATACCACGCTCTGTGTCTTCCTACACGCCATAATTTGTTTCATGTAAACGCGGTCACTTTTCAGCTCAAAGGAGCTACATTGTTTCACACATCTCACACGTTTGTCGCTCTTAAATGAAAACCATTGGAGGTTAGAGGACCTGTGGTTTGTATAAGTTTCAGAAGAAGAGTTGAAGTAGATATGATCCAAATGTGTGGGAACCACAGTTCTTTTGGTCTGAGAACACTCATGTTTCCTTCTGTTTTAGAGACTCTAGAAAGCAAGACCGTGCTTCTTACTCTAAAGCAGAAAGTGTTTCATGGATGAGAACTGTGCTGTGTGTTTCCCTTCCAAAATTGAGTTAAATCCCAGGCTCTGTGTCTTCCTACAAGCAAGAATTCGTTTCATGTAAATGCAGTCACTTTTCAGCTCAAAGGAAGCTACATCGTTCACAAAGCTCACACGTTTGTCGCTCTTAATTGAAAACCATTGGATGTTAGAGGACATGTGCTTGGTATCACTTTTAGAAGCAGAGTTGAACTAGATATGGTCCATATGTGTAGGACACACAGTTTTTTTGTTCTGAGCACATCACGTTTCCTGCTGTATTAGAGACTCTAGAAAGCAAGAGCGTGCTTCTTGCTCTAAAGCAGAGTGTGTTTTATGGATGAGTACTGTGCTGTGCATTTCCTTCAGAAATTGAGTTAAATCCCAAGCTCTGTGTCTTCCTACAAGCAAGAAATAGTTTCAGGTAAACACAGTCACTTTACAGCTCAAATGAAGCTACATCGTTCATGGAGCTCACACGTTTGTCGCTCTTAAATGAAAAGCATTGGATGTTCGAGGACCTGTGGTTTTTATCAGGTTCAGAAGCACAGTTGATCTAGACATGTTCCGTTTGTTTAGGAAACTCTGTTCTTTTGTTCTGAGCACACTCACTTTTCCTGCAGTATTAGAGACTCTAGAAAGCAAGAGATTGGTTCTTGCTCTAAAGCAGAGAATTTTTCATGGATGAGAACTGTGCTGTGTGTTTCGCTTCTGAAAAGGAGTTAAATCCCACGCTCTGTGTTTTCTTACAAGCAAAATTTCTTTTTAGGTAAGATTAGTTACTTTTCAGCTCAAAGACCTGCATCCTTCACGAAGCTCACACATTTCTCTTCTTAACGGACAAGCATTGGATGTTAGAGGACCTATGGTTTGTATCAGTTTCAGACAGAGTTCAACTAGATATGGTCCGTTTGTGTGTTAAACTCCTTCTTTTGCTCTGAGCACACTCACAATTCCCTCTGTATTAGAGACTCTAGAAAGCAAGAGCGTGCTTCTTGCTCTAAAGCAGAGTGTGTTTCATGGATGAGAACTAAGCTTTGGGTCTCCCTTCAGAAATGGAGTTAAATCTCAGGCTCTGTTTCTTCCTACAAGCAAGACTTCGTTTCAGGTAAACACAGTCACTTTTCAGCTCAAAGGAAGCTACATCGTTCACAAAGCTCACACGTTTCTCGCTCTTAACTGAAAAGCATTGGACGTTAGAGGACCTGGAGTTTGTATCACTTTCAGAAGCAGAGTTGAACTAGATATGGTCCATATGTCTAGGACACACAGTTCTTTTGTTCTGAGCACATCACGTATCCTGCTGTATTAGACACTCTAGAAAGCAAGAGCGTGCTTCTTGCTCTAAAGCAGAGTGTGTTTCATGGATGAGAACTGTGCTTTGTGTTTCCCTTCAGAAATGGAGTTACATCCCAGGGTCTTTGTCTTCCTACAAGCAAGACTTCGTTTCAAGTAAACACAGCAACTTTTCAGCTGAAAGGAAGCTACATCGATCACGAAGCTCACAAGTTTGTCGATCTTAATTGAAAAGCATTGGATGGTAGAGAACCTGTGTTTTTTATCAGTTTCAGAAGCAGAGTTCAACTAGATATGGTCAGAATGTGTGGGAAACACAGTTCTTTTAGTCTGAGCACACTCATGTTTCCTTCTGTTTTTGAGACTCTAGAAAGCAAGACCGTGCTTCTTACTCTAAAGCAGAAAGTGTTTCATGGATGAGAACTGTGCTGTGTGTTTCCCTTCAGAAATGGAGTTATATCCCACGCTCTGTGTCTTCCTGCAAACAAAATATCTTTTCAGGTAAGGGTAGTCACTTTTCAGCTCAAAGGACCTGCATCGTTCACGAAGCTCACACATTTCTCTTCTTATCAGAGAAGCATTGGATGTTAGAGGACCTATGGTTTGTATCAGTTTCAGACAGAGTTGAACTAGATATGGTCCATATGTGTGGGAAACTCTGATCTTTTGCTCTGAGCACACTCACGTTTCCCTCTGTATTAGAGACTATAGAAGGCAAGAGCGTGCTTCTTGCTCTAAAGCAGAGTATGTTTCATGGATGAGAACAGTGCTGGGAGATTCCCTTCAGAAATGGAGTTAAATCCCAGGCTCTGTGTCTTCCAACAAGCAAGAATTCGTTTCATGTAAATGCAGTCACTTTTCAGCTCAAAGGAAGCTACATCGTTCACGCAGCTCACACCTTTGTCGCTCTTAATTGAAAACCATTGGATGTTAGAGGACCTGTGATTTTATCAGTTTCAGAAGCAGAGTAGAACTAGACATGTTCTGTATGTTTAGGAAACACTGTTCTTTTGTTCTGAGCACAGTCACTTTTCATGCAGTATTGGAGACTCTAGAAAGCAAGAGCTTCGTTCTTGCTCTATATCAGAGTGTTTTTCATGGATGAGAACTGTGCTGTGTGTTTCCCATCAGTAATTGAGTTAAATCCCATGCTCTGTGTCTTCCTACAAGCAAAATTTCTTTTCAGGTAAAGGTAGTCACTTTTCAGCTCAAAGGAACTGCATTGTTCACGAAGCTCACACATTTCTCTTCATAACAGACAAGCATTGGCTGTTAGAAGACCTATGGTTTGTATCAGTTTCAGACAGAGTTGAACTAGATATGGTCCGTATGTGTGGGAAACACCGTTCTTTTGCTCTGAGCACACTCACGTTTTCCTCTGTATTAGAGACCCTAGAAAGTAAGAACGTGCTACTTGATCTAAAGCAGAATGTGTTTCATGGATGCGAACTGTGCTGTGTGTTTCCCTTCAGAAATGGAGTTCAATCCCAAGCTCTGTGTCTTACTACAAGCAAGACTTCTTTTCAGGTAAACACAGACACTTTTCAGCTCAAAGGAAGCTACATCGTTCACAAAGCTCACACGTTTCTCGCTCTTAACTGGAAAGCATTGGATGTTAGAAGACCTGTGGTTTGTATCACTTTCAGAAGCAGAGTTGAACAAGATATGGTCCATATGTGTAGAACACTCAGTTCTTTTGTTATGAGCACATCACGTTTACTGCTGTATTAGAGACACTAGAAAGCAAGAGCGTGCTTCTTGCTCTATAGCAGAGTGTTTTCATGGATGAGAACTGTCCTGTGTGTTTTCCGTCAGAAATGGAGTTAAATACCAGGCTCTGTGTCTTCCTACAGGCAATGATTCGTTTCATGTAAACGCAGTCACTTTTCAGCTCAAAGGAGCTACATCTTTTCACGCAGCTCACACGTTTGTCGCTATTAACTGAAAACCATTGGAGGTTAGAGGACCTGTGGTTTGTGTAAGTTTCAGAAGCAGAGTTGAACTAGATATGGTCCGAATGTGTGGGAAACACAGTTCTTTTTGTCTGATCACACTCATGTTTCCTTCTGTTTTAGAGACTCTAGAAAGCAAGACCGTGCTTCTTACTCTAAAGCAGAAAGTGTTTCATGGATGAGAACTGTGCTGTGTGTTTCCCATAAGAAATGGACTTAAATCCCACGCTTTGTGTCTTCCTACATGCAAAATTTCTTTTCAGGTAAGGGTAGTCACTTTTCAGCTTAATGGACCTGCATCGTTCACGATGCTCACACATTTCTCTTCTTAACTGAGAAGCATTGGATGTTAGAGGACCTATGGTTTGTATCAGTTTCAGACAGAGTTCAACTAGATATGGTCAGTATGTGTGGGAAACACCGTTCTTTTGCTCTGAGCACACTCACGTTACCCTCTGTATTAGAGACTCTAGAAAGCAAGAGCGTGCTACTTGCTCTAAAGCAGAATGTGTTTCATGGTGGAGAACTGTGCTGTGTGTTTCCCTTCCGAAATGGAGTTAAATCCCAGGCTCTGTGTCTTCCTACAAGCAAGAATTTGTTTCATGTAAATGCAGTCACTTTTCAGCTCAAAGGAAGCTACATCGTTCACGCAGCTCACACGTTTGTCGCTCTTAATTGAAAACCATTGGATGTTAGAGGACCTGTGATTTTATCATTTTCAGAAGCAGAGTTGAACTAGATATGGTCCATATGTCTAGGACACACAGTTCTTTTGTTCCGAGAACATCACGTATCCTGCTGTATTAGAGACTCTAGAAAGCAAGAGCGTGCTTCTTGCTCTAAAGCAGAGTGTGTTTCATGGATGAGAACTGTGCTTTGTGTTTCCCTTCAGAAATGGAGTTAAATCCCAGGGTCTGTGTCTTCCTACAAGCAAGACTTCGTTTCAAGTAAACACAGTCACTTTTCAGCTAAAAGGAAGCTACATCCTTCAAGAAGCTCACACGTTTGTTGATCTTAATTGAAAAGCATTGGATGCTAGAGGACCTGTGGTTTTTATCAGTTTCAGAAGCAGAGTTGAACTAGATATGGTCCGAATGTGTGGGAAACACAGTTCTTTTGGTCTGAGCACACTCATGTTTCATTCCCTTTTAGAGACTCTAGAAAGCAAGACCGTGCTTCTTACTCTAAAGTAGAAAGTGTTTCATGGATGAGAACTGTGCTGTGTGTTTCCCTTCAGAAATGGAGTTAAATCCCACGCTCTGTGTCTTCCTACAAGCAAAATTTCTTTTCAGGCAAGGGGAGTCACTTTTCAGCTCAAAGGACCTGCAACGTTCACGAAGCTCACACAGTTCTCTTCTTAACAGAGAAGCATTGGATGTTAGAGGACCTATGGTTTGTATCAGTTTCAGTCAGAGTTGAACTAGATATGATCCGTATGTGTGGGAAACTCCGATCTTTTGTTCTGAGCACACTCACGTTTCCCTCTGTATTAGAGACTCTAGAAGGCAAGAGCGTGCTTCTTGCTCTAAAGCAGAGTGTGTTTCATGGATGAGAACTGTGCTGTGCATTTCCTTCTGATATTGAGTTACATCCCAAGCTCTGTGTCTTCCTACCAGCAAGAAATCGTTTCAGGTAAACACAGTCACTTTACAGCTCAAATGAAGCTACATCGTTGATGGAGCTCACATGTTTGTCGCTCTTAATTGAAAAGCATTGGATGTTAGAGGACCTGTGGTTTTTATCAGGTTCAGAAGCAGAGTTGAACTAGACTTGTTCCGTTTGTTAAGGAAACACTGTTCTTTTGTTCTGAGCACACTCAATTTTCCTGCAGTATTAGAGACTCTAGAAAGCAACGGCTTGGTTCTTGCTCTATAGCAGAGTGTTTTCATGGATGAGAACTGTACTGTGTGTTTTCCATCAGAAATGGAGTTAAATACCAGGCTCTGTGTCTTCCTACAGGCAATGATTCTTTTCATGTAAACGCAGTTACTTTTCAGCTCAAAGGAGCTACATCTTTTCACGCAGCTCACACGTTTGTCGCTCTTAATTGAAAACCATTGGAGGTTAGAGGACCTGTGGTTTGTATACGTTTCAGAAGCAGAGTTGAACTAGATATGGTCCGAATGTGTGGGAAACACAGTTCTTTTGGTCTGATCACACTCATGTTTCCTTCTGTTTTAGAGCCTCTAGAGGGCAAGACCGTGCTTCTTACTCTAAAGCAGAAAGTGTTTCATGGATGAGAACTGTGCTGTGTGTTTCCCTTCAAAAATGGAGTTATATCCCATGCTCTGTGTCTTCCTACAAACAAAATATCTTTTCAGGTAAGGGTAGTCACATTTCAGCTCAAAGGACCTGCATCGTTCACGATGCTCACACATTTCTCTTCTTAACAGAGAAGCATTGGATGTTAGAGGACCTATGGTTTGTATCAGTTTCAGACAGAGTTCAAGTAGGTATGGTCCGTATGTGTGGGAAACACTGTTCTTTTGCTCTGAGCAAACTCACGTTTCCCTCTGTATTAGAGACTCTAGAAAGCAAGAGCGTGCTTCTTGCTCTAAAGCAGAGTGTGTTTCATGGATGAGAACTGTGCTGGGAGTTTCCCTTCAGAAGTGGACTTCAATCCCAGGCTCTGTGTCATCCTACAAGCAAGACTACGTTTCAGGTAAACACAATCACTTTTCAGCTCAAAGTAAGCTACATTGTTCACAAAGCTCACACGTTTGTCACTCTTCATTGAAAAGCATTGGATGTTAGAGGACCTGTGGTTTTTATCACTTTCATAAACAGAGCTGAACTAGATATGTTCCGTATGTTTAGGAAACACTGTTCGTTTGTTCTGAGCACACTCAATTTTCATGCAGTATTAGAGACTCTAGAAAGCAAGAGCTTGGTTCTTGCTCTATAGCAGAGTGTTTTTCATGGATGAGGACTATGCTGTGTGTTTCCCGTCAGAAATGGAGTTAAATACCAGGCTCTGTGTCTTCCTACAGGCAATAATCCGTTTCATGTAAACGCAGTCACTTTTCAGCACAAAGGAGCTACATAGTTCACCAAGCTCACACGTTTGTCGCTCTAACAGATATCCATTGGAGGTTAGAGGACCTGTGGTTTGTATAAGTTTCAGAAGCAGGGTTTAACTAGATATGGTCCGAATGTGTGGGAAACACAGTTCTTTTGGTCTGATCACACTCATGTTTCCTTCTGTTTTAGAGACTCTAGAAAGCAAGACCGTGCTTCTTACTCTAAAGCAGAAAAAGTTTCATGAATGAGAACTGTGCTGTGTGTTTCCCTTCAGAAATGGAGTTATATCCCACGCTCTGTGTCTTCATGTAAACAAAATTTCTTATCCTATAAGGGTAGTTACTTTTAAGCTCAAAGGACCTGCATCGTTATCGAAGCTCACACATTTCTCTTCTTAACAGAGAAGCATTGGATGTTAGAGGACCTATGGTTTTTATCAGTTTCAGACAGAGTTGAACTAGATATGTTCCGTATGTGTGGGAAACTCCGTTCTTTTGCTCTGAGCACACTCAGTTTTCCTGCAGTATTAGAGACTCTAGAAAGCAAGAGCGTGCTTCTTGCTCTAAAGCAGAGTGAGTTTCATGGATGAGAACTGTGCTGGGAGTTTCCCTTCAGAAGTGGACTTCAATCCCAGGCTCTGTGTCTTCCTACAAGCAAGACTATTTTTCAGGTAAACACAGTCACTATTCAGCTCAAAGGAAGCTACATCGTTCACAAAGCTCACACGTTTCTCGCTCTTTACTGAAAAGTATTTGATGTTAGAGGACCTGGGGTTTTTATCACTTTCAGAAGCAGAGTTGAACTAGATATGTTCCGTATGTTCAGGAAACACCGTTCTTTTGTTCTGAGCACACTCACTTTTCATGCAGTATTAGATACACTAGAAAGCAAGAGCGTGCTTCTTGCTCCAAAGCAGAGTGTGTTTCATGGATGAGAACTGAGCTTTGTGTTTCCCTTCAGAAATAGAGTTAAATCTCATGTTCTGTGTCTTCCTACAAGCAAGACTTCGTTCAAGGTAAACACAGTCACTTTTCACCTAAAATGAAGCTACATCGTTCACGAAGCTCACACGTTTGTCGATCTTAATTGAAAAGCATTGGATGTTAGAGGACCTGTGGTTTTTATCAGTTTCAGAAGGAGAGTTGAACTAGACATGTTCTGTATGTTTAGGAAACACTGTTCTTTTGTTCTGAGCACACTCATTTTTCATGTAGTATTAGAGACTGTACAAAGCAAGAGCTTGGTTCTTGCACTAAAGCAGAGTGTTTTTCATGGATGAGAACTGTGCTGTGTGTTTACCTTCCAAAATGGAGTTAAATCCCACGCTCTGTGTCTTCCTACAAGAAAAATATCTTTTTAGGTAAGGGTAGTTTCTTTTCAGCTCAAGGACCTGCATCGTTCACGAAGCTCACACATTTCTCTTCTTAACGGACATGAATTGGATGTTAGAGGACCTATGGTTTCTACCAGTTTCAGACAGAGTTCAACTAGATATGGTCCATATGTGTGGGAAACACCGTTCTTTTGCTCTGAGCACACTCACATTTCCCTCTGTATTAAAGACTCTAGAAAGCAAGAGCGTGCTTCTTGCTCTAAAGCAGAGTGTGTTTCATGAATGAGAACTGTGCCTGGAGTTTCCCTTCAGAAATGGAGTTCAATCCCAGGCCCTTGACTTCCTATAAGCAAGACTTCGTTTCAGGTACACACAGTCACTTTTCAGCTCAAAGGAATCTACATCGTTCACAAAGCTCCCACGTTTGTCGCTCTTAAATGAAAAGCATTGGATGTTAGATGACTATTTTTTTTATTACTTTCAGAATCAGAGTTGAACTTGATATGTTCCGTATGTTTAGGAAACACTGTTCTTTTGTTCTGAGCACACTCACGTTTCATGCAGTATTAGAGACTCTAGAAAGCAAGAGCTTGGATCTTGCTCTATAGTAGAGTGTTTTTCATGAATGAGAACTGTGCTGTGTGTTTCCAGTCAGAAATTGAGTTAAATCCCAGGCTCTGTGTCTTCCTACAGGCAATAATTCGTTTCATGTAAACGCAGTCCCTTTTAAGCTCAAAGGAGCTACATCGTTCACGCAGCTCACAGGTTTGTCGATCTTAACTGAAAAGCATTGGATGTTAGAGGACCTGTGCTTTGTATCACTTTCAGAAGCATTGTTGAACTAGATATGGTCCATATGTGTAGGACACACTGTTCTTTTGTTCCGAGCACATCACGTTTCCTGCTGTATTAGAGACTCTAGAAAGCAAGTGCGTGCTTCTTGCTGTAAAGCAGAGTGTGTTTCATGCATGAGAACTGTGCTGTGAATTTCCTTCAGAAATTGAGTTAAATCCCATGCTCTGTGTCTTCCTACAAGCAAGAAATCTTTTCAGGTAAACACAGTCTCTTTACAGCTCAAATGAAGGTACATCGTTCATGGAGCTCAAACGTTTGTCACTCTTAATTGAAAAGCATTGGATGTTAGAGGACCTGTGGTTTTTATCAGTTTCAGAAGCAGAGTTGAACTACATATGGTCCGAATGTGTGGGAAATACAGTTCTTTTGGTCTGAGCACACTCATGTTTCCTTCACTTTTAGAGAGTCTAGAAAGCAAGACCGTGCTTCTAAGTCTAAAGCAGAAAGTTTTTCATGGATGAGAACTGTGCTGTGTGTTTCCCTTCAGAAATGGAGTGAAATACCACGCTCTGTGTCTTCCTACAAGCAAGATTCGTTTCAGGTAAGGGTAGTCACTTTTCAGCTCAAAGGACCTACATCGTTCACAAAGCTCACCTGTTTCTCTTCTTAACTGAGAAGCATTGGATGTTAGAGGACCTGTTGTTTATATCAGTTTCAGAAGCAGAGTTGAACTAGATATGATCCTTACATGTACGAAACACAGTTCTATTGTTCTGAGCACACTCACTTTTCCTGCTGTATTAGAGACTCTAGAAAGCAAGAGCTTGATTCTTGCTCTAAAGCAGAGTGTGTTTCATGGATGACAACTGTGCTTTGTGTTTTCCTCAGAAATGGAGTTCAATCACAGGATCTGTCTTCCTACAAGCAATACTTCGTTTCAGGTAAGGGTAGTCACTTTTCAGCTCAAAGGACCTACATCGTTCACGAAGCTCACACAATTCTCTTCTGAACTGAGAAGCATTGGATGTTAGAGTACATGTGGTTTGTATCAGTTTCAGAAGCAGAGTTGAAATAGATATGGTCCATATGTGTAGGACACACAGTTCTTTTGATTGAGCACATCATGTTTCCTGCCATATTACAGACTCTAGAAAGCAAGAGCAGGCTTCTTGCTCTAAAGCAGAATGTGTTTCGTGGATGAGAACTGTGCAATGTGTTTCCTACAGAAATGGAGTTAAATCACAAGCTTTGTGTCTTTCTACAAGCAAGAAATTGTTTCCAGTAAACACAGTCACTTTAGAGCTCAAATGAACCAACATCGTTCTCGAAGATCACACGTTTGTCGCTCTTATTTGAAAAGCATTGGATGTTAGAGGACCTGTGGTTTTTATCAGTTTCTGACAGAGTTGAACTAGATATGGTCCCTATGTGTGGTAAGCACAGTTCTTTTGGTCTGAGCACACTCATGTTTCCTTCTGTTTTAGAGACTCTAGAAAGCAAGAGCATGCTTCTTACTCTAAAGCAGAGTGTGTTTCATGGATGAGAACTGTGCTGGGAGTTTCCCTTGAGAAATGTAGTTCAATGCCAGGCTCTTTGTCTTCCTACAAGCAAGACTTCATTTCAGGTAAACACAGTCACTTTTCAGCTCAAAGGAAGCTACATCGTTCACATAGCTCACATGTTTCTTGCTCTTAAGTGACAAGCATGGGATGTTAGAGGATCTGTGGTTAGTATCAGTTTCAGAAGCAGAGTTGTACTACATATGGTCCGAATGTGTAGGAAACACAGTTCTTTTGGTCTGAGCACACTCATGTTTCCTTCTGTTTTAGAGACTCTAGAAAGCAAGAGCATGCTTCTTGCTCTAAAGCAGAGTGTGTTTCATGTATGAGAACTGTGCTGTGCATTTCCTTCAGAAACGGAGTTAAATCCCAAGCTCTGTGTCTTCCTACAAGCAAGAAATCGTTTCAGGTAAACACAGTCACTTTACAGCTCAAATGAAGCTACATCGTTCACGAAGCTCACCTGTTTGTCGCTCTTAATTGAAAAGCATTGGATGTTAGAGGACCTGTACTTTTTATCAGTTTCAGAAGGAGAGTTGAACTAGACATGTTCTGTATGTTTAGGAAACACTGTTCTTTTGTTCTGAGCACACTCATTTTTCATGTAGTATTAGAGACTGTACAAAGCAAGAGCTTGGTTCTTGCTCTAAAGCAGAGTGTTTTTCATGGATGAGAACTGTGCTGTGTGTTTCCCTTCCAAAATGGAGTTAAATCCCACGCTCTGTGTCTTCCTACAAGCAAAATTTCTTTTTAGGTAAGGGTAGTTACTTTTCAGCTCAAAGACCTGCATTGTTCACGAAGCTCACACATTTCTCTTCTTAACGGACATGCATTGGATGTTAGAGGACCTATGGTTTCTACCAGTTTCAGACAGAGTTCAACTAGATATGATCCATATGTGTGGGAAACACCGTTCTTTTGCTCTGAGCACACTCACGTTTCCCTCTGTATTAGAGACTCTAGAAAGCAAGAGAGTGCTTCTTGCTCTAAAGCAGAGTGTGTTTCATGGATGAGAACTGTGCCTGGAGTTTCCCTTCAGAAATGGAGTTCAATCCCAGGCTCTGTGACTTCCTATAAGCAAGATTTCGTTTCATGTAAACACAGTCACTTTTCAGCTCAAAGGAAGCTACATCGTTCACAAAGCTCACACGTTTCTCGCTCTTAATTGACAAGCATGGGATGTTAGAGGACCTGTGGTTTGTATCAGTTTTATAAGCAGAGTCGAAGTATTTATGTTCTGTATGTGTAAGAAATACCATTCCTTTGTTCGGAGCACACTCACGTTTCATGCAGTATTAGAGACTCTAGAAAGCAAGAGCTTGGATCTTGCTCTATAGTAGAGTGTTTTTCATGAATGAGAACTGTGCTGTGTGTTTCCAGTCAGAAATTGAGTTAAATCCCAGGCTCTGTGTCTTCCTACAGTCAATAATTCGTTTCCTGTAAACGCAGTCCCTTTTAAGCTCAAAGGAGCTACATCGTTCACGCAGCTCACAGGTTTGTCGCTCTTAACTGAAAAGCATTGGATGTTAGAGGACCTGTTCTTTGTATCACTTTCAGAAGCATTGTTGAACTAGATATGGTCCATATGTGTAGGACACACTGTTATTTTGTTCCGAGCACATCACGTTTCCTGCTGTATTAGAGACTCTAGAAAGCAAGTGCGTGCTTCTTGCTGTAAAGCAGAGTGTGTTTCATGCATGAGAACTGTGCTGTGAATTTCCTTCAGAAATTGAGTTAAATCCCATGCTCTGTGTCTTCCTACAAGCAAGAAATCTTTTCAGGTAAACACAGTCTCTTTACAGCTCAAATGAAGGTACATCGTTCACGGAGCTCAAACGTTTGTCACTCTTAATTGAAAAGCATTGGATGTTAGAGGACCTGTGGATTTTATCAGTTTCAGAAGCAGAGTTGAACTACATATGGTCCGAATGTGTGGGAAATACAGTTCTTTTGGTCTGAGCACACTCATGTTTCCTTCCCTTTTAGAGACTCTAGAAAGCAAGACCGTGCTTCTAACTCTAAAGCAGAAAGTTTTTCATGGATGAGAACTGTGCTGTGTGTTTCCCTTCAGAAATGGAGTGAAATCCCACGCTCTGTGTCTTCCTACAAGCAAGATTCGTTTCAGGTAAGGGTAGTGACTTTTCAGCTCAAAGGACCTTCATCGTTCACAAAGCTCACATGTTTCTCTTCTTAACTAGAAGCATTGGATGTTAGAGGACCTGTTGTTTATATCAGTTTCAGGAGCAGAGTTTAACTAGATATGATCCTTACGTGTACGAAACACAGTTCTATTGTTCTGAGCACACTCACTTTTCCTGCTGTATTAGAGACTCTAGAAAGCAAGAGCTTGATTCTTGCTCTAAAGCAGAGTGTGTTTCATGGATGACAACTGTGCTTTGTGTTTTCCTCAGAAATGGAGTTCAATCACAGGATCTGTGTCTTCCTACAAGCAATACTTCGTTTCAGGTAAGGGTAGTCACTTTTCAGCTCAAAGGACCTACATCGTTCACGAAGCTCACACAATTCTCTTCTGAACTGAGAAGCATTGGATGTTAGAGTACATGTGGTTTGTATCAGTTTCAGAAGCAGAGTTGAAATAGATATGGTCCATATGTGTAGGACACACAGTTCTTTTGATTGAGCATATCATGTTTCCTGCCATATTACAGACTCTAGAAAGCAAGAGCAGGCTTCTTGCTCTAAAGCAGAGGCTGTTTCATGGATGAGAACTGTGCAATATGTTTCCTACAGAAATGGAGTTAAATCACAAGCTTTGTGTATTCCTACAAGCAAGAAATCGTTACAGGTAAACACAGTTACTTTAGAGCTCAAATGAACCAACACCGTTCTCGAAGATCACACGTTTGTCGCTCTTAATTGAAAAGCATTGGATGTTAGAGGACCTGTGGTTTTTATCAGTTTCTGACAGAGTTGAACTAGATATGGTCCCTATGTGTGGTAAGCACCGTTCTTTTGCTCTGAGCACACTAACGTTTCCCTTTGTATTAGAGACTCTAGAAAGCAAGAGCGTGCTTATGCTCTAAAGCAGAGTGTGTTTCATAGATGAGAACAGTGCTGGGAGTTTCCCTTCAGAAAAGGAGTTCAGTCCCAGGCTCCTTGTCTTCCTACAAGCAAGAAATCGTTTCAGGTAAACACAGTCACTTTACAGCTCAAATGAAGCTACATCGTTCACGAAGCTCACATGTTTGTCGCTCTTAATTGAAAAGCATTGGATGTTAGAGGACCTGTGGTTTGTATCAGTTTCAGAAGCAGAGTTGTACTACATATGGTCCGAATGTGTGGGAAACACAGTTCTTTTGGTCTGAGCACACTCATGTTTCCTTCTGTTTTAGAGACTCTAGAAAGCAAGAGCATGCTTCTTACTCTAAAGCAGAGTGTGTTTCATGGATGAGAACTGTGCTGGGAGTTTCCCTTCAGAAATGGAGTTCAATCCCAGGCTCTGTGTCTTCCTACAAGCAAGACTTCATTTTAGGTAAACACAGTCACTTTTCAGCTCAAAGGAAGCTACATCCTTCACAAAGCTCACATGTTTCTCGCTCTTAAGTGACAAGCATGGGATGTTAGAGGATCTGTGGTTAGTATCAGTTTCAGAAGCAGAGTTGTACTACATATGGTCCGAATGTGTAGGAAACACAGTTCTTTTGGTCTGAGCACTCTCATGTTTCCTTCTGTTTTAGAGACTCTAGAAAGCAAGAGCATGCTTCTTGCTCTAAAGCAGAGTGTGTTTCATGTATGAGAACTGTGCTGTGCATTTCCTTCAGAAACGGAGTTAAATCCCAAGCTCTGTGTCTTCCTACAAGCAAGAAATCGTTTCAGGTAAACACAGTCAATTTACAGCTCAAATGAAGCTACATCGTTCACGAAGCTCACATGTTTGTCGCTCTTAATTGAAAAACATTGGATGTTAGAGGACCTGTACTTTTTATCAGTTTCAGAAGGAGAGTTGAACTAGACATGTTCTGTATGTTTAGGAAACACTGTTCTTTTGTTCCGAGCACACTCATTTTTCATGTAGTATTAGAGACTGTACAAAGCAAGAGCTTGGTTCTTGCTCTAAAGCAGAGTGTTTTTCATGGATGAGAACTGTGCTGTGTGTTTCCCTTCCAAAATGGAGTTAAATCCCACGCTCTGTGTCTTCCTACAAGCAAAATTTCTTTTTAGGTAAGGGTTGTTACTTTTCAGCTCAAAGACCTGCATCGTTCACGAAGCTCACACATTTCTCTTCTTAAAGGACATGAATTGGATGTTAGAGGACCTATGGTTTCTACCAGTTTCAGACAGAGTTCAACTAGATATGGTCCATATGTGTGGGAAACACCGTTCTTTTGCTCTGAGCACACTCACGTTTCCCTCTGTATTAGAGACTCTAGAAAGCAAGAGCGTGCTTCTTGCTCTAAAGCAGAGTGTGTTTCATGGATGAGAACTGTGCCTGGAGTTTCCCTTCAGAAATGGAGTTCAATCCCAGGCTCTGTGACTTCCTATAAGCAAGACTTCTTTTCAGGTAAACACAGTCACTTTAGAGCTCAAATGAACCAACATCGTTCTCTAAGATCACACGTTTGTCGCTCTTAATTGAAAAGCATTGGATGTTAGAAGACCTGTGGTTTTTATCAGTTTCTGACAGAGTTGAACTAGATATTGTCCCTATGTGTGGTAAGCACCGTTCTTTTGCTCTGAGCACACTCACATTTCCCTCTGTATTAGAGACTCTAGAAAGCAAGAGCGTGCTTCTTGCTCTACAGCAGAGTGTGTTTCATAGATGAGAACAGTGCTGGGAGTTTCCCTTCAGAAAAGGAGTTCAGTCCCAGGCTCCTTGTCTTCCTACAAGCAAGACTTCGTTTCAGGTAAACACAGTCACGTTTCGGCTGAAAGGAAGCTACATTGTTCACAAAGCTCACACGTTTCTCGCTCTCAACTGAAAAGCATTGGATGTTAGAGGACCTGGGGTTTGTATCACTTTCAGAAGCAGAGTTGAACTAGATATGGTCCATATGTGTAGGACACACAGTTCTTTTGTTCTGAGCACATCACGTTTCCTGCTGTAATAGAGACTCTAGAAAGCAAGAGCGTGCTTCTTACTCTAAAGCAGAGTGTGTTTCATGTATGAGAACTGTGCTGTGCATTTCCTTCAGAAACGGAGTTAAATCCCAAGCTCTGTGTCTTCCTACAAGCAAGAAATCATTTCAGGTAAACAAAGTCACTTTACAGCTCAAATGAAGCTACATCGTTTACGAAGCTCACATGTTTGTCGCTCTTAATTGAAAAGCATGGGATGTTAGAGGACCTGTGGTTTTTATTAGTTTCAGAAGATGAGTTGAACTAGATATGGTCTGTATGTGTAGGAAACACCATTCTTTAAACTGAGCACACTCACTTTTCCTGCTGTATTAGAGACTCTAGAAAGCAAGAGCATGTTTCTTGCTCTAAAGCAGAGTGTGTTTAATGGATGAGAACTGTGCTGGGATTTTCCTTCAGAAATGGAGTTCAATCCCAGGCTCTGTGTCTTCATACAAGAAAGAATTCACTTCAGGTAAAGGCAGTAACTTTTCAGCTCAAAGGTATCTATATCATTCACAGAGCTCACAAGTTTCTCGCTCTTAAATGAAAAGCATTCGATGTTAGACGACCTATGATTTGTATCAGTTTCAGAAGCAGAGTTGTACTACATATGGTCTGAATGTGTAGGAAACACAGTTCTTTTGGTCTGAGCACACTCATGTTTCCTTCTGTTTTAGAGACTCTAGAAAGCAAGAGCATGCTTCTTGCTCTAAAGCAGAGTGTGTTTCATGGATGAGAATTGTGCTGGGAGTTTCCCTTGAGAAATGTAGTTCAATGCCAGGCTCTGTGTCTTCCTACAAGCAAGACTTCATTTCAGGTAAACACAGTCACTTTTCAGCTCAAAGGAAGCTACATCGTTCACATAGCTCACATGTTTCTCGCTCTTAAGTGACAAGCATGGGATGTTAGAGGATCTGTGGTTAGTATCAGTTTCAGAAGCAGAGTTGTACTACATATGGTCCGAATGTGTAGGAAACACAGTTCTTTTGGTCTGAGCACACTCATGTTTCCTTCTGTTTTAGAGACTCTAGAAAGCAAGAGCATGCTTCTTGCTCTAAAGCAGAGTGTGTTTCATGTATGAGAACTGTGCTGTGCATTTCCTTCAGAAACGGAGTTAAATCCCAAGCTCTGTGTCTTCCTACAAGCAAGAAATCGTTTCAGGTAAACACAGTCACTTTACAGCTCAAATGAAGCTACATCGTTCACGAAGCTCACATGTTTGTCGCTCTTAATTGAAAAGCATTGGATGTTAGAGGACCTGTGGTTTTTATCAGTTTCAGAAGGAGAGTTGAACTAGACATGTTCTGTATGTTTAGGAAACACTGTTCTTTTGTTCTGAGCACACTCATTTTTCATGTAGTATTAGAGACTGTACAAAGCAAGAGCTTGGTTCTTGCTCTAAAGCAGAGTGTTTTTCATGGATGAGAACTGTGCTGTGTGTTTCCCTTCCAAAATGGAGTTAAATCCCACGCTCTGTGTCTTCCTACAAGCAAAATTTCTTTTTAGGTAAGGGTAGTTACTTTTCAGCTCAAAGACCTGCATTGTTCACGAAGCTCACACATTTCTCTTCTTAACGGACATGCATTGTATGTTAGAGGACCTATGGTTTCTACCAGTTTCAGACAGAGTTCAACTAGATATGGTCCATATGTGTGGGAAACACCGTTCTTTTGCTCTGAGCACACTCACGTTTCCCTCTGTATTAGAGACTCTAGAAAGCAAGAGCGTGCTTCTTGTTCTAAAGCAGAGTGTGTTTCATGGATGAGAACTGTGCCTGGAGTTTCCCTTCAGAAATGGAGTTCAATCCCAGGCTCTGTGACTTCCTATAAGCAAGATTTCGTTTCAGGTAAACACAGTCACTTTTCAGCTCAAAGGAAGCTACATCGTTCACAAAGCTCACACGTTTCTCGCTCTTAATTGACAAGCATGGGATGTTAGAGGACCTGTGGTTTGTATCAGTTTTATAAGCAGAGTCGAAGTATTTATGTTCCGTATGTGTAAGAAATACCATTCCTTTGTTCGCAGCACACTCACGTTTCATGCAGTATTAGAGACTCTAGAAAGCAAGAGCTTGGATCTTGCTCTATAGTAGAGTGTTTTTCATGAATGAGAACTGTGCTGTGTGTTTCCAGTCAGAAATTGAGTTAAATCCCAGGCTCTGTGTCTTCCTACAGGCAATAATTCGTTTCATGTAAACGCAGTCCCTTTTAAGCTCAAAGGAGCTACATCGTTCACGCAGCTCACAGGTTTGTCGCTCTTAACTGAAAAGCATTGGATGTTAGAGGACCTGTTCTTTGTATCACTTTCAGAAGCATTGTTGAACTAGATATGGTCCATATGTGTAGGACACACTGTTCTTTTGTTCCGAGCACATCACGTTTCCTGCTGTATTAGAGACTCTAGAAAGCAAGTGTGTGCTTCTTGCTGTAAAGCAGAGTGTGTTTCATGCATGAGAACTGTGCTGTGTGTTTCCAGTCAGAAATTGAGTTAAATCCCATGCTCTGTGTCTTCCTACAAGCAATAAATCTTTTCAGGTAAACACAGTCTCTTTACAGCTCAAATGAAGGTACATCGTTCACGGAGCTCAAACGTTTGTCACTCTTAATTGAAAAGCATTGGATGTTAGAGGACCTGTGGTTTTTATCAGTTTCAGAAGCAGAGTTGAACTACATATGGTCCGAATGTGTGGGAAATACAGTTCTTTTGGTCTGAGCACACTCATGTTTCCTTCCCTTTTAGAGACTCTAGAAAGCAAGACCGTGCTTCTAACTCTAAAGCAGAAAGTTTTTCATGGATGAGAACTGTGCTGTGTGTTTCCCTTCAGAAATGGAGTGAAATCCCACGCTCTGTGTCTTCCTACAAGCAAGATTCGTTTCAGGTAAGGGTAGTCACTTTTCAGCTCAAAGGACCTACATCGTTCACAAAGCTCACATGTTTCTCTTCTTAACTGAGAAGCATTGGATGTTAGAGGACCTGTTGTTTATATCAGTTTCAGAAGCAGAGTTGAACTAGATATGATCCTTACATATATTAAACACAGTTCTATTGTTCTGAGCACACTCACTTTTCATGCTGTATTAGAGGCTCTAGAAAGCAAGAGCTTGATTCTTGCTCTAAAGCAGAGTGTGTTTCATGCATGACAACTGTGCTTTGTGTTTTCCTCAGAAATGGAGTTCAATCACAGGATCTGTGTCTTCCTACAAGCAATACTTCGTTTCAGGTAAGGGTAGTCACTTTTCAGCTCAAAGGACCTACATCGTTCACGAAGCTCACACAATTCTCTTCTGAACTGAGAAGCATTGGATGTTAGAGTACATGTGGTTTGTATCAGTTTCAGAAGCAGAGTTGAAATAGATATGGTCCATATGTGTAGGACACACAGTTCTTTTGATTGAGCACATCATGTTTCCTGCCATATTACAGACTCTAGAAAGCAAGAGCAGGCTTCTTGCTCTAAAGCAGAGTGTGTTTCATGGATGAGAACTGTGCAATGTGTTTCCTACAGAAATGGAGTTAAATCACAAGCTTTGTGTATTCCTACAAGCAAGAAATCGTTTCAGGTAAACACAGTTACTTTAGAGCTCAAATGAACCAACATCGTTCTCGAAGATCACACGTTTGTCGCTCTTCATTGAAAAGCATTGGATGTTAGAGGACCTGTGGTTTTTATCAGTTTCTGACAGAGTTGAACTAGATATGGTCCCTATGTGTGGTAAGCACCGTTCTTTTGCTCTGAGCACACTCACGTTTCCCTCTGTATTAGAGACTCTAGAAAGCAAGAGCGTGCTTCTTGCTCTACAGCAGAGTGTGTTTCATAGATGAGAACAGTGCTGGGAGTTTCCCTTCAGAAAAGGAGTTCAGTCCCAGGCTCCTTGTCTTCCTACAAGCAAGACTTCGTTTCAGGTAAACACAGTCACGTTTCGGCTGAAAGGAAGCTACATTGTTCACAAAGCTCACACGTTTCTCGCTCTCAACTGAAAAGCATTGGATGTTAGAGGACCTGGGGTTTGTATCACTTTCAGAAGCAGAGTTGAACTAGATATGGTCCATATGTGTAGGACACACAGTTCTTTTGTTCTGAGCACATCACGTTTCCTGCTGTAATAGAGACTCTAGAAAGCAAGAGCGTGCTTCTTACTCTAAAGCAGAGTGTGTTTCATGTATGAGAACTGTGCTGTGCATTTCCTTCAGAAACGGAGTTAAATCCCAAGCTCTGTGTCTTCCTACAAGCAAGAAATCATTTCAGGTAAACAAAGTCACTTTACAGCTCAAATGAAGCTACATCGTTTACGAAGCTCACATGTTTGTCGCTCTTAATTGAAAAGCATGGGATGTTAGAGGACCTGTGGTTTTTATTAGTTTCAGAAGATGAGTTGAACTAGATATGGTCTGTATGTGTAGGAAACACCATTCTTTAAACTGAGCACACTCACTTTTCCTGCTGTATTAGAGACTCTAGAAAGCAAGAGCATGTTTCTTGCTCTAAAGCAGAGTGTGTTTAATGGATGAGAACTGTGCTGGGATTTTCCTTCAGAAATGGAGTTCAATCCCAGGCTCTGTGTCTTCATACAAGAAAGAATTCACTTCAGGTAAAGGCAGTAACTTTTCAGCTCAAAGGTATCTATATCATTCACAGAGCTCACAAGTTTCTCGCTCTTAAATGAAAAGCATTCGATGTTAGACGACCTATGATTTGTATCAGTTTCAGAAGCAGAGTTGTACTACATATGGTCTGAATGTGTAGGAAACACAGTTCTTTTGGTCTGAGCACACTCATGTTTCCTTCTGTTTTAGAGACTCTAGAAAGCAAGAGCATGCTTCTTGCTCTAAAGCAGAGTGTGTTTCATGGATGAGAATTGTGCTGGGAGTTTCCCTTGAGAAATGTAGTTCAATGCCAGGCTCTGTGTCTTCCTACAAGCAAGACTTCATTTCAGGTAAACACAGTCACTTTTCAGCTCAAAGGAAGCTACATCGTTCACATAGCTCACATGTTTCTCGCTCTTAAGTGACAAGCATGGGATGTTAGAGGATCTGTGGTTAGTATCAGTTTCAGAAGCAGAGTTGTACTACATATGGTCGGAATGTGTAGGAAACACAGTTCTTTTGGTCTGAGCACACTCATGTTTCCTTCTGTTTTAGAGACTCTAGAAAGCAAGAGCATGCTTCTTGCTCTAAAGCAGAGTGTGTTTCATGTATGAGAACTGTGCTGTGCATTTCCTTCAGAAACGGAGTTAAATCCCAAGCTCTGTGTCTTCCTACAAGCAAGAAATCGTTTCAGGTAAACACAGTCACTTTACAGCTCAAATGAAGCTACATCGTTCACGAAGCTCACATGTTTGTCGCTCTTAATTGAAAAGCATTGGATGTTAGAGGACCTGTGGTTTTTATCAGTTTCAGAAGGAGAGTTGAACTAGACATGTTCTGTATGTTTAGGAAACACTGTTCTTTTGTTCTGAGCACACTCATTTTTCATGTAGTATTAGAGACTGTACAAAGCAAGAGCTTGGTTCTTGCTCTAAAGCAGAGTGTTTTTCATGGATGAGAACTGTGCTGTGTGTTTCCCTTCCAAAATGGAGTTAAATCCCACGCTCTGTGTCTTCCTGCAAGCAAAATTTCTTTTTAGGTAAGGGTAGTTACTTTTCAGCTCAAAGAGCTGCATTGTTCACGAAGCTCACACATTTCTCTTCTTAACGGACATGCATTGTATGTTAGAGGACCTATGGTTTCTACCAGTTTCAGACAGAGTTCAACTAGATATGGTCCATATGTGTGGGAAACACCGTTCTTTTGCTCTGAGCACACTCACGTTTCCCTCTGTATTAGAGACTCTAGAAAGCAAGAGCGTGCTTCTTGTTCTAAAGCAGAGTGTGTTTCATGGATGAGAACTGTGCCTGGAGTTTCCCTTCAGAAATGGAGTTCAATCCCAGGCTCTGTGACTTCCTATAAGCAAGATTTCGTTTCAGGTAAACACAGTCACTTTTCAGCTCAAAGGAAGCTACATCGTTCACAAAGCTCACACGTTTCTCGCTCTTAATTGACAAGCATGGGATGTTAGAGGACCTGTGGTTTGTATCAGTTTTATAAGCAGAGTCGAAGTATTTATGTTCCGTATGTGTAAGAAATACCATTCCTTTGTTCGCAGCACACTCACGTTTCATGCAGTATTAGAGACTCTAGAAAGCAAGAGCTTGGATCTTGCTCTATAGTAGAGTGTTTTTCATGAATGAGAACTGTGCTGTGTGTTTCCAGTCAGAAATTGAGTTAAATCCCAGGCTCTGTGTCTTCCTACAGGCAATAATTCGTTTCATGTAAACGCAGTCCCTTTTAAGCTCAAAGGAGCTACATCGTTCACGCAGCTCACAGGTTTGTCGCTCTTAACTGAAAAGCATTGGATGTTAGAGGACCTGTTCTTTGTATCACTTTCAGAAGCATTGTTGAACTAGATATGGTCCATATGTGTAGGACACACTGTTCTTTTGTTCCGAGCACATCACGTTTCCTGCTGTATTAGAGACTCTAGAAAGCAAGTGTGTGCTTCTTGCTGTAAAGCAGAGTGTGTTTCATGCATGAGAACTGTGCTGTGTGTTTCCAGTCAGAAATTGAGTTAAATCCCATGCTCTGTGTCTTCCTACAAGCAATAAATCTTTTCAGGTAAACACAGTCTCTTTACAGCTCAAATGAAGGTACATCGTTCACGGAGCTCAAACGTTTGTCACTCTTAATTGAAAAGCATTGGATGTTAGAGGACCTGTGGTTTTTATCAGTTTCAGAAGCAGAGTTGAACTACATATGGTCCGAATGTGTGGGAAATACAGTTCTTTTGGTCTGAGCACACTCATGTTTCCTTCCCTTTTAGAGACTCTAGAAAGCAAGACCGTGCTTCTAACTCTAAAGCAGAAAGTTTTTCATGGATGAGAACTGTGCTGTGTGTTTCCCTTCAGAAATGGAGTGAAATCCCACGCTCTGTGTCTTCCTACAAGCAAGATTCGTTTCAGGTAAGGGTAGTCACTTTTCAGCTCAAAGGACCTACATCGTTCACAAAGCTCACATGTTTCTCTTCTTAACTGAGAAGCATTGGATGTTAGAGGACCTGTTGTTTATATCAGTTTCAGAAGCAGAGTTGAACTAGATATGATCCTTACATATATTAAACACAGTTCTATTGTTCTGAGCACACTCACTTTTCATGCTGTATTAGAGGCTCTAGAAAGCAAGAGCTTGATTCTTGCTCTAAAGCAGAGTGTGTTTCATGCATGACAACTGTGCTTTGTGTTTTCCTCAGAAATGGAGTTCAATCACAGGATCTGTGTCTTCCTACAAGCAATACTTCGTTTCAGGTAAGGGTAGTCACTTTTCAGCTCAAAGGACCTACATCGTTCACGAAGCTCACACAATTCTCTTCTGAACTGAGAAGCATTGGATGTTAGAGTACATGTGGTTTGTATCAGTTTCAGAAGCAGAGTTGAAATAGATATGGTCCATATGTGTAGGACACACAGTTCTTTTGATTGAGCACATCATGTTTCCTGCCATATTACAGACTCTAGAAAGCAAGAGCAGGCTTCTTGCTCTAAAGCAGAGTGTGTTTCATGGATGAGAACTGTGCAATGTGTTTCCTACAGAAATGGAGTTAAATCACAAGCTTTGTGTATTCCTACAAGCAAGAAATCGTTTCAGGTAAACACAGTTACTTTAGAGCTCAAATGAACCAACATCGTTCTCGAAGATCACACGTTTGTCGCTCTTCATTGAAAAGCATTGGATGTTAGAGGACCTGTGGTTTTTATCAGTTTCTGACAGAGTTGAACTAGATATGGTCCCTATGTGTGGTAAGCACCGTTCTTTTGCTCTGAGCACACTCACGTTTCCCTCTGTATTAGAGACTCTAGAAAGCAAGAGCGTGCTTCTTGCTCTACAGCAGAGTGTGTTTCATAGATGAGAACAGTGCTGGGAGTTTCCCTTCAGAAAAGGAGTTCAGTCCCAGGCTCCTTGTCTTCCTACAAGCAAGAAATCGTTTCAGGTAAACACAGTCACTTTACAGCTCAAATGAAGCTACATCGTTCACGAAGCTCACATGTTTGTCGCTCTTAATTGAAAAGCATTGGATGTTAGAGGACCTGTGGTTTTTATCAGTTTCAGAAGGAGAGTTGAACTAGACATGTTCTGTATGTTTAGGAAACACTGTTCTTTTGTTCTGAGCACACTCATTTTTCATGTAGTATTAGAGACTGTACAAAGCAAGAGCTTGGTTCTTGCTCTAAAGCAGAGTGTTTTTCATGGATGAGAACTGTGCTGTGTGTTTCCCTTCCAAAATGGAGTTAAATCCCACGCTCTGTGTCTTCCTGCAAGCAAAATTTCTTTTTAGGTAAGGGTAGTTACTTTTCAGCTCAAAGACCTGCATCGTTCACGAAGCTCACACATTTCTCTTCTTAACGGACATGCATTGGATGTTAGAGGACCTATGGTTTCTACCAGTTTCAGACAGAGTTCAACTAGATATGGTCCATATGTGTGGGAAACACCGTTCTTTTGCTCTGAGCACACTCACGTATCCCTCTGAATTTGAGACTCTAGAAAGCAAGAGCGTGCTTCTTGCTCTAAAGCAGAGTGTGTTTCATGAATGAGAACTGTGCCTGGAGTTTCCCTTCAGAAATGGAGTTCAATCCCAGGCCCTTGACTTCCTATAAGCAAGACTTCGTTTCAGGTACACACAGTCACTTTTCAGCTCAAAGGAATCTACATCGTTCACAAAGCTCCCACGTTTGTCGCTCTTAAATGAAAAGCATTGGATGTTAGATGACTATTTTTTTTATTACTTTCAGAATCAGAGTTGAACTTGATATGTTCCGTATGTTTAGGAAACACTGTTCTTTTGTTCTGAGCACACTCACGTTTCATGCAGTATTAGAGACTCTAGAAAGCAAGAGCTTGGATCTTGCTCTATAGTAGAGTGTTTTTCATGAATGAGAACTGTGCTGTGTGTTTCCAGTCAGAAATTGAGTTAAATCCCAGGCTCTGTGTCTTCCTACAGGCAATAATTCGTTTCATGTAAACGCAGTCCCTTTTAAGCTCAAAGGAGCTACATCGTTCACGCAGCTCACAGGTTTGTCGATCTTAACTGAAAAGCATTGGATGTTAGAGGACCTGTGCTTTGTATCACTTTCAGAAGCATTGTTGAACTAGATATGGTCCATATGTGTAGGACACACTGTTCTTTTGTTCCGAGCACATCACGTTTCCTGCTGTATTAGAGACTCTAGAAAGCAAGTGCGTGCTTCTTGCTGTAAAGCAGAGTGTGTTTCATGCATGAGAACTGTGCTGTGAATTTCCTTCAGAAATTGAGTTAAATCCCATGCTCTGTGTCTTCCTACAAGCAAGAAATCTTTTCAGGTAAACACAGTCTCTTTACAGCTCAAATGAAGGTACATCGTTCATGGAGCTCAAACGTTTGTCACTCTTAATTGAAAAGCATTGGATGTTAGAGGACCTGTGGTTTTTATCAGTTTCAGAAGCAGAGTTGAACTACATATGGTCCGAATGTGTGGGAAATACAGTTCTTTTGGTCTGAGCACACTCATGTTTCCTTCACTTTTAGAGAGTCTAGAAAGCAAGACCGTGCTTCTAAGTCTAAAGCAGAAAGTTTTTCATGGATGAGAACTGTGCTGTGTGTTTCCCTTCAGAAATGGAGTGAAATACCACGCTCTGTGTCTTCCTACAAGCAAGATTCGTTTCAGGTAAGGGTAGTCACTTTTCAGCTCAAAGGACCTACATCGTTCACAAAGCTCACCTGTTTCTCTTCTTAACTGAGAAGCATTGGATGTTAGAGGACCTGTTGTTTATATCAGTTTCAGAAGCAGAGTTGAACTAGATATGATCCTTACATGTACGAAACACAGTTCTATTGTTCTGAGCACACTCACTTTTCCTGCTGTATTAGAGACTCTAGAAAGCAAGAGCTTGATTCTTGCTCTAAAGCAGAGTGTGTTTCATGGATGACAACTGTGCTTTGTGTTTTCCTCAGAAATGGAGTTCAATCACAGGATCTGTCTTCCTACAAGCAATACTTCGTTTCAGGTAAGGGTAGTCACTTTTCAGCTCAAAGGACCTACATCGTTCACGAAGCTCACACAATTCTCTTCTGAACTGAGAAGCATTGGATGTTAGAGTACATGTGGTTTGTATCAGTTTCAGAAGCAGAGTTGAAATAGATATGGTCCATATGTGTAGGACACACAGTTCTTTTGATTGAGCACATCATGTTTCCTGCCATATTACAGACTCTAGAAAGCAAGAGCAGGCTTCTTGCTCTAAAGCAGAATGTGTTTCGTGGATGAGAACTGTGCAATGTGTTTCCTACAGAAATGGAGTTAAATCACAAGCTTTGTGTCTTTCTACAAGCAAGAAATTGTTTCCAGTAAACACAGTCACTTTAGAGCTCAAATGAACCAACATCGTTCTCGAAGATCACACGTTTGTCGCTCTTATTTGAAAAGCATTGGATGTTAGAGGACCTGTGGTTTTTATCAGTTTCTGACAGAGTTGAACTAGATATGGTCCCTATGTGTGGTAAGCACAGTTCTTTTGGTCTGAGCACACTCATGTTTCCTTCTGTTTTAGAGACTCTAGAAAGCAAGAGCATGCTTCTTACTCTAAAGCAGAGTGTGTTTCATGGATGAGAACTGTGCTGGGAGTTTCCCTTGAGAAATGTAGTTCAATGCCAGGCTCTTTGTCTTCCTACAAGCAAGACTTCATTTCAGGTAAACACAGTCACTTTTCAGCTCAAAGGAAGCTACATCGTTCACATAGCTCACATGTTTCTTGCTCTTAAGTGACAAGCATGGGATGTTAGAGGATCTGTGGTTAGTATCAGTTTCAGAAGCAGAGTTGTACTACATATGGTCCGAATGTGTAGGAAACACAGTTCTTTTGGTCTGAGCACACTCATGTTTCCTTCTGTTTTAGAGACTCTAGAAAGCAAGAGCATGCTTCTTGCTCTAAAGCAGAGTGTGTTTCATGTATGAGAACTGTGCTGTGCATTTCCTTCAGAAACGGAGTTAAATCCCAAGCTCTGTGTCTTCCTACAAGCAAGAAATCGTTTCAGGTAAACACAGTCACTTTACAGCTCAAATGAAGCTACATCGTTCACGAAGCTCACCTGTTTGTCGCTCTTAATTGAAAAGCATTGGATGTTAGAGGACCTGTGGTTTTTATCAGTTTCAGAAGGAGAGTTGAACTAGACATGTTCTGTATGTTTAGGAAACACTGTTCTTTTGTTCTGAGCACACTCATTTTTCATGTAGTATTAGAGACTGTACAAAGCAAGAGCTTGGTTCTTGCTCTAAAGCAGAGTGTTTTTCATGGATGAGAACTGTGCTGTGTGTTTCCCTTCCAAAATGGAGTTAAATCCCACGCTCTGTGTCTTCCTACAAGCAAAATTTCTTTTTAGGTAAGGGTAGTTACTTTTCAGCTCAAAGACCTGCATTGTTCACGAAGCTCACACATTTCTCTTCTTAACGGACATGCATTGGATGTTAGAGGACCTATGGTTTCTACCAGTTTCAGACAGAGTTCAACTAGATATGATCCATATGTGTGGGAAACACCGTTCTTTTGCTCTGAGCACACTCACGTTTCCCTCTGTATTAGAGACTCTAGAAAGCAAGAGAGTGCTTCTTGCTCTAAAGCAGAGTGTGTTTCATGGATGAGAACTGTGCCTGGAGTTTCCCTTCAGAAATGGAGTTCAATCCCAGGCTCTGTGACTTCCTATAAGCAAGATTTCGTTTCATGTAAACACAGTCACTTTTCAGCTCAAAGGAAGCTACATCGTTCACAAAGCTCACACGTTTCTCGCTCTTAATTGACAAGCATGGGATGTTAGAGGACCTGTGGTTTGTATCAGTTTTATAAGCAGAGTCGAAGTATTTATGTTCTGTATGTGTAAGAAATACCATTCCTTTGTTCGGAGCACACTCACGTTTCATGCAGTATTAGAGACTCTAGAAAGCAAGAGCTTGGATCTTGCTCTATAGTAGAGTGTTTTTCATGAATGAGAACTGTGCTGTGTGTTTCCAGTCAGAAATTGAGTTAAATCCCAGGCTCTGTGTCTTCCTACAGTCAATAATTCGTTTCCTGTAAACGCAGTCCCTTTTAAGCTCAAAGGAGCTACATCGTTCACGCAGCTCACAGGTTTGTCGCTCTTAACTGAAAAGCATTGGATGTTAGAGGACCTGTTCTTTGTATCACTTTCAGAAGCATTGTTGAACTAGATATGGTCCATATGTGTAGGACACACTGTTATTTTGTTCCGAGCACATCACGTTTCCTGCTGTATTAGAGACTCTAGAAAGCAAGTGCGTGCTTCTTGCTGTAAAGCAGAGTGTGTTTCATGCATGAGAACTGTGCTGTGAATTTCCTTCAGAAATTGAGTTAAATCCCATGCTCTGTGTCTTCCTACAAGCAAGAAATCTTTTCAGGTAAACACAGTCTCTTTACAGCTCAAATGAAGGTACATCGTTCACGGAGCTCAAACGTTTGTCACTCTTAATTGAAAAGCATTGGATGTTAGAGGACCTGTGGATTTTATCAGTTTCAGAAGCAGAGTTGAACTACATATGGTCCGAATGTGTGGGAAATACAGTTCTTTTGGTCTGAGCACACTCATGTTTCCTTCCCTTTTAGAGACTCTAGAAAGCAAGACCGTGCTTCTAACTCTAAAGCAGAAAGTTTTTCATGGATGAGAACTGTGCTGTGTGTTTCCCTTCAGAAATGGAGTGAAATCCCACGCTCTGTGTCTTCCTACAAGCAAGATTCGTTTCAGGTAAGGGTAGTGACTTTTCAGCTCAAAGGACCTTCATCGTTCACAAAGCTCACATGTTTCTCTTCTTAACTAGAAGCATTGGATGTTAGAGGACCTGTTGTTTATATCAGTTTCAGGAGCAGAGTTTAACTAGATATGATCCTTACGTGTACGAAACACAGTTCTATTGTTCTGAGCACACTCACTTTTCCTGCTGTATTAGAGACTCTAGAAAGCAAGAGCTTGATTCTTGCTCTAAAGCAGAGTGTGTTTCATGGATGACAACTGTGCTTTGTGTTTTCCTCAGAAATGGAGTTCAATCACAGGATCTGTGTCTTCCTACAAGCAATACTTCGTTTCAGGTAAGGGTAGTCACTTTTCAGCTCAAAGGACCTACATCGTTCACGAAGCTCACACAATTCTCTTCTGAACTGAGAAGCATTGGATGTTAGAGTACATGTGGTTTGTATCAGTTTCAGAAGCAGAGTTGAAATAGATATGGTCCATATGTGTAGGACACACAGTTCTTTTGATTGAGCATATCATGTTTCCTGCCATATTACAGACTCTAGAAAGCAAGAGCAGGCTTCTTGCTCTAAAGGAGAGGCTGTTTCATGGATGAGAACTGTGCAATATGTTTCCTACAGAAATGGAGTTAAATCACAAGCTTTGTGTATTCCTACAAGCAAGAAATCGTTTCAGGTAAACACAGTTACTTTAGAGCTCAAATGAACCAACACCGTTCTCGAAGATCACACGTTTGTCGCTCTTAATTGAAAAGCATTGGATGTTAGAGGACCTGTGGTTTTTATCAGTTTCTGACAGAGTTGAACTAGATATGGTCCCTATGTGTGGTAAGCACCGTTCTTTTGCTCTGAGCACACTAACGTTTCCCTCTGTATTAGAGACTCTAGAAAGCAAGAGCGTGCTTATGCTCTAAAGCAGAGTGTGTTTCATAGATGAGAACAGTGCTGGGAGTTTCCCTTCAGAAAAGGAGTTCAGTCCCAGGCTCCTTGTCTTCCTACAAGCAAGAAATCGTTTCAGGTAAACACAGTCACTTTACAGCTCAAATGAAGCTACATCGTTCACGAAGCTCACATGTTTGTCGCTCTTAATTGAAAAGCATTGGATGTTAGAGGACCTGTGGTTTGTATCAGTTTCAGAAGCAGAGTTGTACTACATATGGTCCGAATGTGTGGGAAACACAGTTCTTTTGGTCTGAGCACACTCATGTTTCCTTCTGTTTTAGAGACTCTAGAAAGCAAGAGCATGCTTCTTACTCTAAAGCAGAGTGTGTTTCATGGATGAGAACTGTGCTGGGAGTTTCCCTTCAGAAATGGAGTTCAATCCCAGGCTCTGTGTCTTCCTACAAGCAAGACTTCATTTTAGGTAAACACAGTCACTTTTCAGCTCAAAGGAAGCTACATCCTTCACAAAGCTCACATGTTTCTCGCTCTTAAGTGACAAGCATGGGATGTTAGAGGATCTGTGGTTAGTATCAGTTTCAGAAGCAGAGTTGTACTACATATGGTCCGAATGTGTAGGAAACACAGTTCTTTTGGTCTGAGCACTCTCATGTTTCCTTCTGTTTTAGAGACTCTAGAAAGCAAGAGCATGCTTCTTGCTCTAAAGCAGAGTGTGTTTCATGTATGAGAACTGTGCTGTGCATTTCCTTCAGAAACGGAGTTAAATCCCAAGCTCTGTGTCTTCCTACAAGCAAGAAATCGTTTCAGGTAAACACAGTCAATTTACAGCTCAAATGAAGCTACATCGTTCACGAAGCTCACATGTTTGTCGCTCTTAATTGAAAAACATTGGATGTTAGAGGACCTGTACTTTTTATCAGTTTCAGAAGGAGAGTTGAACTAGACATGTTCTGTATGTTTAGGAAACACTGTTCTTTTGTTCCGAGCACACTCATTTTTCATGTAGTATTAGAGACTGTACAAAGCAAGAGCTTGGTTCTTGCTCTAAAGCAGAGTGTTTTTCATGGATGAGAACTGTGCTGTGTGTTTCCCTTCCAAAATGGAGTTAAATCCCACGCTCTGTGTCTTCCTACAAGCAAAATTTCTTTTTAGGTAAGGGTTGTTACTTTTCAGCTCAAAGACCTGCATCGTTCACGAAGCTCACACATTTCTCTTCTTAAAGGACATGAATTGGATGTTAGAGGACCTATGGTTTCTACCAGTTTCAGACAGAGTTCAACTAGATATGGTCCATATGTGTGGGAAACACCGTTCTTTTGCTCTGAGCACACTCACGTTTCCCTCTGTATTAGAGACTCTAGAAAGCAAGAGCGTGCTTCTTGCTCTAAAGCAGAGTGTGTTTCATGGATGAGAACTGTGCCTGGAGTTTCCCTTCAGAAATGGAGTTCAATCCCAGGCTCTGTGACTTCCTATAAGCAAGACTTCTTTTCAGGTAAACACAGTCACTTTAGAGCTCAAATGAACCAACATCGTTCTCTAAGATCACACGTTTGTCGCTCTTAATTGAAAAGCATTGGATGTTAGAAGACCTGTGGTTTTTATCAGTTTCTGACAGAGTTGAACTAGATATTGTCCCTATGTGTGGTAAGCACCGTTCTTTTGCTCTGAGCACACTCACATTTCCCTCTGTATTAGAGACTCTAGAAAGCAAGAGCGTGCTTCTTGCTCTACAGCAGAGTGTGTTTCATAGATGAGAACAGTGCTGGGAGTTTCCCTTCAGAAAAGGAGTTCAGTCCCAGGCTCCTTGTCTTCCTACAAGCAAGACTTCGTTTCAGGTAAACACAGTCACGTTTCGGCTGAAAGGAAGCTACATTGTTCACAAAGCTCACACGTTTCTCGCTCTCAACTGAAAAGCATTGGATGTTAGAGGACCTGGGGTTTGTATCACTTTCAGAAGCAGAGTTGAACTAGATATGGTCCATATGTGTAGGACACACAGTTCTTTTGTTCTGAGCACATCACGTTTCCTGCTGTAATAGAGACTCTAGAAAGCAAGAGCGTGCTTCTTACTCTAAAGCAGAGTGTGTTTCATGTATGAGAACTGTGCTGTGCATTTCCTTCAGAAACGGAGTTAAATCCCAAGCTCTGTGTCTTCCTACAAGCAAGAAATCATTTCAGGTAAACAAAGTCACTTTACAGCTCAAATGAAGCTACATCGTTTACGAAGCTCACATGTTTGTCGCTCTTAATTGAAAAGCATGGGATGTTAGAGGACCTGTGGTTTTTATTAGTTTCAGAAGATGAGTTGAACTAGATATGGTCTGTATGTGTAGGAAACACCATTCTTTAAACTGAGCACACTCACTTTTCCTGCTGTATTAGAGACTCTAGAAAGCAAGAGCATGTTTCTTGCTCTAAAGCAGAGTGTGTTTAATGGATGAGAACTGTGCTGGGATTTTCCTTCAGAAATGGAGTTCAATCCCAGGCTCTGTGTCTTCATACAAGAAAGAATTCACTTCAGGTAAAGGCAGTAACTTTTCAGCTCAAAGGTATCTATATCATTCACAGAGCTCACAAGTTTCTCGCTCTTAAATGAAAAGCATTCGATGTTAGACGACCTATGATTTGTATCAGTTTCAGAAGCAGAGTTGTACTACATATGGTCTGAATGTGTAGGAAACACAGTTCTTTTGGTCTGAGCACACTCATGTTTCCTTCTGTTTTAGAGACTCTAGAAAGCAAGAGCATGCTTCTTGCTCTAAAGCAGAGTGTGTTTCATGGATGAGAATTGTGCTGGGAGTTTCCCTTGAGAAATGTAGTTCAATGCCAGGCTCTGTGTCTTCCTACAAGCAAGACTTCATTTCAGGTAAACACAGTCACTTTTCAGCTCAAAGGAAGCTACATCGTTCACATAGCTCACATGTTTCTCGCTCTTAAGTGACAAGCATGGGATGTTAGAGGATCTGTGGTTAGTATCAGTTTCAGAAGCAGAGTTGTACTACATATGGTCCGAATGTGTAGGAAACACAGTTCTTTTGGTCTGAGCACACTCATGTTTCCTTCTGTTTTAGAGACTCTAGAAAGCAAGAGCATGCTTCTTGCTCTAAAGCAGAGTGTGTTTCATGTATGAGAACTGTGCTGTGCATTTCCTTCAGAAACGGAGTTAAATCCCAAGCTCTGTGTCTTCCTACAAGCAAGAAATCGTTTCAGGTAAACACAGTCACTTTACAGCTCAAATGAAGCTACATCGTTCACGAAGCTCACATGTTTGTCGCTCTTAATTGAAAAGCATTGGATGTTAGAGGACCTGTGGTTTTTATCAGTTTCAGAAGGAGAGTTGAACTAGACATGTTCTGTATGTTTAGGAAACACTGTTCTTTTGTTCTGAGCACACTCATTTTTCATGTAGTATTAGAGACTGTACAAAGCAAGAGCTTGGTTCTTGCTCTAAAGCAGAGTGTTTTTCATGGATGAGAACTGTGCTGTGTGTTTCCCTTCCAAAATGGAGTTAAATCCCACGCTCTGTGTCTTCCTACAAGCAAAATTTCTTTTTAGGTAAGGGTAGTTACTTTTCAGCTCAAAGACCTGCATTGTTCACGAAGCTCACACATTTCTCTTCTTAACGGACATGCATTGTATGTTAGAGGACCTATGGTTTCTACCAGTTTCAGACAGAGTTCAACTAGATATGGTCCATATGTGTGGGAAACACCGTTCTTTTGCTCTGAGCACACTCACGTTTCCCTCTGTATTAGAGACTCTAGAAAGCAAGAGCGTGCTTCTTGTTCTAAAGCAGAGTGTGTTTCATGGATGAGAACTGTGCCTGGAGTTTCCCTTCAGAAATGGAGTTCAATCCCAGGCTCTGTGACTTCCTATAAGCAAGATTTCGTTTCAGGTAAACACAGTCACTTTTCAGCTCAAAGGAAGCTACATCGTTCACAAAGCTCACACGTTTCTCGCTCTTAATTGACAAGCATGGGATGTTAGAGGACCTGTGGTTTGTATCAGTTTTATAAGCAGAGTCGAAGTATTTATGTTCCGTATGTGTAAGAAATACCATTCCTTTGTTCGCAGCACACTCACGTTTCATGCAGTATTAGAGACTCTAGAAAGCAAGAGCTTGGATCTTGCTCTATAGTAGAGTGTTTTTCATGAATGAGAACTGTGCTGTGTGTTTCCAGTCAGAAATTGAGTTAAATCCCAGGCTCTGTGTCTTCCTACAGGCAATAATTCGTTTCATGTAAACGCAGTCCCTTTTAAGCTCAAAGGAGCTACATCGTTCACGCAGCTCACAGGTTTGTCGCTCTTAACTGAAAAGCATTGGATGTTAGAGGACCTGTTCTTTGTATCACTTTCAGAAGCATTGTTGAACTAGATATGGTCCATATGTGTAGGACACACTGTTCTTTTGTTCCGAGCACATCACGTTTCCTGCTGTATTAGAGACTCTAGAAAGCAAGTGTGTGCTTCTTGCTGTAAAGCAGAGTGTGTTTCATGCATGAGAACTGTGCTGTGTGTTTCCAGTCAGAAATTGAGTTAAATCCCATGCTCTGTGTCTTCCTACAAGCAATAAATCTTTTCAGGTAAACACAGTCTCTTTACAGCTCAAATGAAGGTACATCGTTCACGGAGCTCAAACGTTTGTCACTCTTAATTGAAAAGCATTGGATGTTAGAGGACCTGTGGTTTTTATCAGTTTCAGAAGCAGAGTTGAACTACATATGGTCCGAATGTGTGGGAAATACAGTTCTTTTGGTCTGAGCACACTCATGTTTCCTTCCCTTTTAGAGACTCTAGAAAGCAAGACCGTGCTTCTAACTCTAAAGCAGAAAGTTTTTCATGGATGAGAACTGTGCTGTGTGTTTCCCTTCAGAAATGGAGTGAAATCCCACGCTCTGTGTCTTCCTACAAGCAAGATTCGTTTCAGGTAAGGGTAGTCACTTTTCAGCTCAAAGGACCTACATCGTTCACAAAGCTCACATGTTTCTCTTCTTAACTGAGAAGCATTGGATGTTAGAGGACCTGTTGTTTATATCAGTTTCAGAAGCAGAGTTGAACTAGATATGATCCTTACATATATTAAACACAGTTCTATTGTTCTGAGCACACTCACTTTTCATGCTGTATTAGAGGCTCTAGAAAGCAAGAGCTTGATTCTTGCTCTAAAGCAGAGTGTGTTTCATGCATGACAACTGTGCTTTGTGTTTTCCTCAGAAATGGAGTTCAATCACAGGATCTGTGTCTTCCTACAAGCAATACTTCGTTTCAGGTAAGGGTAGTCACTTTTCAGCTCAAAGGACCTACATCGTTCACGAAGCTCACACAATTCTCTTCTGAACTGAGAAGCATTGGATGTTAGAGTACATGTGGTTTGTATCAGTTTCAGAAGCAGAGTTGAAATAGATATGGTCCATATGTGTAGGACACACAGTTCTTTTGATTGAGCACATCATGTTTCCTGCCATATTACAGACTCTAGAAAGCAAGAGCAGGCTTCTTGCTCTAAAGCAGAGTGTGTTTCATGGATGAGAACTGTGCAATGTGTTTCCTACAGAAATGGAGTTAAATCACAAGCTTTGTGTATTCCTACAAGCAAGAAATCGTTTCAGGTAAACACAGTTACTTTAGAGCTCAAATGAACCAACATCGTTCTCGAAGATCACACGTTTGTCGCTCTTCATTGAAAAGCATTGGATGTTAGAGGACCTGTGGTTTTTATCAGTTTCTGACAGAGTTGAACTAGATATGGTCCCTATGTGTGGTAAGCACCGTTCTTTTGCTCTGAGCACACTCACGTTTCCCTCTGTATTAGAGACTCTAGAAAGCAAGAGCGTGCTTCTTGCTCTACAGCAGAGTGTGTTTCATAGATGAGAACAGTGCTGGGAGTTTCCCTTCAGAAAAGGAGTTCAGTCCCAGGCTCCTTGTCTTCCTACAAGCAAGAAATCGTTTCAGGTAAACACAGTCACTTTACAGCTCAAATGAAGCTACATCGTTCACGAAGCTCACATGTTTGTCGCTCTTAATTGAAAAGCATTGGATGTTAGAGGACCTGTGGTTTTTATCAGTTTCAGAAGGAGAGTTGAACTAGACATGTTCTGTATGTTTAGGAAACACTGTTCTTTTGTTCTGAGCACACTCATTTTTCATGTAGTATTAGAGACTGTACAAAGCAAGAGCTTGGTTCTTGCTCTAAAGCAGAGTGTTTTTCATGGATGAGAACTGTGCTGTGTGTTTCCCTTCCAAAATGGAGTTAAATCCCACGCTCTGTGTCTTCCTGCAAGCAAAATTTCTTTTTAGGTAAGGGTAGTTACTTTTCAGCTCAAAGACCTGCATCGTTCACGAAGCTCACACATTTCTCTTCTTAACGGACATGCATTGGATGTTAGAGGACCTATGGTTTCTACCAGTTTCAGACAGAGTTCAACTAGATATGGTCCATATGTGTGGGAAACACCGTTCTTTTGCTCTGAGCACACTCACGTATCTCTCTGAATTTGAGACTCTAGAAAGCAAGAGCGTGCTTCTTGCTCTAAAGCAGAGTGTGTTTCATGAATGAGAACTGTGCCTGGAGTTTCCCTTCAGAAATGGAGTTCAATCCCAGGCCCTTGACTTCCTATAAGCAAGACTTCGTTTCAGGTACACACAGTCACTTTTCAGCTCAAAGGAATCTACATCGTTCACAAAGCTCCCACGTTTGTCGCTCTTAAATGAAAAGCATTGGATGTTAGATGACTATTTTTTTTATTACTTTCAGAATCAGAGTTGAACTTGATATGTTCCGTATGTTTAGGAAACACTGTTCTTTTGTTCTGAGCACACTCACGTTTCATGCAGTATTAGAGACTCTAGAAAGCAAGAGCTTGGATCTTGCTCTATAGTAGAGTGTTTTTCATGAATGAGAACTGTGCTGTGTGTTTCCAGTCAGAAATTGAGTTAAATCCCAGGCTCTGTGTCTTCCTACAGGCAATAATTCGTTTCATGTAAACGCAGTCCCTTTTAAGCTCAAAGGAGCTACATCGTTCACGCAGCTCACAGGTTTGTCGATCTTAACTGAAAAGCATTGGATGTTAGAGGACCTGTGCTTTGTATCACTTTCAGAAGCATTGTTGAACTAGATATGGTCCATATGTGTAGGACACACTGTTCTTTTGTTCCGAGCACATCACGTTTCCTGCTGTATTAGAGACTCTAGAAAGCAAGTGCGTGCTTCTTGCTGTAAAGCAGAGTGTGTTTCATGCATGAGAACTGTGCTGTGAATTTCCTTCAGAAATTGAGTTAAATCCCATGCTCTGTGTCTTCCTACAAGCAAGAAATCTTTTCAGGTAAACACAGTCTCTTTACAGCTCAAATGAAGGTACATCGTTCATGGAGCTCAAACGTTTGTCACTCTTAATTGAAAAGCATTGGATGTTAGAGGACCTGTGGTTTTTATCAGTTTCAGAAGCAGAGTTGAACTACATATGGTCCGAATGTGTGGGAAATACAGTTCTTTTGGTCTGAGCACACTCATGTTTCCTTCACTTTTAGAGAGTCTAGAAAGCAAGACCGTGCTTCTAAGTCTAAAGCAGAAAGTTTTTCATGGATGAGAACTGTGCTGTGTGTTTCCCTTCAGAAATGGAGTGAAATACCACGCTCTGTGTCTTCCTACAAGCAAGATTCGTTTCAGGTAAGGGTAGTCACTTTTCAGCTCAAAGGACCTACATCGTTCACAAAGCTCACCTGTTTCTCTTCTTAACTGAGAAGCATTGGATGTTAGAGGACCTGTTGTTTATATCAGTTTCAGAAGCAGAGTTGAACTAGATATGATCCTTACATGTACGAAACACAGTTCTATTGTTCTGAGCACACTCACTTTTCCTGCTGTATTAGAGACTCTAGAAAGCAAGAGCTTGATTCTTGCTCTAAAGCAGAGTGTGTTTCATGGATGACAACTGTGCTTTGTGTTTTCCTCAGAAATGGAGTTCAATCACAGGATCTGTCTTCCTACAAGCAATACTTCGTTTCAGGTAAGGGTAGTCACTTTTCAGCTCAAAGGACCTACATCGTTCACGAAGCTCACACAATTCTCTTCTGAACTGAGAAGCATTGGATGTTAGAGTACATGTGGTTTGTATCAGTTTCAGAAGCAGAGTTGAAATAGATATGGTCCATATGTGTAGGACACACAGTTCTTTTGATTGAGCACATCATGTTTCCTGCCATATTACAGACTCTAGAAAGCAAGAGCAGGCTTCTTGCTCTAAAGCAGAATGTGTTTCGTGGATGAGAACTGTGCAATGTGTTTCCTACAGAAATGGAGTTAAATCACAAGCTTTGTGTCTTTCTACAAGCAAGAAATTGTTTCCAGTAAACACAGTCACTTTAGAGCTCAAATGAACCAACATCGTTCTCGAAGATCACACGTTTGTCGCTCTTATTTGAAAAGCATTGGATGTTAGAGGACCTGTGGTTTTTATCAGTTTCTGACAGAGTTGAACTAGATATGGTCCCTATGTGTGGTAAGCACAGTTCTTTTGGTCTGAGCACACTCATGTTTCCTTCTGTTTTAGAGACTCTAGAAAGCAAGAGCATGCTTCTTACTCTAAAGCAGAGTGTGTTTCATGGATGAGAACTGTGCTGGGAGTTTCCCTTGAGAAATGTAGTTCAATGCCAGGCTCTTTGTCTTCCTACAAGCAAGACTTCATTTCAGGTAAACACAGTCACTTTTCAGCTCAAAGGAAGCTACATCGTTCACATAGCTCACATGTTTCTTGCTCTTAAGTGACAAGCATGGGATGTTAGAGGATCTGTGGTTAGTATCAGTTTCAGAAGCAGAGTTGTACTACATATGGTCCGAATGTGTAGGAAACACAGTTCTTTTGGTCTGAGCACACTCATGTTTCCTTCTGTTTTAGAGACTCTAGAAAGCAAGAGCATGCTTCTTGCTCTAAAGCAGAGTGTGTTTCATGTATGAGAACTGTGCTGTGCATTTCCTTCAGAAACGGAGTTAAATCCCAAGCTCTGTGTCTTCCTACAAGCAAGAAATCGTTTCAGGTAAACACAGTCACTTTACAGCTCAAATGAAGCTACATCGTTCACGAAGCTCACCTGTTTGTCGCTCTTAATTGAAAAGCATTGGATGTTAGAGGACCTGTGGTTTTTATCAGTTTCAGAAGGAGAGTTGAACTAGACATGTTCTGTATGTTTAGGAAACACTGTTCTTTTGTTCTGAGCACACTCATTTTTCATGTAGTATTAGAGACTGTACAAAGCAAGAGCTTGGTTCTTGCTCTAAAGCAGAGTGTTTTTCATGGATGAGAACTGTGCTGTGTGTTTCCCTTCCAAAATGGAGTTAAATCCCACGCTCTGTGTCTTCCTACAAGCAAAATTTCTTTTTAGGTAAGGGTAGTTACTTTTCAGCTCAAAGAGCTGCATTGTTCACGAAGCTCACACATTTCTCTTCTTAACGGACATGCATTGGATGTTAGAGGACCTATGGTTTCTACCAGTTTCAGACAGAGTTCAACTAGATATGATCCATATGTGTGGGAAACACCGTTCTTTTGCTCTGAGCACACTCACGTTTCCCTCTGTATTAGAGACTCTAGAAAGCAAGAGAGTGCTTCTTGCTCTAAAGCAGAGTGTGTTTCATGGATGAGAACTGTGCCTGGAGTTTCCCTTCAGAAATGGAGTTCAATCCCAGGCTCTGTGACTTCCTATAAGCAAGATTTCGTTTCATGTAAACACAGTCACTTTTCAGCTCAAAGGAAGCTACATCGTTCACAAAGCTCACACGTTTCTCGCTCTTAATTGACAAGCATGGGATGTTAGAGGACCTGTGGTTTGTATCAGTTTTATAAGCAGAGTCGAAGTATTTATGTTCTGTATGTGTAAGAAATACCATTCCTTTGTTCGGAGCACACTCACGTTTCATGCAGTATTAGAGACTCTAGAAAGCAAGAGCTTGGATCTTGCTCTATAGTAGAGTGTTTTTCATGAATGAGAACTGTGCTGTGTGTTTCCAGTCAGAAATTGAGTTAAATCCCAGGCTCTGTGTCTTCCTACAGTCAATAATTCGTTTCCTGTAAACGCAGTCCCTTTTAAGCTCAAAGGAGCTACATCGTTCACGCAGCTCACAGGTTTGTCGCTCTTAACTGAAAAGCATTGGATGTTAGAGGACCTGTTCTTTGTATCACTTTCAGAAGCATTGTTGAACTAGATATGGTCCATATGTGTAGGACACACTGTTATTTTGTTCCGAGCACATCACGTTTCCTGCTGTATTAGAGACTCTAGAAAGCAAGTGCGTGCTTCTTGCTGTAAAGCAGAGTGTGTTTCATGCATGAGAACTGTGCTGTGAATTTCCTTCAGAAATTGAGTTAAATCCCATGCTCTGTGTCTTCCTACAAGCAAGAAATCTTTTCAGGTAAACACAGTCTCTTTACAGCTCAAATGAAGGTACATCGTTCACGGAGCTCAAACGTTTGTCACTCTTAATTGAAAAGCATTGGATGTTAGAGGACCTGTGGATTTTATCAGTTTCAGAAGCAGAGTTGAACTACATATGGTCCGAATGTGTGGGAAATACAGTTCTTTTGGTCTGAGCACACTCATGTTTCCTTCCCTTTTAGAGACTCTAGAAAGCAAGACCGTGCTTCTAACTCTAAAGCAGAAAGTTTTTCATGGATGAGAACTGTGCTGTGTGTTTCCCTTCAGAAATGGAGTGAAATCCCACGCTCTGTGTCTTCCTACAAGCAAGATTCGTTTCAGGTAAGGGTAGTGACTTTTCAGCTCAAAGGACCTTCATCGTTCACAAAGCTCACATGTTTCTCTTCTTAACTAGAAGCATTGGATGTTAGAGGACCTGTTGTTTATATCAGTTTCAGGAGCAGAGTTTAACTAGATATGATCCTTACGTGTACGAAACACAGTTCTATTGTTCTGAGCACACTCACTTTTCCTGCTGTATTAGAGACTCTAGAAAGCAAGAGCTTGATTCTTGCTCTAAAGCAGAGTGTGTTTCATGGATGACAACTGTGCTTTGTGTTTTCCTCAGAAATGGAGTTCAATCACAGGATCTGTGTCTTCCTACAAGCAATACTTCGTTTCAGGTAAGGGTAGTCACTTTTCAGCTCAAAGGACCTACATCGTTCACGAAGCTCACACAATTCTCTTCTGAACTGAGAAGCATTGGATGTTAGAGTACATGTGGTTTGTATCAGTTTCAGAAGCAGAGTTGAAATAGATATGGTCCATATGTGTAGGACACACAGTTCTTTTGATTGAGCATATCATGTTTCCTGCCATATTACAGACTCTAGAAAGCAAGAGCAGGCTTCTTGCTCTAAAGCAGAGGCTGTTTCATGGATGAGAACTGTGCAATATGTTTCCTACAGAAATGGAGTTAAATCACAAGCTTTGTGTATTCCTACAAGCAAGAAATCGTTTCAGGTAAACACAGTTACTTTAGAGCTCAAATGAACCAACACCGTTCTCGAAGATCACACGTTTGTCGCTCTTAATTGAAAAGCATTGGATGTTAGAGGACCTGTGGTTTTTATCAGTTTCTGACAGAGTTGAACTAGATATGGTCCCTATGTGTGGTAAGCACCGTTCTTTTGCTCTGAGCACACTAACGTTTCCCTTTGTATTAGAGACTCTAGAAAGCAAGAGCGTGCTTATGCTCTAAAGCAGAGTGTGTTTCATAGATGAGAACAGTGCTGGGAGTTTCCCTTCAGAAAAGGAGTTCAGTCCCAGGCTCCTTGTCTTCCTACAAGCAAGAAATCGTTTCAGGTAAACACAGTCACTTTACAGCTCAAATGAAGCTACATCGTTCACGAAGCTCACATGTTTGTCGCTCTTAATTGAAAAGCATTGGATGTTAGAGGACCTGTGGTTTGTATCAGTTTCAGAAGCAGAGTTGTACTACATATGGTCCGAATGTGTGGGAAACACAGTTCTTTTGGTCTGAGCACACTCATGTTTCCTTCTGTTTTAGAGACTCTAGAAAGCAAGAGCATGCTTCTTACTCTAAAGCAGAGTGTGTTTCATGGATGAGAACTGTGCTGGGAGTTTCCCTTCAGAAATGGAGTTCAATCCCAGGCTCTGTGTCTTCCTACAAGCAAGACTTCATTTTAGGTAAACACAGTCACTTTTCAGCTCAAAGGAAGCTACATCCTTCACAAAGCTCACATGTTTCTCGCTCTTAAGTGACAAGCATGGGATGTTAGAGGATCTGTGGTTAGTATCAGTTTCAGAAGCAGAGTTGTACTACATATGGTCCGAATGTGTAGGAAACACAGTTCTTTTGGTCTGAGCACTCTCATGTTTCCTTCTGTTTTAGAGACTCTAGAAAGCAAGAGCATGCTTCTTGCTCTAAAGCAGAGTGTGTTTCATGTATGAGAACTGTGCTGTGCATTTCCTTCAGAAACGGAGTTAAATCCCAAGCTCTGTGTCTTCCTACAAGCAAGAAATCGTTTCAGGTAAACACAGTCAATTTACAGCTCAAATGAAGCTACATCGTTCACGAAGCTCACATGTTTGTCGCTCTTAATTGAAAAACATTGGATGTTAGAGGACCTGTACTTTTTATCAGTTTCAGAAGGAGAGTTGAACTAGACATGTTCTGTATGTTTAGGAAACACTGTTCTTTTGTTCCGAGCACACTCATTTTTCATGTAGTATTAGAGACTGTACAAAGCAAGAGCTTGGTTCTTGCTCTAAAGCAGAGTGTTTTTCATGGATGAGAACTGTGCTGTGTGTTTCCCTTCCAAAATGGAGTTAAATCCCACGCTCTGTGTCTTCCTACAAGCAAAATTTCTTTTTAGGTAAGGGTTGTTACTTTTCAGCTCAAAGACCTGCATCGTTCACGAAGCTCACACATTTCTCTTCTTAAAGGACATGAATTGGATGTTAGAGGACCTATGGTTTCTACCAGTTTCAGACAGAGTTCAACTAGATATGGTCCATATGTGTGGGAAACACCGTTCTTTTGCTCTGAGCACACTCACGTTTCCCTCTGTATTAGAGACTCTAGAAAGCAAGAGCGTGCTTCTTGCTCTAAAGCAGAGTGTGTTTCATGGATGAGAACTGTGCCTGGAGTTTCCCTTCAGAAATGGAGTTCAATCCCAGGCTCTGTGACTTCCTATAAGCAAGACTTCTTTTCAGGTAAACACAGTCACTTTAGAGCTCAAATGAACCAACATCGTTCTCTAAGATCACACGTTTGTCGCTCTTAATTGAAAAGCATTGGATGTTAGAAGACCTGTGGTTTTTATCAGTTTCTGACAGAGTTGAACTAGATATTGTCCCTATGTGTGGTAAGCACCGTTCTTTTGCTCTGAGCACACTCACATTTCCCTCTGTATTAGAGACTCTAGAAAGCAAGAGCGTGCTTCTTGCTCTACAGCAGAGTGTGTTTCATAGATGAGAACAGTGCTGGGAGTTTCCCTTCAGAAAAGGAGTTCAGTCCCAGGCTCCTTGTCTTCCTACAAGCAAGACTTCGTTTCAGGTAAACACAGTCACGTTTCGGCTGAAAGGAAGCTACATTGTTCACAAAGCTCACACGTTTCTCGCTCTCAACTGAAAAGCATTGGATGTTAGAGGACCTGGGGTTTGTATCACTTTCAGAAGCAGAGTTGAACTAGATATGGTCCATATGTGTAGGACACACAGTTCTTTTGTTCTGAGCACATCACGTTTCCTGCTGTAATAGAGACTCTAGAAAGCAAGAGCGTGCTTCTTACTCTAAAGCAGAGTGTGTTTCATGTATGAGAACTGTGCTGTGCATTTCCTTCAGAAACGGAGTTAAATCCCAAGCTCTGTGTCTTCCTACAAGCAAGAAATCATTTCAGGTAAACAAAGTCACTTTACAGCTCAAATGAAGCTACATCGTTTACGAAGCTCACATGTTTGTCGCTCTTAATTGAAAAGCATGGGATGTTAGAGGACCTGTGGTTTTTATTAGTTTCAGAAGATGAGTTGAACTAGATATGGTCTGTATGTGTAGGAAACACCATTCTTTAAACTGAGCACACTCACTTTTCCTGCTGTATTAGAGACTCTAGAAAGCAAGAGCATGTTTCTTGCTCTAAAGCAGAGTGTGTTTAATGGATGAGAACTGTGCTGGGATTTTCCTTCAGAAATGGAGTTCAATCCCAGGCTCTGTGTCTTCATACAAGAAAGAATTCACTTCAGGTAAAGGCAGTAACTTTTCAGCTCAAAGGTATCTATATCATTCACAGAGCTCACAAGTTTCTCGCTCTTAAATGAAAAGCATTCGATGTTAGACGACCTATGATTTGTATCAGTTTCAGAAGCAGAGTTGTACTACATATGGTCTGAATGTGTAGGAAACACAGTTCTTTTGGTCTGAGCACACTCATGTTTCCTTCTGTTTTAGAGACTCTAGAAAGCAAGAGCATGCTTCTTGCTCTAAAGCAGAGTGTGTTTCATGGATGAGAATTGTGCTGGGAGTTTCCCTTGAGAAATGTAGTTCAATGCCAGGCTCTGTGTCTTCCTACAAGCAAGACTTCATTTCAGGTAAACACAGTCACTTTTCAGCTCAAAGGAAGCTACATCGTTCACATAGCTCACATGTTTCTCGCTCTTAAGTGACAAGCATGGGATGTTAGAGGATCTGTGGTTAGTATCAGTTTCAGAAGCAGAGTTGTACTACATATGGTCCGAATGTGTAGGAAACACAGTTCTTTTGGTCTGAGCACACTCATGTTTCCTTCTGTTTTAGAGACTCTAGAAAGCAAGAGCATGCTTCTTGCTCTAAAGCAGAGTGTGTTTCATGTATGAGAACTGTGCTGTGCATTTCCTTCAGAAACGGAGTTAAATCCCAAGCTCTGTGTCTTCCTACAAGCAAGAAATCGTTTCAGGTAAACACAGTCACTTTACAGCTCAAATGAAGCTACATCGTTCACGAAGCTCACATGTTTGTCGCTCTTAATTGAAAAGCATTGGATGTTAGAGGACCTGTGGTTTTTATCAGTTTCAGAAGGAGAGTTGAACTAGACATGTTCTGTATGTTTAGGAAACACTGTTCTTTTGTTCTGAGCACACTCATTTTTCATGTAGTATTAGAGACTGTACAAAGCAAGAGCTTGGTTCTTGCTCTAAAGCAGAGTGTTTTTCATGGATGAGAACTGTGCTGTGTGTTTCCCTTCCAAAATGGAGTTAAATCCCACGCTCTGTGTCTTCCTACAAGCAAAATTTCTTTTTAGGTAAGGGTAGTTACTTTTCAGCTCAAAGACCTGCATTGTTCACGAAGCTCACACATTTCTCTTCTTAACGGACATGCATTGTATGTTAGAGGACCTATGGTTTCTACCAGTTTCAGACAGAGTTCAACTAGATATGGTCCATATGTGTGGGAAACACCGTTCTTTTGCTCTGAGCACACTCACGTTTCCCTCTGTATTAGAGACTCTAGAAAGCAAGAGCGTGCTTCTTGTTCTAAAGCAGAGTGTGTTTCATGGATGAGAACTGTGCCTGGAGTTTCCCTTCAGAAATGGAGTTCAATCCCAGGCTCTGTGACTTCCTATAAGCAAGATTTCGTTTCAGGTAAACACAGTCACTTTTCAGCTCAAAGGAAGCTACATCGTTCACAAAGCTCACACGTTTCTCGCTCTTAATTGACAAGCATGGGATGTTAGAGGACCTGTGGTTTGTATCAGTTTTATAAGCAGAGTCGAAGTATTTATGTTCCGTATGTGTAAGAAATACCATTCCTTTGTTCGCAGCACACTCACGTTTCATGCAGTATTAGAGACTCTAGAAAGCAAGAGCTTGGATCTTGCTCTATAGTAGAGTGTTTTTCATGAATGAGAACTGTGCTGTGTGTTTCCAGTCAGAAATTGAGTTAAATCCCAGGCTCTGTGTCTTCCTACAGGCAATAATTCGTTTCATGTAAACGCAGTCCCTTTTAAGCTCAAAGGAGCTACATCGTTCACGCAGCTCACAGGTTTGTCGCTCTTAACTGAAAAGCATTGGATGTTAGAGGACCTGTTCTTTGTATCACTTTCAGAAGCATTGTTGAACTAGATATGGTCCATATGTGTAGGACACACTGTTCTTTTGTTCCGAGCACATCACGTTTCCTGCTGTATTAGAGACTCTAGAAAGCAAGTGTGTGCTTCTTGCTGTAAAGCAGAGTGTGTTTCATGCATGAGAACTGTGCTGTGTGTTTCCAGTCAGAAATTGAGTTAAATCCCATGCTCTGTGTCTTCCTACAAGCAATAAATCTTTTCAGGTAAACACAGTCTCTTTACAGCTCAAATGAAGGTACATCGTTCACGGAGCTCAAACGTTTGTCACTCTTAATTGAAAAGCATTGGATGTTAGAGGACCTGTGGTTTTTATCAGTTTCAGAAGCAGAGTTGAACTACATATGGTCCGAATGTGTGGGAAATACAGTTCTTTTGGTCTGAGCACACTCATGTTTCCTTCCCTTTTAGAGACTCTAGAAAGCAAGACCGTGCTTCTAACTCTAAAGCAGAAAGTTTTTCATGGATGAGAACTGTGCTGTGTGTTTCCCTTCAGAAATGGAGTGAAATCCCACGCTCTGTGTCTTCCTACAAGCAAGATTCGTTTCAGGTAAGGGTAGTCACTTTTCAGCTCAAAGGACCTACATCGTTCACAAAGCTCACATGTTTCTCTTCTTAACTGAGAAGCATTGGATGTTAGAGGACCTGTTGTTTATATCAGTTTCAGAAGCAGAGTTGAACTAGATATGATCCTTACATATATTAAACACAGTTCTATTGTTCTGAGCACACTCACTTTTCATGCTGTATTAGAGGCTCTAGAAAGCAAGAGCTTGATTCTTGCTCTAAAGCAGAGTGTGTTTCATGCATGACAACTGTGCTTTGTGTTTTCCTCAGAAATGGAGTTCAATCACAGGATCTGTGTCTTCCTACAAGCAATACTTCGTTTCAGGTAAGGGTAGTCACTTTTCAGCTCAAAGGACCTACATCGTTCACGAAGCTCACACAATTCTCTTCTGAACTGAGAAGCATTGGATGTTAGAGTACATGTGGTTTGTATCAGTTTCAGAAGCAGAGTTGAAATAGATATGGTCCATATGTGTAGGACACACAGTTCTTTTGATTGAGCACATCATGTTTCCTGCCATATTACAGACTCTAGAAAGCAAGAGCAGGCTTCTTGCTCTAAAGCAGAGTGTGTTTCATGGATGAGAACTGTGCAATGTGTTTCCTACAGAAATGGAGTTAAATCACAAGCTTTGTGTATTCCTACAAGCAAGAAATCGTTTCAGGTAAACACAGTTACTTTAGAGCTCAAATGAACCAACATCGTTCTCGAAGATCACACGTTTGTCGCTCTTCATTGAAAAGCATTGGATGTTAGAGGACCTGTGGTTTTTATCAGTTTCTGACAGAGTTGAACTAGATATGGTCCCTATGTGTGGTAAGCACCGTTCTTTTGCTCTGAGCACACTCACGTTTCCCTCTGTATTAGAGACTCTAGAAAGCAAGAGCGTGCTTCTTGCTCTACAGCAGAGTGTGTTTCATAGATGAGAACAGTGCTGGGAGTTTCCCTTCAGAAAAGGAGTTCAGTCCCAGGCTCCTTGTCTTCCTACAAGCAAGACTTCGTTTCAGGTAAACACAGTCACGTTTCGGCTGAAAGGAAGCTACATTGTTCACAAAGCTCACACGTTTCTCGCTCTCAACTGAAAAGCATTGGATGTTAGAGGACCTGGGGTTTGTATCACTTTCAGAAGCAGAGTTGAACTAGATATGGTCCATATGTGTAGGACACACAGTTCTTTTGTTCTGAGCACATCACGTTTCCTGCTGTAATAGAGACTCTAGAAAGCAAGAGCGTGCTTCTTACTCTAAAGCAGAGTGTGTTTCATGTATGAGAACTGTGCTGTGCATTTCCTTCAGAAACGGAGTTAAATCCCAAGCTCTGTGTCTTCCTACAAGCAAGAAATCATTTCAGGTAAACAAAGTCACTTTACAGCTCAAATGAAGCTACATCGTTTACGAAGCTCACATGTTTGTCGCTCTTAATTGAAAAGCATGGGATGTTAGAGGACCTGTGGTTTTTATTAGTTTCAGAAGATGAGTTGAACTAGATATGGTCTGTATGTGTAGGAAACACCATTCTTTAAACTGAGCACACTCACTTTTCCTGCTGTATTAGAGACTCTAGAAAGCAAGAGCATGTTTCTTGCTCTAAAGCAGAGTGTGTTTAATGGATGAGAACTGTGCTGGGATTTTCCTTCAGAAATGGAGTTCAATCCCAGGCTCTGTGTCTTCATACAAGAAAGAATTCACTTCAGGTAAAGGCAGTAACTTTTCAGCTCAAAGGTATCTATATCATTCACAGAGCTCACAAGTTTCTCGCTCTTAAATGAAAAGCATTCGATGTTAGACGACCTATGATTTGTATCAGTTTCAGAAGCAGAGTTGTACTACATATGGTCTGAATGTGTAGGAAACACAGTTCTTTTGGTCTGAGCACACTCATGTTTCCTTCTGTTTTAGAGACTCTAGAAAGCAAGAGCATGCTTCTTGCTCTAAAGCAGAGTGTGTTTCATGGATGAGAATTGTGCTGGGAGTTTCCCTTGAGAAATGTAGTTCAATGCCAGGCTCTGTGTCTTCCTACAAGCAAGACTTCATTTCAGGTAAACACAGTCACTTTTCAGCTCAAAGGAAGCTACATCGTTCACATAGCTCACATGTTTCTCGCTCTTAAGTGACAAGCATGGGATGTTAGAGGATCTGTGGTTAGTATCAGTTTCAGAAGCAGAGTTGTACTACATATGGTCCGAATGTGTAGGAAACACAGTTCTTTTGGTCTGAGCACACTCATGTTTCCTTCTGTTTTAGAGACTCTAGAAAGCAAGAGCATGCTTCTTGCTCTAAAGCAGAGTGTGTTTCATGTATGAGAACTGTGCTGTGCATTTCCTTCAGAAACGGAGTTAAATCCCAAGCTCTGTGTCTTCCTACAAGCAAGAAATCGTTTCAGGTAAACACAGTCACTTTACAGCTCAAATGAAGCTACATCGTTCACGAAGCTCACATGTTTGTCGCTCTTAATTGAAAAGCATTGGATGTTAGAGGACCTGTGGTTTTTATCAGTTTCAGAAGGAGAGTTGAACTAGACATGTTCTGTATGTTTAGGAAACACTGTTCTTTTGTTCTGAGCACACTCATTTTTCATGTAGTATTAGAGACTGTACAAAGCAAGAGCTTGGTTCTTGCTCTAAAGCAGAGTGTTTTTCATGGATGAGAACTGTGCTGTGTGTTTCCCTTCCAAAATGGAGTTAAATCCCACGCTCTGTGTCTTCCTACAAGCAAAATTTCTTTTTAGGTAAGGGTAGTTACTTTTCAGCTCAAAGACCTGCATTGTTCACGAAGCTCACACATTTCTCTTCTTAACGGACATGCATTGTATGTTAGAGGACCTATGGTTTCTACCAGTTTCAGACAGAGTTCAACTAGATATGGTCCATATGTGTGGGAAACACCGTTCTTTTGCTCTGAGCACACTCACGTTTCCCTCTGTATTAGAGACTCTAGAAAGCAAGAGCGTGCTTCTTGTTCTAAAGCAGAGTGTGTTTCATGGATGAGAACTGTGCCTGGAGTTTCCCTTCAGAAATGGAGTTCAATCCCAGGCTCTGTGACTTCCTATAAGCAAGATTTCGTTTCAGGTAAACACAGTCACTTTTCAGCTCAAAGGAAGCTACATCGTTCACAAAGCTCACACGTTTCTCGCTCTTAATTGACAAGCATGGGATGTTAGAGGACCTGTGGTTTGTATCAGTTTTATAAGCAGAGTCGAAGTATTTATGTTCCGTATGTGTAAGAAATACCATTCCTTTGTTCGCAGCACACTCACGTTTCATGCAGTATTAGAGACTCTAGAAAGCAAGAGCTTGGATCTTGCTCTATAGTAGAGTGTTTTTCATGAATGAGAACTGTGCTGTGTGTTTCCAGTCAGAAATTGAGTTAAATCCCAGGCTCTGTGTCTTCCTACAGGCAATAATTCGTTTCATGTAAACGCAGTCCCTTTTAAGCTCAAAGGAGCTACATCGTTCACGCAGCTCACAGGTTTGTCGCTCTTAACTGAAAAGCATTGGATGTTAGAGGACCTGTTCTTTGTATCACTTTCAGAAGCATTGTTGAACTAGATATGGTCCATATGTGTAGGACACACTGTTCTTTTGTTCCGAGCACATCACGTTTCCTGCTGTATTAGAGACTCTAGAAAGCAAGTGTGTGCTTCTTGCTGTAAAGCAGAGTGTGTTTCATGCATGAGAACTGTGCTGTGTGTTTCCAGTCAGAAATTGAGTTAAATCCCATGCTCTGTGTCTTCCTACAAGCAATAAATCTTTTCAGGTAAACACAGTCTCTTTACAGCTCAAATGAAGGTACATCGTTCACGGAGCTCAAACGTTTGTCACTCTTAATTGAAAAGCATTGGATGTTAGAGGACCTGTGGTTTTTATCAGTTTCAGAAGCAGAGTTGAACTACATATGGTCCGAATGTGTGGGAAATACAGTTCTTTTGGTCTGAGCACACTCATGTTTCCTTCCCTTTTAGAGACTCTAGAAAGCAAGACCGTGCTTCTAACTCTAAAGCAGAAAGTTTTTCATGGATGAGAACTGTGCTGTGTGTTTCCCTTCAGAAATGGAGTGAAATCCCACGCTCTGTGTCTTCCTACAAGCAAGATTCGTTTCAGGTAAGGGTAGTCACTTTTCAGCTCAAAGGACCTACATCGTTCACAAAGCTCACATGTTTCTCTTCTTAACTGAGAAGCATTGGATGTTAGAGGACCTGTTGTTTATATCAGTTTCAGAAGCAGAGTTGAACTAGATATGATCCTTACATATATTAAACACAGTTCTATTGTTCTGAGCACACTCACTTTTCATGCTGTATTAGAGGCTCTAGAAAGCAAGAGCTTGATTCTTGCTCTAAAGCAGAGTGTGTTTCATGCATGACAACTGTGCTTTGTGTTTTCCTCAGAAATGGAGTTCAATCACAGGATCTGTGTCTTCCTACAAGCAATACTTCGTTTCAGGTAAGGGTAGTCACTTTTCAGCTCAAAGGACCTACATCGTTCACGAAGCTCACACAATTCTCTTCTGAACTGAGAAGCATTGGATGTTAGAGTACATGTGGTTTGTATCAGTTTCAGAAGCAGAGTTGAAATAGATATGGTCCATATGTGTAGGACACACAGTTCTTTTGATTGAGCACATCATGTTTCCTGCCATATTACAGACTCTAGAAAGCAAGAGCAGGCTTCTTGCTCTAAAGCAGAGTGTGTTTCATGGATGAGAACTGTGCAATGTGTTTCCTACAGAAATGGAGTTAAATCACAAGCTTTGTGTATTCCTACAAGCAAGAAATCGTTTCAGGTAAACACAGTTACTTTAGAGCTCAAATGAACCAACATCGTTCTCGAAGATCACACGTTTGTCGCTCTTCATTGAAAAGCATTGGATGTTAGAGGACCTGTGGTTTTTATCAGTTTCTGACAGAGTTGAACTAGATATGGTCCCTATGTGTGGTAAGCACCGTTCTTTTGCTCTGAGCACACTCACGTTTCCCTCTGTATTAGAGACTCTAGAAAGCAAGAGCGTGCTTCTTGCTCTACAGCAGAGTGTGTTTCATAGATGAGAACAGTGCTGGGAGTTTCCCTTCAGAAAAGGAGTTCAGTCCCAGGCTCCTTGTCTTCCTACAAGCAAGAAATCGTTTCAGGTAAACACAGTCACTTTACAGCTCAAATGAAGCTACATCGTTCACGAAGCTCACATGTTTGTCGCTCTTAATTGAAAAGCATTGGATGTTAGAGGACCTGTGGTTTTTATCAGTTTCAGAAGGAGAGTTGAACTAGACATGTTCTGTATGTTTAGGAAACACTGTTCTTTTGTTCTGAGCACACTCATTTTTCATGTAGTATTAGAGACTGTACAAAGCAAGAGCTTGGTTCTTGCTCTAAAGCAGAGTGTTTTTCATGGATGAGAACTGTGCTGTGTGTTTCCCTTCCAAAATGGAGTTAAATCCCACGCTCTGTGTCTTCCTGCAAGCAAAATTTCTTTTTAGGTAAGGGTAGTTACTTTTCAGCTCAAAGACCTGCATCGTTCACGAAGCTCACACATTTCTCTTCTTAACGGACATGCATTGGATGTTAGAGGACCTATGGTTTCTACCAGTTTCAGACAGAGTTCAACTAGATATGGTCCATATGTGTGGGAAACACCGTTCTTTTGCTCTGAGCACACTCACGTATCCCTCTGAATTTGAGACTCTAGAAAGCAAGAGCGTGCTTCTTGCTCTAAAGCAGAGTGTGTTTCATGAATGAGAACTGTGCCTGGAGTTTCCCTTCAGAAATGGAGTTCAATCCCAGGCCCTTGACTTCCTATAAGCAAGACTTCGTTTCAGGTACACACAGTCACTTTTCAGCTCAAAGGAATCTACATCGTTCACAAAGCTCCCACGTTTGTCGCTCTTAAATGAAAAGCATTGGATGTTAGATGACTATTTTTTTTATTACTTTCAGAATCAGAGTTGAACTTGATATGTTCCGTATGTTTAGGAAACACTGTTCTTTTGTTCTGAGCACACTCACGTTTCATGCAGTATTAGAGACTCTAGAAAGCAAGAGCTTGGATCTTGCTCTATAGTAGAGTGTTTTTCATGAATGAGAACTGTGCTGTGTGTTTCCAGTCAGAAATTGAGTTAAATCCCAGGCTCTGTGTCTTCCTACAGGCAATAATTCGTTTCATGTAAACGCAGTCCCTTTTAAGCTCAAAGGAGCTACATCGTTCACGCAGCTCACAGGTTTGTCGATCTTAACTGAAAAGCATTGGATGTTAGAGGACCTGTGCTTTGTATCACTTTCAGAAGCATTGTTGAACTAGATATGGTCCATATGTGTAGGACACACTGTTCTTTTGTTCCGAGCACATCACGTTTCCTGCTGTATTAGAGACTCTAGAAAGCAAGTGCGTGCTTCTTGCTGTAAAGCAGAGTGTGTTTCATGCATGAGAACTGTGCTGTGAATTTCCTTCAGAAATTGAGTTAAATCCCATGCTCTGTGTCTTCCTACAAGCAAGAAATCTTTTCAGGTAAACACAGTCTCTTTACAGCTCAAATGAAGGTACATCGTTCATGGAGCTCAAACGTTTGTCACTCTTAATTGAAAAGCATTGGATGTTAGAGGACCTGTGGTTTTTATCAGTTTCAGAAGCAGAGTTGAACTACATATGGTCCGAATGTGTGGGAAATACAGTTCTTTTGGTCTGAGCACACTCATGTTTCCTTCACTTTTAGAGAGTCTAGAAAGCAAGACCGTGCTTCTAAGTCTAAAGCAGAAAGTTTTTCATGGATGAGAACTGTGCTGTGTGTTTCCCTTCAGAAATGGAGTGAAATACCACGCTCTGTGTCTTCCTACAAGCAAGATTCGTTTCAGGTAAGGGTAGTCACTTTTCAGCTCAAAGGACCTACATCGTTCACAAAGCTCACCTGTTTCTCTTCTTAACTGAGAAGCATTGGATGTTAGAGGACCTGTTGTTTATATCAGTTTCAGAAGCAGAGTTGAACTAGATATGATCCTTACATGTACGAAACACAGTTCTATTGTTCTGAGCACACTCACTTTTCCTGCTGTATTAGAGACTCTAGAAAGCAAGAGCTTGATTCTTGCTCTAAAGCAGAGTGTGTTTCATGGATGACAACTGTGCTTTGTGTTTTCCTCAGAAATGGAGTTCAATCACAGGATCTGTCTTCCTACAAGCAATACTTCGTTTCAGGTAAGGGTAGTCACTTTTCAGCTCAAAGGACCTACATCGTTCACGAAGCTCACACAATTCTCTTCTGAACTGAGAAGCATTGGATGTTAGAGTACATGTGGTTTGTATCAGTTTCAGAAGCAGAGTTGAAATAGATATGGTCCATATGTGTAGGACACACAGTTCTTTTGATTGAGCACATCATGTTTCCTGCCATATTACAGACTCTAGAAAGCAAGAGCAGGCTTCTTGCTCTAAAGCAGAATGTGTTTCGTGGATGAGAACTGTGCAATGTGTTTCCTACAGAAATGGAGTTAAATCACAAGCTTTGTGTCTTTCTACAAGCAAGAAATTGTTTCCAGTAAACACAGTCACTTTAGAGCTCAAATGAACCAACATCGTTCTCGAAGATCACACGTTTGTCGCTCTTATTTGAAAAGCATTGGATGTTAGAGGACCTGTGGTTTTTATCAGTTTCTGACAGAGTTGAACTAGATATGGTCCCTATGTGTGGTAAGCACAGTTCTTTTGGTCTGAGCACACTCATGTTTCCTTCTGTTTTAGAGACTCTAGAAAGCAAGAGCATGCTTCTTACTCTAAAGCAGAGTGTGTTTCATGGATGAGAACTGTGCTGGGAGTTTCCCTTGAGAAATGTAGTTCAATGCCAGGCTCTTTGTCTTCCTACAAGCAAGACTTCATTTCAGGTAAACACAGTCACTTTTCAGCTCAAAGGAAGCTACATCGTTCACATAGCTCACATGTTTCTTGCTCTTAAGTGACAAGCATGGGATGTTAGAGGATCTGTGGTTAGTATCAGTTTCAGAAGCAGAGTTGTACTACATATGGTCCGAATGTGTAGGAAACACAGTTCTTTTGGTCTGAGCACACTCATGTTTCCTTCTGTTTTAGAGACTCTAGAAAGCAAGAGCATGCTTCTTGCTCTAAAGCAGAGTGTGTTTCATGTATGAGAACTGTGCTGTGCATTTCCTTCAGAAACGGAGTTAAATCCCAAGCTCTGTGTCTTCCTACAAGCAAGAAATCGTTTCAGGTAAACACAGTCACTTTACAGCTCAAATGAAGCTACATCGTTCACGAAGCTCACATGTTTGTCGCTCTTAATTGAAAAGCATTGGATGTTAGAGGACCTGTGGTTTTTATCAGTTTCAGAAGGAGAGTTGAACTAGACATGTTCTGTATGTTTAGGAAACACTGTTCTTTTGTTCTGAGCACACTCATTTTTCATGTAGTATTAGAGACTGTACAAAGCAAGAGCTTGGTTCTTGCTCTAAAGCAGAGTGTTTTTCATGGATGAGAACTGTGCTGTGTGTTTCCCTTCCAAAATGGAGTTAAATCCCACGCTCTGTGTCTTCCTACAAGCAAAATTTCTTTTTAGGTAAGGGTAGTTACTTTTCAGCTCAAAGACCTGCATTGTTCACGAAGCTCACACATTTCTCTTCTTAACGGACATGCATTGGATGTTAGAGGACCTATGGTTTCTACCAGTTTCAGACAGAGTTCAACTAGATATGATCCATATGTGTGGGAAACACCGTTCTTTTGCTCTGAGCACACTCACGTTTCCCTCTGTATTAGAGACTCTAGAAAGCAAGAGAGTGCTTCTTGCTCTAAAGCAGAGTGTGTTTCATGGATGAGAACTGTGCCTGGAGTTTCCCTTCAGAAATGGAGTTCAATCCCAGGCTCTGTGACTTCCTATAAGCAAGATTTCGTTTCATGTAAACACAGTCACTTTTCAGCTCAAAGGAAGCTACATCGTTCACAAAGCTCACACGTTTCTCGCTCTTAATTGACAAGCATGGGATGTTAGAGGACCTGTGGTTTGTATCAGTTTTATAAGCAGAGTCGAAGTATTTATGTTCTGTATGTGTAAGAAATACCATTCCTTTGTTCGGAGCACACTCACGTTTCATGCAGTATTAGAGACTCTAGAAAGCAAGAGCTTGGATCTTGCTCTATAGTAGAGTGTTTTTCATGAATGAGAACTGTGCTGTGTGTTTCCAGTCAGAAATTGAGTTAAATCCCAGGCTCTGTGTCTTCCTACAGTCAATAATTCGTTTCCTGTAAACGCAGTCCCTTTTAAGCTCAAAGGAGCTACATCGTTCACGCAGCTCACAGGTTTGTCGCTCTTAACTGAAAAGCATTGGATGTTAGAGGACCTGTTCTTTGTATCACTTTCAGAAGCATTGTTGAACTAGATATGGTCCATATGTGTAGGACACACTGTTATTTTGTTCCGAGCACATCACGTTTCCTGCTGTATTAGAGACTCTAGAAAGCAAGTGCGTGCTTCTTGCTGTAAAGCAGAGTGTGTTTCATGCATGAGAACTGTGCTGTGAATTTCCTTCAGAAATTGAGTTAAATCCCATGCTCTGTGTCTTCCTACAAGCAAGAAATCTTTTCAGGTAAACACAGTCTCTTTACAGCTCAAATGAAGGTACATCGTTCACGGAGCTCAAACGTTTGTCACTCTTAATTGAAAAGCATTGGATGTTAGAGGACCTGTGGATTTTATCAGTTTCAGAAGCAGAGTTGAACTACATATGGTCCGAATGTGTGGGAAATACAGTTCTTTTGGTCTGAGCACACTCATGTTTCCTTCCCTTTTAGAGACTCTAGAAAGCAAGACCGTGCTTCTAACTCTAAAGCAGAAAGTTTTTCATGGATGAGAACTGTGCTGTGTGTTTCCCTTCAGAAATGGAGTGAAATCCCACGCTCTGTGTCTTCCTACAAGCAAGATTCGTTTCAGGTAAGGGTAGTGACTTTTCAGCTCAAAGGACCTTCATCGTTCACAAAGCTCACATGTTTCTCTTCTTAACTAGAAGCATTGGATGTTAGAGGACCTGTTGTTTATATCAGTTTCAGGAGCAGAGTTTAACTAGATATGATCCTTACGTGTACGAAACACAGTTCTATTGTTCTGAGCACACTCACTTTTCCTGCTGTATTAGAGACTCTAGAAAGCAAGAGCTTGATTCTTGCTCTAAAGCAGAGTGTGTTTCATGGATGACAACTGTGCTTTGTGTTTTCCTCAGAAATGGAGTTCAATCACAGGATCTGTGTCTTCCTACAAGCAATACTTCGTTTCAGGTAAGGGTAGTCACTTTTCAGCTCAAAGGACCTACATCATTCACGAAGCTCACACAATTCTCTTCTGAACTGAGAAGCATTGGATGTTAGAGTACATGTGGTTTGTATCAGTTTCAGAAGCAGAGTTGAAATAGATATGGTCCATATGTGTAGGACACACAGTTCTTTTGATTGAGCATATCATGTTTCCTGCCATATTACAGACTCTAGAAAGCAAGAGCAGGCTTCTTGCTCTAAAGCAGAGGCTGTTTCATGGATGAGAACTGTGCAATATGTTTCCTACAGAAATGGAGTTAAATCACAAGCTTTGTGTATTCCTACAAGCAAGAAATCGTTTCAGGTAAACACAGTTACTTTAGAGCTCAAATGAACCAACACCGTTCTCGAAGATCACACGTTTGTCGCTCTTAATTGAAAAGCATTGGATGTTAGAGGACCTGTGGTTTTTATCAGTTTCTGACAGAGTTGAACTAGATATGGTCCCTATGTGTGGTAAGCACCGTTCTTTTGCTCTGAGCACACTAACGTTTCCCTTTGTATTAGAGACTCTAGAAAGCAAGAGCGTGCTTATGCTCTAAAGCAGAGTGTGTTTCATAGATGAGAACAGTGCTGGGAGTTTCCCTTCAGAAAAGGAGTTCAGTCCCAGGCTCCTTGTCTTCCTACAAGCAAGAAATCGTTTCAGGTAAACACAGTCACTTTACAGCTCAAATGAAGCTACATCGTTCACGAAGCTCACATGTTTGTCGCTCTTAATTGAAAAGCATTGGATGTTAGAGGACCTGTGGTTTGTATCAGTTTCAGAAGCAGAGTTGTACTACATATGGTCCGAATGTGTGGGAAACACAGTTCTTTTGGTCTGAGCACACTCATGTTTCCTTCTGTTTTAGAGACTCTAGAAAGCAAGAGCATGCTTCTTACTCTAAAGCAGAGTGTGTTTCATGGATGAGAACTGTGCTGGGAGTTTCCCTTCAGAAATGGAGTTCAATCCCAGGCTCTGTGTCTTCCTACAAGCAAGACTTCATTTTAGGTAAACACAGTCACTTTTCAGCTCAAAGGAAGCTACATCCTTCACAAAGCTCACATGTTTCTCGCTCTTAAGTGACAAGCATGGGATGTTAGAGGATCTGTGGTTAGTATCAGTTTCAGAAGCAGAGTTGTACTACATATGGTCCGAATGTGTAGGAAACACAGTTCTTTTGGTCTGAGCACTCTCATGTTTCCTTCTGTTTTAGAGACTCTAGAAAGCAAGAGCATGCTTCTTGCTCTAAAGCAGAGTGTGTTTCATGTATGAGAACTGTGCTGTGCATTTCCTTCAGAAACGGAGTTAAATCCCAAGCTCTGTGTCTTCCTACAAGCAAGAAATCGTTTCAGGTAAACACAGTCAATTTACAGCTCAAATGAAGCTACATCGTTCACGAAGCTCACATGTTTGTCGCTCTTAATTGAAAAACATTGGATGTTAGAGGACCTGTACTTTTTATCAGTTTCAGAAGGAGAGTTGAACTAGACATGTTCTGTATGTTTAGGAAACACTGTTCTTTTGTTCTGAGCACACTCATTTTTCATGTAGTATTAGAGACTGTACAAAGCAAGAGCTTGGTTCTTGCTCTAAAGCAGAGTGTTTTTCATGGATGAGAACTGTGCTGTGTGTTTCCCTTCCAAAATGGAGTTAAATCCCACGCTCTGTGTCTTCCTACAAGCAAAATTTCTTTTTAGGTAAGGGTTGTTACTTTTCAGCTCAAAGACCTGCATCGTTCACGAAGCTCACACATTTCTCTTCTTAAAGGACATGAATTGGATGTTAGAGGACCTATGGTTTCTACCAGTTTCAGACAGAGTTCAACTAGATATGGTCCATATGTGTGGGAAACACCGTTCTTTTGCTCTGAGCACACTCACGTTTCCCTCTGTATTAGAGACTCTAGAAAGCAAGAGCGTGCTTCTTGCTCTAAAGCAGAGTGTGTTTCATGGATGAGAACTGTGCCTGGAGTTTCCCTTCAGAAATGGAGTTCAATCCCAGGCTCTGTGACTTCCTATAAGCAAGACTTCTTTTCAGGTAAACACAGTCACTTTAGAGCTCAAATGAACCAACATCGTTCTCTAAGATCACACGTTTGTCGCTCTTAATTGAAAAGCATTGGATGTTAGAAGACCTGTGGTTTTTATCAGTTTCTGACAGAGTTGAACTAGATATTGTCCCTATGTGTGGTAAGCACCGTTCTTTTGCTCTGAGCACACTCACATTTCCCTCTGTATTAGAGACTCTAGAAAGCAAGAGCGTGCTTCTTGCTCTACAGCAGAGTGTGTTTCATAGATGAGAACAGTGCTGGGAGTTTCCCTTCAGAAATGGAGTTCAGTCCCAGGCTCCTTGTCTTCCTACAAGCAAGACTTCGTTTCAGGTAAACACAGTCACGTTTCGGCTGAAAGGAAGCTACATTGTTCACAAAGCTCACACGTTTCTCGCTCTCAACTGAAAAGCATTGGATGTTAGAGGACCTGGGGTTTGTATCACTTTCAGAAGCAGAGTTGAACTAGATATGGTCCATATGTGTAGGACACACAGTTCTTTTGTTCTGAGCACATCACGTTTCCTGCTGTAATAGAGACTCTAGAAAGCAAGAGCGTGCTTCGTACTCTAAAGCAGAGTGTGTTTCATGTATGAGAACTGTGCTGTGCATTTCCTTCAGAAACGGAGTTAAATCCCAAGCTCTGTGTCTTCCTACAAGCAAGAAATCATTTCAGGTAAACAAAGTCACTTTACAGCTCAAATGAAGCTACATCGTTTACGAAGCTCACATGTTTGTCGCTCTTAATTGAAAAGCATGGGATGTTAGAGGACCTGTGGTTTTTATTAGTTTCAGAAGATGAGTTGAACTAGATATGGTCTGTATGTGTAGGAAACACCATTCTTTAAACTGAGCACACTCACTTTTCCTGCTGTATTAGAGACTCTAGAAAGCAAGAGCATGTTTCTTGCTCTAAAGCAGAGTGTGTTTAATGGATGAGAACTGTGCTGGGATTTTCCTTCAGAAATGGAGTTCAATCCCAGGCTCTGTGTCTTCATACAAGAAAGAATTCACTTCAGGTAAAGGCAGTAACTTTTCAGCTCAAAGGTATCTATATCATTCACAGAGCTCACAAGTTTCTCGCTCTTAAATGAAAAGCATTCGATGTTAGACGACCTATGATTTGTATCAGTTTCAGAAGCAGAGTTGTACTACATATGGTCTGAATGTGTAGGAAACACAGTTCTTTTGGTCTGAGCACACTCATGTTTCCTTCTGTTTTAGAGACTCTAGAAAGCAAGAGCATGCTTCTTGCTCTAAAGCAGAGTGTGTTTCATGGATGAGAATTGTGCTGGGAGTTTCCCTTGAGAAATGTAGTTCAATGCCAGGCTCTGTGTCTTCCTACAAGCAAGACTTCATTTCAGGTAAACACAGTCACTTTTCAGCTCAAAGGAAGCTACATCGTTCACATAGCTCACATGTTTCTCGCTCTTAAGTGACAAGCATGGGATGTTAGAGGATCTGTGGTTAGTATCAGTTTCAGAAGCAGAGTTGTACTACATATGGTCCGAATGTGTAGGAAACACAGTTCTTTTGGTCTGAGCACACTCATGTTTCCTTCTGTTTTAGAGACTCTAGAAAGCAAGAGCATGCTTCTTGCTCTAAAGCAGAGTGTGTTTCATGTATGAGAACTGTGCTGTGCATTTCCTTCAGAAACGGAGTTAAATCCCAAGCTCTGTGTCTTCCTACAAGCAAGAAATCGTTTCAGGTAAACACAGTCACTTTACAGCTCAAATGAAGCTACATCGTTCACGAAGCTCACATGTTTGTCGCTCTTAATTGAAAAGCATTGGATGTTAGAGGACCTGTGGTTTTTATCAGTTTCAGAAGGAGAGTTGAACTAGACATGTTCTGTATGTTTAGGAAACACTGTTCTTTTGTTCTGAGCACACTCATTTTTCATGTAGTATTAGAGACTGTACAAAGCAAGAGCTTGGTTCTTGCTCTAAAGCAGAGTGTTTTTCATGGATGAGAACTGTGCTGTGTGTTTCCCTTCCAAAATGGAGTTAAATCCCACGCTCTGTGTCTTCCTACAAGCAAAATTTCTTTTTAGGTAAGGGTAGTTACTTTTCAGCTCAAAGACCTGCATTGTTCACGAAGCTCACACATTTCTCTTCTTAACGGACATGCATTGTATGTTAGAGGACCTATGGTTTCTACCAGTTTCAGACAGAGTTCAACTAGATATGGTCCATATGTGTGGGAAACACCGTTCTTTTGCTCTGAGCACACTCACGTTTCCCTCTGTATTAGAGACTCTAGAAAGCAAGAGCGTGCTTCTTGTTCTAAAGCAGAGTGTGTTTCATGGATGAGAACTGTGCCTGGAGTTTCCCTTCAGAAATGGAGTTCAATCCCAGGCTCTGTGACTTCCTATAAGCAAGATTTCGTTTCAGGTAAACACAGTCACTTTTCAGCTCAAAGGAAGCTACATCGTTCACAAAGCTCACACGTTTCTCGCTCTTAATTGACAAGCATGGGATGTTAGAGGACCTGTGGTTTGTATCAGTTTTATAAGCAGAGTCGAAGTATTTATGTTCCGTATGTGTAAGAAATACCATTCCTTTGTTCGCAGCACACTCACGTTTCATGCAGTATTAGAGACTCTAGAAAGCAAGAGCTTGGATCTTGCTCTATAGTAGAGTGTTTTTCATGAATGAGAACTGTGCTGTGTGTTTCCAGTCAGAAATTGAGTTAAATCCCAGGCTCTGTGTCTTCCTACAGGCAATAATTCGTTTCATGTAAACGCAGTCCCTTTTAAGCTCAAAGGAGCTACATCGTTCACGCAGCTCACAGGTTTGTCGCTCTTAACTGAAAAGCATTGGATGTTAGAGGACCTGTTCTTTGTATCACTTTCAGAAGCATTGTTGAACTAGATATGGTCCATATGTGTAGGACACACTGTTCTTTTGTTCCGAGCACATCACGTTTCCTGCTGTATTAGAGACTCTAGAAAGCAAGTGTGTGCTTCTTGCTGTAAAGCAGAGTGTGTTTCATGCATGAGAACTGTGCTGTGTGTTTCCAGTCAGAAATTGAGTTAAATCCCATGCTCTGTGTCTTCCTACAAGCAATAAATCTTTTCAGGTAAACACAGTCTCTTTACAGCTCAAATGAAGGTACATCGTTCACGGAGCTCAAACGTTTGTCACTCTTAATTGAAAAGCATTGGATGTTAGAGGACCTGTGGTTTTTATCAGTTTCAGAAGCAGAGTTGAACTACATATGGTCCGAATGTGTGGGAAATACAGTTCTTTTGGTCTGAGCACACTCATGTTTCCTTCCCTTTTAGAGACTCTAGAAAGCAAGACCGTGCTTCTAACTCTAAAGCAGAAAGTTTTTCATGGATGAGAACTGTGCTGTGTGTTTCCCTTCAGAAATGGAGTGAAATCCCACGCTCTGTGTCTTCCTACAAGCAAGATTCGTTTCAGGTAAGGGTAGTCACTTTTCAGCTCAAAGGACCTACATCGTTCACAAAGCTCACATGTTTCTCTTCTTAACTGAGAAGCATTGGATGTTAGAGGACCTGTTGTTTATATCAGTTTCAGAAGCAGAGTTGAACTAGATATGATCCTTACATATATTAAACACAGTTCTATTGTTCTGAGCACACTCACTTTTCATGCTGTATTAGAGGCTCTAGAAAGCAAGAGCTTGATTCTTGCTCTAAAGCAGAGTGTGTTTCATGCATGACAACTGTGCTTTGTGTTTTCCTCAGAAATGGAGTTCAATCACAGGATCTGTGTCTTCCTACAAGCAATACTTCGTTTCAGGTAAGGGTAGTCACTTTTCAGCTCAAAGGACCTACATCGTTCACGAAGCTCACACAATTCTCTTCTGAACTGAGAAGCATTGGATGTTAGAGTACATGTGGTTTGTATCAGTTTCAGAAGCAGAGTTGAAATAGATATGGTCCATATGTGTAGGACACACAGTTCTTTTGATTGAGCACATCATGTTTCCTGCCATATTACAGACTCTAGAAAGCAAGAGCAGGCTTCTTGCTCTAAAGCAGAGTGTGTTTCATGGATGAGAACTGTGCAATGTGTTTCCTACAGAAATGGAGTTAAATCACAAGCTTTGTGTATTCCTACAAGCAAGAAATCGTTTCAGGTAAACACAGTTACTTTAGAGCTCAAATGAACCAACATCGTTCTCGAAGATCACACGTTTGTCGCTCTTCATTGAAAAGCATTGGATGTTAGAGGACCTGTGGTTTTTATCAGTTTCTGACAGAGTTGAACTAGATATGGTCCCTATGTGTGGTAAGCACCGTTCTTTTGCTCTGAGCACACTCACGTTTCCCTCTGTATTAGAGACTCTAGAAAGCAAGAGCGTGCTTCTTGCTCTACAGCAGAGTGTGTTTCATAGATGAGAACAGTGCTGGGAGTTTCCCTTCAGAAAAGGAGTTCAGTCCCAGGCTCCTTGTCTTCCTACAAGCAAGAAATCGTTTCAGGTAAACACAGTCACTTTACAGCTCAAATGAAGCTACATCGTTCACGAAGCTCACATGTTTGTCGCTCTTAATTGAAAAGCATTGGATGTTAGAGGACCTGTGGTTTTTATCAGTTTCAGAAGGAGAGTTGAACTAGACATGTTCTGTATGTTTAGGAAACACTGTTCTTTTGTTCTGAGCACACTCATTTTTCATGTAGTATTAGAGACTGTACAAAGCAAGAGCTTGGTTCTTGCTCTAAAGCAGAGTGTTTTTCATGGATGAGAACTGTGCTGTGTGTTTCCCTTCCAAAATGGAGTTAAATCCCACGCTCTGTGTCTTCCTGCAAGCAAAATTTCTTTTTAGGTAAGGGTAGTTACTTTTCAGCTCAAAGACCTGCATCGTTCACGAAGCTCACACATTTCTCTTCTTAACGGACATGCATTGGATGTTAGAGGACCTATGGTTTCTACCAGTTTCAGACAGAGTTCAACTAGATATGGTCCATATGTGTGGGAAACACCGTTCTTTTGCTCTGAGCACACTCACGTATCCCTCTGAATTTGAGACTCTAGAAAGCAAGAGCGTGCTTCTTGCTCTAAAGCAGAGTGTGTTTCATGGATGAGAACTGTGCCTGGAGTTTCCCTTCAGAAATGGAGTTCAATCCCAGGCTCTGTGACTTCCTATAAGCAAGATTTCGTTTCAGGTAAACACAGTCACTTTTCAGCTCAAAGGAAGCTACATCGTTCACAAAGCTCACACGTTTCTCGCTCTTAATTGACAAGCATGGGATGTTAGAGGACCTGTGGTTTGTATCAGTTTTATAAGCAGAGTTGAAGTATATATGTTCCGTATGTGTAAGAAACACCATTCCTTTTTTCGGAACACACTCACGTTACATGCAGTTTTAGAGACTCTAGAAAGCAAGAGCTTGGATCTTGCTCTATAGTAGAGAGTTTTTCATGAATGAGAACTGTGCTGTGTGTTTCCAGTCAGAAATTGAGTTAAATCCCAGGCTCTGTGTCTTCCTACAGTCAATTATTCGTTTCCTGTAAACGCAGTCCCTTTTAAGCTCAAAGGAGCTACATCGTTCACGCAGCTCACAGGTTTGTCGCTCTTAACTGAAAAGCATTGGATGTTAGAGGACCTGTTCTTTGTATCACTTTCAGAAGCATTGTTGAACTAGATATGGTCCATATGTGTAGGACACACTGTTCTTTTGTTCCGAGCACATCACGTTTCCTGCTGTATTAGAGACTCTAGAAAGCAAGTGCGTGCTTCTTGCTGTAAAGCAGAGTGTGTTTCATGCATGAGAACTGGGCTGTGAATTTCCTTCAGAAATTGAGTTAAATCAAATGCTCTGTGTCTTCCTACAAGCAAGAAATCTTTTCAGGTAAACACAGTCTCTTTACAGCTCAAATGAAGGTACATCGTTCACGGAGCTCAAACGTTTGTCACTCTTAATTGAAAAGCATTGGATGTTAGAGGACCTGTGGTTTTTATCAGTTTCAGAAGCAGAGTTGAACTACATATGGTCCGAATGTGTGGGAAATACAGTTCTTTTGGTCTGAGCACACTCATGTTTCCTTCCCTTTTAGAGACTCTAGAAAGCAAGACCGTGCTTCTAACTCTAAAGCAGAAAGTTTTTCATGGATGAGAACTGTGCTGTGTGTTTCCCTTCAGAAATGGAGTGAAATCCCACGCTCTGTGTCTTCCTACAAGCAAGATTCGTTTCAGGTAAGGGTAGTCACTTTTCAGCTCAAAGGACCTACATCGTTCACAAAGCTCACCTGTTTCTCTTCTTAACTGAGAAGCATTGGATGTTAGAGGACCTGTTGTTTTTATCAGTTTCAGAAGCAGAGTTGAACTAGATATGATCCTTACATGTACGAAACACAGTTCTATTGTTCTGAGCACACTCACTTTTCCTGCTGTATTAGAGACTCTAGAAAGCAAGAGCGTGCTTCTTGCTCTAAAGCAGAGTGTGTTTCATGTATGAGAACTGTGCTGTGCATTTCCTACAGAAACGGAGTTAAATCCCAAGCTCTGTGTCTTCCTACAAGCAAGAAATCGTTTCAGGTAAACACAGTCACTTTACAGCTCAAATGAAGCTACATCGTTCACGAAGCTCACATGTTTGTCGCTCTTAATTGAAAAACATTGGATGTTAGAGGACCTGTACTTTTTATCAGTTTCAGAAGGAGAGTTGAACTAGACATGTTCTGTATGTTTAGGAAACACTGTTCTTTTGTTCTGAGCACACTCATTTTTCATGTAGTATTAGAGACTGTACAAAGCAAGAGCTTGGTTCTTGCTCTAAAGCAGAGTGTTTTTCATGGATGAGAACTGTGCTGTGTGTTTCCCTTCCAAAATGGAGTTAAATCCCACGCTCTGTGTCTTCCTACAAGCAAAATTTCTTTTTAGGTAAGGGTAGTTACTTTTCACCTCAAAGACCTGCATCGTTCACGAAGCTCACACATTTCTCTTCTTAAAGGACATGCATTGGATGTTAGAGGACCTATGGTTTCTACCAGTTTCAGACAGAGTTCAACTAGATATGGTCCATTTGTGTGGGAAACACCGTTCTTTTGCTCTGAGCACACTCACGTTTCCCTCTGTATTAGAGACTCTAGAAAGCAAGAGCGTGCTTCTTGCTCTAAAGCAGAGTGTGTTTCATGGATGAGAACTGTGCCTGGAGTTTCCCTTCAGAAATGGAGTTCAATCCCAGGCTCTGTGACTTCCTATAAGCAAGACGTCGTTTCAGGTAAACACAGTCACTTTAGAGCTCAAATGAACCAACATCGTTCTCGAAGATCACACGTTTGTCGCTCTTAATTGAAAAGCATTGGATGTTAGAAGACCTGTGGTTTTTATCAGTTTCTGACAGAGTTGAACTAGATATGGTCCCTATGTGTTGTAAGCACCGTTCTTTTGCTCTGAGCACACTCACGTTTCCCTCTGTATTAGAGACTCTAGAAAGCAAGAGCGTGCTTCTTGCTCTAAAGCAGAGTGTGTTTCATAGATGAGAAGAGTGCTGGGAGTTTCCCTTCACAAAAGGAGTTCAGTCCCAGGCTCCTTGTCTTCCTACAAGCAAGACTTCGTTTCAGGTAAACACAGTCACGTTTCGGCTGAAAGGAAGCTACATTGTTCACAAAGCTCACACGTTTCTCGCTCTTAACTGAAAAGCATTGGATGTTAGAGGACCTGTGGTTTGCATCACTTTCAGAAGCAGAGTAGAACTAGATATGGTCCATATGTGTAGGACACACAGTTCTTTTGTTCTGAGCACATCACGTTTCCTGCTGTATTAGAGACTCTAGAAAGCAAGAGCGTGCTTCTTACTCTAAAGCAGAGTGTGTTTCATGTATGAGAACTGTGCTGTGCATTTCCTACAGAAACGGAGTTAAATCCCAAGCTCTGTGTCTTCCTACAAGCAAGAAATCGTTTCAGGTAAACACAGTCACTTTACAGCTCAAATGAAGCTACATCGTTCACGAAGCTCACATGTTTGTCGCTCTTAATTGAAAAGCATGGGATGTTAGAGGACCTGTGGATTTTATTAGTTTCAGAAGATGAGTTGAACTAGATATGGTCTGTATGTGTAGGAAACACCGTTCTTTAATCTGAGCACACTCACTTTTCCTGCTGTATTAGAGACTCTAGAAAGCAAGAGCATGTTTCTTGCTCTAAAGCAGAGTGTGTTTTATGGATGAGAACTGTGCTGGGATTTTCCTTCAGAAATGGAGTTCAATCCCAGGCTCTGTGTCTTCATACAAGAAAGAATTCACTTCAGGTAAAGGCAGTAACTTTTCAGCTCAAAGGAATCTACATCATTCACAGAGCTCACAAGTTTCTCGCTCTTAAATGAAAAGCATTCGATGTTAGACGACCTATGATTTGTATCAGTTTCAGAAGCAGAGTTGTACTACATATGGTCCGAATGTGTAGGAAACACAGTTCTTTTGGTCTGAGCACACTCATGTTTCCTTCTGTTTTATAGACTCTAGAATGCAAGAGCATGCTTCTTGCTCTAAAGCAGAGTGTGTTTCATGGATGAGAACTTGCTGGGAGTTTCCCTTCAGAAATGGACTTCAATCCCAGGCTCTGTGTTTTCCTACAAGCAAGACTTCGTTTCAGGTAAACACATTCACTTTTCAGCTAAAGGAAGCTACATCGTTCACAAAGCTCATATATTTCTCGCGCTTAAGTGACAAGCACGGGATGTTAGAGGATCTGTGGTTAGTATCAGTTTCAGAAGCAGAGTTGTACTACATATGGTCCGAATGTGTAGGAAACACAGTTCTTTTGGTCTGAGCACTCTCATGTTTCCTTCTGTTTTAGAGACTCTAGAAAGCAAGAGCATGCTTCTTGCTCTAAAGCAGAGTGTGTTTCATGTATGAGAACTGTGCTGTGCATTTCCTTCAGAAACGGAGTTAAATCCCAAGCTCTGTGTCTTCCTACAAGCAAGACTTCGTTTCAGGTAAACACAGTCACTTTTCAGCTAAAGGAAGCTACATCCTTCACAAAGCTCACATGTTTCTCGCACTTAAGTGACAAGCATGGGATGTTAGAGGATCTGTGGTTAGTATCAGTTTTAGAAGCAGAGTTGTACTACATATGGTCCGAATGTGTAGGAAACACAGTTCTTTTGGTCTGAGCACACTCATGTTTCCTTCTGTTTTAGAGACTCTAGAAAGCAAGAGCATGCTTCTTGCTCTAAAGCAGAGTGTGTTTCATGTATGAGAACTGTGCTGTGCATTTCCTTCAGAAACGGAGTTAAATCCCAAGCTCTGTGTCTTCCTACAAGCAAGAAATCATTTCAGGTAAACACAGTCACTTTACAGCTCAAATGAAGCTACATCGTTCACGAAGCTCACATGTTTGTCGCTCTTAATTGAAAAGCAGTGGATGTTAGAGGACCTGTGGTTTTTATCAGTTTCAGAAGGAGAGTTGAACTAGACATGTTCTGTATGTTTAGGAAACACTGTTCTTTTGTTCTGAGCACACTCATTTTTCATGTAGTATTAGAGACTGTACAAAGCAAGAGCTTGGTTCTTGCTCTACAGCAGAGTGTTTTTCATGGATGAGAACTGTGCTGTGTGTTTCCCTTCCAAAATGGAGTTAAATCCCACGCTCTGTGTCTTCCTACAAGCAAAATTTCTTTTTAGGTAAGGGTAGTTACTTTTCAGCTCAAAGACCTGCATCGTTCACGAAGCTCACACATTTCTCTTCTTAAAGGACATGCATTGGATGTTAGAGGACCTATGGTTTCTACCAGTTTCAGACAGAGTTCAACTAGATATGGTCCATATGTGTGGGAAACACCGTTCTTTTGCTCTGAGCACACTCACGTTTCCCTCTGTATTAGAGACTCTAGAAAGCAAGAGCGTGCTTCTTGCTCTAAAGCAGAGTGTGTTTCATGGATGAGAACTGTGCCTGGAGTTTCCCTTCAGAAATGGAGTTCAATCCCAGGCTCTGTGACTTCCTATAAGCAAGACTTCGTTTCAGGTAAACACAGTCACTTTAGAGCTCAAATGAACCAACATATTTCTCTATGATCACACGTTTCTCGCTCTTAATGGAAAAGCATTGGATGTTAGAAGACCTGTGGTTGTTATCAGTTTCTGACAGAGTTGAACTAGATATGGTCCCTATGTGTGGTAAGCACCGTTCTTTTGCTCTGAGCACACTCACGTTTCCCTCTGTATTAGAGACTCTAGAAAGCAAGAGCATGCTTCTTGCTCTAAAGCAGAGTGTGTTTCATAGATGAGAAGAGTGCTGGGAGTTTCCCTTCAGAAAAGGAGTTCAGTCCCAGGCTCCTTGTCTTCCTACAAGCAAGACTTCGTTTCAGGTAAACACAGTCACGTTTCGGCTGAAAGGAAGCTACATTGTTCACAAAGCTCACACGTTTCTTGCTCTTAACTGAAAAGCATTGGATTTTAGAGGACCTGTGGTTTGTATCACTTTCAGAAGCAGAGTAGAACTAGATATGGTCCTTACATGTACGAAACACAGTTCTATTGTTCTGAGCACACTCACTTTTCCTGCTGTATTAGAGACTCTAGAAAGCAAGAGCTTGATTCTTGCTCTAAAGCAGAGTGTGTTTCATGGATGACAACTGTGCTTTGTGTTTTCCTCAGAAATGGAGTTCAATCACTGGATCTGTGTCTTCCTACAAGCAATACTTCATTTCAGGTAAGGGTAGTCACTTTTCAGCTCAAAGGACCTACATCGTTCACGAAGCTCACACAATTCTCTTCTGAACTGAGAAGCATTGGATGTTAGAGTACATGTGGTTTGTATCAGTTTCAGAAGCAGAGTTGAAATAGATATGGTCCATATGTGTAGGACACACAGTTCTTTTGATTGAGCACATCATGTTTCCTGCCATATTACAGACTCTAGAAAGCAAGAGCAGGCTTCTTACTCTAAAGCAGAGTCTGTTTCATGGATGAGAACTGTGCAATGTGTTTCCTACAGAAATGGAGTTAAATCACAAGCTTTGTGTATTCCTACAAGCAAGAAATCGTTTCAGGTAAACACAGTTACTTTAGAGCTCAAATGAACCAACAACGTTCTCGAAGATCACACGTTTGTCGCTCTTAATTGAAAAGCATTGGATGTTAGAGGACCTGTGGTTTTTATCAGTTTCTGACAGAGTTGAACTAGATATGGTCTCTATGTGTGGTAAGCACCGTTCTTTTGCTCTGAGCAAACTCACGTTTCCCTCTGTATTAGAGACTCTAGAAAGCAAGAGCGTGCTTCTTGCTCTACAGCAGAGTGTGTTTCATAGATGAGAACAGTGCTGGGAGTTTCCCTTCAGAAAAGGAGTTCAGTCCCAGGCTCCTTGTCTTCCTACAAGCAAGAAATCGTTTCAGGTAAACACAGTCACTTTACAGCTCAAATGAAGCCACATCGTTCACGAAGCTCACATGTTTGTCGCTCTTAATTGAAAAGCATTGGATGTTAGAGGACCTGTGGTTTGTATCAGTTTCAGAAGCAGAGTTGTACTACATATGGTCCGAATGTGTGGGAAACACAGTTCTTTTGGTCTGAGCACACTCATGTTTCCTTCTGTTTTAGAGACTCTGGAAAGCAAGAGCATGCTTCTTACTCTAAAGCAGAGTGTGTTTCATGGATGAGAACTGTGCAGTGAGTTTCCCTTGAGAAATGTAGTTCAATCCCAGGCTCTGTGTCTTCCTACAAGCAAGACTTCATTTTAGGTAAACACAGTCACTTTTTAGCTCAAAGGAAGCTACATCCTTCACAAAGCTCACATGTTTCTCGCTCTTAAGTGACAAGCATGGGATGTTAGAGGATCTGTGGTTAGTATCAGTTTCAGAAGCAGAGTTGAACTAGATATGGTCCATATGTGTAGGACACACAGTTCTTTTGTTCTGAGCACATCACTTTTCCTGCTGTATTAGAGACTCTAGAAAGCAAGAGCGTGCTTCTTACTCTAAAGCAGAGTGTGTTTCATGTATGAGAACTGTGCTGTGCATTTCCTTCAGAAACGGAGTTAAATCCCAAGCTCTGTGTCTTCCTACAAGCAAGAAATCGTTTCAGGTAAACACAGTCACTTTACAGCTCAAATGAAGCTACATCATTCACGAAGCTCACATGTTTGTCGCTCTTAATTGAAAAGCATGGGATGTTAGAGGACCTGTGGTTTTTATTAGTTTCAGAAGATGAGTTGAACTAGATATGGTCTGTATGTGTAGGAAACACCGTTCTTTAATCTGAGCACACTCACTTTTCCTGCTGTATTAGAGACTCTAGAAAGCAAGAGCATGTTTCTTGCTCTAAAGCAGAGTGTGTTTCATGGATGAGAACTGTGCTGGGATTTTCCTTCAGAAATGGAGTACAATCCCAGGCTCTGTGTCTTCATACAAGAAAGAATTCACTTCAGGTAAAGGCAGTAACTTTTCAGCTCAAAGGAATCTACATCATTCACAGAGCTCACAACTTTCTCGCTCTTAAATGAAAAGAATTCGATGTTTGACGACCTATGATTTGTATCAGTTTCAGAAGCAGAGTTGTACTACATATGGTCCGAATGTGTAGGAAACACAGTTCTTTTGGTCTGAGCACACTCATGTTTCCTTCTGTTTTATAGACTCTAGAAAGCAAGAGCATGCTTCTTGCTCTAAAGCAGAGTGTGTTTCATGGATGAGAACTTCCTGGGAGTTTCCCTTCAGAAATGGACTTCAATCCCAGGCTCTGTGTCTTCCTACAAGCAAGACTTCGTTTCAGGTAAACACAGTCACTTTTCAGCTAAAGGAAGCTACATCCTTCACAAAGCTCACATGTTTCTCGCACTTAAGTGACAAGCATGGGATGTTAGAGGATCTGTGGTTAGTATCAGTTTTAGAAGCAGAGTTGTACTACATATGGTCCGAATGTGTAGGAAACACAGTTCTTTTGGTCTGAGCACACTCATGTTTCCTTCTGTTTTAGAGACTCTAGAAAGCAAGAGCATGCTTCTTGCTCTAAAGCAGAGTGTGTTTCATGTATGAGAACTGTGCTGTGCATTTCCTTCAGAAACGGAGTTAAATCCCAAGCTCTGTGTCTTCCTACAAGCAAGAAATCGTTTCAGGTAAACACAGTCACTTTACAGCTCAAATGAAGCTACATCGTTCACGAAGCTCACATGTTTGTCGCTCTTAATTGAAAAGCAGTGGATGTTAGAGGACCTGTGGTTTTTATCAGTTTCAGAAGGAGAGTTGAACTAGACATGTTCTGTATGTTTAGGAAACACTGTTCTTTTGTTCTGAGCACACTCATTTTTCATGTAGTATTAGAGACTGTACAAAGCAAGAGCTTGGTTCTTGCTCTACAGCAGAGTGTTTTTCATGGATGAGAACTGTGCTGTGTGTTTCCCTTCCAAAATGGAGTTAAATCCCACGCTCTGTGTCTTCCTACAAGCAAAATTTCTTTTTAGGTAAGGGTAGTTACTTTTCAGCTCAAAGACCTGCATCGTTCACGAAGCTCACACATTTCTCTTCTTAAAGGACATGCCTTGGATGTTAGAGGACCTATGGTTTCTACCAGATTCAGACAGAGTTCAACTAGATATGCTCCATATGTGTGGGAAACACCGTTCTTTTGCTCTGAGCACACTCACGTTTCCCTCTGTATTAGAGACTCTAGAAAGCAAGAGCGTGCTTCTTGCTCTAAAGCAGAGTGTGTTTCATGGATGAGAACTGTGCCTGGAGTTTCCCTTCAGAAATGGAGTTCAATCCCAGGCTCTGTGACTTCCTATAAGCAAGACTTCGTTTCAGGTAAACACAGTCACTTTAGAGCTCAAATGAACCAACATATTTCTCTAAGATCACACGTTTGTCGCTCTTAATTGAAAAGCATTGGATGTTAGAAGACCTGTGGTTTTTATCAGTTTCTGACAGAGTTGAACTAGATATGGTCCCTATGTGTGGTAAGCACCGTTCTTTTGCTCTGAGCACACTCACGTTTCCCTCTGTATTAGAGACTCTAGAAAGCAAGAGCGTGCTTCTTGCTCTAAAGCAGAGTGTGTTTCATAGATGAGAAGAGTGCTGGGAGTTTCCCTTCAGAAAAGGAGTTCAGTCCCAGGCTCCTTGTCTTCCTACAAGCAAGACTTCGTTTCAGGTAAACACAGTCACGTTTCGGCTGAAAGGAAGCTACATTGTTCACAAAGCTCACACGTTTCTTGCTCTTAACTGAAAAGCATTGGATGTTAGAGGACCTGTGGTTTGTATCACTTTCAGAAGCAGAGTAGAACTAGATATGGTCCATATGTGTAGGACACACAGTTCTTTTGTTCTGAGCACATCACGTTTCCTGCTGTATTAGAGACTCTAGAAAGCAAGAGCGTGCTTCTTACTCTAAAGCAGAGTGTGTTTCATGTATGAGAACTGTGCTGTGCATTTCCTTCAGAAACGGAGTTAAATCCCAAGCTCTGTGTCTTCCTACAAGCAAGAAATCGTTTCAGGTAAACACAGTCACTTTACAGCTCAAATGAAGCTACATCGTTCACGAAGCACACATGTTTGTCGCTCTTAATTGAAAAGCATTGGATGTTAGAGGACCTGTGGTTTTTATCAGTTTCAGAAGCAGAGTTGAACTACATATGGTCCGAATGTGTGGGAAATACAGTTCTTTTGGTCTGAGCACACTCATGTTTCCTTCCCTTTTAGAGACTCTAGAAAGCAAGAGCATGCTTCTAACTCTAAAGCAGAAAGTTTTTCATGGATGAGAACTGTGCTGTGTGTTTCCCTTCAGAAATGGAGTGAAATCCCACGCTCTGTGTCTTCCTACAAGCAAGATTCGTTTCAGGTAAGGGTAGTCACTTTTCAGCTCAAAGGACCTACATCGTTCACAAAGCTCACATGTATCTCTTCTTAACTGAGAAGCATTGGATGTTAGAGGACCTGTTGTTTTTATCAGTTTCAGAAGCAGAGTTGAACTAGATATGATCCTTACATGTACGAAACACAGTTCTATTGTTCTGAGCACACTCACTTTTCCTGCTGTATTAGAGACTCTAGAAAGCAAGAGCTTGATTCTTGCTCTAAAGCAGAGTGTGTTTCATGGATGACAACTGTGCTTTGTGTTTTCCTCAGAAATGGAGTTCAATCACAGGATCTGTGTCTTCCTACAAGCAATACTTCATTTCAGGTAAGGGTAGTCACTTTTCAGCTCAAAGGACCTACATCGTTCACGAAGCTCACACAATTCTCTTCTGAACTGAGAAGCATTGGATGTTAGAGTACATGTGGTTTGTATCAGTTTCAGAAGCAGAGTTGAAATAGATATGGTCCATATGTGTAGGACACACAGTTCTTTTGATTGAGCACATCATGTTTCCTGCCATATTACAGACTCTAGAAAGCAAGAGCAGGCTTCTTACTCTAAAGCAGAGTCTGTTTCATGGATGAGAACTGTGCAATGTGTTTCCTACAGAAATGGAGTTAAATCACAAGCTTTGTGTATTCCTACAAGCAAGAAATCCTTTCAGGTAAACACAGTAACTTTACAGCTCAAATGAAGCTACATCGTTCACGAAGCTCACATGTTTGTCGCTCTTAATTGAAAAGCATTGGATGTTAGAGGACCTGTGGTTTGTATCAGTTTCAGAAGCAGAGTTGTACTACATATGGTACGAATGTTTAGGAAACACAGTTCTTTTGGTCTGAGCACACTCATGTTTCCTTCTGTTTTATAGACTCTAGAAAGCAAGAGCATGCTTCTTGCTCTAAAGCAGAGTGTGTTTCTTGGATGAGAACTTCCTGGGAGTTTCCGTTCAGAAATGGAGTTCAATCCCAGGCTCTGTGTCTTCCTACAAGCAAGACTTCGTTTCAGGTAAACACAGTCACTTTTCAGCTCAAGGAAGCTACATCCTTAACAAAGCTCACATGTTTCTCGCACTTAAGTGACAAGCATGGGATGTTAGAGGATCTGTGGTTAGTATCAGTTTCAGAAGCAGAGTTGTACTACATATGGTCCGAATGTGTAGGAAACACAGTTCTTTTGGTCTGAGCACACTCATGTTTCCTTCTGTTTTAGAGACTCTAGAAAGCAAGAGCATGCTTCTTGCTCTAAAGCAGAGTGTGTTTCATGTATGAGAACTGTGCTGTGCATTTCCTTCAGAAACGGAGTTAAATCCCAAGCTCTGTGTCTTCCTACAAGCAAGAAATCGTTTCAGGTAAACACAGTCACTTTACAGCTCAAATGAAGCTACATCGTTCACGAAGCTCACATGTTTGTCGCTCTTAATTGAAAAGCAGTGGATGTTAGAGGACCTGTGGTTTTTATCAGTTTCAGAAGGAGAGTTGAACTAGACATGTTCTGTATGTTTAGGAAACACTGTTCTTTTGTTCTGAGCACACTCATTTTTCATGTAGTATTAGAGACTGTACAAAGCAAGAGCTTGGTTCTTGCTCTAAAGCAGAGTGTTTTTCATGGATGAGAACTGTGCTGTGTGTTTCCCTTCCAAAATGGAGTTAAATCCCATGCTCTGTGTCTTCCTATAAGCAAAATTTCTTTTTAGGTAAGGGTAGTTACTTTTCACCTCAAAGACCTGCATCGTTCACGAAGCTCAAACATTTCTCTTCTTAACGGACATGCCTTGGATGTTAGAGGACCTATGGTTTCTACCAGTTTCAGACAGAGTTCAACTAGATACGGTCCATATGTGTGGGAAACACCGTTCTTTTGCTCTGAGCACACTCACGTTTCCCTCTGTATTAGAGACTCTAGAAAGCAAGAGCGTGCTTCTTGCTCTAAAGCAGAGTGTGTTTCATGGATGAGAACTGTGCCTGGAGTTTCCCTTCAGAAATGGAGTTCAATCCCAGGCTCTGTGACTTCCTATAAGCAAGACTTCGTTTCAGGGAAACACAGTCACTTTTCAGCTCAAAGGAAGCTACATCGTTCACAAAGCTCACACGTTTCTCGCTCTTAATTGACAAGCATGGGATGTTAGAGGACCTGTGGTTTGTATCAGTTTTATAAGCAGAGTTGAAGTATATATGTTCCGTATGTGTAAGAAACACCGTTCCTTTGTTCGGAGCACACTCACGTTTCATGCAGTATTAGAGACTCTAGAAAGCAAGAGCTTGGATCTTGCTCTATAGTAGAGTGTTTTTCATGGATGAGAACTGTGCTGTGTGTTTCCAGTCAGAAATTGAGTTAAATCCCAGGCTCTGTGTCTTCCTACAGGCAATAATTCATTTCATGTAAACGCAGTCCCTTTTAAGCTCAAAGGAGCTACATCGTTCACGCAGCTCACAGGTTTGTCGCTCTTAACTGAAAAGCATTGGATGTTAGAGGACCTGTGCTTTGTATCACTTTCAGAAGCATTGTTGGACTAGATATGGTCCATATGTGTAGGACACACTGTTCTTTTGTTCCAAGCACATCACGTTTCCTGCTGTATTAGAGACTCTAGAAAGCAAGTTCGTGCTTCTTGCTGTAAAGCAGAGTGTGTTTCATGCATGAGAACTGTGCAATGTGTTTCCTACAGAAATGGAGTTAAATCCCATGCTCTGTGTCTTCCTACAAGCAAGAAATCTTTTCAGGTAAACACAGTCTCTTTACAGCTCAAATGAAGGTACATCGTTCACAGAGCTCAAACGTTTGTCACTCTTAATTGAAAAGCATTGGATGTTAGAGGACCTGTGGTTTTTATCAGTTTCAGAAGCAGAGTTGAACTACATATGGTCCGAATGTGTGGGAAATACAGTTCTTTTGGTCTGAGCACACTCATGTTTCCTTCCCTTTTAGAGACTCTAGAAAGCAAGACCGTGCTTCTAACTCTAAAGCAGAAAGTTTTTCATGGATGAGAACTGTGCTGTGTGTTTCCCTTTAGAAATGGAGTGAAATCCCACGCTCTGTGTCTTCCTACAAGCAAGATTCGTTTCAGGTAAGGGTAGTCACTTTTCAGCTCTAAGGACCTACATCGTTCACGAAGCTCACATGTTTCTCTTCTTAACAGAGAAGCATTGGATGTTTGAGGTCCTGTTGTTTTTATCAGTTTCAGAAGCAGAGTTGAACTACATATGATCCTTACATGTACGAAACACAGTTCTATTGTTCTGAGCACGCTCACTTTTCCTGCTGTATTAGAGACTCTAGAAAGCAAGAGCTTGATTCTTGCTCTAAAGCAGAGTGTGTTTCATGCATGACAACTGTGCTTTGTGTTTTCCTCAGAAATGGAGTTCAATCACAGGATCTGTGTCTTCCTACAAGCAATACTTCGTTTCAGGTAAGGGTAGTCACTTTTCAGCTCAAAGGACCTACATTGTTCACGAAGCTCACACAATTCTCTTCTGAACTGAGAAGCATTGGATGTTAGAGTACATGTGGTTTGTATCAGTTTCAGAAGCAGAGTTGAAATAGATATGGTCCATTTGTGTAGGACACACAGTTCTTTTGATTGAGCACATCATGTTTCCTGCCATATTACAGACTCTAAAAAGCAAGAGCAGCCTTCTTGCTCTAAAGCAGAGTGTGTTTCATGTATGAGAACTGTGCTGTGCATTTCCTTCAGAAACGGAGTTAAATCCCAAGCTCTGTGTCTTCTTACAAGCAAGAAATCGTTTCAGGTAAACACAGTCACTTTACAGCTCAAATGAACCAACATCGTTCTCGAAGATCACACGTATGTCGCTCTTAATTGAAAAGCATTGGATGTTAGAGGACCTGTGGTTTTTATCAGGTAAGGGTAGTCACTTTTCAGCTCTAAGGACCAGCATCGTTCACGAAACTCACACATTTCTCTTCTTAATGGACAAGCATTGGATGTTAGACGAACTCTGGTTTGTATCAGTTTTAGACAGTGTTGAACTAGATATGGTCCGTATATGTGGGAAACAACATTCTTTTGTTCTGAGCACACTCACTTTTCCTGCAGTATTAGAGACTCTAGAAAGCAAGAGCTTGGTTCTTGCCCTAAAGCAGAGTATTTTTCATGGATGAGAACTGTGCTGTGCATTTCCTTCAGAAATTGAGTTAAATCACACGCTCTGTGTCTTCCTACAACCAAGATTCCGTTTCATGTAAACACAGTCACTTTTCAGCTCAAAGGACATGCATCGTTCACGAAGCTCACACATTTCTCTTCTTAAAGGACAAGCATTGGATGTTAGAGGACTTCTGGTTTGTATCAGTCTCAGACAGAGTGAACTAGATATGGTCCCTATGTGGGGAAAACACCGTTCTTTTGCTCTGAGAACACTCATGTTACCCTTTGTATTAGAGACTCTAGAAAGCAAGAGCGTGTTTCTTGCTCTAAAGCAGAGTGTGTTTCATGGATGAGAACTGTGCTGGGAGTTTCCCTTGAGAAATGTAGTTCAATCCCAGGCTCTGTGTCTTCCTACAAGCAAGACTTCGTTTCAGGTAAACACAGTCACTTTTCAGCTCAAAGGAAGCTACATCGTTCACAAAGCTCACATGTTTCTCGCTCTTAAGTGACAAGCATGGGATGTTAGAGGATCTGTGGTTAGTATCAGTTTTAGAAGCAGAGCTGAAGTATATATGTTCCCTATGTGTAAGAAACACAGTTCCTTTGTTCGGAGCACACTCACGATTCCTGCTGTATTAGAGACTCTAGAAAGCAAGAGCGTGCTTCGTGCTCTAAAGCAGAGTGTGTTTCATGGATGAGAAATGTGCTTTGTGTTTCTGTTCAGAAATGGAGTTAAATCCCAGGGTCTGTGTCTTCCTACAAGCAAGACTTCGTTTCAGGTAAACACATTCACTTTTCAGCTCAAAGGCAGCTACATCATTCACGAAGCTCACACGTTTGTCAATCTTAATTGAAAAGCATTGGATGTTAGAGGACCTGTGGTTTTTATCAGTTTCAGAAGATGAGTTGAAGTAGATATGGTCTGTATGTGTAGGAAACGCCGTTCTTTAATCTGAGCACACTCACTTTTCCTGCTGTATTAGAGACTCTAGAAAGCAAGAGCATGTTTCTTGCTCTAAAGCAGAGTGTGTTTCATGGATGAGAACTGTGCTGGGATTTTCCTTCAGAAATGGAGTTCAATCCCAGGCTCTGTGTCTTCATACAAGAAAGAATTCACTTCAGGTAAAGGCAGTAACTTTTCAGCTCAAAGGAATCTACATCATTCACAGAGCTCACAAGTTTCTCGCTCTTAAATGAAAAGCATTCAATGTTAGAGGACCTATGATTTGTATCAGTTTCAGAAGCAGAGTTGTACTACATATGGTCCGAATGTGTAGGAAACACAGTTCTTTTGGTCTGAGCACACTCATGTTTCCTTCTGTTTTAGAGACTCTAGAAAGCAAGAGCATGCTTCTTGCTCTAAAGCAGAGTGTGTTTCATGGATGAGAACTGTGCTGGGAGTTTCCCTTCAGAAATGGAGTTCAATCCCAGGCGTGGTGTCTTCTTACAATCAAGACTTCGTTTCAGGTAAACACAGTCACTTTTCAGCTCAAAGGAAGCTACATCCTTCACAAAGCTCACATGTTTCTCGCTCTTAAGTGACAAGCAAGGGATGTTAGATGATCTGTGGTTAGTATCAGTTTCAGAAGCAGAGTTGTACTACATAGGGACCGAATGTGTAGGAAACACAGTTCTTTTGGTCTGAGCACACTCATGTTTCCTTCTGTTTTAGAGACTCTAGAAAGCAAGAGCATGCTTCTTGCTCTAAAGCAGAGTGTGTTTCATGTATGAGAACTGTGCTGTGCATTTCCTTCAGAAACGGAGTTAAATCCCAAGCTCTGTGTCCTCCTACAAGCAAGAAATCGTTTCAGGTAAACACAGTCACTTTACAGCTCAAATGAAGCTACATCGTTCACGAAGCTCACATGTTTGTCGCTCTTAATTGAAAAGCATTGGATGTTAGAGGACCTGTGGTTTTTATCAGTTTCAGAAGGAGAGTTGAACTAGACATGTTCTGTATGTTTAGGAAACACTGTTCTTTTGTTCTGAGCACACTCATTTTTCATGTAGTATTAGAGACTGTACAAAGCAAGAGCTTGGTTCTTGCTCTAAAGCAGAGTGTTTTTCATGGATGAGAACTGTGCTGTGTGTTTCCCTTCCAAAATGGAGTTAAATCCCACGCTCTGTGTCTTCCTACAAGCAAAATTTCTTTTTAGGTAAGGGTAGTTACTTTTCAGCTCAAAGACCTGCATCGTTCACGAAGCTCACACATTTCTCTTCTTAACGGACATGCATTGGATGTTAGAGGACCTATGGTTTCTACCAGTTTCAGACAGAGTTCAACTAGATATGGTCGATAGGTGTGGGAAACACCGTTCTTTTGGTCTGAGCACACTCATGTTTCCTTCTGTTTTAGAGACTCTAGAAAGCAAGAGCATGCTTCTTGCTCTAAAGCAGAGTGTGTTTCATGGATGAGAACTGTGCTGGGAGTTTCCCTTCAGAAATGGAGTTCAATCCCAGGCGTGGTGTCTTCCTACAATCAAGACTTCGTTTCAGGTAAACACAGTCACTTTTCAGCTCAAAGGAAGCTACATCGTTCACAAAGCTCACACGTTTCTCGCTCTTAATTGACAAGCATGGGATGTTAGAGGACCTGTGGTTTGTATCAGTTTTATAAGCAGAGTTGAAGTATATATGTTCCGTATGTGTAAGAAACACCGTTCCTTTGTTTGGAGCACACTCACGTTTCATGCAGTATTAGAGACTCTAGAAAGCAAGAGCTTGGATCTTGCTCTATAGTAGAGTGTTTTTCATGGATGAGAACTGTGCTGTGTGTTTCCAGTCAGAAATTGAGTTAAATCCCAGGCTCTGTGTCTTCCTACAGGCAATAATTCATTTCATGTAAACGCAGTCCCTTTTAAGCTCAAAGGAGCTACATCGTTCACGCAGCTCACAGGTTTGTCGCTCTTAACTGAAAAGCATTGGATGTTAGAGGACCTGTGATTTGTATCACTTTCAGAAGCATTGTTGAACTAGATATGTTCCATATGTGTAGGACACACTGTTCTTTTGTTCCGAGCACATCACGTTTCCTGCTGTATTAGAGACTCTAGAAAGCAAGAGCTTGGATCTTGCTCTATAGTAGAGTGTTTTTTATGGATGAGAACTGTGCTGTGTGTTTCCAGTCAGAAATTGAGTTAAATCCCATGCTCTGTGTCTTCCTACAAGCAAGAAATCTTTTCAGGTAAACACAGTCTCTTTACAGCTCAAATGAAGGTACATCGTTCACGGAGCTCAAACGTTTGTCACTCTTAATTGAAAAGCATTGGATGTTAGAGGACCTGTGGTTTTTATCAGTTTCAGAAGCAGAGTTGAACTACATATGGTCCGAATGTGTGGGAAATACAGTTCTTTTGGTCTGAGCACACTCATGTTTCCTTCCCTTTTAGAGACTCTAGAAAGCAAGACCGTGCTTCTAACTCTTAAGCAGAAAGTTTTTCATGGATGAGAACTGTGCTGTGTGTTTCCCTTCAGAAATGGAGTGAAATCCCACACTCTGTGTCTTCCTACAAGCAAGATTCGTTTCAGGTAAGGGTGGTCACATTTCAGCTCAAAGGACCTACATCGTACACGAAGCTCACATGTTTCTCTTCTTAACTGAGAAGCATTGGATGTTAGAGGTCCTGTTGTTTTTATCAGTTTCAGAAGCAGAGTTGAACTACATATGATCCTTACGTGTACAAAACACAGTTCTATTGTTCTGAGCATGCTCACTTTTCCTGCTGTATTAGAGACTCTAGAAAGCAAGAGCTTGATTCTTGCTCTTAAGCAGAGTGTGTTTCATGCATGACAACTGTGCTTTGTGTTTTCCTCAGAAATGGAGTTCAATCACAGGATCTGTGTCTTCCTACAAGCAATACTTCGTTTCAGGTAAGGGTAGTCACTTTTCAGCTCAAAGGACCTACATCGTTCACGAAGCTCAGCCACTTCTCTTCTGAACTGAGAAGCATTGGATGTTAGAGTACATGTGGTTTGTATCAGTTTCAGAAGCAGAGTTGAAATAGATATGGTCCATATGTGTAGGACACACAGTTCTTTTGATTGAGCACATCATGTTTCCTGCCATATTACAGACTCTAGAAAGCAAGAGCAGGCTTCTTGCTCTAAAGCAGAGTGTGTTTCATGGATGAGAACTGTGCAATGTGTTTCCTACAGAAATGGAGTTAAATCACAAGCTCTGTGTCTTCCTACAAGCACGAAATCGTTTCAGGTAAACACAGTCACTTTAGAGCTTAAATGAACCAACATCGTTCTCGAAGATCACACGTTTGTCGCTCTTAATTGAAAAGCATTGTATGTTAGAGGACCTGTGGTTTTTATCAGGTAAGGATAGTCACTTTTCAGCTCTAAGGACCAGCATCGTTCACGAAACTCACACATTTCTTTTCTTAATGGACAAGCATTGGATGTTAGACGAACTCTGGTTTGTATCAGTTTTAGACAGTGTTGAACTAGATATGGTCCGTATATGTGGGAAACACCGTTCTTTTGTTCTGAGCACACTCACTTTTCCTGTAGTATTAGAGACTCTAGAAAGCAAGAGCTTGGTTCTTGCCCGAAAGTGAGTATTTTTCATGGATGAGAACTGTGCTGTGCATTTCCTTCAGAAATTGAGTTAAATCACACGCTCTGTGTCTTCCTACAACCAAGATTCCGTTTCATGTAAACACAGTCACTTTTCAGCTCAAAGGACATGCATCGTTCACGAAGCTCACACATTTCTCTTCTTAAAGGACAAGCATTGGATGTTAGAGGACCTCTGGTTTGTATCAGTTTCAGACAGAGTTGAACTAGATATGGTCCCTATGTGGGGAAAACACCGTTCTTTTGCTCTGAGAACACTCATGTTTCCCTTTGTATTAGAGACTCCAGAAAGCAAGAGCGTGCTTCTTGCTCTAAAGCAGAGTGTGTTTCATGGATGAGAACTGTGCTGGGATTTTCCTACAGAAACGGAGTTAAATCCCAAGCTCTGTGTCTTCCTACAAGCAAGAAATCGTTTCAGGTAAACACAGTCACTTTACAGCTCAAATGAAGCTACATCGTTCACGAAGCTCACATGTTTGTCGCTCTTAATTGAAAAGCATTGGATGTTAGAGGACCTGTGGTTTTTATCAGTTTCAGAAGATGAGTTGAACTAGATATGGTCTGTATGTGTAGGAAACACCGTTCTTTAATCTGAGCACACTCATTTTTCCTGCTGTAATAGAGACTCAAGAAAGGAAGAGCATGTTTCTTGCTCTAAAGCAGAGTGTGTTTCATGGATGAGAACTGTGCTGGGATTTTCCTTCAGAAATGGAGTTCAATCCCAGGCTCTGTGTCTTCATACAAGAAAGAATTCACTTCAGGTAAAGGCAGTAACTTTTCAGCTCAAAGGAATCTACATCATTCACTGAGCTCACAAGTTTCTCGCTCTTAAATGAAAAGCATTCGATGTTAGAGGACCTATGATTTGTATCAGTTTCAGAAGGAGAGTTGTACTACATATGGTCCGAATGTGTAGGAAACACAGTTCTTTTGGTCTGAGCACACTCATGTTTCCTTCTGTTTTAGAGACTCTAGAAAGCAAGAGCATGCTTCTTGCTCTAAAGCAGAGTGTGTTTCATGGATGAGAACTGTGCTGGGAGTTTCCCTTAAGAAATGGAGTTCAATCCCAGGCTCTGTGTCTTCCTACAAGCAAGACTTCGTTTCAGGTAAACACAGTCACTTTTCAGCTCAAAAAATCTACATCGTTCACAAAGCTCACATGTTTCTCGCTCTTAAGTGACAAGCATGGGATGTTAGAGGATCTGTGGTTAGTATCAGTTTCAGAAGCAGAGTTGTACTACATATGGTCCGAATGTGTAGGAAACACAGTTCTTTTGGTCTGAGCAACTCATGTTTCCTTCTGTTTTAGAGACTCTAGAAAGCAAGAGCATGCTTCTTGCTCTAAAGCAGAGTGTGTTTCATGTATGAGAACTGTGCTGTGCATTTCCTTCAGAAACGGAGTTAAATCCCAAGCTCTGTGTCTTCCTACAAGCAAGAAATCGTTTCAGGTAAACACAGTCACTTTACAGCTCAAATGAAGCTACATCGTTCATGAAGCTCACATGTTTGTCGCTCTTAATTGAAAAGCATTGGATGTTAGAGGACCTGTGGTTTTTATCAGTTTCAGAAGGAGAGTTTAACTAGACATGTTCTGTATGTTTAGGAAACACTGTTCTTTTGTTCTGAGCACACTCATTTTTCATGTAGTATTAGAGACTGTACAAAGCAAGAGCTTGGTTTTTGCTCTTAAGCAGAGAATTTTTCATGGATGAGAACTGTGCTGTGCGTTTCCCTTCCGAAATGGAGTTATATCCCACGCTCTGTGTCTTCCTACAAGCAAAATTTCTTTGTAGGTAAGGTTAGTAGCTTTTCAGCTCAAAGACCTGCGTCCTTCTCGAGGCTCACACATTTCTCTTCTTAATGGACAAGCATTGGATGTTAGAGGACCTATGGTTTGTATCAGTTTCAGACAGAGTTCAACTAGATATGGTTCGTATGTGTGGGAAACACCATTCTTTTGCTCTGAGCACACTCACGTTTCCCTCTGTATTAGAGACTCTAGAAAGCAAAAGCGTGCTTCTTGCTCTAAAGCAGAGTGTGTTTCATGGATGAGATCTGTGCTGGGAGATTCCCTTCAGAAATTGAGTTAAATCCCAAGCTCTGTGTCTTCCTACAAGCAAGACTTCATTTCAGTTAAACACAGTCACTTTTCAGCTCAAAGGAAGCTACATCTTTCACAAAGCTCACATGTTTCTTGCTCTTAAGTGACAAGCATGGGATGTTAGAGGACCAGTGGTTTTTATCAGTTTCAGAATCAGAGTTGAACTAGATGTGTTCTGTATGTTTAGGAAACACTGTTCTTTTGTTCTGGGCACACTCACTTTTCCTGCAGTATTAGAGACTCTAGAAAGCAAGAGCTTGGTTCTTGCTCTAAAGCAGAGTGTTTTTCATGGATGAGAATTGTGCTGTGTGTTTCCCGTCAGAAATGGAGTTAAATCCCGGGCTGTGTTTCTTCCTACACACAATAATTCGTTTCATGTAAACGCAGTCACTTTTCAGCTCAAAGGAGCTACATCGTTCACACAGCTCACACGTTTGTCGCTCTTAACTGAAAACCATTGGAGGTTAGAGGACCTGTGGTTTGTATAAGTTGCAGAAGCAGAGTTGAACTAGATATGGTCCAAATTGTGGGAAACACAGTTCTTTTGGTCTGAGCACACTCATGTTTCCTTCTGTTTTAGAGACTCTAGAAAGCAAGACCGTGCTTCTTACTCTAAAGCAGAAAGTGTTTCATGGATGAGAACTGTGCTGTGTGTTTCCCATCAGAAATGGAGTTAAATCCCAGGCTGTGTTTCTTCCTACAGGCAATAATTCATTTCATGTAAACACATTCACTTTTCTGCTCAAAGGAAGCTACATCTTTTCACGCAGCTCACACATTTGCCGCTCTTAACTGAAAAACATTGGAGGTTAGAGGACCTGTGGTTTGTATCAGTTTCAGACAGAGTTGAACTAGATATGGTCCGTATATGTGGGAAACACCGTTCTTTGCTCTGGGCACACTCATGTTTCCCTCTGTATTAGAGACTCTAGAAAGCAAGAGCGTGATTCTTGCTCTAAAGCAGTGGGTGTTTCATGGATGAGAACTGTGCTGGGAGTTTCCCTTGAGAAATGGAGTTCAATCCCAGGCTCTGTGTTTTCCTATAAGCAAGACTTCGTTTCAGTTAAACACAGTCACTTTTCAGCTCAAAGGAAGCTACATCCTTCACAAAGCTCACATGTTTCTCGCTAATAAGTGACAAGCATGGGATATTAGAGGACCTGTGGTTTGTATCAGTTTTAGAATCAGAGTTGAAGTGTCTATGTTCCCTATGTGTAAGAAACACCATTCCTTTGTTTGGAGCACAGCCACGTTTCCTGCTGTATTAGAGACTCTAGAAAACAAGAGCATGCTTCTTGCTCTAAAGCAGAGTGTGTTTCATGTATGAGAACTGTGCTGTGCATTTCCTTCAGAAACGGAGTTAAATCCCAAGCTCTGTGTCTTACTACAAGCAAGAAATCGATTCAGGTAAACACAGTCACTTCACAGCTCAAATGAAGCTACATCGTTCACGAAGCTCACATGTTTGTCGCTCTTAATTGAAAAGCATTGGATGTTAGAGGACCTGTGGTTTTTATCAGTTTCAGAAGCAGAGTTGAACTAGATATGGTCTGTATGTGTAGGAAACACCGTTCTTTAATCTGAGCACACTCACTTTTCCGGCTTTATTAGAGACTCTAGAAAGCAAGAGCATGTTTCTTCCTCTAAAGCAGAGTGTGTTTCATGGATGAGAACTGTGCTTTTTGTTTCCCTCAGAAATGGAGTTCAATCCCAGGCTCTGTGTCTTCAGACAAGAAAGAATTCATTTCAGGTAAAGGCAGTAACTTTTCAGCTCAAAGGAATCTACATCATTCACAGAGCTCACAAATTTCTCGCTCTTAAATGAAAAGCATTCGATGTTAGAGGACCTATGATTTGTATCAGTTTCAGAAGCAGAGTTGTACTACATATGGTCCGAATGTGTAGGAAACACAGTTCTTTTGGTCTGAGCACACTCATGTTTCCTTCTGTTTTAGAGGCTCTAGAAAGCAAGAGCATGCTTCTTGCTCTAAAGCAGAGTGTGTTTCATGGATGAGAACTGTGCTGGGAGTTTCCCTTCAGAAATGGAGTTCAATCCCAGGCTCTGTGTCTTCCTACAAGCAAGACTTCGTTTCAGGTAAACACAGTCACTTTTCAGCTCAAAGGAAGCTACATCCTTCACAAAGCTTACATGTTTCTCGCTCTTAAGTGACAAGCATGGGATGTTAGAGGATCTGTGGTTAGTATCAGTTTCAGAAGCAGAGTTGTACTACATAGGATCCGAATGTGTAGGAAACACAGTTCTTTTGGTCTGAGCACACTCATGTTTCCTTCTGTTTTAGAGACTCTAGAAAGCAAGAGCATGCTTCTTGCTCTAAAGCAGAGTGTGTTTCATGTATGAGAACTGTGCTGTGCATTTCCTTCAGAAACGGAGTTAAATCCCAAGCTCTGTGTCTTCCTACAAGCAAGAAATCGTTTCAGGTAAACTCAGTCACTTTACAGCTCAAATGAAGCTACATCGTTCACGAAGCTCACATGTTTGTCGCTCTTAATTGAAAAGCATTGGATGTTAGAGGACCTGTGGTTTTTATCAGTTTCAGAAGGAGAGTTTAACTAGACATGTTCTGTATGTTTAGGAAACACTGTTCTTTTGTTCTGAGCACACTCATTTTTCATGTAGTATTAGAGACTGTACAAAGCAAGAGCTTGGTTTTTACTCTTAAGCAGAGAATTTTTCATGGATGAGAACTGTGCTGTGCTTTTCCCTTCCGAAATGGAGTTATTTCCCATGCTCTGTGTCTTCCTACAAGCAAAATTTCTTTGTAGGTAAGGTTAGTAACTTTTCAGCTCAAAGACCTGCGTCCTTCTCGAAGCTCACACATTTCTCTTCTTAATGGACAAGCATTGGATGTTAGAGGACCTATGGTTTGTATCAGTTTCAGACGGAGTTCAACTAGATATGGTTCGTATGTGTGGGAAACACCATTCTTTTGCTCTGAGCACACTCACGTTTCCCTCTGTATTAGAGACTCTAGAAAGCAAGAGCGTGCTTCTTGCTCTAAAGCAGAGTGTGTTTCATGGATGAGATCTGTGCTGGGAGATTCCCTTCAGAAATTGAGTTAAATCCCAAGCTCTGTGTCTTCCTACAAGCAAGACTTCATTTCAGTTAAACACAGTCACTTTTCAGCTCAAAGGAAGCTACATCCTTCACAAAGCTCACATGTTTCTTGCTCTTAAGTGACAAGCATGGGATGTTAGAGGACCAGTGGTTTGTATCAGTTTTAGAAACAGAGTTGAAGTATATATGTTCCCTATGAGTAAGAAACTCCGTTCTTTTTTTTGGAGCACACTCACGTTTCCTGTTGTATTAGAGACACTAGAAAGCAAGAGCGTGCTTCTTGCTCTAAAGCAGAGTGTGTTTCATGGATGAGAACTGTGCTTTGTGTTTCCCTTCAGAAATGGAGTTAAATCCCAGGGTCTGTGTCTTCCTACAAGCAATACTTCGTTTCATGGAAACACAGTCACTTTTCTGCTCAAAGGAGGCTACATCGTTCACGCAGCTCACAAGTTTGTCTCTCTTAACTGTAAAGTATTGGATTTTGGAGGACTTGTGCTTTGTATCACTTTAAGAAGCAGAGTTGAACTAGACATGTTCCGTTTGTTTAGGAAACACTGTTCTTTTGTTCTGAGCACACTCAATTTTCCTGCAGTATTAGAGACTCTAGAAAGCGAGAGCTTGGTTCTTGCTCTAAAGCAGAGTGTGTTTCATGGATGAGAACTGTGCTGTGCATATCCTTCAGAAATTGAAATAAATCCCACGCTCTGTTTCTTCCTACAAGCAAGAATTCATTTCATGTAAACACAGTCACTTTTCAGCTCAAAGGAAGCTACATCGTTCACAAAGCTCACATGTTTCTCGCTCTTAAGTGACAAGCATGGGATGTTAGAGGACCTGTGGTTTTGTATCAGTTTTAGAAGCAGAGTTGAATTATATATGTTCCCTATGATTAAGAAACACCGTTCCTTTGTTCAGAGCACACTCACGTTTCCTGATGTATTAGAGACACTAGAAAGCAAGAGCGTGCTTCTTGCTCTAAAGCAGATGTGTTTCATGAAGGAGAACTGTGCTGTGTGTTTCCCTTCAGAAATGGAGTTAAATCCCACTCTCTGTGTCTTCCTACAAGAAAAATTTCTTTTTAGGTAAGGGTAGTCACTTTTCAGCTCAAAGGGCCTGCATCATTCAAGAAGCTCACACATTTCTCTTCTTAACGGACAAGCATTGGATGTTAGAGGACCTCTGGTTTGTATCAGTTTCAGACAGAGTTGAACTAGATATGGTCCATATGTGTGGGAAACACCGTTCTTTTGCTCTGAGCACACTCACGTTTCCCTTTGTATTAGAAACTCTAGAAAGCAAGATCGTGCTTCTTGCTCTATAGCAGAGTGTGTTTCATGGATGAGAACTGTGCTGGGAGTTTCCCTTCAGAAATGGAGTTCAATCCCAGGCTCTGTGTCTGCCTACAAGCAAGACTTCGTTTCAGGTAAACACAGTCACTTTTCAGCTCATATGAAGCTACATCGTTCACAAAGCTCACACGTTTCTCGCTCTTAATTGAAAAGCATTGGAAGTTCAAGGACCTGTGGTGTTTATCAGGTTCAGAAGCAGAGTTCAACTAGACGAGTTCTGTTTGTTTAGGAAACACTGTTCGTTTTTTCTGAGGACACTCACTTTTCCTGCAGTATTAGAGAGGGTAGAAAGGAAGAGTGTGGTTCTTAATCTATAGCAGAGTTTTTTTCATGGATGAGAACTGTGCTGTGTGTTTCCCTTCCGAAATGGAGTTAAATCCCATGCTCTTTGTCTTCCTACAAGCATGAATTCGTTTCATGTAATCTCAGTCAATTTTCAGCTCAAAGGAAGCTACATCGTTCACAAAGCTCACATGTTTCTCGCTCTTCACTGACAAGCATGGGATATTAGAGGACCTGTGGTTTGTATCAGTTTTAGAAGCAGAGTTGAAGTATATATGTTCTCTATGTGTAAAAAACACCGTACCTTGGTTCGGAGCACACTCACGTTTCCTGATGTATTAGAGACACTAGAAAGCAAGAGCGTGCTTCTTGCTCTAAAGCAGAGTGTGTTTCATGGATGAGAACTGTGCTTTGTGTTTCCCTTCAGAAATGGAGTTAAATCCCAGGGTCTGTGTCTTCCTACAAGCAAGAATTCGTTTCAGGTAAACACAGTCACTTTTCAGCTCAAAGGGAGCTACATAGTTCATGTAGTTCACACGTTTGTCGATCTTATTTGAAAAGCATTGGATGTTAGAGGACTTGTGGTTTTTATCAGTTTCAGAAGCAGAATTCAACTAGATATGGTCTGAATGTGTGGGAAACACAGTTCTTTTGGTCTGTGCACACTCTTGTTTCCTTTTGTTTTTGAGATTCTAGAAAGCAAGACCGTGCTTCTTACTCTAAAGCAGAAAATGTTTCATGGATGAGAACTGTGCTGTGTGTTTACCGTCAGAAATGGAGTTAAATCCCACTCTCTGTGTCTTCCTACAAGCAAAATTACTTTTTTGGCAAGGGTAGTCACTTTTCAGCTCAAAGGACCTGCATCGTTCACGAAGCTCACACATTTCTCTTCTTAACGGACAAGCATTGGATTTTAGAGGACCTATGGTTTTTATCAGTTTCAGACAGAGTTCAACTAGATATGCTCCGTATGTGTGGAAACCACCGTTCTTTTGCTCTGAGGACACTCACGTTTCCCTCTGTATTAGAGACTCTAGAAGCAAGTGCGTGCTTCCTGCTCTAAAGCAGAGTGTGTTTCATGGATGAGAACTGTGCTGGGAGTTTCTGTTCAGAAATGGTGTTCCATCCCAGGCTCTGTGTCTTCCTACAAGCAAGACTTCGTTTCAGGTAAACACAGTCAATTTTCAGCTCAAAGGAAGCTACATCGTTCACAAAGCTCACACGTTTCTCACTCTTAACTGAAAAGCATTGGATGTTAGAGGACCTGGGGTTTGTATCACTTTCAGAAGCAGAGTTGAACTAGATATGGTCCATATGTGTAGGACACACAGTTCTTTTGTTCTGAGAACATCACGTTTCCTGCTGTATTAGAGACTCTAGAAAGCAAGCGCATGCTTCTTGCTCTAAAGCAGAGTGTGTTTCATGGATGAGATCTGTGCTGTGCATTTCCTTCAGAAATTGAGTTACATCCCAGGGTCTGTGTCTTCCTACAAGCAAGACTTCGTTTCAGGTAAACACAATCTCTTTTCAGCTCAAAGGAAGCTACATCTTTCACGGAGCTCACACGTTGTCGCTCTTAATTAAAAAGCATTGGATGTTAGAGGACCTATGGTTTTTATCAGTTTCAGACAGAGTTGAACTAGATATGGTCCTTATGTGTGGGAAACACCGTTCCTTTGCTCTGAGCACACTCATGTTTCCCTTTGTATTAGAGACTCAAGAAAGCAAGAGCGTGCTTCTTGCTCTAAAGCAGAGTGTGTTTCATGGATGGGAACTGTGCTGTGCATTTCCTTCAGAAATTGAGTTAAATCCCAAGCTCTGTGTCTTCCTACAAGCAAGAAATCGTTTCAGGTAAACACAGTCAATATACAGCTAAAATGAAGCTACATCTTTCACGGAGCTCACACTTTTGTCGCTCTTAATTGAAAAGCATTGAATGTTCGAGGACCTGTGGTTTTTATCAGGTTCAGAAGCAGAGTTGAACTAGACATGTTCCGTTTGTTTGGGAAACACTGTTCTTTTGTTCTGAGCACATGCACTTTTCCTGCAGTATTAGAGACTCTAGAAAGCAAGAGCTTGGTTCTTGCTCTAAAGCAGAGTGTTTTTCATGGATCAGAACTGTGCTGTGTGTTTCCCTCCCGAAATGGAGTTAAATCCCAGGCTCTGTGTCTTGCTACAAGCAAGAATTCGTTTCATGTAAACGCAGTCACTTTTCAGCTGCAAGGAAGCTACATCGTTCACGCAGCTCACACCTTTGTCGCTCTTAATTGAAAAGCATTGGATGTTAGAGGACCTGTGGTTTTAATTAGTTTCAGAAGCAGAGTTGAAATAGACATGTTGCGTATGTTTAGGAAACACCGTCCTTTTGTTCTGAGCACACACACTTTTAATGAACTATTAGAGACTCTAGAAATCAAGAGCGTGATTCTTGCTCTAAGGAGACTGTGTTTCATGGATGAGAACTGTGCTTTGTGTTTCCTGTCAGAAATTGAGTTAAATCATTCACGAAGCTCACACATTTCTCTTCTTAACGGACAAGCAATGGATGTTAGAGGACCTGTGGTTTGTATCAGTTTCAGAAGCAGAGTTGAACTAGATATGGTCTGAATATGTGGGAAACACAGTTCTTTTTGTCTGAGCACACTCATTTTTCCTTCTGTTTTAGAGAATCTAGAAGCAACACCGTGCTTCTTACTCTAAATCAGAAAGTATTTCATGGATGAGAACTGTGCTGTGTATTTCCCGTCAGAAATTGAGTTAAATCCCAGTGTCTGTGTCTTCCTACAGGCAATAATTCATTTCATGTAAACACAGTCACTTTTCACCACAAATGAGCTACATCGTTCACGAAGCTCACACATTTGTCGCTCTTACCTGAAAACCATTGGAGGTTAGAGGAACTGTGATTTGTATCAGTTTCAGAAGAAGAGTTGAACTAAATATGGTCCGAATGTGTGGGAAACACATTTCTTTTGTTCTGAGCACAACCATATTTCCTTCTGTTTTAGAGACTCTAGAAAGCAAGCCTGTGCTTCTTACTCAAAAGCAGAAAGTGTTTCATGGATGAGAACTGTGCTGTGTGTTTCGCTTCAGAAATGGAGCTAAATCCCACACCTTGTGTCTTCCTACAAACCAAAATTCTTTTCAGATAAGTGTAGTCACTTTTCAGCTCAAAGGACCTGCATCGTTCACGAAGCTCACACATTTCTCTTCTTAACGGACAAGCATTGGATATTAGAGGACCTATTGTTTGTATCAGTTTCAGATCGAGTTGAACTAGGTATGGCCCATATGTGTAGGACACACAGTTCTTTTGTTCTGAGCACATGACGTTTCCTGCTGTATTAGAGACTCTAGAAAGCAAGAGTGTGCTTCTTGCTCTAAAGCAGAGTGTGTTTCATGGATGAGAACTGTGCTGTGCGTTTCCTTCAGAAATGGAGTTAAATCCCAAGCTCTGTGTCTTCCTACAAGCAAGAAATCGTTTCAGGTAAACACAGTCACTTTATAGATCAAATGAAGCTACATCGTTCATGAAGCTCACACATTTAACGCTCTTAATTGAAATGCATTGGATGTTAGAGGACCTGTGGTTTTCATCAGTTTCAGAAGCAGAGTTGAACTAGATATGGTCCGAATATGTAGGAAATACAGTTCTTTTGTTCTGAGCACACTCTTGTTTACTTCACATTTAGATCCTCAAGAAAGCATGAGCATGCTTCTTTCTCTAAAGCAGAGTGTGTTTCATGGATGAGAACTGTGCTGTGTGTTTACCTTCATAAATGGTGTTCAATCCCAGGCTCTGTGTCTTCATACAAGCAAGACTTCATTTCAGGTAAACGCAGTCATTTTCAGCTCAATCGAAGCTACATTGTTCACTAAGCTCACACGTTTGTCGATAAAACTGTCAAGCATTAGATAGTAGAGGACCTGTGGTTTGTATCAGTTTCAGAAGCAGATTTGAACTAGGTATGGTCTGCATATGTAGGATACACCATTCTTTTTTCAGAGCACAATCACGTTTCTTGCTGTATTAGAGACACTAGAAAGCAAGAGTTTGGTTCTTGCTCTAAAGCACACTGTGTTTCATTGATGAGAACTGTGCTGTGTGTTTCCTTTCAGAAATGGAGTTAAATCACAAGCTCTGTGTCTTCCTACAAGCAATACTTCGTTTCCTGTAAACACAGTCTCTTTTCTGCTCAAAGGACCTACATTGATCAGGAAGCTCACACATTTCTCTCCTTAACTGACAAGCATTGGATGTTAGAGGACCTGTGGTTTATATCACTTTCAGAAGCAGAGTTGAACTAGATATGGTCCATATGTGTAGGACACACAGCTCTTTTGTTATGAGCACATCACGTTTCCTGCTGTATTAGAGACTCTAGAAAGCAAGAGCGTACTTCTTGCTCTAAAGCAGAGTGTGTTTCATGGATGAGAACTGTGCTGTGCGTTTCCTTCAGAAATGGAGTTAAATGGCAAGATCTGTGTCTTCCTACAAGCAAGAAATCATTTCAGGTAAACACAGTCACTTTACAGCTCAAATGAAGCTACATCATTCACGAAGCTCACACATTTCTCTTCTTAACAGACAAGCATTGGATGTTAGAGGACCTGTGGTTTGTATCAGTTTCAGAAGCAGAGTAGAACTAGATATGGTCCGAATGTGTGGGAAACACAGTTCTTTTCGTCTGAGCACACTCATTTTTCCATCTGTTTTAGAGAATCTAGAAGCAAGACCGTGCTTCTTACTCTAAAGCAGAAAGTGTTTCATGGATGAGAACTGTGCTGTGTGTTTCCCGTCAGAAATGGAGTGAAATCCCAGGCTCTGTGTCTTCCTACATGCAATAATTCGTTTCATGTAAACGCTGTCCCTTTTCACCTCAAAGGAGCTACATCGTTCACGAAGCTCACACGTTTGTAGCTCTTAAGTGAAAACCATTGGAAGTTAGAGGACCTGTGGTTTGTGTCAGTTTCAGAAGAAGAGTTGAACTAGATATGGTCCGAATGTGTGGGAAACAGTTTTTTTGGTCTCAGCACACTCATGTTTCCTTCTGTTTTAGAGCCTCTAGAAAGCAAGACCGTGCTTCTTACTCTAAAGCAGAATGTCTTTCATGGATGAGAACTGTGCTGTGTGTTTCCCATGAGAAATGGAGTTAAATCCCATGCTCTGTGTCTTCCTACAAGCAAAAATTCTTTTCAGGTAAGGGTAGTCACTTTTCAGCTCAAAGGTCCTACATCGTTCACAAAGCTCACACATTTCTCTTCTTAACGGACAAGCATTGGATGTTAGAGGACCTATTGTTTGTATCACTTTCAGACAGAGTTGAACTAGATATGGTCCCAATGTGTGGGAAACACAGTTCTCTTGGTCTGAGCACACTCACGTTTCCTGCTGTATTAGAGACTCTAGAAAGCAAGAGCATGCTTCTTGCTCTAAAGCAGAGTGTGTTTCATGGATGAGAACTGTGCTGGGAGCTTCCCTTCAGAAATGGAGTTCAATCCCAGCTTCTGTGTCTTCCTTCAAGCAAGACTTCGTTTCAGGTAAACACAGTCACTTTGCAGCTCAAAGGAAGCTACATAGTTCACAAAACTCACATGTTTCTCGCTCTTAAGTGACAAGCATGGGATGTTAGAGGACCAGTGGATTGTACCAGTTTTAGAAGCTGAGTTGAAGTATATATGATCCCTATGTATAAGAAACACCATTCCTTTGTTCGGAGCACACTCACCTTTCCTGCTGTATTACAGACACTAGAAAGCAAGAGCATGTTTCTTGCTCTAAAGCAGAGTGTGTTTCATGGATGAGAAATGTGCTCTGTGTTTCCCTTCAGAAATGGAGTTAAATCCCAGGCTCTGTGTCTTCCTACAAGCAAGACATCTTTTCAGGTAAACACAGTCACTTTTCAGTTCAAAGGAAGCTTCATCGTTCACGAAGCTCACACGTTTGTCGCTCTTAATTGAAAAGCTTTGGACGTCAGACGACCTGTGTTTTTTTTTCAGTTTCCGAAGCAGAGTTGAACTAGACATGTTCCGTATGTTTAGGAAACACTGTTATTTTGTTCTGAGCACACTCACTTTTCCTGCAGTATTAGAGAATCTAGAAAGCAAGAGCTTGAATCTTGCTCTAAAACAGAGTGTTTTTCATGGATGAGAACTGTGCTGTATGTTTCCCATCAAGAATGGAGTTAAATCCCAGGCTCTGTGTCTTCCTACAGGCAATAATTCATTTCATGTAAACGCAGTCACTTTTCAACTCAAAGGAGCTACATCGTTCACGAAGCTCACACGTTTGTCGCTCGTAACTGAAAACCATTGGAGGTTAGAGGACCTGTGTTTTGTGTCAGTTTCAGAAGAAGAGTTGAACTAGATATGGTCTGCATATGTAGGGTACACCGTTCTTTTTTCAGTGCACCCTCATGTTTCCTGCTGTATTAGATACTCTAGAAAGCAAGAGCTTGGTTCTTGCTCTAAATCACACTGTGTTTCATGGAGGAGAACTGTGCTGTGTGTTTCCCGTCAGAAATGGAGTTACATTGCAGGCTCTGTGACTTCCTACAGGCAATAATTCGTTTCATGTAATCGCAGTCAATTTTCAGCTCAAAGGATCTACATCGTTCACGAAGCTCACACGTTTGTCGCTCGTAACTGAAAACCATTGGAGGTTAGAGGACCTGTGTTTTGTGTCAGTTTCAGAAGAAGAGTTGAACTAGATATGGTCTGAATGTGTGGGAAACACAGTTTTTTTGGTCTCAGCACACTCATGTTTCCTTCTGTTTTAGAGCCTCTAGAAAGCAAGAGCGTGCTTCTTACTCTAAAGCAGAGTGTGTTTCATGGATGAGAACTGTGCTGTGTGTTTCACTTCAGAAATGGAGTTAAATCCCATGCTCTGTGTCTTCCTACAAGCAAAATTTCTTTTAAGGTAAGGGTAGTCACTTTTCAGCTCAAAGGTCCTGCATCGTTCACGAAGCTCACACATTTCTCTTCTTCATGGACAAGCATTGGATGTTAGAGGACCTATAGTTTGTATCAGTTTCAGACAGAGTTGTACTAGATATGGTCCGAATATGTGGGAAACACCGTTCTTTTGCTCTGAGCACACTCACGATTCCTGCTGTATTAGAGACTCTAGAAAGACAGAGCTTGGTTCTTGCTCTAAAGCAGAGTGTGTTTTATGGTGAGAACTTTGCTGAGAGTTTCTCTTCAGAAATGGAGTTCAATCCCAGGCTCTGTGTCTTCCTACAAGCAAGACCTCGTTTCAGGTAAACACAGTCACTTTTCAGCTCAACAGAAGATACATCATTCACAAAGCTCACTTGTTTCTCGCTCTTAAGTGACAAGCATGGAATGTTAGAGGACCAGTGGTTTGTACCAGTTTTAGAAGCAGAGTTGAAGTATATATGATCCCTAAGTGTAAGAAACACCATTCCTTTGTTCAGAGAATACTCACGTTTCCTGCTGTGTTAGAGTCATTAGAAAGCAAGAGCATGCTTCTTGCTCAAAAGCAGAGTGTGTTTCATGGATGAGAACTGTGCTTTGGGTTTCTCTTCAGAAATGGAGTTAAATCCCAGGCTCTGTGTCTTCCTACAAGCAAGACTTCGTTTCAGGTAAACACAGTCACTTTTCAGCTCAAAGGAAGCTACATCATTCACAAAGCTCACACGTTTCTTGCTCTTAACTTTAAAGCATTGGATGTTAGAGGACCTGTGGTTTGTATCAGTTTCAGAAGCAGAGTTGAACTAGGTATGGTCTGCATATGTAGGGTACACCGTTCGTTTTTCAGTGCACACTCATGTTTGCTGCTGTATGAGATACTCTAGAAAGCAAGAGCTTGGTTCTTGCTCTAAATCACACTGTGTTTCATGGATGAGAACTGTGCTGTGTGTTTCCCGTCAGAAATCGAGTTACATTGCAGGCTCTGTGACTTCCTACAGGCAATAATTCGTTTCATGTAATCGCAGTCAATTTTCAGCTCAAAGGAGCTACATCGTTCACGCAGCTCACACGTTTGTCGCAATTAAATGTAAACCATTGGAGGTTAGAAATCCTGTGGTTTGAATAAGTTTCAGACGCAGAGTTGAACTAGATATGGTCTGAATGTGTGGGAAACACAGGTCTTTTGGTCTAGCACACAAATGTTTCCTTCTGTTTTAGAGACTCTAGAAAGCAAGACCGTGCTTCTTACTCTAAAGTAGAAAGTTTTTCATGGATGAGAACTGTGCTGTGTGTTTCCCTTCAGAAATGGAGTTAAATCCCACGCTCTGTGTCTTCCTACAAGCAAAATTTCTTTTTAGTTAAGGGTAGTCACTTTTCAGCTCAATCGACCTGCATCGTTCACGAAGCTCACACATTTCTCTTCTTAACGCACAAGCATTGGATGTTAGAGGACCTATGGTTTGTATCAGTTTCAGACAGAGTTGAACTAGATATGGTCCATATGTGTGGGAAACACCGTTCTTTTGCTCTGAGCACACTCACTTTTCATGCCGTATTAGAGACGCTAGAAAGCAAGAGCTTGGTTCTTGATCTATAGCAGAGTGATTTTCATGGATGAGAACTGTGCTGTGTGTTTCCCGTCAGAAATGGAATTAAATCCCAGGCTCTGTGTCTTCCTACAGGCAATAATTCGTTTCATGTAAATGCAGTCACTTTTCAGCTCAAAGGAGCTACATCGTTCACGCAGCTCACACGTTTGTCGCTCTTAACTGAAAACCATTGGAGTTTAGAGGACCTTTGGTTTGTATCAGTTTCAGAACAAGGGTTGAACTAGATATGGTCCGAATGTGTGGGAAACACAGTTCTCTTGGTCTGAGCACACTCACGTTTCCTGCTGTATTAGAGACTCTAGAAAGCAAGAGCGTGCTTCTTGCTCTAAAACAGAGTGTGTTTCATGGATGAGAACTGTGCTGGGAGTTTCCCTTCAGAAATGGAGTTCAATCCCAGCTTCTGTGTCTTCCTACAAGCAAGACTTCGTTTCAGGTAAACACAGTCACTATGCAGCTCAAAGGAAGCTACATCGTTCACAAAGCTGACACGTTTCTCGCTCCTAAGTGACAAGCATGGGATTTTAGAGGACCTGTGGTTTGTATCAGTTTAGAAGCAGAGTTGAAGTATATATGTTCCCTATGTGTAAGAAACACCGTTCCTTTGTTCAGGGCACATTCACGTTTCCTGCTGTATTAGAGACACTAGAGAGCAAGAGCTTGGTTCTTGCTCTATAGCAGAGAGTTGTTAATGGATGAGAACTGTGCTGTGTGTTTCCCATCAGAAATGGAGTTAAATCCCAGGCTCTGTGTCTTCCTACAGGCAATAATTCGTTTCATGTAAACGCAGTCACTCTTCAGCCCAAATGAGCTACGTCCTTCACAAAGCTCACACGTTTGTCGTTCTTAACTGAAAAGCATTGGATGTTAGAGGACCTGTGGTTTGTATCAGTTTCAGAAGAAGTGTTGAACTAGATATGGTCCGAATGTGTGGGAATCACAGTTCATTTTGTCTGAGCACAATCATGTTTCCTTCTGTTTTAGAGACTCTAGAAAGAAAGACTGTGCTTCTTATTCTAAAGCAGAAAGTGTTTCATGGATGAGAACTGTACTGTGTGTTTCCATTCAGAAATAGAGTTCAATCCAGGGCTCTTTTTCTTCCTACAAGCAAGACATCGTTTCACGTAAACACAGTCACTTTTCAGCTCAAAGGAAGCTACATCATTCACAAAGCTCACATGTTTCTTGCTCTTAATTGAAAAGCATTGGATGTTAGATGACCTGTGGTTTGTATCTGTTTCAGAAGCAGAGTTGAACTAGATATGGTCCGAATATGTAGGAAATACAGTTCTTTTGTTCTGAGCACACTCATGTTAACTTCTCATTTCGATCCTCAAGAAAGCATGAGCATGGTTCTGTCTCTAAAGCAGAGTATGATTCATGGATGAGAACTGTGCTGTGTGTTTCGCTTCATAAATGGAGTTCAATCCCAGGCTCTGTGTCTTCATACAAGCAAGACTTCATTTCAGGTAAACGCAGTCATTTTCATCTCAATCTAAGCTACATCGTTCACGAAGCTCACACGTTTGTCGATGCTAACTGACAAGCATTGGATGTTAGAGGACCTGTGGTTTGTATCAGTTTCAGAAGCAGAGTTGAACTAGATATGTTCTGTATGTTTAGGAAACACCAGTCTTTTGTTCTGAGCACATTCACTTTTCCTGCAGTATTAGATTCTCTAGAAAGCAAGAGCTTGGTTCTTGGTCTAAAGCAGAGTGTTTTTCATGGATGAGAACTGTGCTGTGTGTTTCTCTTCTGAAATACAGTTAAATCCCAGGCTCTGTGTCTTCCTACAAGCAAGAATTCTTTTCATGTAAACGCAGTCACATTAGAGCTCAAAGGAATGTACATCGTTCAAGCAGATCACACGTTTCTCGCTCTTAATTAAAAAGCATTGGATGTTAGAGTACCTGTGGTTTTTATCCGTTTCAGAAGCAGATTTGATCTAGATAGGGACCGAATGTGTGGGAAACTCAGTTCTTTTTGTCTGAGCACACTCATGTTTCCTTCTGTTTTAGAGATTCTAGAAAGGAAGACCGTGCTCATTACTCTAAATCAGAGTATATTTCATGGTTGAGAACTGTGCTGTGTGTTTCCCTTCAGAAATCGAGTTAAATCCCATGCTCTGTGTCTTCCTACAAGCAAAATTTCTTTTCAGGTAAGGGTAGTCACTTTTCAGCTCAAAGAACCTGCAACGTTCACTAAGCTCACACATTTCTCTTCTTAACTGAAAGCATTGGATGTTAGAGGACCTATGGTTTGTATCAGTTTCTGACAGAGTTGAACTTGATATGGTCCGTATGTGTTGAAAAAACCATGCTTTTGCTCTGAGCACACTCATGTTTCCTGCTGTATTAGAGACTCTAGAAAGCAAGAGCGTGCTTCGTGCTCTAAAGCAGAGTGTGTTTCATGGATGAGAACTGTGCTGTGTGTTTCCCTTCAGAAATGGTGTTAAATCCCAGCCTCTGTGTCTTCCTACAAGCAAGACTTCGTTTCAGGAATACACATTCACTTTACAGCTCAAAGGAAGCTACATCGTTCACGAAGCTCACACATTTGTCGCTCTTAATTTAAAAGCATTAGATGTTAGAGGACCTGTGGGTTTTTTCAGTTTCAGAAGCAGAGTTGAACTAGATATGGTCCGAATATGTAGGAAACACAGTTCTTTTGTTCTGAGCACAATCACGTTTCCTACTGTATTAGAGGCTCTAGAAAGCAAGAGCTTGATTCTTGCCTAAAGCAGAGTGTGTTTCATGGATGAGAACTGTGCAGTGTGTTTCCCTTCAGAAATGGAGTTAAATCCCAAGCTCTGTGTCTTCCTACAAGCAAAAATTCGTTTCATGTAAACGCAGTCACTTTTCAGCTCAAAGGAAGCTACATCATTCACGCAGCTCACACGTTTGTCGCTCTTAATTGAAAAGCATTGGATGTTAGAGGACCTGTGGTCTTTACAGTTTCAGAAACAGAGATGAACGAGATATTGCCCGAATGTGTGGGAAACACAGTTCTTTTGGTCTGAGCACACTCATGTTTCCTTCTGTTTTAGACACTCTAGAAAGCAAGACCATTCTTCTTACTCTAAAGCAGAGTGTGTTTCATGCATGAGAACTGTGCTGTGTGTTTCTTTCAGACATGGAGTTAAATACCAGGCTCAGTGTCTTAATACAAGCATGACTACGTTTCAGGTAAACGCAGTCATTTTCAGCTAAATCGAATCTACATCATTAACGAAGGTCTCACCTTTGTCCCTCTTAATTGAAAAGCATTGGATGTTAAAGGACGGTTGGTTTTTATCAGTTTCAGAAGCAGTGTTGAACTAGATATGTTCCATATGTTTAGAAAACACCGTTCTTTTGGTCTTAGCACACTCACTTTTCCTGCATTATTAGAAACTCTAGAAAGCAAGAGCTTGGATTTTGCTCTAAAGCAGAGTGTTTTTCATGGATGAGAACTATGCTGTGTGTTTCCTTCAGACATGGAGTTAAATCCCAGGTTCTGTGTCTTCCTACAAGCAACACTTCGTTTCAGGTAAACACAGTCACTTTTCAGCTCCAAGGACCTACATCGTTCACGAAGCTCACACGTTTCTCTTCTTAACTGACATGCATTGGATGTTAGAGGACCTGTGGTTTGTATCAGTTTCAGAAGCAGAGTTGAACTAGATGTGATTATTACATGTAAGAAACGCAGTTCTTTTGTTCTTAGCACACTCACGTTTCCTGCTGTATTAGAGACTCTACAAAGCAAGAGCTTGATTCTTGCTCTAAATCAGGGTGTGTTTCCTGGATGAGAACTTTGCTGTTTGTTTTCCTTCTGAAATGGAGTTTAATCCCAGGCTCAGTGTCTTCCTACAAGCCTGACTAAGTTTCAGGTAAACGCAGTCATTTTCAGCTCAAAGGAAGCTACAACGTTCACGAAGCTCAAAAGTTTTTCACTCTTAAGAGACAATCATGGGATGTAAGAGGACCATTGGTTTGTATCAGTTTCAGAAGCAGAGTTGAACCAGGAATGGTCTGCATATGTAGGATACCACGTTCTTTTTTCAGAGCACACTCATGTTTCCTGCTGTATTAGAGACTCTAGAGAGGAAAAGCGTGCTTCGTGCTATAGAGCAGTGTGTTTCATGGATGAGAACTGTGCTGTGTGTTTCCCTTCAGTAATGGTGTTAAATCCCAGGTTCTGTGTCTTCCTACAAGCAAGACTTCGTTTCAGGTAAACACAGTCACTTTTCAGCTCCAAGGACCTTCATCGATCATGAAGCTCACACGATTCTCTTCTTAACTGACAAGCATTGGATGTTAGAGGTCCTGTGGTTTGTATCAGTTTCAGAAGCAGAGTTGAAGTAGATGTTATCCTTACATGTAAGAAACACAGTTCTTTTGTTCTGAGCACACTCACGTTTCCTGCTGTATTAGAGATTCTAGAAATCAAGAGCTTGATTCATGCTCTAAATCAGGGTGTGTTTCCTGGATGAGATCTCTGCTGTGTGTTCCCATTCTGAAATGGAGTTAAATCCCAGGCTCAGTGTCTTCCTACAAGCATTACTGCATTTCAGGTAAACGCAGACATTTTCAGCTCAAAGGAAGCAACAACGTTCACAAAGCTCACACGTTTGTCGTTCTTAACTGAAAAGCATGGGATATTAGAGGACCTGTGGTTTGTATCAGTTTCAGAAGCAGAGTTGAATCAGGTATGGTCTGCATATGTAGGATACCACGTTCTTTTTTCAGAGGACACTCACTTTTCCTGCTGTATTAGAGACTCTAGAAAGCAAGAGCTTGGTTCTTGCTCTAAAGCACATTGTGTTTCATGGATGAGAGCTGTGCTGTGTGTTTCCCTTATGAAAGGGAGTTAAATCCCACACTCTGTGTCTTCCTACAAGCAATACTTCGTTTCAGGGAAGAGTAGTCACTTTTCAGCTCAAAAGACCAGCATCCATCACGAAGCTCACACATTTCTCTTCTGAACTGAGAAGCATTGGATGTTAGAGGACCTGTGGTTTGTATCAGTTTCTGAAGCAGAGATGAACTAGATATGGTCCATATGTGTAGGAAACACCGTTCTTTTTTTCTGCGCACCCTCCTTTCCTGCTGTATTAGAGACTCTAGAAAGCAAGAGCATATTTCTTGCTCTAAAGCAGAGTGTGTTTCATGGATGAGAACTGTGCTTTGTGTTTCACTCAGAAATGGAGTTCAATCCCAGGCTCTGTGTCTTCCTACAAGCAAGACTTCGTTTCAGGTAAACACAGTCACTTTTAAGCTCAAAGGAAGCTACATCGTTCACAAAGCTAACATGTTTCTCGCTCTTAATTTACAAGCATGGGATGTTAGAGGACCAGTGGTTTGTATCAGTTTTAGAAGCAGAGTTGAAGTTTATATGTTCCCTATGTGTAAGAAAGACCGTTCCTTTGTTCGGAGCACACTCACGTTTCCTGCTGTATTAGAGACACTAGAAAGCAAGAGCTTGATTCTTGCTCTAAAGCAGAGTGTGTTTCATGCATGACAACTGTGCTTTGGTTTCCCTTCGGAAATGGAGTTCAATCCCAGGCTCTGTGTCTTCATACAAGTAAGAATACATTTCAGGTAAAGGCAGTAGCTATTCAGCTCAAAGGAAGCTACATCTTTCACAGAGCTCACAAGTTTCTCGCTCTTAACTGAAAAGCATTGGATGTTAGAATACCTATGGTTTGTACCATTTTCAGAAGCAGAGTTTTACTAGATATGGTTCAAATGTGTAGGAAACACAGTTCTTTTGGTCTGAGCACACTTCTGTTTGCTTCTTTTTAAGAGAGTCTAGAAAGCAAGAGCGTGCTTCTTGCTATAAAGCAGAGGGTGTTTCATGGAAGAGAACTGTGCTGTGTATTTCCCTTCAGAAATGGGGTTAAATCCCATGCTCTGTGTCTTCCTACAAGCAAGACTTCTTTTCAGGTAAATGTAGTCACTTTTCAGCTCAAAGGACCTACATTGATCACGAAGCTCACACATTTCTCTCTTTAACTGACAAGCATTGGGTGTTAGAGGACCTGTGGTTTTTATCAGTTTCAGAAGCAGAGTTTAACTAGATATGTCTGTATTTTTAGGAAACACCGTTCTTTGTTCTGAGCACACTCACTTTTCCTGTAGTATTAGAGACTCTAGAAAGCAAGAGCTTGGTTCTTGCTCTAAAGCAGAGTGTTTTTCATGGATGAGAACAGTGCTGTGTGTTTCCATTCTGAAATGGAGTTAAATACCAGGCTCTGTGTCTTCCTACAAGCAAGTATTCGTTTCAGGTAAGGGTAGTCACTTTCCAGCTCAAAGGACCTACATCGTTCACGAAGCTCACACATTTCTATTCTTAACTGACAAGCATTGGATGTTAGAGGACCTATGGTTTGTATCAGTTTCTGACATAGTTGAACTTGATATGGTCCGTATGTGTTGAAAAAACCATGCTTTTGCTCTGAGCACACTCATGTTTCCTGCTGTATTAGAGACTCTAGAAAGCAAGAACTTGATTCTTGCTCTAAATCAGGGTGTGTTTCCTGGAAGAGAACTCTGCTGTGTGTTCCCGTTCCTAAATGGTGTTAAATCCCAGGCTCAGTGTCTTCCTACAAGCATGACTAAGTTTCAGGTAAACGCAGTCATTTTCAGCTCAAAGGAACCTACAACGTTCACGAAGCTCACACGTTTGTCGTTCTTAAGTGAAAAGCATTGGATGTTAGTGGACCTGTGGTTTGTATCAGTTTCAGAAGCAGAGTTGAATTAGGTATGGTCTGCATATGTAGGATACCACGTTCTTTTTTCAGAGCACACTCACTTTTCCTGCTGTATTAGAGACTCTAGAAAGCAAGAGCTTGGTTCTTGCTCTAAAGCACATTGTGTTTCATGGATGAGAACAGTGCTGTGTGTTTCCCTTCTGAAAGGGAGTTAAATCCCATGCTCTGTGTCTTCCTACAAGCAATACTTCCTTTCAGGTAAGGGTAGTCACTTTTCAGCTCAAAGGACCGGCATCCATCACGAAGCTTACACATTTCTATTCTGTACTGAGAAGCATTGGATAATAGAGGACCTGTGGTTATTATCAGTTTCAGAAGCAGAGTTGAACTAGATATGTTCCGTATGTTTAGCAAACACCGTTCTTTTCTTCTGAGCACACATACATTTCCAGCAGTATTAGATATTCTAGAAAGCAACATCTTGGTTCTTGCTCTAAAGCAGAGTGTTTTTCTTGGATGAGAACTGTGCTAGTGTTTCCCTTCCAAAATGGAGTTAAATCCCAGGCTCTGTGTCTTCCTACAAGCAAGAATTCGTTTCATGAAAACGCAGTCACTTTAGAGCTCAAAGGAAGCTACATAGTTCAAGCAGCTCACACGTTTGTCGCTCTTAATTGAAAAGCATCGGATGTTAGAGGACGTGTGGTTTTTATCAGTTTCAGAAGCAGAGTTGACCTAGATGTGATCCTTACCTGTAGGAAACACAGTTCTTTTATTCTGAGCACACTCACGTTTCCTGCAGTATTAGAGACACTATAAAGCAAGAGCTTGGTTTTTGATCTAAAGAGAGAGTTTTTCATGGATGAGAACTGTGCTGTGTGTTTCCCTTCCAAAATGGAGTTAAATCACAGGCTCTGTGTCTTCCTACAGGTAATAATTCGTTTCAGGTAAACGCAGTCACTTTTCAGCTCAAAGGGATCTAAATCGTTCATGCTGCTCACACGTTTTTCGCTCTTTCCTGAAAAGCATTGGATGTTAGAGGACCTGTGGTTTGTGTCAGTTTCAGAAGCAGAGTTGAACTAGGTATGGCCTGCATATGTAGGATACACCGTTATTTTTTAAGTGCACACTGACGTTTCCTGCTGTATTAGAGACTCTAGAAAGCAAGAGCTTTGATCTTGTTCTAAAGCACACTGTGTTTCATGGATGAGAACTGTGCTGTGTGTTTGCCTTCAGAAATGGAGTTAAATAACACGCTCTGTGTCGTCCTACAAGAAATACTTCGTTTCAGGTAAGGGTAGACACATTTTAGCTCAAAGGACCTACATCGCTCACGAAGCTCACACATTTCTCTTCTGAAATGATAAGCATTGGATGTTAGAGGACCTGTGGTTTGCATCACTTTCAGAAGCAGAGTTGAACTAGATATGGTTGGTATGTGTAGGAAACACCGTCTTTTTTCTGAGCACACTTACGTTTCCTGCTGTATTAGAGACCATAGAAAGCAAGAGCATGCTTCTTGTTCTAAAGCAGAGTGTGGTTCATGGATGAGAACTGTGCTTTGTGTTTCCCTCAGAAATGGAGTTCAATCACAGGATCTGTGTCTTCATACAAGCAAGAATTCATTTCAGGTAAAGGCAGTAACTTTTCAGCTCAAAGGAAGCTACATCATTCACAGAGCTCAAAAGTTTCTCGCTATTAAATGAAAAGCATTGGATGTTGGAGGACCTATGGTTTGAATCAGTATCAGAAGTAGAGTAGTACTAGATATGGTCCGAGTGTGTAGGAAACACAGTTCTTTTGGTCAGAGCACACTCCTGTTTCCTTCTGTTTTAGAGACTCTAGAAAGCAAGAGCGTGCTTCTTGCTCTAAAGCGTAGTGTGTTTCATGGTTGAGAACTGGGCTGTGTGTTTCCCTTCAGAAATGCAGTTAAATCCCAGGCTCTGTGTCTTCCTACAAGCAAGACTTCCTTTCAGGTAAGAGTAGTCACTTTTCAGCTCAAACGACCTACACTGATCACGAAGCTCACACATTTCTCTTCTGAAATGATAAGCATTGGATGTTAGAGGACCTGTGGTTTGTATCAGTTTCAGAAGCAGAGTTGAACTAGATATGGTCCGTATATGTAGGAAACACCTTTCTTTTTTCTGAGCACAATCACGTTTCCTGATGTATTAGAGACTCTAGAAAGCAAGAGTTTGGTTCATGCCCTAAAGCAGAGTGTGTTTCATGAAGGAGCACTGTGCTGTGTGTTTCCTTCAGAAATGGAGTTAAATCCTAGGCGCTTTGTCTTCCTACAAGCAAGATTTCGCTTCAGGTAAACACAGTAACTTTTCAGCTCAAAGGAAGCTACATCATTCACAGAGCTCACACGTTTCTCGCTATTAACTGAAAAGCATTGGATGTTAGAGGACTTATGGTTTGTATCAGTTTCAGAAGCAGAGTGGTAATAGATATGGTCTGAATGTGTAGGAAACACATTTCTTTTGGTCTGAGCACACACATGATTCTTTCTGTTTTAGAGACTCTGGAAAGCAAGAGCGTGCTTATTGCTCTAAATCAGAGTGTATTTCATGGATGAGAACTGTGCTGTGTGTTTCCCTTCAGAAATGGAGTTAAATCCCAAGCTCAGTGTCTTCCTACAACCAATACTTCATTTCAGGTAAGGGTAGTAACTTTTCAGCTCACAGGACCTGCATGTTCGCGAAGCTCACACATTTCTCCTCTGAACTGACAAGCATTGGATGTTAGAGGACCTGTGGTTTGTATCAGTTTCAGAAGCAGATTTGAACTAGATATGATCCGGATGTGTAGGAAACACCGTCTTTTTTTCTGAGCACACTCACGTTTCCTGCTGTATTAGAGACTCTAGAAAGCAAGAGCAAGCTTCTTGTTCTAAAGCAGAGTGTGGTTCATGGATGAGAACTCTGCTGTGTGTTTCCCTCAGAAATGGAGTTCAATCCCAGGCTCTGTGTCTTCATACAAGCAAGAATTCATATCAGGTAAAGGCAGTAACTTTTCAGCTCAAAGGAAGCTGTCATTCAGAGAGCTCTCACGTTTCTGGCTCCTAACTGAAAAGCATTGGATATTAGAGGACCTATGGGTTGTATCAGTTTCAGAGCCATAGATGTACTAGATATGGTATGAATGTGTAGGAAACACAGTTCTTTTTGTCAGAGCACACTCATATTTCCTTCTGTTTTAGAGACTCTAGAAAGCAAGAACATTCTTCTTTTTCTAAAGCAGAGTGTGTTTCAAGGATGAGAACTGTGCTGTGTTTCCCTTCAGAAATGCAGTTAAATCCCATGCTCTGTGTCTTCCTACAAGCAAGACTTCCGTTCAGGGAAGGGTAGTCAATTTTCAGCTCAAAGGACCTACATTGATCAGGAATCTCACACATTTCTCTTCTTAACTGACACGCATTGGATGTTAGAGGACCTGTGGTTTGTATCAGTTTCAGAATCAGAGTTGAACTAGATATGGTCCGTATATGTAGGAAACACCTTTCATTTTTCTGAGCACACTAAAGTTTCCTGCTGTATTAGAGACTCTAGAAAGCAAGAGCTTGGTTCTTGCTCTAAAGCAGAGTGTGTTTCATGAATGAGAACTGTGCTGTGTGTTTCCCTTCAGAAATGCAGTTAAATCCCAGGCTCTGTGTCTTCCTACAAGCAAGACTTCGTTTCAGGTAAGTGTATTCACTTTTCAGCTCGAATGACCTACATTGATCACGAATCTCACACATTTCTCTTCTTAACTGACACGCATTGGATGTTAGAGGACATGTGGTTTGTATCAGTTTCAGAAGCAGAGTTGAACTAGATATGGTCCATATGTGTAGGAAACACCATTCTTTTGTCCTGAGTACACTCATTTTTCCTGCTCTATTACAGACTCTAGAATGCAAGAGCGTGCTTATTGCTCTAAAGAAGAGTGTGTTTCAAGTATGAGAACTGTGATGTATGTTTCCCTTAAGAAATGTAGTTAAATCCTAGGCTGTGTATCTTCCTACAAGCAAGTATTGGTTTAGGGTAAACTCAGTCATTTTAAGCTCAAATGTAGCTACATCGTTCACAGAGCTCACACGATTGTCGCCCTTAACTTCAAAGCTTTGGATGTTAGAGGACCTGTGGTTTGTATCAGTTTCAGAAGCAGAGTTGAACTAGATATGGTCTGTATATGTAGGAAACACCTTTCTTTTTTCTGACCAAAATCATATTTCCTGCTGTATTAGAGACTCTAGAAAGCAAGAGCTTGTTTCTTGCTCTAAAGCAGAGTGTGTTTCATGAATGAGAACTGTGCTGTGTGTTTCCCTTCAGAAATGCACTTATATCCCAGGCTCTGTGTCTTCCTAAAAGCAAGACTTCGTTTCAGGTAAGTGTATTCACTTTTCAGCACAAAGGACCTACATTGATCACGAATCTCACACATTTCTCTTCTTAACTGACACGCATTGGATATTAGAGGACCTTTGGTTTGTATCAGTTTCAGAAGCAGAGGTGAACTAGATATGGTTGGTATGTGTAGGAAACACCGTTCTTTTGTTCTGAGAAAACTCATGTTTACTGAAGTATTAGAGTCTCTAGAATGCAAGAGCGTGCTTATTGCTCTAAAGCAGAGTGTATTTCATGGATGAGAATTGTGCTGTGTGTTTCCCTTCAGAAATGCAGTTAAATCCCAGGCTCTGTATCTTCCTACAAGGAATACTTCGTTTCAGGTAAGGGTAGTCACTTTTCAGCTCAAAGGACCTACATTTATCACGAATCTCACACATTTCTCTTCTTAAATGACACGCATTGGATGTTAGAGGACATGTGGTTTGTATCAGTTTCAGAAGCAGAGTTGAACTAGATATGGTTGGTAGGTGTAGGAAACACCGTTATTTTGTTCTGAGTACACTCATGTTTCCTGAAGTATTAGAGATTATAGAATGCAAGAGCGTGCTTATTGCTCTAAAGCAGAGTGTGTTTCATGTATGAGAACTGTGATGTGTGTTTCCCTTCAGAAATGGAGTTAAATCCCCGCCTCAATGTCTTCCTACAAGTAATACTTCGTTTCAGGTAAGGGTAGTCACTTTTCAGCTCAAAGGACCTGCATCATTCGCGAAGCTCACACATTTCTCTTCTGAACTAACAAGCATTGGATGTTAGAGGACCTGTGGTTTGTATCAGTTTCAGAAGCAGATTTGAACTAGATATGGTCCGGATGTGTAGGAAACACCATCTTTTTTCTGAGCACACTCACGTTTCCTGCCGTATTAGAGACTCTAGAAAGCAAGAGCATGCTTCTTGCTCTAAAGCAGAGTGTGGTTCATGGATGAGAACTGTGCTTTGTGTTTCCCTCAGAAATCGGGTTCAATCCCAGGATCTGTGTCTTCATACATTCAAGAATTCACTTCTGGTAAAGGCAGTAACTTTTCAGCTCAAAGAAACTACATCATTCACAGAGCTCTCACGTTTCTTGCTCTGAACTGAAATGCATTGGATATTAGAGGACCTATGGGTTGTATCAGTTTCAGAGCCAGAGTTGTACTAGATATGGTCCGAATGTGTAGGAAACACAGTTCTTTTTGTCAGAGCACACTCAAGTTTCCTTCTGTTTTAGAGACTCTAGAAAGCAAGAGCATACTTTTTGGTATAAAGCAGAGTGTGTTTCATGGATGAGAACTGTGCTGTGTGTTTCCCTTCAGAAATGCAGTTAAATCCCAGGCTCTGTGTCTTCCTACAAGCAAAACTTTGTTTCAGGAAAAGTATAGTCACTTTTCACCTCAAAGGAGCTACATTGATCACGAATCTCACACATTTCTCTTCTTAACTGACACGCATTGGATATTAGAGGACCTTTGGTTTGTATCAGTTTCAGAAGCAGAGGTGAACTAGATATGGTTGGTATGTGTAGGAAACACCGTTCTTTTGTTCTGAGAAAACTCATGTTTACTGAAGTATTAGAGTCTCTAGAATGCAAGAGCGTGCTTATTGCTCTAAAGCAGAGTGTATTTCATGGATGAGAATTGTGCTGTGTGTTTCCCTTCAGAAATGCAGTTAAATCCCAGGCTCTGTATCTTCCTACAAGGAATACTTCGTTTCAGGTAAGGGTAGTCACTTTTCAGCTCAAAGGACCTACATTTATCACGAATCTCACACATTTCTCTTCTTAAATGACACGCATTGGATGTTAGAGGACATGTGGTTTGTATCAGTTTCAGAAGTAGAGTTGAACTAGATATGGTTGTTAGGTGTAGGAAACACCGTTATTTTGTTCTGAGTACACTCATGTTTCCTGAAGTATTAGAGATTATAGAATGCAAGAGCGTGCTTATTGCTCTAAAGCAGAGTGTGTTTCATGTATGAGAACTGTGATGTGTGTTTCCCTTCAGAAATGGAGTTAAATCCCCGCCTCAATGTCTTCCTACAAGTAATACTTCGTTTCAGGTCAGGGTAGTCACTTTTCAGCTCAAAGGACCTGCATCATTCGCGAAGCTCACACATTTCTCTTCTGAACTAACAAGCATTGGATGTTAGAGGACCTGTGGTTTGTATCAGTTTCAGAAGCAGATTTGAACTAGATATGGTCCGGATGTGTAGGAAACACCATCTTTTTTCTGAGCACACTCACGTTTCCTGCCGTATTAGAGACTCTAGAAAGCAAGAGCATGCTTCTTGCTCTAAAGCAGAGTGTGGTTCATGGATGAGAACTGTGCTTTGTGTTTCCCTCAGAAATCGGGTTCAATCCCAGGATCTGTGTCTTCATACATTCAAGAATTCACTTCTGGTAAAGGCAGTAACTTTTCAGCTCAAAGAAACTACATCATTCACAGAGCTCTCACGTTTCTTGCTCTGAAATGAAATGCATTGGATATTAGAGGACCTATGGGTTGTATCAGTTTCAGAGCCAGAGTTGTACTAGATATGGTCCGAATGTGTAGGAAACACAGTTCTTTTTGTCAGAGCACACTCAAGTTTCCTTCTGTTTTAGAGACTCTAGAAAGCAAGAGCATACTTTTTGGTATAAAGCAGAGTGTGTTTCATGGATGAGAACTGTGCTGTGTGTTTCCCTTCAGAAATGCAGTTAAATCCCAGGCTATGTGTCTTCCTACAAGCAAAACTTTGTTTCAGGAAAAATATAGTCACTTTTCACCTCAAAGGAGCTACATTGATCACGAATCTCACACATTTCTCTTCTAACTGACATGCATTGGATGTTAGAGGACCTATGGTTTGTATCATTTTCAGAAGCAGAGTTGAACTAGATATGGTTGGTATATGTAGGAAACACCGTTCTTTTGTTCTGAGTACACTCACGTTTCCTGTTGTATTAGAGACTCTAGAATGAAAGAGGGTGCTTCTTGCTCTAAAGCATTGGGTGTTTCATGGATGAGAACTGTGCTGTGTGTTTCCCTTCAGAAATGCAGTTAAATCCCATGCTCTGTATCTTCCTACAAGCAATACTTCGTTTCAGGTAAGGGTAGTCACTTTTCAGCTCAAAGGACCTACATTTATCACGAATCTCACACATTTCTCTTCTTAACTGACACGCATTGGATGTTAGAGGACCTGTGGTTTGTATCATTTTCAGAAGCAGAGTTGAACTAGATATGGTTGGTAGGTGTAGGAAACACCGTTATTTTGTTCTGAGTACACTCATGTTTCCTGAAGTATTAGAGACTATAGAATGCAAGAGCGTGCTTATTGCTCTAAAGCAGAGTGTGTTTCATGTATGAGAACTGTGCTGTGTGTTTCCCTTCAGAAATGCAGTTAAATCCCAGGCTCTGTGTCTTCCTACAAGCAAGACTTCGTTTCAGGTAAGTGTATTCACTTTTCAGCTCGAATGACCTACATTGATCACGAATCTCACACATTTCTCTTCTTAACTGACACGCATTGGATGTTAGAGGACATGTGGTTTGCATCAGTTTCAGAAGCAGAGTTGAACTAGATATGGTCCATATGTGTAGGAAACACCATTCTTTTGTCCTGAGTACACTCATTTTTCCTGCTCTATTAGAGACTCTAGAATGCAAGAGCGTGCTTATTGCTCTAAAGAAGAGTGTGTTTCAAGTATGAGAACTGTGATGTATGTTTCCCTTAAGAAATGTAGTTAAATCCCAGGCTGTGTATCTTCCTACAAGCAAGTCTTGGTTTAGGGTAAACTCAGTCATTTTAAGCTCAAATGTAGCTACATCGTTCACAGAGCTCACACGATTGTCACCCTTAACTTCAAAGATTTGGATGTTAGAGGACCTGTGGTTTGTATCAGTTTCAGAAGCAGAGTTGAACTAGATATGGTCCGTATATGTAGGAAACACCTTTCTTTTTTCTGACCAAAATCATATTTCCTGCTGTATTAGAGACTCTAGAAAGCAAGAGCTTGTTTCTTGCTCTAAAGCAGAGTGTGTTTCATGAATGAGAACTGTGCTGTGTGTTTCCCTTCAGAAATGCATTTAAATCCCAGGCTCTGTGTCTTCCTAAAAGCAAGACTTCGTTTCAGGTAAGTGTATTCACTTTTCAGCACAAAGGACCTACATTGATCACGAATCTCACACATTTCTCTTCTTAACTGACACGCATTGGATATTAGAGGACCTTCAGTTTGTATCAGGTTCAGAAGCAGAGGTGAACTAGATATGGTTGGTATGTGTAGGAAACACCGTTCTTTTGTTCTGAGTACACTCATGTTTCCTGAAGTATTAGAGACTCTAGAATGCAAGAGCGTGCTTATTGCTCTAAAGCAGAGTGTATTTCATGGATGAGAACTGTGCTGTGTGTTTCCCTTCAGAAATGGAGTTAAATCCCCAGCTCAGTGTCTTCCTACAAGCAATACTTCATTTCACATAAGGGTAGTCACTTTTCAGCTCACAGGACCTGCATGTTCGCGAAGCTCACACATTTCTCCTCTGAACTGACAAGCATTGGATGTTAGAGGACCTGTGGTTTGTATCAGTTTCAGAAGCAGATTTGAACTAGATATGATCCGGATGTGTAGGAAACACCGTCTTTTTTCGGAGCACACTCACGTTTCCTGCTATATTAGAGACTCTAGAAAGCAAGAGCATGCTTCTTGTTCTAAAGCAGAGTGTGGTTCATGGGTGAGAACTCTGCTGTGTGTTTCCCTCAGAAATGGAGTTCAATCCCAGGCTCTGTGTCTTCATACAAGCAAGAATTCATATCAGGTAAAGGCAGAAACTTTTCAGCTCAATGGAAGCTATCATTCACAGAGCTCTCACGTGTCTCACTCTGAACTGAAAAGCATTGGATATTAGAGGTCCTATGGGTTGTATCAGTTTCAGAGGCACAGTTGTACTAGATATGGTCTGAATGTGTAGGAAACACAGTTCTTTTTGTCAGAGCACACTCATATTTCCTTCTGTTTTAGAGACTCTAGAAAGCAAGAACATTCTTCTTTTTCTAAAGCAGAGTGTGTTTCAAGGATGAGAACTGTGCTGTGTTTCCATTCAGTAATGGAGTTAAATCCCATGCTCTGTGTCTTCCTACAAGCAAGACTTCCGTTCAGGGAAGGGTAGTCAATTTTCAGCTCAAAGGACCTACATTGATCAGGAATCTCACACATTTCTCTTCTTAACTGACACGCATTGGATGTTAGAGGACCTGTGGTTTGTATCAGTTTCAGGATCAGAGTTGAACTAGATATGGTCCGTATATGTAGAAAACACCTTTCTTTTTTCTGAGCACACTAAAGTTTCCTGCTGTATTAGAGACTTTAGAAAGCAAGAGCTTGGTTCTTGCTCTAAAGCAGAGTGTGTTTCATGAATGAGAACTGTGCTGTGTGTTTCACTTCAGAAATGCACTTAAATCCCAGGCTCTGTGTCTTCCTACAAGCAAGACTTCGTTTCAGGTAAGTGTATTCACTTTTCAGCAAAAAGGACCTACATTGATCACGAATCTCACACATTTCTCTTCTTAACTGACACGCATTGGATATTAGAGGACCTTTGGTTTGTATCAGTTTCAGAAGCAGAGTTGAACTAGATATGGTTGGTATGTGTAGGAAACACCGTTCTTGTGTTCTGAGTATACTCATGTTTCCTGAAGTATTAGAGACACTAGAATGCAAGAGCGTGCTTATTGCTCTAAAGCAGAGTGTATTTCATGGATGAGAACTGTGCTGTGTGTTTCCCTTCAGAAATGGAGTTAAATCCCCAGCTCAGTGTCTTCCTACAAGCAATACTTCATTTCAGGTAAGGGTAGTCACTTTTCAGCTCACAGTACCTGCATGTTCGCGAAGCTCACACAATTCTCTTCTGAACTGACAAGCATTGGATGTTAGAGGACCTGTGGTTTGTATCAGTTTCAGAAGCAGATTTGAACTAGATATGATCCGGATGTGTAGGAAACACCGTCTTTTTTTCTGAGCACACTCACGTTTCCTGCTGTATTAGAGACTCTAGAAAGCAAGAGCATGCTTCTTGTTCTAAAGCAGAATGTGGTTCATGGATGAGAACTCTGCTGTGTGTTTCCCTCAGAAATGGAGTTCAATCACAGGCTCTGTGTCTTCATACAAGCAAGAATTCATATCAGGTAAAGGCAGTAACTTTTCAGCTCAAAGGAAGCTATCATTCAGAGAGCTCTCACGTTTCTGGCTCCTAACTGAAAAGCATTGGATATTAGAGGACCTATGGGTTGTATCAGTTTCAGAGCCATAGTTGTACTAGATATGGTCTGAATGTGTAGGAAACACAGTTCTTTTTGTCAGAGCACACTCATATTTCCTTCTGTTTTAGTGACTCTAGAATGCAAGAACATACTTCTTGTTCTAAAGCAGATTGTGTTTCAAGGATGAGAACTGTGCTGTGTTTCCCATCAGTAATGGAGTTAAATCCTATGCTATGTGTCTTCCTACAAGCAAGACTTCCGTTCAGGGAAGGGTAGTAAATTTTCAGCTCAAAGGACCTACATTGATCAGGAATCTCACACATTTCTCTTCTTAACTGACACACATTGGATGTGAGAGGACCTGTGGTTTGTATCAGTTTCAGAAGCAGAGTTGAACTAGATATTGTTGGTATGTGTAGGATACACCGTTCTTTTGTTCTGAGTATACTCATGTTTCCTGAAGTATTAGAGACTCTAGAATGCAAGCGCATGCTTATTGCTCTAAAGCAGAGTGTATTTCATGGATGAGAACTGTGCTGTGTGTTTCCCTTCAGAAATGGAGTTAAATCCCCAGCTCAGTGTCTTCCTACAAGCAATACTTCATTTCAGGTAAGGGTAGTCACTTTTCAGCTCACAGTACCTGCATGTTCGCGAAGCTCACACATTTCTCTTCTGAACTGACAAGCATTGGATGTTAGAGGATCTGTGGTTTGTATCAGTTTCAGAAGCAGATTTGACCTAGATGTGATACGGATGTGTAGGAAACACCGTCTTTTTTCTGAGCACATTCACGTTTCCTGCTGTATTAGAGACTCTAGAAAGCAAGAGCATGCTTCTTTTTTCTAAAGCAGAATGTGGTTCATGGATGAGAACTCTGCTGTGTGTTTCCCTCAGAAATGGAGTTCAATACCAGGCTCTGTGTCTTCATACAAGCAAGAATTCATATCAGGGAAAGGCAGTAACTTTTCAGCTCAAAGGAAGCTATCATTCAGAGAACTCTCACGTTTCTGGCTCCTAACTGAAAAGAATTGGATATTAGAGGACCTATGTGTTGTATCAGTTTCAGAGCCAGAGTTGTACTAGATATGGTCTGAATGTGTAGGAAACACAGTTCTTTTTGTCAGAGCACACTCATATTTCCTTCTGTTTTAGTGACTCTAGAAAGCAAGAACATACTTCTTGTTCTAAAGCAGAGTGTGTTTCAAGGATGAGAACTGTGCTGTGTTTCCCTTCAGTAATGGAGTTAAATCCTATGCTCTGTGTCTTCCTACAAGCAAGACTTCCGTTCAGGGAAGGGTAGTCAATTTTCAGCTCAAAGGACCTACATTGATCAGGAATCTCACACATTTCTATTCTTAACTGACACGCATTGGATGTTAGAGGACCTGTGGTTTGTATCAGTTTCAGAAGCAGAGTTGAACTAGATATGGTCCGTATATGTAGGAAACACCTTTCTTTTTTCTTAGCACACTAAAGTTTCCTGCTGTATTAGAGACTCTAGAAAGCAAGAGCTTGGTTTTTGCTCTAAAGCAGAGTGTGTTTCATGAATGAGAACTGTGCTGTGTGTTTCCCTTCAGAAATGCAGTTAAATCTCAGGCTCTGTGTCTTCCTACAAGCAAGAATTCGTTTCAGGTAAGTGTATTCACTTTTCAGCACAAAGGACCTACACTGATCACGAATCTCACACATTTCTCTTCTTAACAGACACGCATTGGATATTAGAGGACCTTTGGTTTGTATCAGTTTCAGAAGCAGAGTTGAACTAGATATTGTTGGTATGTGTAGGATACACCGTTCTTTTGTTCTGAGTATACTCATGTTTCCTGAAGTATTAGAGTCTCTAGAATGCAAGCGCGTGTTTATTGCTCAGAAGCAGAGTGTATTTCATGGATGAGAACTGTGCTGTGTGTTTCCCTTCAGAAATGGAGTTAAATCCCCAGCTCAGTGACTTCCTACAAGCAATACTTCATTTCAGCTAAGGGTAGTCACTTTTCAGCTCACAGTACCTGCATGTTCGCGAAGCTCACACATTTCTCTTCTGAACTGACAAGCATTGGATGTTAAGGACCTGTGGTTTGTATCAGTTTCAGAAGCAGATTTGAACTAGATGTGATCCGGATGTGTAGGAAACACCGTCTTTTTTCTGAGCACACTCACGTTTCCTGCTGTATTAGAGACTCTAGAAAGCAAGAGCATGCTTCTTGTTCTAAAGCAGAGTGTGGTTCATGGATGAGAACTCTGCTGTTTGTTTCCCTCAGAAATGGAGTTCAGTCCCAGGCTCTGTGTCTTCATACAAGCAAGAATTCATATCAGGTAAAGGCAGTAACTTTTCAGCTCAAAGGAAGCTATCATTCAGAGAGCTCTCACGTTTCTGGCTCTTAACTGAAAAGCATTGGATATTAGAGGTATTATGGGTTGTATCAGTTTCAGAGGCACAGTAGTACCAGATATGGTCTGAATGTGTAGGAAACACAGTTCTTTCTGTCAGAGCACACTCATATTTCTTTCTGTTTTAGAGACTCTAGAAAGCAAGAACATACTTCTTGTTCTAAAGCAGAGTTTGTTTCATGGATGAGAACTGTGCTGTGTGTTTCCCTTCACAAATGCAGTTAAATCCCAGGCTCTGTGTCTTCCTACAAGCAAGACTTCGTTTCAGGAAAAGTATAATCACTTTTCACCTCAAAGGATCTACATTGATCACGAATCACACATATTTCTCTTCTAACTGACCCGCATTGGATGTTAGAGGATCTGTGGTTCGTATCATTTTCAGAAGCAGAGTTGAACTAGATATGGACCATATGTGTAGGAAACACCATTCTTCTGTTCTGAGTACACTCATGTTTCCTGTTGTATTAGAGACTCTAGAATGCAAGAGGGTACTTCGTGCTCTAAAGCATTGGGTGTTTTATGGATGAGAACTGTGCTGTGTGTTTCCCTTCAGAAATGCAGTTAAATCCCAGGCTCTGTATCTTCCTACAAGCAAGACTTCGTTTCAGGTAAGTGTAGTTACTTTTCAGATCAAAGGACCTAAATTGATCACGAATCTCACATATTTCTCTTCATAACTGACACGCATTGGATGTTAGAGGACTTGTGGTTTGTATCAGTTTCAGAGGCAGAGTTGAACTAGATATGGTTGGTATATGTAGGAAACACCGTTCTTTTGTTCTGAGTACACTCATGTTTCTTGCTGTATTAGAGACTTTAGAATGCAAGCGCGTGCTTATTGCTCTAAAGAAGAGTGTGTTTCATGTATGAGAACTGTGCTGTGTGTTTCCCTTCAGAAATGGAGTTAAATCCCAGGCTGTGTATCTTCCTATAAGCAAGTCTTCGTTTCAGGTAAACTCAGTCACTTTTCAGCTCAAATGTAGCTACATCGTTCACGAAGCTCACACGTTTGTCGCCCTTGACTGAAAGCTTTGGATGTTAGAGGACCTGTGGTTTTTATCAGTTTCAGAAGCAGAGTTGAACTAGATATGGACCGTATATGTGGGAAACACCTTTTTTTTTCTGAGCACACACATGTTTCCTGCTGTATTAGAGACTCTAGAAAGCAAGAGATTGGTTCTTGCACTAAAGCAGAGTGTGTTTCATGGTCGAGAACTGTGCTGTGTGTTTCCCTCAGAAATGAAGTTAATTCCTAGGCGCTGTGTCTTCCTACAAGCAAGATTTCGTTTCAGGTAAACACAGTAACTTTTCAGCTCAAAGGTAGCTACATCATTCACAGAGCTCACACGTTTCTCGCTATTAACTGAAAAGCATTGGATGAGAGAGGACCTATGGTTTGTATCAGTTTCAGAAGCAGAGTGGTACTAGATATGATCCGAATGTGTAGGAAACACAGTTCTTTTGGTTTGAGCAATCTGATGTTTCCATCTTTTTTAGAGATTCGAGAAAGCAAGAGGGTGCTTCTTGCTCCAAAGCATAGTGTGTTTCATGAATGAGAACTGTGCTGTGTGTTTCCCTTCAGAAATGCAGTTAAATCCCATGCTCTGTGTCTTCCTACAAGCAAGAATTCGTTTCAGGTAAGTGTATTCACTTATCACCTCAAAGGAGCTACATTGATCACGAATCTCACACATTTCTCTACTTAACTTACACGCATTGGATGTTAGAGGACCTGTGGTTTGTATCAGTTTCAGAAGCAGAGTTGAACTAGATATGGTTGGTAGGTGTAGGAAACACCGTTCTTTTGTTCTGTGTACACTCATGTTTCCTGAAGTATTAGAGAGTATAGAATGCAAGAGCGTGCTTATTGCTCTGAAGCAGAGAGTTTTTCAGGTATGAGAACTGTGATGTGTGTTTCCCTTCAGAAATGGAGTTAAATCACGGCTCAATGTCTTCCTACAAGCGATACTTCGTTTCAGGTAAGGGTAGTCACTTTTCAGCTCAAAGGACCTGCATCGTTCACGAAGCTCACACATTTCTCTTCTGAACTGACAAGCATTGGATGTTAGAGGACCTGTGGTTTGTATCAGTTTCAGAAGCAGATTTGAACTAGATATGGTCCGGATGTGTAGGAAACACCATCTTTTTTCTGAGCACACTCACGTTTCCTGCCGTATTAGAGACTCTAGAAAGAAAGAGCATGCTTCTAGCTCTAAAGCAGAGTGTGGTTCATGGATGAGAACTGTGCTATGTGTTTCCCTCAGAAATGGAGTTCAATCCCAGGCTTTGTGTCTTCATACAAGCCAGAATTCATTTCTGGTAAAGTCAGTAACTTTTCAGGTCAAAGGAAGCTCCATCATTCACAGAGCTCTCACGTGTCTCGCTCTGAACTGAAAAACATTGGATATTAGAAGTCCTATGGGTTGTATCAGTTTCAGAGGCAGCGTTGTACTAGATATGGGCCGAATGTGTAGGAAACACAGTTCTTTTTGTCAGAGCACACTCATGTTTCCTTCTGTTTTAGAGATTCAAGAAAGCAAGAGCATACTTCTTGTTCTGAATCACAGTTTGTTTCATGGATGAGAACTGTGCTGTGTGTTTCCCTTCAGAAATGCAGTTAAATCCCAGGCTCTGTGTCTTCCTACAAGCAAGACTTCGTTTCAGGAAAAGTATAATCACTTTTCACCTCAAAGGATCTACATTGATCACGAATCTCACACATTTCTCTTCTAACTGACCCACATTGGATGTTAGAGGACCTGTGGTTTGTATCATTTTCAGAAGCAGAGTTGAACTAGATATGGTCCATATGTGTAGGAAACACCATTCTTCTGTTCTGAGTATACTCACGTTGCCTGTTGTATTAGAGACTCTAGAATGCAAGAGGGTGCTTCTTGCTCTAAAGCATTGGGTGTTTTATGGATGAGAACTGTGCTGTGTGTTTCCCTTCAGAAATCCAGTTATATCCCAGGCTCTGTATCTTCCTACAAGCAAGACTTCTTTTCAGGTAAGGGTAGTCACTTTTCAGCTCTAAGGAGCTACATTGATCACCTATCACACATGTTTCTCTTCTTAACTGACACCCATTGGATGTTAGAGGACCTGTGGTTTGTATCAGTTTCAGAAGCAGATTTGAACTAGATATGATCCGGATGTGTAGGAAACACCATCTTTTTTCTGAGCACACTCACGTCTCCTGCCGTATTAGAGACTCTAGAAAGCAAGAGCATGCTTCTTGCTCTAAAGCAGAGTGTGGTTCATGGATGAGAACTGTGCTTTGTGTTTCCCTCAGAAATGTGGTTCAATCACAGGCTCGGTGTCTTCATACAAGCAAGAATTCATTTCTGGTAAAGGCAGTAACTTTTCAGCTCAAAGGAAACTACATCATTCACAGAGCTCTCACATGTCTCGATCTGAACTGAAATACATTGGATGTTAGAGGAGCTATGGGTTGTATCAATTTCAGAGCCAGAGTTATACTAGATATGGTCCGAATGTGTAGGAAACACAGTTCTTTTTGTCAGACCACACTCATATTTCCTTCTGTTTTAGAGACTCTAGAAAGCAAGAGCATACTTCTTGGTATAAAGCAGAGTGTGTTTCATGGATGAGAACTGTGCTGTGTTTCCCTTCAGAAATGCAGTTAAATCCCAGGCTCTGTGTCTTCCTACAAGCAAGACTTCGTTTCAAGAACAGTATAGTCACTTTTCACCTCAAAGGAGCTACATTGATCACGAATCTCACACATTTCTCTTCGAACTGACAAGCATTGGATGTTAGAGGACCTGTGGTTTGTATCATTTTCAGAAGCAGAGTTGAACTAGATATGGTTGGTATATGTAGGAAACACCGTTCTTTTGTTCTGAGTACAGTCACGTTTCCTGCAGTATTAGAGACTCTAGAATGCAAGAGCGTGCTTACTCCTCTAAAGAAGAGTGTGTTTCATGTATGAGAACTCTGATGTGTGTTTCCCTTCAGAAATGGAGTTAAATCCCAGGCTGTGTATCTTCCTACAAGCAAGTCTTCGTTTCAGGTAAACTCAGTCACTTTTCAGCTCAAATGTAGCTACATCGTTCACGAAGCTCACACGTTTGTCGCCCTTGACTGAAAGCTTTGGATGTTAGAGGACCTGTGGTTTTTATCAGTTTCAGAAGCAGAGTTGAACTAGATATGGACTGTATATGTGGGAAACACCTTTCTTTTTTCTGAGTACACTCATATTTCCTGCTGTATTAGAGACTCTAGAAAGCAAGAGCTTGGTTCTTGCTCTAAAGCAGAGTGTGTTTCATGGATGAGAACTGTGCTGTGTGTTTCCCTCAGAAATGGAGTTAAATCCTAGGCGCTGTGTCTTCCTACAAGCATGATTTCGTTTCAGGTAAATACAGTAAATTTTCAGCTCAAAGGTAGCTACATCGTTCAAAGAGCTCACGCCTTTCTCGCTATTAACTGAAAAGTATTTGATGATAGAGGACCTATGGTTTGTATCAGTATCAGAAGCAGAGTCGTATTAGATATTATCCGAAATTGTAGGAAACACAGTTCTTTTGGTCTGAGCAAACTCATGTTTCCATCTTTTTTAGAGACTCGAGAAAGCAAGAGCATGCTTCTTGCTCTAAAGCATAGTGTGTTTCATAACTGAGAACTGTGCTGTGTGTTTACCTTCAGAAATGCAGTTAAATCCCAGGCTCTGTGTCTTCCTACAAGCAAGACTTCGTTTCAGGAAAAGTATAGTCACTTTTCACCTCAAAGGGGCTACATTGATCACGAATCTCACACATTTCTCTTCTAACTGACACGCATTGGATGTTAGAGGACCTGTGGTTTGTATCATTTTCAGAAGCAGAGTTGAACTAGATATGGTCCATATGTGTAGGAAACACCATTCATTTGTTCTGAGTACACTCACGTTTCCTGTTGTATTAGAGACTCTAGAATGCAAGAGGGTGCTTCATGCTCTAAAGCATTCGGTGTTTTATGGATGAGAACTGTGCTGTGTGTTTCCCTTCAGAAATGCAGTTAAATCGCAGGATCTGTATCTTCCTACAAGCAAGAATTCATTTCATGGTAAGTGTAGTTACTTTTCAGCTCAAAAGACCTACATTGATCATGAATCTCACACATTTCTCTTCTTAACTGACACGCATTGGATGTTAGAGGACCTGTGGTTTGTATCAGTTTCAGAGGCAGAGTTGATCTAGATATGGTTGGTATATGTAGGAAACACCGTTCTTTTGTTCTGAGTACACTCATTTTTCCTGAAGTATTAGAGACTATAGAATGCAAGAGCGTGCTTATTGCTCTAAAGCAGAGTGTGTTTCATGGATGAGAACTGTGCTGTGTGTTTTCCTTCAGAAATGCAGTTAAATCCCCAGCTCAATGTCTTCCTTCAAGTTATACTTCGTTTCAGGTAAAGGTAGTCACTTTTCAGCTCAAAGGACCTGCATCGTTCGCGAAGCTCACACATTTCTCTTCTGAACTGACAAGCATTGGATGTTAGAGGACCTGTGGTTTGTATCAGTTTCAGAAGCAGATTTGCACTAGATATGGTCCACATGTGTAGGAAACACAATCTTTTTTCTGAGCACACTCACGTTTCCTGCCATATTAGAGTCTCTAGAAAGCAAGAGCATGCTTCTTGCTCTAAATCAGAGTGTGGTTCATGGATGAGAACTGTGCTTTGTGTTTCCCTCAGAAATGGAGTTCAATCCCAGGCTTTGTGTCTTCATACAAGCAAGAATTCATTTCTGGAAAAGGCAGTAACTTTTCAGGTCAAAGGAAATTACATCATTCACAGAGCTCTCACGTTTCTCGCTCTGAACTGAGAAGCATTGACTATTGGAGGTCCTATGGATTGTATCAGTTTCAGAGCCAGAGTTGTACTAGATATGCTCCGAATGTGTAGGAAACACAGTTCTTTTTGTCAGAGCACACTCATATTTCCTTCTGTTTTAGAGACTCTAGAAAGCAAGAGCATACTTCTTGGTATAAGCAGAGTTTGTTTCCTGGATGAGAACTGTGCTGTGTGTTTCCCTTCAGAAATGCAGTTAAATCCCAGGCTCTGTGTCTTCCTTCAAGCAAAACTTTGTTTCAGGAAAAGTATAGTCACTTTTCACCTCAAAGGAGCTACATTGATCACGAATCTCACACATTTCTCTTCTAATTGACACGCATTGGATGTTAGAGGACCTGTGGTTTGTATCATTTTCAGAAGCAGAGTTGAACTAGATATGGTTGGTATATGTGGGAAACACCGTTCTTTTGTTCTGAGTACACTCATGTTTCCTGCTGTATTAGAGACTCTAGAATGCAAGAGCGTGCTTATTGCTCTAAAGAAGAGTGTGTTTCATGTATGAGAACTGTGATGTGTGTTTCCCTTCAGGAATGGAGTTAAATCCCAGGCTGTGTATCTTCCTACAAGCAAGTCTTCGTTTCAGGTAAACTCAGTCACTTTTCAGCTCAAAGTAGCTACATCGTTCACTAAGCTCACACGTTTGTCGCCCTTGACTGAAAGCTTTGGATGTTAGAGGACCTGTGGTTTTTATCAGTTTCAGAAGCAGAGTTGAACTAGATATGGACCGTATATGTGGGAAACACCTTTCTTTTTTCTGAGTACACTCATGTTTCCTGCTGTATTAGAGACTCTAGAAAGCAAGTGCTTGGTTCTTGCTCTAAAGCAGAGTGTGTTTCATGGATGAGAACTGTGCTGTGTGTTTCCCTCAGAAATGGAGTTAAATCCTAGGCGCTGTGTCTTCCTACAAGCATGATTTCGTTTCAGGTAAATACAGTAAATTTTCAGCTCAAAGGTAGCTACATCATTCAAAGAGCTCACGCCATTCTCGCTATTAACTGAAAAGTATTTGATGATAGAGGACCTATGGTTTGTATCAGTATCAGAAGCAGAGTCGTATTAGATATTATCCGAATGTGTAGGAAACACAGTTCTTTTGGTCTGAGCAAACTCATGTTTCCATCTTTTTTAGAGACTCGAGAAAGCAAGAGCATGGTTCTTGCTCTAAAGCATAGTGTGTTTCATAACTGAGAACTGTGCTGTGTGTTTACCTTCAGAAATGCAGTTAAATCCCAGGCTCTGTGTCTTCCTACAAGCAAGACTTTGTTTCAGGAAAAGTATAGTCACTTTTCACCTCAAAGGGGCTACATTGATCACGAATCTCACACATTTCTCTTCTAACTGACATGCATTGGATGTTAGAGGACCTGTGGTTTGTATCATTTTCAGAAGCAGAGTTGAACTAGATATGGTTGGTATATGTAGGAAACACCATTCTTTTGTTCTGAGTACACTCACGTTTCCTGTTGTATTAGAGACTCTAGAATGAAAGAGGGTGCTTCTTGCTCTAGAGCATTGGGTGTTTCATGGATGAGAACTGTGCTGTGTGTTTCCCTTCAGAAATGCAGTTAAATCCCATGCTCTGTATCTTCCTACAAGAAATACTTCGTTTCAGGTAAGGGTAGTCATTTTTCAGCTCAAAGGACCTACATTTATCACGAATCTCACACATTTCTCTTCTTAACTGACACGCATTGGATGTTAGAGGACCTGTGGTTTGTATCAGTTTCAGAAGCAGAGTTGAACTAGATATGGTTGGTAGGTGTAGGAAACACCGTTATTTTGTTCTGAGTACACTCATGTTTCCTGAAGTATTAGAGACTATAGAATGCAAGAGCGTGCTTATTGCTCTAAAGCAGAGTGTGTTTCATGTATGAGAACTGTGATGTGTGTTTCCCTTCAGAAATGGAGTTAAATCCCTGCCTCAATGTCTTCCTACAAGTAATACTTCGTTTCAGGTAAAGGTAGTCACTTTTCAGCTCAAAGGACCTGCATCATTCGCGAAGCTCACACATTTCTCTTCTGAACTGACAAGCATTGGATGTTAGAGGACCTGTGGTTTGTATCAGTTTCAGAAGCAGATTTGCACTAGATATGGTCCGGATCTGTAGGAAACACCGTCTTTTTTCTGAGCACACTCACGTTTCCTGCCATATTAGAGACTCTAGAAAGCAAGAGCATGCTTCTTGCTCTAAAGCAGAGTGTGGTTCATGGATGAGAACTGTGCTTTGTGTTTCCCTCAGAAATCGGGTTCAATCCCAGGATCTGTGTCTTCATACATTCAAGAATTCACTTCTGGTAAAGGCAGTAACTTTTCAGCTCAAAGAAACTACATCATTCACAGAGCTCTCACGTTTCTTGCTCTGAACTGAAATGCATTGGATATTAGAGGACCTATGGGTTGTATCAGTTTCAGAGCCAGAGTTGTACTAGATATGGTCCGAGTGTGTAGGAAACACAGTTCTTTTTGTCAGAGCACACTCAAGTTTCCTTGTGTTTTAGAGACTCTAGAAAGCAAGAGCATACTTCTTGGTATAAAGCAGAGTGTGTTTCCTGGATGAGAACTGTGCTGTGTGTTTCCCTTCAGAAATGCAGTTAAATCCCAGGCTATGTGTCTTCCTACAAGCAAAACTTTGTTTCAGGAAAAGTATAGTCACTTTTCACCTCAAAGGAGCTACATTGATCACGAATCTCACACATTTCTCTTCTAACTGACATGCATTGGATGTTAGAGGACCTGTGGTTTGTATAATTTTCAGAAGCAGAGTTGAACTAGATATGGTTGGTATATGTAGGAAACACCGTTCTTTTGTTCTGAGTACACTCACGTTTCCTGTTGTATTAGAGACTCTAGAATGAAAGAGGGTGCTTCTTGCTCTAAAGCATTGGGTGTTTCATGGATGAGAACTGTGCTGTGTGTTTCCCTTCAGAAATGCAGTTAAATCCCATGCTCTGTATCTTCCTACAAGCAATACTTCGTTTCAGGTAAGGGTAGTCACTTTTCAGCTCAAAGGACCTACATTTATCACGAATCTCACACATTTCTCTTCTTAACTGACACGCATTGGATGTTAGAGGACCTGTGGTTTGTATCAGTTTCAGAAGCAGAGTTGAACTAGATATGGTTGGTAGGTGTAGGAAACACCGTTATTTTGTTCTGAGTACACTCAGGTTTCCTGAAGTATTAGAGATTATAGAATGCAAGAGCGTGCTTATTGCTCTAAAGCAGAGTGTGTTTCATGTATGAGAACTGTGATGTGTGTTTCCCTTCAGAAATGGAGTTAAATCCCCGCCTCAATGTCTTCCTACAAGTAATACTTCGTTTCAGGTTAGGGTAGTCACTTTTCAGCTCAAAGGACCTGCATCATTCGCGAATCTCACACATTTCTCTTCTGAACTGACAAGCATTGGATTTTAGAGGACCTGTGGTTTGTAACAGTTTCAGAAGCAGATTTGAACTAGATATGGTCCGGATGTGTAGGAAACACCATCTTTTTTCTGAGCACACTCACGTTTCCTGCCGTATTAGAGACTTTAGAAAGCAAGAGCATGCATCTTGCTCTAAAGCAGAGTTTGGTTCATGAATGAGAACTGTGCTTTGTGTTTCCCTCAGAAATCGGGTTCAATCCCAGGATCTGTGTCTTCATACATTCAAGAATTCACTTCTGGTAAAGGCGGTAACTTTTCAGCTCAAAGAAACTACATCATTCACAGAGCTCTCACGTTTCTTGCTCTGAACTGAAATGCATTGGATATTAGAGGACCTATGGGTTGTATCAGTTTCAGAGCCAGAGTTGTACTAGATATGGTCCGAATGTGTAGGAAACACAGTTCTTTTTGTTAGAGCACACTCAAGTTTCCTTCTGTTTTAGAGACTCTAGAAAGCAAGAGCATACTTCTTGGTATAAAGCAGAGTGTGTTTCCTGGATGAGAACTGTGCTGTGTGTTTCCCTTCAGAAATGCAGTTAAATCCCAGGCTCTGTGTCTTCCTACAAGCAAAACTTTGTTTCAGGAAAATATAGTCACTTTTCACCTCAAAGGAGCTACATTGATCACGAATCTCACACATTTCTCTTCTAACTGACATGCATTGGATTTTAGAGGACCTGTGGTTTGTATAATTTTCAGAAGCAGAGTTGAACTAGATATGGTTGGTATATGTAGGAAACACCGTTCTTTTGTTCTGAGTACACTCACGTTTCCTGTTGTATTAGAGACTCTAGAATGAAAGAGGGTGCTTCTTTCTCTAAAGCATTGGGTGTTTCATGGATGAGAACTGTGCTGTGTGTTTCCCTTCAGAAATGCAGTTAAATCCCATGCTCTGTATCTTCCTACAAGCAATACTTCGTTTCAGGTAAGGGTAGTCACTTTTCAGCTCAAAGGACCTACATTTATCACGAATCTCACACATTTCTCTTCTTAACTGACACGCATTGGATGTTAGAGGACCTGTGGTTTGTATCAGTTTCAGAAGCAGAGTTGAACTAGATATGGTTGGTAGGTGTAGGAAACACCGTTATTTTGTTCTGAGTACACTCAGGTTTCCTGAAGTATTAGAGACTATAGAATGCAAGAGCGTGCTTATTGCTCTAAAGCAGAGTGTGTTTCATGTATGAGAACTGTGATGTGTGTTTCCCTTCAGAAATGGAGTTAAATCCCCGCCTCAATGTCTTCCTACAAGTAATACTTCGTTTCAGGTAAGTGTAGTCACTTTTCAGCTCAAAGGACCTGCATCATTCGCGAAGCTTACACATTTCTCTTCTGAACGGACAAGCATTGGATGTTAGAGGACCTGTGGTTTGTATCAGTTTCAGAAGCAGATTTGAACTAGATATGGTCCGGATGTGTAGGAAACACCATCTTTTTTCTGAGCACACTCACGTTTCCTGCCGTGTTAGAGACTCTAGAAAGCAAGAGCATGCTTCTTGCTCTAAAGCAGAGTGTGGTTCATGGATGAGAACTGTGCTTTGTGTTTCCCTCAGAAATCGGGTTCAATCCCAGGATCTGTGTCTTCATACATTCAAGAATTCACTTCTGGTAAAGGCAGTAACTTTTCAGCTCAAAGAAACTACATCATTCACAGAGCTCTCACGTTTCTTGCTCTGAACTGAAATGCATTGGATATTAGAGGACCTATGGGTTGTATCAGTTTCAGAGTCAGAGTTGTACTCGATATGGTCCGAATGTGTAGGAAACACAGTTCTTTTTGTCAGAGCACACTCACGTTTCCTTCTGTTTTAGAGACTCTAGAAAGCAAGAGCATACTTTTTGGTATAAAGTAGAGTGTGTTTCATGGATGAGAACTGTGCTGTGTGTTTCCCTTCAGAAATGGAGTTAAATCCCAGGCTGTGTATCTTCCTACAAGCAAGTCTTCGTTTCAGGTAAACTCAGTCACTTTTCAGCTAAAATATAGCTACATCGTTCACGAAGCTCACATGTTTGTTGCCCTTAACTGAAAAGCTTTGGATCTTAGAGGACCTGTAGTTTGTATCAGTTTCAGAAGCAGAGTTGAACTAGATATGGTCCGTATATGTAGGAAACACATTTCTTTTTTTTGAGCACACTCACGTTTCCTGCTGTATTAGAGTCTCTAGAAAGCAAGAGCTTGGTTCTTGCTCTATAGCAGCGTGTGTTTCATGGATGAGAACTGTGCTGTGTGTTTCACTCAGAAATGGAGTTAAATCCTAGGCACTGTGTCTTCCTATAAGCAAGATTTCATTTCATGAAAACACAGTAAATTTTGAGCTCAAAGGGTGCTACATCATTCACAGAGCTCACACGTTTATCGCTATTAACTGAAAAGCATTGGATGTTAGAGGACCTATGGTTTGTATCAGTTTCAGAAGCAGAGTCATACTAGATGTGGTCCGAATGTGTAGGAAACACAGTTCTGTTAGTCTAAGCACACCCATGTTTCCTTCTGTTTTAGAGACTCTAGAAAGCAAGAGCGTGCTTCTTGCTCTAAAGCAGAGTTTGTTTCATGGATGAGAACTGTGCTGTGTGTTTCCCTTCAGTAATGGAGTTAAATCCCATGCTCTGTATCTTCCTAAAAGCAAGACTTCGTTTCAGAAAATTATAGTCACTTTTCAGCTCAAAGGAGCTACATTGATCACGAATCACACACATTTCTCTTCTTAACTGACACGCATTGGATGTTAGAGGACCTGTGGTTTGTATCATTTTCAGAAGCAGAGTTGAAATAGATATGGTCCGTATATGTAGGGAACACCGTTCTTTTTTCTGAGCACAATCACTTTTCCTGTAGTATTAGATACTCTAGAAAGGAAGAGCTTGGTTCTTGCTCTAAAGCACACTGTGAGTCATGAATGAGAACTGTGCTATGTGTTTCCCTCAGAAATGGAGTAAAATCCTATGCTCAGTGTCATCCTACAAGCAAGACTTCCTTTCAGGTAAGGGTAGTCACTTTTCAGCTCAAAGGTCCTACATTGATCACGAAGCTCACACGTTTCACTTCTTAACTGACAAGCATTGGATGTTAGAGGACCTGTGGTTTGTATGAGTTTCAGAAGAAGAGTTGAAATAGATATGGTCCGTATATGTAGGGAATACCATTCTTTTTTCTGAGCACAATCACTTTCCCTGCAGTATTAGAGACTCTAGAAAGGAAGAGCTTGGTTCTTGCTCTAAAGCACACTGTGAGTCATGAATGAGAACTGTGCTATGTGTTTCCCTCAGAAATGCAGTTAAATCCGATGCTCAGTGTATTCCTACAAGCAAGATTTCATTTCAGGTAAATCCAGTAAATTTTCAGCTCCAAAGAAGCTCACATGTTTGTTGCCCTTGACTGAAAAGCTTTGTATGTTACTGTACCTGTGGTTTGTATCAGTTTCAGAAGCAGAGTTGAACTAGATACAGACGGTATATGTTGGAAACCCCTTTCTTTTTTCTTAGCACACTCATGTTTCCTGCTGTATTAGAGATTCTAGAAAGCAAGCGCTTGGTTCTTGCTCTAAAGCAGAGTGTGTTTCATGGACGAGAACTGTGCTGTGTGTTTCCCTCAGAAATGGAGTTAAATCCTTGGTGCTGTGTCTTCCCACAAGCAAGATTTCGTTTCAGGTAAACACAGTAACTTTTCAGCTCAAAGGAAGCTACATCATTCACAGAGCTCACACGTTTCTCGCTATTAACTGAAAAGCTTTGTATGTTAGAGGACCTGTGGTTTGTATCAGTTTCAGAAGCAGAGTTGAACTAGATATGGTCCGAATGTGTAGGAAACACAGTCCTGCTGGTCTGAGCACACTCATGTTTCCCTCTGTTTTAGAGACTCTAGAAAGTAAGAGCCTGCTTCTTGCTCTAAAGCAGAGTGTGTTTCATGGATGAGAACTGTGCTGTGTGTTTCCCTTCAGAAATGGAGTTAAATCCCATGCTCTGTGTCTTCCTACAAGCAAGACTTCCTTTCAGGTAAGGGTAGTCACTTTTCAACTCAAAGGTCCTACATTGGTCAAGAAGCTCACACGTTTCTCTTCTTAACTGACAAGCATTGGATGTTAGTGGACCTGTGGTTTGTATCAGTTTCAGAAGAAGAGTTGACCTAGATATGTTCCGTATATGTAGGGAACACCCTTCTTTTTTTCTGAGCATAATCACTTTTCTTGCTGTATTAGAGACTCTAGAATGGAAGAGCTTGGTTCTTGCTCTACAGCACACTGTGAGTCATGAATGAGAACAGTGCTATGTGTTTCCCTCAGAAATGGAGTTAAATCCTATGCTCAGTGTCTTCCTACAAGCAAGATTTCGTTTCAGGTAAATCCAGTAAATTTTCAGCTCCAAGGAAGCTACATAGTTCGCGGAGGTTACACGTTTCTCCCTCTTAAATGAAAAGCATTGGATGTGAGAGGATCTGTGGTTTGCATCAGTTTCAGAAGCATAGTTGTACTAGATATGGTCCGAATGTGTAGGAAACACCGTTCTTTTTGTCAGAGCACACTCATGTTTCCTTCTGTTTTAGAGACTCTAGAAAGCAAGAGCATACTTCTTGTTCTAAAGCAGAGTGTGTTTCATGGATGAGAACTGTGCTGTGTGTTTCCCTCAGAAATGGAGTTAAATCCTAGGTGCTGTGTCTTCCTATGAGCAAGATTTCGTTTCAGGAAAACACAGTAACTTTTGAGCTCAAAGGAAGCTACATCATTCACAGTGCTCACACGTTTCTCGCTATTAACTGAAAAGCATTGGATGTTAGAGGACCTATGGTTTGTATCAGTTTTAGAAGCAGAGTGGTACTAGATATGGTCCGAATGTGTAGGAAACACAGTTCTGATGGTCTGAGCACACTCATGTTTCCTTCTGTTTTAGAGACTCTAAAAAGCAAGAGCGTGCTTCTTGCGCTAAAGCAGAGTGTGTTTCATGGATGAGAACTGTGCTGTGTGTTTCCCTTCAGAAATGGAGTTAAATCCCATGCTCTGTGTCTTCCTACAAGCAAGACTTCCTTTCAGGTAAGGGTAGTCACTTTTCAACTCAAAGGTCCTACATTGATAAGAAGCTCTCAAGTTTCTCTTCTTAACTGACAAGCATTGGATGTTAGAGGACCTGTGGTTTGTATCAGTTTCAGAAGAAGATTTGAACTAGATATGGTCCGTATATGTAGGGAACACTGTTCTTTTTTCTGAGCACAATCCCTTTTCCTGCTGTATTAGAGACTCTAGAAAGGAAGAGCTTGGTTCTTGCTCTAAAGTACACTGTGAGTCATGAATGAGAACTGTGCTATGTGTTTCCCTCAGAAATGGAGTTAAATCCTATGCTCAGTGTCTTCTTACAAGCAAGATTTCGTTTCAGGTAAATCCACTAAATTTTCAGCTCCAAGGAACCTACATAGTTCGCAGAGGTCACCCGTTTCTCGCTCTTAAATGAAAAGCATTGGATGTGAGAGGATCTGTGGTTTGCATCAGTTTCAGAAGCATAATCCTACTAGATATGGTCCGAATGTGTAGGATACACAGTTCTTTTTGTCAGAGCACACTCATGTTTCCTTCTGTTTTAGAGACTCTAGAAAGCAAGAGCATACTTCTTGTTCTAAAGCAGAGTGTGTTTCATGGATGAGAACTGTGCTGTGTGTTTCCCTTCAGAAATGGAGTTAAATCCCATGCTCTGTGTCTTCCTACAAGCAAGACTTCCTTTCAGGGAAGGGTAGTCACTTTTCAGCTCAAAGGACCTACATTGATCAAGAAGCTCACACAATTCTGTTCTTAACTGACACGCATTGGATGTTAGAGGACCTGAGGTTTGTATCATTTTCAGAAGCAGATTTGAACTAGATATGGTCCATATGTGTAGGAAACACCATTCTTTTTTTCTGAGTACACTCACATTTCGTGTTGTATTAGACTCTAGAATGCAAGGGCTTGGTTCTTGCTCTAAAGCATTGGGTTTTTCATGGATGAGAACTGTGCTGTGTTTTTCCCTTCAGACATGGAGTTAAATCCCAGGCTGTGTATCTTCCTACAAGCATTCTTCGTTTCAGGTAAACTCAGTCACTTTTCAGCTCAAAGGACCTACATTGATCAAGAAGCTCACAAATTTCTCTTCTTAACTGACACGCATTGGATGTTAGAGGACCTGAGGTTTGTATCATTTTCAGAAGAAGAGTTGAAATAGATATGGTCCATATATGTAGGGAACACCGTTCTTTTTTCTGAGCACAATCACTTATCCTGCAGTATTAGATACTCTAGAAAGGAAGAGCTTGGTTCTTGCTCTAAAGCACACTGTGAGTCATGAATGAGAACTGTGCTATGTGTTTCCCTCAGAAATGGAGGTATATCCTGTGCTCAGTGTCTTCCTACAAGCAAGATTTCGTTTCAGGTAAATCCAATGAATTTTCAGCTCCAAGGAAGCTACATAGTTCACGGAGGTTACACGTTTCTTGCTGTTAAATGAAAAGCATTGGATGTGAGAGGATCTGCGGTTTGCATCAGTTTCAGAAGCATAATTGTACTAGAAATGGTCCGAATGTGTAGGAAACACAGTTCTTTTTGTCAGAGCACACTCATGTTTCCGTCTGTTTTAGAGACTCTAGAAAGCAAAGCATACTTCTTGTTCTAAAGCAGAGTGTGTTTCATGGATGAGAACTGTGCTTTGTGTTTCCCTTTAGAAATGCAGTTAAATCCCAGGCTCTGTGTCTTCCTACAAGCAAGACTTCGTTTCAGGAAAAGTATAGTCACTTTTCAGTTCAAAGGAGCTACATTGATCACGAATCTCACACATTTCTCTTTTTAACTGACACGCATTGGATGTTAGAGGACCTGTGGTTTGTATCATTTTCAGAAGCAGATTTGAACTAGATATGGTCCATATGTGTAGGAAACACCGTTCTTTTGTTCTGAGTACACTCATGTTTCCTGAAGTATTAGAGACTATAGAATGCAAGAGCGTGCTTTTTGCTCTAAAGCAGAGTGTGTTTCATGTATGAGAACTGTGATGTGTGTTTCCCTTCAGAAATGGAGTTAAATCCCCGCCTCAATGTCTTCCTACAAGCACTACTTCGTTTCAGGTAAGGGTAGTCACTTTTCAGCTCAAAAGACCTGCATCGTTCGCAAAGCTCACACATTTCTCTTCTGAACTGACAAGCATTGGATGTTAGAGGACCTGTGGTTTGTATCAGTTTCAGAATCAGATTTGAACTAGATATGGTCCGGATGTGTAGGAAACACCGTCTTTTTTTCTGAGCACTCTCACGTTTACTGCCATATTAGAGACTCTAGAAAGCAAGAGCATGCTTCTTCTTCTAAAGCAGAGTGTGATTCATGGATGAGAACTGTGCTTTGTCTTTCCATCAGAAATGGGGTTCAATCCCAGGCTCCGTGTCTTCATACAAGCAAGAATTCATTTCTGGTAAAGGCAGTAACTTTTCAGCTCAAAGGAAACTACATCATTCACAGAGCTCTCACGTTTCTTGCTCTGAACTGAAATGCATTGGATATTGGAGGACCTATGGGTTGTATCAGTTTTAGAGCCAGAGTTGTACTAGATAAGGTCCGAATGTGTAGGAAACACAGTTCTTTTTGTCAGAGCACACTGACTTTTCCTGTTGTATTAGAGACTCTAGAATGCAAGAGGGTGCTTCTTGCTCTAGAGTAGAGTGTGTTTCAAGGATGAGAACTGTGCTGTGTGTTTCCCTTCAGAAATGGAGTTAAATCCCATGTTCTGTGTCTTCCTACAAGCAGGACTTCCTTTCAGGGAAGGGTAGTCACTTTTCAGCTCACAGGACCTACATTGATCAAGAAGCTCACACATTTCTCTTCTTAACTGACACGCATTGGATGTTAGAGGACCTGAGGTTTGTATCATTTTCAGAAGCAGAGTTGAACTAGATATGGTCCATATGTGTAGGAAACACCATTCTTTTGTTCTGAGTACACTCAATTTTCCTGTTGTATTAGAGAATCTAGAATGCAAGAGGGTGCTTCTTGCTCTAAAGCATTGGGTTTTTCCTGGATGAGGACTGTGCTGTGTGTTTCCCTTCAGAAATGGAGTTAAATCCCAGGCTGTGTATCTTCCTACAAGCAAGTCTTCGTTTCAGGTAAACTCAGTCACTTTTCAGCTCAAATGTAGCTACATCGTTCACCAAGCACACAGGTTTGTCGCCCTTGACTGAAAAGCTTTGTATGATAGTGGACCTGTGGTTTGTATCAGTTTCAGAAGCAGAGTTGAACTAGATACGGACCGTATATGTTGGAAACCACTTTCTTTTTTCTTAGCACACTCATGTTTCCTGCTGTATTAGAGATTCTAGAAAGCAAGAGCTTGGTTCTTGCTCTAAAGCAGAGTGTGTTTCATGGATGAGAACTGTGCTGTGTGTTTCTCTCAGAAATGGAGTTAAATCCTCGGTGCTGTGTCTTCCTACAAGCAAGACTTCGTTTCAGGTAAACACAGTAACTTTTCAGCTCAAAGGAAGCTACATCATTCACAGAGCTCACACGTTTCTCGCTATTAACTGAAAAGCTTTGTATGTTAGAGGACCTGTGGTTTGTATCAGTTTCAGAATCAGATTTGAACTAGATATGGTCCGGATGTGTAGGAAACACCGTCTTTTTTTCTGAGCACTCTCACGTTTACTGCCATATTAGAGACTCTAGAAAGCAAGAGCATGCTTCTTCTTCTAAAGCAGAGTGTGATTCATGGATGAGAACTGTGCTTTGTCTTTCCATCAGAAATGGGGTTCAATCCCAGGCTCCGTGTCTTCATACAAGCAAGAATTCATTTCTGGTAAAGGCAGTAACTTTTCAGCTCAAAGGAAACTACATCATTCACAGAGCTCTCACGTTTCTTGCTCTGAACTGAAATGCATTGGATATTGGAGGACCTATGGGTTGTATCAGTTTTAGAGCCAGAGTTGTACTAGATAAGGTCCGAATGTGTAGGAAACACAGTTCTTTTTGTCAGAGCACACTGACTTTTCCTGTTGTATTAGAGACTCTAGAATGCAAGAGGGTGCTTCTTGCTCTAGAGTAGAGTGTGTTTCAAGGATGAGAACTGTGCTGTGTGTTTCCCTTCAGAAATGGAGTTAAATCCCATGTTCTGTGTCTTCCTACAAGCAGGACTTCCTTTCAGGGAAGGGTAGTCACTTTTCAGCTCACAGGACCTACATTGATCAAGAAGCTCACACATTTCTCTTCTTAACTGACACGCATTGGATGTTAGAGGACCTGAGGTTTGTATCATTTTCAGAAGCAGAGTTGAACTAGATATGGTCCATATGTGTAGGAAACACCATTCTTTTGTTCTGAGTACACTCAATTTTCCTGTTGTATTAGAGAATCTAGAATGCAAGAGGGTGCTTCTTGCTCTAAAGCATTGGGTTTTTCCTGGATGAGGACTGTGCTGTGTGTTTCCCTTCAGAAATGGAGTTAAAACCCAGGCTGTGTATCTTCCTACAAGCAAGTCTTCGTTTCAGGTAAACTCAGTCACTTTTCAGCTCAAATGTAGCTACATCGTTCACCAAGCACACAGGTTTGTCGCCCTTGACTGAAAAGCTTTGTATGATAGTGGACCTGTGGTTTGTATCAGTTTCAGAAGCAGAGTTGAACTAGATACGGACCGTATATGTTGGAAACCACTTTCTTTTTTCTTAGCACACTCATGTTTCCTGCTGTATTAGAGATTCTAGAAAGCAAGAGCTTGGTTCTTGCTCTAAAGCAGAGTGTGTTTCATGGATGAGAACTGTGCTGTGTGTTTCCCTCAGAAATGGAGTTAAATCCTAGGTGCTGTGTCTTCCTATGAGCAAGATTTCGTTTCAGGAAAACACAGTAACTTTTCAGCTCAAAGGAAGCTACATCATTCACAGAGCTCACACGTTTCTCGCTATTAACTGAAAAGCTTTGTATGTTAGAGGACCTGTGGTTTGTATCAGTTTCAGAATCAGATTTGAACTAGATATGGTCCGGATGTGTAGGAAACACCGTCTTTTTTTCTGAGCACTCTCACGTTTACTGCCATATTAGAGACTCTAGAAAGCAAGAGCATGCTTCTTCTTCTAAAGCAGAGTGTGATTCATGGATGAGAACTGTGCTTTGTCTTTCCATCAGAAATGGGGTTCAATCCCAGGCTCCGTGTCTTCATACAAGCAAGAATTCATTTCTGGTAAAGGCAGTAACTTTTCAGCTCAAAGGAAACTACATCATTCACAGAGCTCTCACGTTTCTTGCTCTGAACTGAAATGCATTGGATATTGGAGGACCTATGGGTTGTATCAGTTTTAGAGCCAGAGTTGTACTAGATAAGGTCCGAATGTGTAGGAAACACAGTTCTTTTTGTCAGAGCACACTGACTTTTCCTGTTGTATTAGAGACTCTAGAATGCAAGAGGGTGCTTCTTGCTCTAGAGTAGAGTGTGTTTCAAGGATGAGAACTGTGCTGTGTGTTTCCCTTCAGAAATGGAGTTAAATCCCATGTTCTGTGTCTTCCTACAAGCAGGACTTCCTTTCAGGGAAGGGTAGTCACTTTTCAGCTCACAGGACCTACATTGATCAAGAAGCTCACACATTTCTCTTCTTAACTGACACGCATTGGATGTTAGAGGACCTGAGGTTTGTATCATTTTCAGAAGCAGAGTTGAACTAGATATGGTCCATATGTGTAGGAAACACCATTCTTTTGTTCTGAGTACACTCAATTTTCCTGTTGTATTAGAGAATCTAGAATGCAAGAGGGTGCTTCTTGCTCTAAAGCATTGGGTTTTTCCTGGATGAGGACTGTGCTGTGTGTTTCCCTTCAGAAATGGAGTTAAATCCCAGGCTGTGTATCTTCCTACAAGCAAGTCTTCGTTTCAGGTAAACTCAGTCACTTTTCAGCTCAAATGTAGCTACATCGTTCACCAAGCACACAGGTTTGTCGCCCTTGACTGAAAAGCTTTGTATGATAGTGGACCTGTGGTTTGTATCAGTTTCAGAAGCAGAGTTGAACTAGATACGGACCGTATATGTTGGAAACCACTTTCTTTTTTCTTAGCACACTCATGTTTCCTGCTGTATTAGAGATTCTAGAAAGCAAGAGCTTGGTTCTTGCTCTAAAGCAGAGTGTGTTTCATGGATGAGAACTGTGCTGTGTGTTTCTCTCAGAAATGGAGTTAAATCCTCGGTGCTGTGTCTTCCTACAAGCAAGACTTCGTTTCAGGTAAACACAGTAACTTTTCAGCTCAAAGGAAGCTACATCATTCACAGAGCTCACACGTTTCTCGCTATTAACTGAAAAGCTTTGTATGTTAGAGGACCTGTGGTTTGTATCAGTTTCAGAAGCAGAGTTGAACTAGATATGGTCCGAATGTGTAGGAAACACAGTCCTGCTGGTCTGAGCACACTCATGTTTCCCTCTGTTTTAGAGACTCTAGAAAGTAAGAGCCTGCTTCTTGCTCTAAAGCAGAGTGTGTTTCATCGATGAGAACTGTGCTGTGTGTTTCCCTTCAGAAATGGAGTTAAATCCCATGCTCTGTGTCTTCCTACAAGCAAGACTTCCTTTCAGGTAAGGGTAGTCACTTTTCAACTCAAAGGTCCTACATTGGTCAAGAAGCTCACACGTTTCTCTTCTTAACTGACAAGCATTGGATGTTAGTGGACCTGTGGTTTGTATCAGTTTCAGAAGAAGAGTTGACCTAGATATGTTCAGTATATGTAGGGAACACCCTTCTTTTTTTCTGAGCATAATCACTTTTCTTGCTGTATTAGAGACTCTAGAATGGAAGAGCTTGGTTCTTGCTCTACAGCACACTGTGAGTCATGAATGAGAACTGTGCTATGTGTTTCCCTCAGAAATGGAGTTAAATCCTATGCTCAGTGTCTTCCTACAAGCAAGATTTCGTTTCAGGTAAATCCAGTAAATTTTCAGCTCCAAGGAAGCTACATAGTTTGCAGAGGTTACACGTTTCTCCCTCTTAAATGAAAAGCATTGGATGTGAGAGGATCTGTGGTTTGCATCAGTTTCAGAAGCATAGTTGTACTAGATATGGTCCGAATGTGTAGGAAACACCGTTCTTTTTGTCAGAGCACACTCATGTTTCCTTCTGTTTTAGAGACTCTAGAAAGCAAGAGCATACTTCTTGTTCTAAAGCAGAGTGTGTTTCATGGATGAGAACTGTGCTGTGTGTTTCCCTCAGAAATGGAGTTAAATCCTAGGTGCTGTGTCTTCCTATGAGCAAGATTTCGTTTCAGGAAAACACAGTAACTTTTGAGCTCAAAGGAAGCTACATCATTCACAATGCTCACACGTTTCTCGCTATTAACTGAAAAGCATTGGATGTTAGAGGACCTATGGTTTGTATCAGTTTAAGAAGCAGAGTGGTACTAGATATGGTCCGAATGTGTAGGAAACACAGTTCTGATGGTCTGAGCACACTCATGTTTCCTTCTGTTTTAGAGACTCTAAAAAGCAAGAGCGTGCTTCTTGTGCTAAAGCAGAGTGTGTTTCATGGATGAGAACTGTGCTGTGTGTTTCCCTTCAGAAATGGAGTTAAATCCCATGCTCTGTGTCTTCCTACAAGCAAGACTTCCTTTCAGGTAAGGGTAGTCACTTTTCAACTCAAAGGTCCTACATTGATAAGAAGCTCTCAAGTTTCTCTTCTTAACTGACAAGCATTGGATGTTAGAGGACCTGTGGTTTGTATCAGTTTCAGAAGAAGATTTGAACTAGATATGGTCCGTATATGTAGGGAACACTGTTCTTTTTTCTGAGCACAATCCCTTTTCCTGCTGTATTAGAGACTCTAGAAAGGAAGAGCTTGGTTCTTGCTCTAAAGCACACTGTGAGTCATGAATGAGAACTGTGCTATGTGTTTCCCTCAGAAATGGAGTTAAATCCTATGCTCAGTGTCTTCTTACAAGCAAGATTTCGTTTCAGGTAAATCCACTAAATTTTCAGCTCCAAGGAACCTACATAGTTCGCAGAGGTCACCCGTTTCTCGCTCTTAAATGAAAAGAATTGGATGTGAGAGGATCTGTGGTTTGCATCAGTTTCAGAAGCATAATCCTACTAGATATGGTCCGAATGTGTAGGATACACAGTTCTTTTTGTCAGAGCACACTCATGTTTCCTTCTGTTTTAGAGACTCTAGAAAGCAAGAGCATACTTCTTGTTCTAAAGCAGAGTGTGTTTCATGGATGAGAACTGTGCTGTGTGTTTCCCTTCAGAAATGGAGTTAAATCCCATGCTCCGTGTCTTCATACAAGCAAGAATTCATTTCTGGTAAAGGCAGTAACTTTTCAGCTCAAAGGAAACTACATCATTCACAGAGCTCTCACGTTTCTTGCTCTGAACTGAAATGCATTGGATATTGGAGGACCTATGGGTTGTATCAGTTTTAGAGCCAGAGTTGTACTAGATAAGGTCCGAATGTGTAGGAAACACAGTTCTTTTTGTCAGAGCACACTGACTTTTCCTGTTGTGTTAGAGACTCCAGAATGCAAGAGGGTGCTTCTTGCTCTAGAGTAGAGTGTGTTTCAAGGATGAGAACTGTGCTGTGTGTTTCCCTTCAGAAATGGAGTTAAATCCCATGTTCTGTGTCTTCCTACAAGCAGGACTTCCTTTCAGGGAAGGGTAGTCACTTTTCAGCTCACAGGACCTACATTGATCAAGAAGCTCACACATTTCTCTTCTTAACTGACACGCATTGGATGTTAGAGGACCTGAGGTTTGTATCATTTTCAGAAGCAGAGTTGAACTAGATATGGTCCATATGTGTAGGAAACACCATTCTTTTGTTCTGAGTACACTCAATTTTCCTGTTGTATTAGAGAATCTAGAATGCAAGAGGGTGCTTCTTGCTCTAAAGCATTGGGTTTTTCCTGGATGAGGACTGTGCTGTGTGTTTCCCTTCAGAAATGGAGTTAAATCCCAGGCTGTGTATCTTCCTACAAGCAAGTCTTCGTTTCAGGTAAACTCAGTCACTTTTCAGCTCAAATGTAGCTACATCGTTCACCAAGCACAAAGGTTTGTCGCCCTTGACTGAAAAGCTTTGTATGATAGTGGACCTGTGGTTTGTATCAGTTTCAGAAGCAGAGTTGAACTAGATACAGACCGTATATGTTGGAAACCACTTTCTTTTTTCTTAGCACACTCATGTTTCCTGCTGTATTAGAGATTCTAGAAAGCAAGAGCTTGGTTCTTGCTCTAAAGCAGAGTGTGTTTCATGGATGAGAACTGTGCTGTGTGTTTCTCTCAGAAATGGAGTTAAATCCTCGGTGCTGTGTCTTCCTACAAGCAAGATTTCGTTTCAGGTAAACACAGTAACTTTTCAGCTCAAAGGAAGCTACATCATTCACAGAGCTCACACGTTTCTCGCTATTAACTGAAAAGCTTTGTATGTTAGAGGACCTGTGGTTTGTATCAGTTTCAGAAGCAGAGTTGAACTAGATATGGTCCGAATGTGTAGGAAACACAGTCCTGCTGGTCTGAGCACACTCATGTTTCCCTCTGTTTTAGAGACTCTAGAAAGTAAGAGCCTGCTTCTTGCTCTAAAGCAGAGTGTGTTTCATGGATGAGAACTGTGCTGTGTGTTTCCCTTCAGAAATGGAGTTAAATCCCATGCTCTGTGTCTTCCTACAAGCAAGACTTCCTTTCAGGTAAGGGTAGTCACTTTTCAACTCAAAGGTCCTACATTGGTCAAGAAGCTCACACGTTTCTCTTCTTAACTGACAAGCATTGGATGTTAGTGGACCTGTGGTTTGTATCAGTTTCAGAAGAAGAGTTGACCTAGATATGTTCCGTATATGTAGGGAACACCCTTCTTTTTTTCTGAGCATAATCACTTTTCTTGCTTTATTAGAGACTCTAGAATGGAAGAGCTTGGTTCTTGCTCTACAGCACACTGTGAGTCATGAATGAGAACTGTGCTATGTGTTTCCCTCAGAAATGGAGTTAAATCCTATGCTCAGTGTCTTCCTACAAGCAAGATTTCGTTTCAGGTAAATCCAGTAAATTTTCAGCTCCAAGGAAGCTACATAGTTCGCGGAGGTTACACGTTTCTCGCTCTTAAATGAAAAGCATTGGATGTGAGAGGATCTGTGGTTTGCATCAGTTTCCGAAGCATAGTTGTACTAGATATGGTCCGAATGTGTAGGAAACACCGTTCTTTTTGTCAGAGCACACTCATGTTTCCTTCTGTTTTAGAGACTCTAGAAAGCAAGAGCATACTTCTTGTTCTAAAGCAGAGGGTGTTTCATGGATGAGAACTGTGCTGTGTGTTTCCCTCAGAAATGGAGTTAAATCCTAGGTGCTGTGTCTTCCTATGAGCAAGATTTCGTTTCAGGAAAACACAGTAACTTTTGAGCTCAAAGGAAGCTACATCATTCACAGTGCTCACACGTTTCTCGCTATTAACTGAAAAGCATTGGATGTTAGAGGACCTATGGTTTGTATCAGTTTTAGAAGCAGAGTGGTACTAGATATGGTCCGAATGTGTAGGAAACACAGTTCTGATGGTCTGAGCACACTCATGTTTCCTTCTGTTTTAGAGACTCTAAAAAGCAAGAGCGTGCTTCTTGCGCTAAAGCAGAGTGTGTTTCATGGATGAGAACTGTGCTGTTTGTTTCCCTTCAGAAATGGAGTTAAATCCCATGCTCTGTGTCTTCCTACAAGCAAGACTTCCTTTCAGGTAAGGGTAGTCACTTTTCAACTCAAAGGTCCTACATTGATAAGAAGCTCTCAAGTTTCTCTTCTTAACTGACAAGCATTGGATGTTAGAGGACCTGTGGTTTGTATCAGTTTCAGAAGAAGATTTGAACTAGATATGATCCGTATATGTAGGGAACACTGTTCTTTTTTCTGAGCACAATCCCTTTTCCTGCTGTATTAGAGACTCTAGAAAGGAAGAGCTTGGTTCTTGCTCTAAAGCACACTGTGAGTCATGAATGAGAACTGTGCTATGTGTTTCCCTCAGAAATGGAGTTAAATCCTATGCTCAGTGTCTTCTTACAAGCAAGATTTCGTTTCAGGTAAATCCACTAAATTTTCAGCTCCAAGGAACCTACATAGTTCGCAGAGGTCACCCGTTTCTCGCTCTTAAATGAAAAGCATTGGATGTGAGAGGATCTGTGGTTTGCATCAGTTTCAGAAGCATAATCCTACTAGATATGGTCCGAATGTGTAGGATACACAGTTCTTTTTGTCAGAGCACACTCATGTTTCCTTCTGTTTTAGAGACTCTAGAAAGCAAGAGCATACTTCTTGTTCTAAAGCAGAGTGTGTTTCATGGATGAGAACTGTGCTGTGTGTTTCCCTTCAGAAATGGAGTTAAATCCCATGCTCTGTGTCTTCCTACAAGCAAGACTTCCTTTCAGGGAAGGGTAGTCACTTTTCAGCTCAAAGGACCTACATTGATCAAGAAGCTCACACAATTCTGTTCTTAACTGACACGCATTGGATGTTAGAGGACCTGAGGTTTGTATCATTTTCAGAAGCAGATTTGAACTAGATATGGTCCATATGTGTAGGAAACACCATTCTTTTTTTCTGAGTACACTCACATTTCGTGTTGTATTAGACTCTAGAATGCAAGGGCTTGGTTCTTGCTCTAAAGCATTGGGTTTTTCATGGATGAGAACTGTGCTGTGTTTTTCCCTTCAGACATGGAGTTAAATCACAGGCTGTGTATCTTCCTACAAGCATTCTTCGTTTCAGGTAAACTCAGTCACTTTTCAGCTCAAAGGACCTACATTGATCAAGAAGCTCACAAATTTCTCTTCTTAACTGACACGCATTGGATGTTAGAGGACCTGAGGTTTGTATCATTTTCAGAAGAAGAGTTGAAATAGATATGGTCCATATATGTAGGGAACACCGTTCTTTTTTCTGAGCACAATCACTTATCCTGCAGTATTAGATACTCTAGAAAGGAAGAGCTTGGTTCTTGCTCTAAAGCACACTGTGAGTCATGAATGAGAACTGTGCTATGTGTTTTCCTCAGAAATGGAGGTATATCCTGTGCTCAGTGTCTTCCTACAAGCAAGATTTCGTTTCAGGTAAATCCAATAAATTTTCAGCTCCAAGGAAGCTACATAGTTCACGGAGGTTACACGTTTCTTGCTGTTAAATGAAAAGCATTGGATGTGAGAGGATCTGCGGTTTGCATCAGTTTCAGAAGCATAATTGTACTAGAAATGGTCCGAATGTGTAGGAAACACAGTTCTTTTTGTCAGAGCACACTCATGTTTCCGTCTGTTTTAGAGACTCTAGAAAGCAAAGCATACTTCTTGTTCTAAAGCAGAGTGTGTTTCATGGATGAGAACTGTGCTTTGTGTTTCCCTTCAGAAATGCAGTTAAATCCCAGGCTCTGTGTCTTCCTACAAGCAAGACTTCGTTTCAGGAAAAGTATAGTCACTTTTCAGCTCAAAGGAGCTACATTGATCACGAATCTCACACATTTCTCTTTTTAACTGACACGCATTGGATGTTAGAGGACCTGTGGTTTGTATCATTTTCAGAAGCAGATTTGAACTAGATATGGTCCATATGTGTAGGAAACACCGTTCTTTTGTTCTGAGTACACTCATGTTTCCTGAAGTATTAGAGACTATAGAATGCAAGAGCGTGCTTTTTGCTCTAAAGCAGAGTGTGTTTCATGTATGAGAACTGTGATGTGTGTTTCCCTTCAGAAACGGAGTTAAATCCCTGCCTCAATGTCTTCCTACAAGCAATACTTCGTTTCAGGTAAGGGTAGTCACTTTTCAGCTCAAAAGACCTGCATCGTTCGCGAAGCTCACACATTTCTCTTCTGAACTGACAAGCATTGGATTTTAGAGGACCTGTGGTTTGTATCAGTTTCAGAATCAGATTTGAACTAGATATGGTCCGGATGTGTAGGAAACACCGTCTTTTTTTCTGAGCACTCTCACGTTTCCTGCCATATTAGAGACCCTAGAAAGCAAGAGCATGCTTCTTCTTCTAAAGCAGAGTGTGATTCATGGATGAGAACTGTGCTTTGTCTTTCCATCAGAAATGGGGTTCAATCCCAGGCTCCGTGTCTTCATACAAGCAAGAATTCATTTCTGGTAAAGGCAGTAACTTTTCAGCTCAAAGGAAACTACATCATTCACAGAGCTCTCACGTTTCTTGCTCTGAACTGAAATGCATTGGATATTGGAGGACCTATGGGTTGTATCAGTTTTAGAGCCAGAGTTGTACTAGATAAGGTCCGAATGTGTAGGAAACACAGTTCTTTTTGTCAGAGCACACTGACTTTTCCTGTTGTATTAGAGACTCCAGAATGCAAGAGGGTGCTTCTTGCTCTAGAGTAGAGTGTGTTTCAAGGATGAGAACTGTGCTGTGTGTTTCCCTTCAGAAATGGAGTTAAATCCCATGTTCTGTGTCTTCCTACAAGCAGGACTTCCTTTCAGGGAAGGGTAGTCACTTTTCAGCTCACAGGACCTACATTGATCAAGAAGCTCACACATTTCTCTTCTTAACTGACACGCATTGGATGTTAGAGGACCTGAGGTTTGTATCATTTTCAGAAGCAGAGTTGAACTAGATATGGTCCATATGTGTAGGAAACACCATTCTTTTGTTCTGAGTACACTCAATTTTCCTGTTGTATTAGAGAATCTAGAATGCAAGAGGGTGCTTCTTGCTCTAAAGCATTGGGTTTTTCCTGGATGAGGACTGTGCTGTGTGTTTCCCTTCAGAAATGGAGTTAAATCCCAGGCTGTGTATCTTCCTACAAGCAAGTCTTCGTTTCAGGTAAACTCAGTCACTTTTCAGCTCAAATGTAGCTACATCGTTCACCAAGCACACAGGTTTGTCGCCCTTGACTGAAAAGCTTTGTATGATAGTGGACCTGTGGTTTGTATCAGTTTCAGAAGCAGAGTTGAACTAGATACGGACCGTATATTTTGGAAACCACTTTCTTTTTTCTTAGCACACTCATGTTTCCTGCTGTATTAGAGATTCTAGAAAGCAAGAGCTTGGTTCTTGCTCTAAAGCAGAGTGTGTTTCATGGATGAGAACTGTGCTGTGCGTTTCCCTCAGAAATGGAGTTAAATCCTAGGTGCTGTGTCTTCCTATGAGCAAGATTTCGTTTCAGGAAAACACAGTAACTTTTGAGCTCAAAGGAAGCTACATCATTCACAGAGCTCACACGTTTCTCGCTATTAACTGAAAAGCATTGGATGTTAGAGGACATATGGTTTGTATCAGTTTCAGAAGCAGAGTGGTACTAGATATGGTCCGAATGTGTAGGAAACACAGTTCTTTTTGTCAGAGCACACTCATGTTTCCTTCTGTTTTAGAGACTCTAGAAAGCAAGAGCATACTTCTTGTTCTAAAGCAGAGTGTGTTTCATGGATGAGAACTGTGCTTTGTGTTTCCCTTCAGAAATGCAGTTAAATCCCAGGCTCTATGTCTTCCTACAAGCAAGACTTCGTTTCAGGAAAAGTATAGTCACTTTTCAGCTCAAAGGAGCTACATTGATCACGAATCTCACACATTTCTCTTCTTAACTGACACGCATTGGATTTTAGAGGACCTGTGGTGTGTATCATTTTCAGAAGCAGAGTTGAAATAGATATGGTCCATGTGTGTAGGAAACACCATTCTTTTGTTCTGAGTACACTCACATTTCGTGTTGTATTAGACTCTAGAATGCAAGGGCTTGGTTCTTGCTCTAAAGCATTGGGTTTTTCATGGATGAGAACTGTGCTGTGTTTTTCCCTTCAGACATGGAGTTAAATCCCAGGCTGTGTATCTTCCTACAAGCAAGTCTTCGTTTCAGGTAAACTCAGTCACTTTTCAGCTCAAAGGACCTACATTGATCAAGAAGCTCACACATTTCTCTTCTTAACTGACACGCATTGGATGTTAGAGGACCTGAGGTTTGTATCATTTTCAGAAGAAGAGTTGAACTAGATATGGTCCGTATATGTAGGGAACACCGTTCTTTTTTCTGAGCACAATCACTTATCCCACAGTATTAGATACTCTAGAAAGGAAGAGCTTGGTTCTTGCTCTAAAGCATTGGGATTTTCATGGATGAGAACTTTGCTGTGTTTTCCCTTCAGAAATGGAGTTAAATCCCAGGCTGTGTATCTTCCTACAAGCAAGTCTTCGTTTCAGGTAAACTAAGTCACTTTTCAGCTCAAATTAGCTACATCGTTCAAGAAGCTCACACGTTTGTCGCCCTTGACTGAAAAGCTTTGTATGTTAGAGGACCTGTGGTTTGTATCAGTTTCAGAAGCAGAGTTGAACTAGATATGGTCCGAATGTGTAGGAAACACAGTCCTGTTGGTCTGAGCACACTCATGTTTCCTTCTGTTTTAGAGACTCTAGAAAGCAAGAGCGTGCTTCTTGCTCTAAAGCAGAGTGTGTTTCATGGATGACAACTTTGCTGTGTGTTTCCCTTCTGAAATGGAGTTAAATCCCTTGCTCTGTGTCTTCCTACAAGCAAGACTTCCTTTCATGTAAGGGTAGTCACTTTTCAACTAAAAGGTCCTACATTGATCAACAAGCTCACACGTTTCTCTTCTTAACTTACAAGCATTGGATATTAGAGGACCTGTGGTTTGAATCAGTTTCAGAAGAAGAGTTGAACTAGATATGGTCCGTATATGTAGGGAACACCGTTCTTTTTTCTGAGCATAATCACTTTTCCTGCTGTATTAGAGACTCTAGAAAGGAAGAGCTTGGTTCTTGCTCTAAAGCACACTGTGAGTCATGAATGAGAACTGTGCTTTGTGTTTCCCTCATAAACGGAGTTAAATCCTATGCTCAGTGTCTTCCTACAAGCAAGATTTCGTTTCTGTTAAATCCAGTAAATTTTCAGCTCCAAGGAAGCTACATAGTTTGCGGAGGTTACACGTTTCTCGCTCTTAAATGAAAAGCATTGGATGTGAGAGGATCTGTGGTTTGCATCAGTTTCAGAAGCATAGTTGTACTAGATATGGTCCGAATGTGTAGGAAACACAGTTCTTTTTGTCAGAGCACACTCATGTTTCCTTCTGTTTTAGAGACTCTAGAAAGCAAGAGCATACTTCTTGTTCTAAAGCAGAGTGTGTTTCATGGATGAGAACTGTGCTGTGCGTTTCCCTCAGAAATGGAGTTAAATCCTAGGTGCTGTGTCTTCCTATGAGCAAGATTTCGTTTCAGGAAAACACAGTAACTTTTGAGCTCAAAGGAAGCTACATCATTCACAGAGCTCACACGTTTCTCGCTATTAACTGAAAAGCATTGGATGTTAGAGGACATATGGTTTGTATCAGTTTCAGAAGCAGAGTGGTACTAGATATGGTCCGAATGTGTAGGAAACACAGTTCTTTTTGTCAGAGCACACTCATGTTTCCTTCTGTTTTAGAGACTCTAGAAAGCAAGAGCATACTTCTTGTTCTAAAGCAGAGTGTGTTTCATGGATGAGAACTGTGCTTTGTGTTTCCCTTCAGAAATGCAGTTAAATCCCAGGCTCTATGTCTTCCTACAAGCAAGACTTCGTTTCAGGAAAAGTATAGTCACTTTTCAGCTCAAAGGAGCTACATTGATCACGAATCTCACACATTTCTCTTCTTAACTGACACGCATTGGATTTTAGAGGACCTGTGGTGTGTATCATTTTCAGAAGCAGAGTTGAAATAGATATGGTCCATGTGTGTAGGAAACACCATTCTTTTGTTCTGAGTACACTCACATTTCGTGTTGTATTAGACTCTAGAATGCAAGGGCTTGGTTCTTGCTCTAAAGCATTGGGTTTTTCATGGATGAGAACTGTGCTGTGTTTTTCCCTTCAGACATGGAGTTAAATCCCAGGCTGTGTATCTTCCTACAAGCAAGTCTTCGTTTCAGGTAAACTCAGTCACTTTTCAGCTCAAAGGACCTACATTGATCAAGAAGCTCACACATTTCTCTTCTTAACTGACACGCATTGGATGTTAGAGGACCTGAGGTTTGTATCATTTTCAGAAGAAGAGTTGAACTAGATAAGGTCCGTATATGTAGGGAACACCGTTCTTTTTTCTGAGCACAATCACTTATCCCACAGTATTAGATACTCTAGAAAGGAAGAGCTTGGTTCTTGCTCTAAAGCATTGGGATTTTCATGGATGAGAACTTTGCTGTGTTTTCCCTTCAGAAATGGAGTTAAATCCCAGGCTGTGTATATTCCTACAAGCAAGTCTTCGTTTCAGGTAAACTAAGTCACTTTTCAGCTCAAATTAGCTACATCGTTCAAGAAGCTCACACGTTTGTCGCCCTTGACTGAAAAGCTTTGTATGTTAGAGGACCTGTGGTTTGTATCAGTTTCAGAAGCAGAGTTGAACTAGATACGGTCCGTATATGTTGGAAACACCTTTCTTTTTTCTTAGCACACTCATGTTTCCTGCTGTATTAGAGATTCTAGAAAGCAAATGCTTGGTTCTTGCTCTAAAGCAGAGTGTGTTTCATGGACGAAAACTGTGCTGTGTGTTTCCCTCAGAAATGGAGTTAAATTCTTGGTGCTGTGTCTTCCTACAAACAAGATTTCGTTTCAGGTAAACACAGTAACTTTTCAGCTCAAAGGAAGCTACATCATTCACAGAGCTCACAAGTTTCTCGCTATTACCTGAAAAGCATTGGATGTTAGAGGACCTGTGGTTTGTATCAGTTTCAGAATCAGAGTTGAACTAGATGTGGTTGGTATGTGTAGGAAACACAGTTCTGTTTGTCTGAGCACACTCACGTTTCCTTCTGTTTTAGAGCCTCTAGAAAGCAAGAGCATACTTCTTGCTCTAATGCAAAGTGTGTTACATGGATGACAACTGTGCTGTGTGTTTCCCTTCTGAAATGGAGTTAAATACCAGGCTCTGTGTCTTCCTACAAGCAAGACTTCGTTTCAGGTAAACTCAGTCACCTTTCAGCTCAAACAAAGCTACATCGTTCACGAAACTCACATGTTTATCGCTCTTAACTGAAAACCATTGGATGTTAGAAGAACTGTGGTTTGTATCAGTTTCCGAAGGAGATTTGAACTAGATATGGTCCGTATGTGTAGGAAACACCATCTTTTTTCTGAGCATACTCACGTTTCCTGCCATATTAGAGACTCTAGAAACCCAGAGCATGCTTCTTGCTCTAAAGCAGAGTGTGGTCCATGGATGAGAACTGTGGTTTTTGTTTCCCTCAGAAATGGGGTTCAATCCCAGGCTCTGTGTCTTCATACAAGCAAGAATTCATTTCTGGTAAAGGCAGTAAATTTTCAGCTCAAAGAAACTACATCATTCACAGAGCTCTCACGTTTCTTGCGCTGAAATGAAATGCATTGGATATTAGAGGACCTTTGGGTTTTATCAGTTTCAGAGCCAGAGTTGTACTAGATATGGTCCGAATGTGTAGCAAACACCATTCTTTTGATCTGAGTACACTCACGTTTCCTGTTGTATTAGAGACTCTAGAATGCAAGAGGGTGCTTCTTGCTCTAAAGCATTGGGTTTTTCATGGATGAGGACTGTGCTGTGTGTTTCCCTTCAGAAATGGAGTTAAATCACAGGCTGTGTATCTTCCTACAAGCAAGTCTTCGTTTCAGGTAAACTCAGTCACTTTTCAGCTCAAATGTAGCTACATCGTTCACGAAGCTCACACGTTTGTCGCCCTGAACTGAAAAGCTTTGTATGTTAGTGGACCTGTGGTTTGTATCAGTTTCAGAAGCAGAGTTGAACTAGATACGGACCGTATATGTTGATAACCTCTTTCTTTTTTCTTAGCACACTCATGTTTCCTGCTGTATTAGAGATTCTAGAAAGCAAGAGCTTGGTTCTTGCTCTAAAGCAGAGTGTGTTTCATGGACGAGAACTGTGCTGTGTGTTTCTCTCAGAAATGGAGTTAAATCCTCGGTGCTGTGTCTTCCTACAATCAAGATTTCATTTCAGGTAAACACAGTAACTTTTCAGCTCAAAGGAAGCTACATCATTCACAGAGCTCACACGTTTCTCGCTATTAACTGAAAAGCTTTGTATGTTAGAGGACCTGTGGTTTGTATCAGTTTCAGAAGCAGAGTTGAACAAGATACGGTCCAAATGTGTAGGAAACACACTTCTGTTGGTCTGAGCACACTCATGTTTCCTTCTGTTTTAGAGACTCTAGAAAGCAAGAGCATGCTTCTTGCTCTAAAGCAGAGTGTGTTTCATGGATGAGAACTGTGATGTGTGCTTCCCTTCAGAAATGGAGTTAAATCCCATGCTCTGTGTCTTCCTACAAGCAAGACTTCCTTTCAGGTAAGGGTAGTCACTTTTCAACTCAAAGGTCCTACATTGATCAAGAAGCTCTCACGTTTCTCTTCTTAACTGACAAGCATTTGATGTTAGAGGACCTGTGGTTTGTATCAGTTTCAGAAGAAGAGTTGAACTAGATATGGTCCGTATATGTAGGGAACACTGTTCTTTTTTCTGAGCACAATCACTTTTCCTGCTGTATTAGAGACTCTAGAAAGGAAGAGCTTGGTTCTTGCTCTAAAGCACACTGTGAGTCATGAATGAGAACTGTGCTATGTGTTTCCCTCAGAAATGGAGTTAAATCCTATGCTCAGTGTCTTCCTACAAGCAAGATTTCATTTCAGGTAAATCCAGTAAATTTTCAGCTCCAAGGACGCTACATAGTTCGCAGAGGTCACACGTTTCTCGCTCTTAAATGAAAAGCATTGGATGTGAGAGGATCTGTGGTTTGCATCAGTTTCAGAAGCATAGTTGTACTAGATATGGTCCGAATGTGTAGGAAACACCGTTCTTTTTGTCAGAGCACACTCATGTTTCCTTCTGGTTTAGAGACTCTAGAAAGCAAGAGCATACTTCTTGTTCTAAAGCAGAGGGTGTTTCATGGATGAGAACTGTGCTGTGTGTTTCACTTCAGAAATGCAGTTAAATCCCAGTCTCTATGTCTTCCTACAAGCAAGACTTCGTTTCAGGAAAAGTATAGTCACTTTTCAGCTCAAAGGGGCTACATTGATCACGAATCTCACACATATCTCTTCTTAACTGACACGCATTGGATGTTAGAGGACCTGTGGTGTGTATCATTTTCAGAAGCAGAGTTGAAATAGATATGGTCCATATGTGTAGGAAACACCATTCTTTTTTTCTGAGTACACTATCGTTTCCTGTTGTATCAGAGACTCTAGAATGCAAGAGGGTGCTTCTTGCTCTAAAGCAGAGTGTGTTTCAAGGATGAGAACTGTGCTGTGTTTTTCCCTTCAGAAATGGAGTTAAATCCCATGCTCTGTGTCTTCCTACAAGCAAGACTTCCTTTCAGGGAAGGGTAGTCACTTTTCAGCTCAAAGGACCTACATTGATCAAGAAGCTCACACATTTCTCTTCTTAACTGACACGCATTGGATGTTAGAGGACCTGAGGTTTGTATCATTTTCTGAAGCAGAGTTGAACTAGATATGGTCCATATGTGTAGGAAACACCATTCTTTTATTCTGAGTACACTCACGTTTCCTGTTGTATTAGAGACTCTAGAATGCAAGAGGGTGCTTCTTGCTCCAAAGCATTGGGTTTTTCATGGATGAGGACTGTGCTGTGTGTTTCTCTCAGAAATGGAGTTAAATCCTCGGTGCTGTGTCTTCCTATAAGCAAGATTCGTTTCAGGTAAACACAGTAACTTTTCAGCTCAAAGGAAGCTGCATCATTCACAGAACTCACACGTTTCTCTCTATTATCTGAAAAGCTTTGTATGTTAGAGGACCTGTGGTTTGTATCAGTTTCAGAAGCAGAGTTGAACTAGATACGGTCCGAATGTGTAGGAAACACAGTTCTGTTGGTCTGAGCACACTCATGTTTCCTTCTGTTTTAGAGACTCTAGAAAGCAAGAGCTTGCTTCTTGCTCTAAAGCAGAGTGTGTTTCATGGATGAGAACTGTGCCGTGTGTTTCCCTTCAGAAATGGAGTTAAATCCCATGCTCTGTGTCTTCCTACAAGCAAGACTTCCATTCAGGTAAGGGTATTCACTTTTCAACTCAAAGGTCCTACATTGATCAAGAATCTCTCACGTTTCTTTTCTTAACTGACAAGCATTGGATGTTAGAGGACCTGTGGTTTGTAATAAGTTTCAGAAGAAGAGTTGAACTAGATATGGTCCGTATATGGAGGGAACACTGTTCTTTTTTCTGAGCACAATCACTTTTCCTGCTGTATTAGAGACTCTAGAAAGCAAGAGAATACTTCTTGTTCTAAAGCAGAGTGTGTTTCATGGTTGAGAACTGTGCTGTGTGTTTCCCTTCAGAAATGCAGTTAAATCCCAGGCTCTATGTCTTCCTACAAGCAAGACTTCGTTTCAGGAAAAGTATAGTCACTTTTCAGCTCAAAGGAGATACATTGATCACGAATCTCACACATTTCTCTTCTTAACTGACACGCATTGGATGTTATAGGACCTGTGGAGTGTATCATTTTCAGAAGCAGAGTTGAACTAGATATGGTCCATATGTGTAGGAAACACCATTGTTTTGTTCTGAGTACACTCACGTTTCCTGTTGTATTAGAGACTCTAGAATGCAAGAGGGTGCTTCTTGCTCTAAAGCTTGGGTTTTTCATGGATGAGGACTGTGCTCTGTGTTTCTCTCAGAAATGGAGTTAAATCCTCGGTGCTGTGTCTTCCTACAAGCAAGATTTCGTTTCAGGTAAACACAGTAACTTTTCAGCTCAAAGGAAGCTACATCATTCACAGAACTCACACGTTTCTCGCTATTATCTGAAAAGCTTTGTTTGTTAGAGGACCTGTGGTTTGTATCAGTTTCAGAAGCAGAGTTGAACTAGATACGGTCCAAATGTGTAGGAAACACAGTTCTGTTGGTCTGAGCACACTCATGTTTCCATCTGTTTTAGAGACTCTAGAAAGCAAGAGCTTGCTTCTTGCTCTAAAGCAGAGTGTGTTTCATGGATGAGAACTGTGCCGTGTGTTTCCCTTCAGAAATGGAGTTAAATCCCATGCTCTGTGTCTTCCTACAGGCAAGACTTCGTTTCAGGTAAACTCAATCAAGTTTCAGCTCAAACAATGCTACATCGTTTACGTAGCTCATACGTTTCTTGCTCTAACTGAAAATCTTTGGATATTAGAGGAACGGTAGTTTTTATCAGTTTCAGAAGCAGAGTTGGACTACATATGGTCTGTATGTGTAGGAAACACCGTTCATTTTTTCTGAGCACACTCACGTTTCCTTCTGTATTAGAGACTCTTAGAAAGCAAGATCGTGCTACTTGCTCTAAAGCAGAGTGTGCTTCATGGATAAGAACTGTGCTGTGTGTTTCCCTTCAGTAGTGGAGTTAAATTCCAGGATCTGTGTCTTCCTTCAAGCAAGACATCATTTCAGGTAAAGGTAGTCACTTTTCAACTCAAATGAATATAAATCGTTTACGAAGCTCACACGTTTCTTGCTATTAACTGAAAAACATTGGATTTTAGATGACTTGCGTTTGTATCAGTTTCAGAAGCAGAGTTGAACTAGCAATGGTCAGTATGTGTAGGAAACACCGTTATATTGTTCTACCACAGTCAGGTTTCCTTCTGTATTAGAGACTCTTAGAAAGCAAGATCGTGTTTCTTGCTGTAAAGCAGAGTGTGTTTCATGGATGAGAACTGTGAAGTGTGTTTCCCTTCAGAATTGGAAATAAATCCCAGGTTCTGTGTCTTTCTACAAGCAAGATATCTTTTCAGGTAAACTCAGTCACTTTTCAGCTCAATGGAAGCTACATCGTTCATGAAGCTCAAACGTTTCTCGCTCTTAACTGGAAAGCAATGCATGTTAATGAATATGTGGTTTGTAACAGTTTCAGGAGAAGAGTTGACATAGATATGGTCCATATGTGTAGGAAACACAGTTATTTTGTTCTGACCACAGTCACGTTTCCTGCTGAATTAGAGACACTTAGAAAGCAAGAGCGTGCTTCTTGCTCTAAAGCAGAGTGTGTTTCATGGATGAGAACTGTGCTGAATGTTTCCCATCAGAAATGGAGTTAAATCCCAGGCTCTGTGTCTTCCTACAAGCAAGACATCTTTTCAGGTAAACAAAGTCACTTTTCAGTTCAAAGGAAGCTACATCTTTCCCGAAGCTCTCACGTTTCTCGCTCTTAACTGGAAAGCATTGCATGTTAGAGGAACTGTGGTTTGTATCAGTTTCAGAAGACGAGTTTACCTAGATATGGTCCGTATGTGTAGGAAACACCGTTATTTTGTTCTGACCACAGTCATGTTTCTTGCTCTATTAGAGACTCTTAGAAAGCAAGAGCGTGCTTCTTGCTCTAAAGCAGAGTGTGTTTCATGGATTAGAACTGTGCTGTGTGTTTCCCTTCAGAAATGGAGTTAAACTCCAGGCTCAATGTCTTCCTACAAGCAAGACATCATTTCAGGTAACACAGTCACTTTTCAGCTCAAATGAATATAAATCGTTTACAAAGATCAGACGTTTCTCGCTCTTAACTGAATAGCATTGGATGTTAGATGACTTGTGGTTTGTATAAGTTTCAGAAGCAGAGTTGAACTTCCTATGGTCAGTATGTGTAGGAAACACCGTTCTTTTGTTCAGAGTACCCTCCATTTCTGGCTCTATTAGAGACTCTAGAAAGCAAGAGCATGCTTCGTGCTATAAAGCAGAGTGTGTTTCATGGATGAGAACTGTGCTATGTGTTTCCCTTCAGAAATGGAGTTAAATCCCAGGCGCTGTGTCTTCCTACAAGCAAGTCATCATTTCAGGTAAACGCTGTCACTTTTCAGCTCAAATGAATATAAATCGTTTAAGAAGCTCACACGTTCCTCGATCTTCACTGGAAAGCATTGCATGTTAGAGGAATTGTGGTTTGTATCAGTTTCAGAAGGAGAGTTGACCTAGATATGGTCCGTATGTGTAGTAAATACCGTTATTTTGTTCTGACCACAGTCACGTTTCCTGCTCTATTTGAGATTCTTAGAAAGCAAGAGCGTGCTTCTTGCTCTATAGGAGAGTGTGTTTCATGGATGAGAACTGTGCTGTGTGTTTCCCTTCAGAAATGGAGCTAATTCCCAGGCTCTGTGTCTTCCTACAAGCAAGACATCATTTCAGGTAAACGCAGTCACTTTTCATCTCAAATGAATATAAATCGTTTACGAAGCTCACACGTTTCTTGCTCTTAACGGAAAAGCATTGGGTGTTAGATGACTTGTGGTTTGTATCAGTTTCAGAAGAAGATTTGACCAAGATATGGTCCGTATGTGTAGGAAACACCGTTATTTTGTTCTGACCACAGTCACGTTTCCTGCTGTATTTGAGACTCTGAGAAAGCAAGACTCTGCTTCTTGCTCTAAGGCAGAGTGTGTTTCATGGATGAGAACTGTGCTGTGTGTTTCCCTTCAGAAATGGAGTTATATTCCAGGCTCTGTGTCTTCCTACAAGCAAGACATCATTTCAGGTAAACACAGTCACTTTTCAGCTCAAATCAATATAAATCGTTTTCGAAGCTCACACGTTTCTTGCTCTTAACTGAAAAGCATTGGATGTTAGATGACATGTTGTTTGTATCATTTTCAGAAGCAGATTGAACTAGCAATGATCCGTTTTTGTAGGAAACACCGTTATTTTGTTCAGAGCACCCTCAAGTTTCTGGCTCTATTAGAGACTCTAGAAAGCAAGAGCATGCTTCGTGCCCTAAAGCAGAGTGTGTTTCATGGATGAGAATTGTGCTGTGTGTTACCCTTCAGAAATGGAGTTAAATCCCATGCTCTGTGTCTTCCTATAAGCAAGATTAGGTTCACGTAAACTCAGTCACCTTTCAGCTCAAACAAAGCTAAATGGTTCACGAAGCTCACAAGTTTCTCGCAATTAACTGGAAAGCGTTACATGTTAGAGGAACTGTGGTTTGTATCAGTTTCAGAAGAAGAGTTGACCTAGATATGGTCCGTATGTGTAGGAAACACCGTTCTTTGTTCTGAGCACACTCACGTTTCCTGCTCTATTAGAGACTCTAGAAAGCAAGAGCGTGCTTCTTCCTATACGCCGAGTGTGTTTCATCGTGAGAACAGTGCTGTGTGTTTCCCTTCAGAAATGGAATTAAATCACAGGCTCTGTATCTTCCTACAAGCAAGACTTCGTTTCACGTAAACTCAGTCACCTTTCAGCTCAAACAAAGCTACATCGTTCATGAAGCTCACAAGTTTCTCGCTCTTACCTGGAAAGAATTGCATGTTAATGGAACTGTGGTTTGTATCAGTTTCAGAAGAAGAGTTGACCTAGATATGGTCTTATGTGTAGGAAGCACCGTTATTTTGTTCTGACCACAGTCACGGTTCCTGTTGTATTAGAGACTCTTAGAAAGCAAGAGTGTGCTTCTTGCTCTAAAGCAGAGTGTATTTCATGGATGAGAACTGTGCTGTGTGTTTCCCTTCAGATATGGAGTTAAATCCCACGCTCTGTGTCTTCCTACAAGCAAGACATCTTTTCAAGTAAACGCAGTCACTTTTCAGCTCAAATGAATATATATCGTTTGCGAAGCTCACACGTTTTTTGCTCTTAACTGAAAAGCATTGGATGTTAGATGACTTGTGGTTTGTATCAGTTTCAGAAGCAGAGTTGAACTAGCTATGGTCGGTATGTGTAGGAAACTCCGTTCTTTTGCTCAGAGTACCCTCAATTTTCTGGCTCCTTTAGAGACTCTAGAAAGCAAGAGCATGCTCCGTGCTCTAAAGCAGAGTGTGTTTCATGGTTGACAACTGTGCTGTGTGTTTCCCTTCAGAAATGGAGTTAAATCCCAGGCTCTGTGTCTTCCTATAAGCAAGACTTCGTTTTACGTAAACTCAGTCACCTTTCAGCTCAAACAAAGCTAAATCGTTCACGAAGCTCACAAGTTTCTCGCTCTTAACTGGAAAGCGTTGCATGTTAGAGGAACTGTGGTTTGTATCAGTTTCAGAAGAAGAGTTGACCTAGATATGGTCCGTATGTGTAGGAAACACCGTTCTTTGTTCTGAGCACACTCACGTTTCCTGCTCTATTAGAGACTCTAGAAAGCAAGAGCGTGCTTCTTCCTATACGCAAAGTGTGTTTCATCGTGAGAACAATGCTGTGTGTTTCCCTTCAGAAATGGAATTAAATCACAGGCTCTGTATCTTCCTACAAGCAAGACTTCGTTTCACGTAAACTCAGTCGCCTTTCAGCTCAAACAAAGCTAAATTGTTCACGAAGCTCACAAGTTTCTCGCTCTTAACTGGAAAGCGTTGCATGTTAGAGGAACTGTGGTTTGTATCAGTTTCAGAAGAAGAGTTGACCTAGATATGGTCCGTATGTTTAGGAAACACCGTTGTTTTGTTTTGAAATCAGTCACGTTTTCTGCTCTATTAGAGACTCTTAGAAAGCAAGAGGTTGCTTCTTCCTCTAAAGCAGAGTTTGTTTCATGGATGACAACAATGCTGTGTGTTTCCCTTCAGAAATGGAGTTAAATCCCAGGCTCTGTGTCTTCCTACAAGCAAGTCATCATTTCAGGTAAACGCTGTCACTTTTCAGCTCAAAAGAATATAAATTGTTTACGAAGCTTACAGGTTTCTCGCTCTTAGCTAAAAAAGCATTGGATGTTGGAGGACCTGTGGTTTGTATCAGTTTCAGGAGCAGAGTTGAACTAGATATGGTCTGTGTGTGTAGGAATCCCAGTTCTTTTATTCTGAGCACACTTTCAAGTCTGGCTCTATTATAGACTCTAGAAAGCAAGAGCGTGCTTCTTGCTCTAAAGCAGAGTGTGTTTCATGGATGAGAACAGTGCTGTGTGTTTCCCTTCAGAAATGGAGTTAAACTCCAGGTTCTGGGTCTTCCTACAAGCAAGACAACTTTTCAGGTAAACGCAATCACTTTTCAGCTCAAATGAATATAAATCGTTTACGAAGCTCACACGTATTTGCTCTTAACTGAATAGCATTGGATGTTAGATGACTTGTGGTTTGTATCAGTTTCAGAAGCAGAGTTGAACTAGCTACGGTCGGTATGTGTAGGAAACAACATTCTTTTGTTCAGAGTACCCTCAAGTTTCTGGCTCTTTTAGAGACTCTAGAAAGAAAAAGCCTGCTCCATGCTGTAAAGCAGAGTGTGTTTCATGGATGAGAACTGTGCTGTGTGTTTCCCTTCAGAAATGGAGTTAAATCCTAGGCTCTGTGTCTTCCTACAAGCAAGTCATCATTTCAGGTAAACGCTGTCACTTTTCAGCTCAAATGAATATAAATCGTTTACGAAGCTCACAGGTTTCTCGATCTTAACAGAAAAGCATTGGATGTTAGAGGACCTGTGGTTTGTATCAGTTTCAGGAGCAGAGTTGAATTAGATATGGTCCGTGTGTGTAGGAAACCCAGTTCTTTTATTCTGAGCACACTTTAAAGTATCTGGGTCTATTATAGACTCTAGAAAGCAAGAGTGTGCTTCTTGCTCTAAAGCAGAGTGTGTTTCATGGATGAGAACTGTGCTGTGTGTTTCCCTTCAGAAATGGAGTTAAATCCCAGGCGCTGTGTCTTCCTAAAAGCAATCATCATTTCAGGTAAACGCTGTCACTTTTCAGCTCAATTGAATATAAAACGTTTACGAAGCTCACACGTTTCTCGCTCTTAAGTGAAAAGCATTGCATGTTAATGGAACTGTGCTTTGTATCAATTTCAGAAGAAGAGTTGACCTAGATGTGGTCTGTATGTGTATGAAATACCGTTATTTTGTTCTGACCACAGTCACATTTCCTGCTGTATTAGAGACTCTTAGAAAGCAAGAGTGTTCTTCTTGCTCTAAAGCAGAGTGTGTTTCATGGATGAGAACTGTCCTGCGTGTTTCCCTTCAGAAACGGAGTAAAATCCCAGGCTCTGTGTCTTCCTACAAGCAAGTCATCATTTCACGAAAACCCTGTCACTTTTCAGCTCAAATGAATATAAATCATTTACAAATCTCACAGGTTTCTCGCTCTTACCTGAAAAGCATTGGATGTAAGAGGACCTGTGGTTTGTATCAGTTTCAGGAGCAGAGTTGAACTAGCTATGGTCCGTATGTGTAGGAAACACCATTATTTTGTTTTGACCACAGACACGTTTCATGCTGTATTAGAGACTCTTAGAAAGCAAGAGTGTGCTTCTTGCTCTAAAGCAGAGTGTGTCATGGATGAGAACTGTGCCGTGTGTTTCCCTTCAGAAATGGAGTTAAACTCCCGGCTCAATATCTTTCCTACAAGCAAGACATCATTTCAGGTAACGCAGTCACTTTTCAGCTCAAATGAATATATATCGTTTACAAAGATCACACGTCTCTCGCTCTTAACTGAATAGCATTGGATGTTAGAGGACCTGTGGTTTATATCAGTTTCAGGAGCAGAGTTTAACTAGATATGGTACGTGTGTGTAGGAAACCCAGGTCTTTTATTCTCAGCACACTTTCAAGTTTCTGGCTCTATTATAGAGTCTAGAAAGCAAGAGCGTGCTTCTTGCTCTAAAGCAGAGTGTGTTTCATGGATGAGAACTGTGCTGTGTGTTTCCCTACAGAAATGGAGTTAAAACCAGGCTCTTTCTTTTCCTACAAGCAAGACATCTTTCTGGTAAACTCAGTCAATTTTCAGCTCAAAGGAATCTACATCGTTCACGAAGCTCATACGTTTCTCGCTCTTAACTGGAAAGCATTGCATGTTAATGGAACTGTGGTTTGTATCAGTTTCAGAAGAAAATTTGACCTAGATATGGTCCGTATGTGTACGAAACACCGTTATTTTGTTCTGACCACAGAAACATTTCCTGCTGTATTAAGGACTCTTAGAAAGCAAGAGCGTGCTTCTTGCTCTAAAGCAGAGTGTGTTTCATGGATGAGAACTGTGCTGTGTGTTTCCCTTCAGAAATGGAGTTAAATCCCAGGCTCTGTGTCTTCCTACAAGCAAGACTTCATTTCACGTAAACTCAGTCACCTTTCAGCTCAAACAAAGCTAAATCGTTCACAAAGCTCACAAGTTTCTCGCTCTTAACTGGAAAGCGTTGCATGTTAGAGGAACTGTGGTTTGTATCAGTTTCAGAAGAAGAGTTGACCTAGATATGGTCCGTATGTGTAGGAAACACCGTTCTTTTGTTCTGAGCACTCTCACGTTTCCTGCTCTATTAGAGACTCTAGAAAGCAAGAGCGTGCTTCTTCTTATACACAGAGTATGTTTCATCGTGAGAACAGTGCTGTGTGTTTCCCTTCAGAAATGGAATTAAATCACAGGCTCTGTATCTTCCTACAAGCAAGACTTCGTTTCACGTAAACTCAGTCACCTTTGAGCTCAAACAAAGCTACATCGTTCATGAAGCTCACAAGTGTCTCGCTCTTACCTGGAAAGCATTGCATATTAGAGGAACTGTGGTTTGTATCAGTTTTAGAAGAAGAGTTTACCTAGATATGGTCCATATGTGTAGGAAACACCTTTATTTTGTTTTGAAATCAGTCACGTTTTCTGCTCTATTAGAGACTCTTAGAAAGCAAGAGCGTGCTTCTTGCTCTAAAGCAGAGTGTGTTTCATGGATGAGAACTGTGCTGTGTGTTTCCCTTCAGAAATGGAGTTGAATCCCATGCTCTGGGTCTTCCTACAAACAAGACATCTTTTCAGGTAAACTCAGTCACTTTTCAGCTCAAAGGAAGATACATCGTTCACAAAGCTCACACGTTTCTCGCTCTTAAATTTAAAGCATTGCATGTTAATGGAACTGTGCTTTGTATCAGTTTCAGAAGAAGAGTTTACCTAGCTATGGGCCGTATGTGTAGGAAACACCGTTATTTTGTTCTGAACACAGACACGTTTCCTGCTGTATTAGGGACTCTTAGAAAGCAAGACTGTGCTTCTTGCTCTAAAACAGAGTGTGTTTCATGGATGAGAACTCTGCTGTGTGTTTCCCTTCAGAAATGTAGTTTTATTCCAGGCTCTGTGTCTTCCTACTAGCAAGACATCATTTCAGGGAAACGCAGTCACTTTTCAGCTCAAATGAATATAAATCGTTTACGAAGCTCACACGTTTTTTGCTCTTAACTGAATACCATTGGATGTTAGATGACTTGTGGTTTCTATCAGTTTCAGAAGCAGAGTTGAAATAGCTATGGTCGGTATGTGTAGGAAACACCGTTCTTTTGTTCAGAGTACCCTCAAGTTTCTGGCTCTTTTAGAGACTCTAGAAAGCAAGAGCATGCTCCGTGCTCTAAAGCAGAGTGTGTTTCATGGATGACAACTGTGCTGTGTGTTTCCCTTCAGAAACAGAGTAAAATTCCAGGCTCTGTGTCTTCCTACAAGCAAGTCATCATTTCATGTAAACGCTGTCACTTTTCAGCTCAAATGAATATAAATCGTTTACGAAGCTCACAGGTTTCTCGCTCTTACCTGAAAAGCATTGGATGTTAGGGGACCTGTGGTTTGTATCAGTTTCAGGAGCAGAGTTGAACTAGATATGATCCGTATGTGTAGGAAACACCATTATTTTGTTTTGACCACAGACACGTTTCATGCTGTATTAGAGACTCTTAGAAAGCAAGAGTGTGCTTCTTGCTCTAAAGTAGAGTGTGTTTCATGGATGAGAACTGTGCTGTGTGTTTCCCTTCAGATATGGAGTTATATTCCAGGCTCTGTGTCTTCCTACAAGCAAGACATCTTTTCAGGTAAACTCAGTCACTTTTCAGCTCAAAGGAAGCTACATCGTTCACGAAGCTCACAAGTTTCTCGCTCTTAACTGGAAAGCATTGCATGTTAGAAGCACTGTGGTTTGTATCAGTTTCAGAAGAAGAGTTGACCTAGATATGGTCCGTATGTGTAGGAAACACCGTTATTTTGTTTTGAAATCAGTCACGTTTTCTGCTCTATTAGAGACTCTTAGAAAGCAAGAGCTTGCTTCTTGCTCCAAAGCAGAGTGTGTTTCATCGATGAGAACTGTGCTGTGTGTTTCCTTTCAGAAATGGAGTTAAACTCCAGGCTCAATGTCTTCCTACAAGCAAGACATTATTTCAGGTAACACAGTCACTTTTCAGCTCAAATGAATATAAATCTTTTGCAAGGATCACAAGTTTCTCGCTCTTAACTGAATAGCATTGGATGTTAGAGGACCTGTGGTTTGTATCAGTTTCAGGAGCAGAGTTGAACTAGATATGGTCCATGTGTGTAGGAAACCCAGTTCTTTTATTCTGAGCACACTTTCAAGTATCTGGCTCTATTATAGACTCTAGAAAGCAAGAGCGTGCTTCTTGCTCTAAAGCAGAGTGTGTTTCATGGATGAGAACTGTGCTGTGTGTTTCCTTTCAGAAATGGAGTAAATCCCAGGCGCTGTGTCTTCCTAAAAGCAATCATCATTTCAGGTAAACGCTGTCACTTTTCAGCTCAATTGAACATAAAACGTTTACGAAGCTCACAGGTTTCACGCTCTTAACTGAAAAGCATTGCATGTTAATGGAACTGTCTTTTGTATCAGTTTCAGAAGAAGAGTTGACCTAGATATGGTCCGTATGTGTATGAAATACCGTTATTTTGTTCTCACCACAGTCACCTTTCCTGCTGTATTTGAGAATCTTAGAAAGCAAGAGTGTTCTTCTTGCTCTAAAGCAGAGTGTGTTTCATGGATGAGAACTGTGCTGTGTGTTTCCCTTCAGAAAGGGAGTTAAATTCCAGGCTCTTTGTCTTCCCACAAGCAAGACAACTTTTCAGGTAAATGCAGTCACTTTTCAGCTCAAATGAATATAAATAGTTTACGAAGCTCACACGTTTTTTGCTCTTAACTGAATAGCATTGGATGTTAGATGACTTGTGGTTTCTATCAGTTGCAGAAGCAGAGTTGAAATAGCTATGGTCGGTATGTGTATGAAACACCGTTCTTTTGATTAGAGTACCCTCAAGTTTCTGGCTCTTTTAGAGATTCTAGAAAGCAAGAGCATGCTCCATGCTCTAAAGCAGAGTGTGTTTCATGGATGACAACTGTGCTATGTTTTTTCCTTCAGAGACGGAGTAAAATCCCAGGCTCTGTGTCTTCCTACAAGCAAGTCATCATTTCAGGTAAACGCAGTCACTTTTCAGCTCAAATCAATATAAATCGTTTACGAAACTCACACGTTTCTTGCTCTTACCTGAAAAGCATTGGATGTTAGATGACTTGTGGTTTGTATCAGTTTCAGAAGAACAGTTGACCTAGATATAGTCCATATGTGTTGGAAACACCGTTATTTTGTTTTGAAATCAGTCACGTTTTCTGCTCTATTAGAGACTCTTAGAAAGCAAGAGCTTGCTTCTTGCTCTAAAGCAGAGTGTGTTTTATGGATGAGAATTGTGCTGTGTGTTTCCCTTCAGAAATGGAGTTAAATCCCAGGCTCTGTGTCTTCCTACAAGCAATACATCTGTTCAGGTAAACGCAGTCACTTTTCAGCTCAAATGAATATAAATCGTTTACGAAGCTCACAGGTTTCTCGCTCTTACCTGAAAAGCATTGGATGTTAGAGGACTTGTGGTTTGTATCAGTTTCAGAAGAAGAGTTGACCTAGATATAGTCCGTATGTGTTGCAAACACGGTTATTTTGTTTTGAAATCAGCTCACAAGATTCTCGCTCTTAACTGTAAAGCATTGCATGTTAGAGGAACTGTGGTTTGTATCAGTTTCAGGAGCAGAGTTGAACTAGATATGGGCCGTGTGTGTAGGAAACCCAGTTCTTTTTTCTGAGCACACTTTCAAGTTTCTGGCTCTAGTATAGACTCTAGAAAGCAAGAGCGTGCTTCTTGCTCTAAAGCAGAGTGTGTTTCATGGATGAGAACTGTGCTGTGTGTTTCCCTTCAGAAATGGAGTTAAAGCCCAGGGTCTCTGCTTCCTACAAGCAAGACATCTTTTCAGGTAAACTCTGTCAATTTTCAGCTCAGAGGAAGCAACATCGTTCACGATGCTCACATGTTTCTCGCTCTTAACTTGAAAGCATTGCATGTTAATGGAACTGTGCTTTGTATCAGTTTCAGAAGATGAGTTGACCTAGATATGGTCCGTATGTGTAGGAAACACCGTTATTTTGTTCTGACCACAGTCACGTTTCCTGCTGTATTAGAGACTCTTTGAAAGCAAGAGTGTGCTTCTTGCTCTAAAGCAGAGTGTGTTTCATGGATGAGAACTGGGCTGTGTCTTTCCCTTCAGAAATGGAGTTAAATTCCAGGCTCTGTTTCTATCTACAAGCAAGACATCATTTCAGGTAAACGCAGTCACTTTTCAGCTCAAATGAATATAAATCGTTCACAAAGATCACACGTTTCTCGCTCTTAACTGAAAAACATTGGATGTTAGATGACTTGTGGTTCGTATCAGTTTCAGAAGCAGATTTGAACTAGCAATGGTCCATATGTGTAGGAAACACCGTTCTTTTGTTCTGAGTACCCTCAAGTTTCTGGCTCTATTAGAGAATCTGCAAAGAAAGACCATGCTTCTTGATCTAAAGCAGAGTGTGTTTCATCGTGAGAACTGTGCTGTGTGTTTCCCTTCAGAAATGGAGTTAAATCCCAGGCTCTGTGTCTTCCTACAAGCAAGACATATTTTCAGGTAAACTCAGTCACTTTTCAGCTCAAAGGAAGCTACATCGTTCACGAAGCTCACACGTTTCTCGCTGTTAACTGCAAAGCATCGCATGTTAGAGGAACTGTGGTTTGTATCACATTCAGAAGAAGAGTTGACCTAGATATGGTCCGTATGTGTAGGAAACACCTTTATTTTGTTCTGACCACAGTCACGTTTCCTGCTGTATTAGAGACACATAGAAGACAAGAGCATGCTTCTTGCTCTAAAGCAGAGTGTGTTTCATGGATGAGAACTGTGCTGTGTGTTTCCCTTCAGAAATGGAGTTAAACCCCAGGCTCTTTATCTTCCTACAAGCTAGACATCTTTTCAGGTAAATTCAGTCACTTTTCAGCTCATAGGAAGCTACATCGTTTACAAGGTTCAAACGTTTCTCACTCTTAACTGAACAGCATTGGATGTTAGATGACTTGTGGTTTGTATCAGTTTCAGAATTAGAGTTGAACTAACAGTGGTCTGTATGTGTAGGAAACACCGTTCTTTTGTTCTGAGCACACTCAAGTTTCCTGCTCTACTAGAGACTCTAGAAAGCAAGAGCGTGCTTCTTCCTAAACACAGAGTGTGTTTCTTGTGAGAACTGTGCTGTGTGTTTCCCTTCAGAAATGGAGTTAAATCACAGGCTCTGTATCTTCCTACAAGCAAGACTTCGTTTCACGTAAACTCAGTCAACTTTCAGCTCAAATGAAGCTACATCGTTCACGTAGCTCACATGTTTCTTACTCCTAACTGTAAAGCGTTGGATGTTAGAGGACCTGTGGTGTGTATCAGTTTCAGAAGCAGAGTTGAACTAGCAATAGTCCGTATGTGTAGGAAACACCATTCTTTTGTTCTGAGTACCCTCATATTTCTGGCTCTATTAGAGAATCTAGAAAGCAAGACCATGCTTCTTTCTCTAAAGCAGAGTGTGTTTCATGGATGAGTATTGTGCTGTGTGTTTCCGTTCATAAATGGAATTAAATTCCAGGCTCTCTGTCTACCTATAAGAAAGACATCTTTTCAGGTAAACGCAATCACTTTTCACCTCAAATGAATATAAATCATTTACGAAGCTCACACGTTTCTTGCTCTTAACTGAAAAGCATTGGATGTTAGATGACTTGTGGTTTGTTTCAGTTTCAGAAGCAGAGTTGACCTAGATATGATCCGTACATGTAGGAAACACCGTTATTTGTTCTGACCACAGTCACGTTTCCTGCACTATTAGAGACTCTAAGAAAGCAAGAGCGTGCTTCTTGCTCTAAAGCAGAGTGTGTTTCATGGATGAGTATTGTGCTGTGTGTTTCCGTTCAGAAATGGAATTAAATTCCAGTCTCTGTGTCTTCCTACAAGCAAGACATCATTTCAGGAAAACACAGTCACTTTTCAGCTCAAATGAATATAAATCGTTTAGGAAGATCACACGTTTCTCGCTCTTAACTGAAAAGCATTGGATGTTAGATGACTTGTGGTTTGTATCATTTTCAGAAGCAGAGTTGAACTAGCAGTGGTCCGTATGTGTAAGAAACACCGTTCTTTAGTTCTGAGCACACTCAAGTTTCCTGCTATATTAGAGACTCTAGAAAGCAAGAGCGTGCTTCTTCCTAAATGAAGAGTGTGTTTCATCGTGAGAACTGTGCTGTGTGTTTCCCTTCAGAAATGGAGTTAAATTACAGGCTCTGTGTCTTCCTACAAGCAAGACTTCATTTCACGTAAACTCAGTCACCTTTCAGCTCAAACGAATCTACATCGTTCACGTAGCTCACACGTTTCTTGCTCTTAACTGTAAAGCATTGGATGTTAGAGAACCTGTGGTGTGTATCAGTTTCAGAAGCAGAGTTGAACTAGCAATGGTCCGTATGTGTAGGAAACACCGTTCGTTTTTCTGAGTACCCTTAATTTTCTGGCTCTATTAGAGACTCTGGAAAGCAAGAGCATGCATCTTGCTAAAAGCAGAGTGTGTTTCATGGATGAGTACTATGCTGTGTGTTTCCGTTCAGAAATGGAGTTAAATTCCAGGCTCTGAGTCTTCCTATAAGGAAGACATCATTTCAGGTAAACGCAGTCAGTTTTCAGCTCAAATGAATATAAATCGTTTACGAAGCTCACACGTTTATCGCTCTTAACTGGAAAGAATTGCATTTTAGAGGAAGTGTGGTTTGTATCAGTTTCAGAAGAAGAGTTGAACTAGGTATGGTCTGTATATGTAGGAAACACCGTTATTTTGTTCTGAAAACAGTCACGGTTCCTGCTGTATTAGAGACACATAGAAAGCAAGAGCATGCTTCTTGCTCTAAAGCAGAGTGTGTTTCATGGATGAGAACTGTGCTGTGTGTTTCCATTCAGAAATGGATTTAAATCCCAGGCTCTGTACCTTCCTAAAAGCAAGACATCTTTTCAGGTAAACTCAGTCAGTTTTCAGCTCAAAGGAAGCTACATCGTTCATGAAGCTCACACGTTTCTCGCTCTTAACTGGAAAGCATTGCATGTTAGAGGAACTGTGGTTTGTATCACATTCAGAAGAAGAGTTGACCTAGATATGGTCCGAATGTGTAGGAAACACCGTTATTTTGTTCTGACCACAGTCACGTTTCCTGCTGTATTAGAGACACATAGAAAGCAAGAGCATGCTTCTTGCTCTAAAGCAGAGTGTGTTTCATGGATGAGAACTGTGCTGTGTGTTTCCCTTCAGAAATGGAGTTAAAGCCCAGGGTCTGTGCTTCCTACAAGCAAGACATCTTTTCAGGTAAACTCTGTCACTTTTCAGCTCAAAGGAAGCAACATCGTTCACGATGCTCACACGTTTCTCGCTCTTAACTTGAAAGCATTGCATGTTAATGGAACTGTGCTTTGTATCAGTTTCAGAAGATGAGTTGACCTAGATACGGTCCGTATGTGTAGGAAACACCGTTATTTTGTTCTGACCACAGTCACGTTTCCTGCTGTATTAGAGACTCTTTGAAAGCAAGAGTGTGCTTCTTGCTCTAAAGCAGAGTGTGTTTCATGGAAGAGAACTGGGCTGTGTGTTTCCCTTCAGAAATGGAGTTAAATTCCAGGCTCTGTTTCTATCTACAAGCAAGACATCATTTCAGGTAAACGCAGTCACTTTTCAGCTCAAATGAATATAAATCGTTCACGAAGATCACACGTTTCTCGCTCTTAACTGAAAAACATTGGATGTTAGATGACTTGTGGTTCGTATCAGTTTCAGAAGCAGATTTGAACTAGCAATGGTCCATATGTGTAGGAAACACAGTTGTTTTGTTCTGAGCACACTCACGTTTCATGCTCTATTAGAGACTCTAGAAAGCAAGAGCGTGCTTCTTCCTAAACGCAGAGTGTGTTTCATCGTGAGAACTATGCTGTGTGTTTCCCTTCAAAAATGGAGTTAAATCACAGGCTCTTGTCTTCCTACAAGCAAGACTTCGTTTCACGTAAACTCAGTCACCTTTCAGCTCAAACGAATCTACATCGTTCATGTAGCTCACACGTTTCTTGCTCTTAACTGTAAAGCATTGGATTTTAGAGGACCTGTGGTTTGTATCACTTTCAGAAGAAGAGTTGACCTTGATATGTTCTGTATTTGTAGGAAACACAGTTATTTTGTTTTGAGCACAGTCACGTTTCCTGCTCTATTAGAAACTCTTAGAAAGCAAGAGCATGCTTCTTGCTCTAAAGCAGAGTGTGTTTCATGGATGAGAACTGTGCTGTGTGTTTCCCTTCAGAAAGGGAGTTAAATTCCAGGCTCTGTGTCTTCATACAAGCAAGACATCATTTCAGGAAAACACAGTCACTTTTCAGCTCAAATGAATATAAATCGTTTAGGAAGATCACACGTTTCTCGCTCTTAACTGAAAAGCATTGGATGTTAGATGACTTGGGGTTTGTATCAGTTTCACAAGCAGAGTTGATCTAGAAATGGTCCGTATGTGTAGGAAACACAGTTCTTTTGTTCTAATCACACTCACGGTTCCTGCTCTATTAGAGACTCTAGAAAGCAAGAGCATGCTTCTTCCTATACGCAGAGTGTGTTTCCTCGTGAGAACAGTGCTGTGTGTTTCCCTTCAGAAATGGAGTTAAATCAGAGGGTCTGTGTCATCCTACAAGCAAGACTTCGTTTCACGTAAACTCAGTCAACTTTCAGCTCAAACGAATCTACATCGTTCACGTAGCTCACACGTTTCTTGCTCCTAATTGTAAAGTGTTGGATGTTAGAGGACCTGTGGTTTGTATCAGTTTCAGAAGAAGAGTTGAACTAGCAATGGTCCGAATGTGTAGGAAACACCGTTCTTTTGTTCTGAGTACCCTCAAGTTTCTGGCTCTATTAGAGACTCTGCAAAGAAAGACCATGCTTCTTGCTCTAAAGCAGAGTGTGTTTCATCGTGAGAACTGTGCTGTGAGTTTCCCTTCAGAAATGGAGTTAAATCCCAGGCTCTGTGTCTTCCTACAAGCAAGACATCTTTTCTGGTAAACTCAGTCACTTTTCAGCTCAAAGGAAGCTACATCGTTCACGAAGCTCACACGTTTCTCGCTGTTAACTGCAAAGCATTGCATGTTAGAGGAACTGTGGTTTGTATCACATTCAGAAGAAGAGTTGACCTAGATATGGTCCGTATGTGTAGGAAACACCTTTATTTTGTTCTGACCACAGTCACGTTTCCTGCTGTATTAGAGACACATAGAAGGCAAGAGCATGCTTCTTGCTCTAAAGCAGAGTGTGTTTCATGGATGAGAACTGTGCTGTGTGTTTCCCTTCAGAAATGGAGTTAAATCCCAGGCTCTTTATCTTCCTACAAGCTAGACATCTTTTCAGGTAAACTCAGTCACTTTTCAGCTCATAGGAAGCTACATCGTTTACAACGTTCAAACGTTTCTCACTCTTAACTGAACAGCATTGGATGTTAGAGGACCTGTGGTTTGTATCAGTTTCAGAAGCAGAGTTGAACTAGCAATAGTCCGTATGTGTAGGAAACACCATTCTTTTGTTCTGAGTACCCTCATGTTTCTGGCTCTATTAGAGACTCTAGAAAGCAAGAGCGTGCTTCTTTCTCTAAAGCAGAGTGTGTTTCATGGATGAATATTGTGCTGTGTGTTTCCGTTCATAAATGGAATTAAATTCCAGGCTCTCTGTCTGCCTATAAGAAAGACATCATTTCAGGTAAATGCAATCACTTTTCAGCTCAAATGAATATAAATCGTTTACGAAGATCACACGTTTCTTGCTCTTAACTGAAAAGCATTGGATGTTAGATGACTTGTGGTTTGTTTCAGTTTCCGAAGCAGAGTTGACCTAGATATGATCCGTACATGTAGGAAACACCGTTATTTGTTCTGACCACAGTCACGTTTCCTGCACTATTAGAGACTCTAGGAAAGCAAGAGCGTGCTTCTTGCTCTAAAGCAGAGTGTGTTTCATGGATGAGTATTGTGCTGTGTGTTTCCGTTCAGAAATGGAATTAAATTCCAGGCTCTGTGTCTTCCTACAAGCAAGACATCATGTCAGGTAAATGCATTCACTTTTCAGCTCAAATGAATATAAAACCTTTACGAAGCTCACACGTTTCTCGCTCTTAACTGAAAAGCATTGGAAGTTAGATAACTTGTGGTTTGTATCATTTTCAGAAGCAGAGTTGAACTAGCAGTGTTCCATATGTGTAAGAAACACCGTTCTTTTGTTCTGAGCACACTCAAGTTTCCTGCTCTATTAGAGACTCTAGAAAGCAAGAGCGTGCTTCTTCCTAAATGAAGAGTGTGTTTCATCGTGAGAACTGTGCTGTGTGTTTCCCTTCAGAAATGGAGTTAAATTACAGGCTCTGTGTCTTCCTACAAGCAAGACTTCATTTCACGTAAACTCAGTCACCTTTCAGCTCAAACGAATCTACATCTTTCACGTAGCTCACACGTTTCTTGCTCTTAATTGTAAAGCATTGGATGTTAGAGAACCTGTGGTGTGTATCAGTTTCAAAAGCAGAGTTGAACTAGATATGGTCCGTATGTGTAGGAAACACCGTTCGTTTTTCTGAGTACCCTTAATTTTCTGGCTCTATTAGAGACTCTGGAAAGCAAGAGCATGCATCTTGCTCAAAAGCAGAGTGTGTTTCATGGATGAGTACTATGCTGTGTGTTTCCGTTCAGAAATGGAGTTAAATTCCAGGCTCTGAGTCTTCCTATAAGGAAGACATCATTTCAGGTAAACGCATTCACTTTTCAGCTCAAATGAATATAAATCGTTTACGAAGCTCACACGTTTATCGCTCTTAACTGGAAAGAATTGCATTTTAGAGGAAGTGTGGTTTGTACCAGTTTCAGAAGAAGAGTTGAACTAGATATGGTCTGTATATGTAGGAAACACCGTCATTTTGTTCTGAAAACAGTCACGGTTCCTGCTGTATTAGAGACACATAGAAAGCAAGAGCATGCTTCTTGCTCTAAAGCAGAGTGTGTTTCATGGATGAGAACTGTGCTCTGTGTTTCCATTCAGAAATGGATTTAAATCCCAGGCTCTGTACCTTCCTAAAAGCAAGACATCTTTTCAGGTAAACTCAGTCAGTTTTCAGCTCAAAGGAAGCTACATCGTTCATGAAGCTCACACGTTTCTCGCTCTTAACTGGAAAGCATTGCATGTTAGAGGAACTGTGGTTTGTATCACATTCAGAAGAAGAGTTGACCTAGATATGGTCCGAATGTGTAGGAAACACCGTTATTTTGTTCTGACCACAGTCACGTTTCCTGCTGTATTAGAGACACATAGAAAGCAAGAGCATGCTTCTTGCTCTAAAGCAGAGTGTGTTTCATGGATGAGAACTGTGCTGTGTGTTTCCCTTCAGAAATGGAGTTAAAGCCCAGGGTCTGTGCTTCCTACAAGCAAGACATCTTTTCAGGTAAACTCTGTCACTTTTCAGCTGAAAGGAAGCAACATCATTCACGATGCTCACACGTTTCTCGCTCTTAACTTGAAAGCATTGCATGTTAATGGAACTGTGATTTGTATCAGTTTCATAAGAAGAGTTGACCTAGATATGGTCCGTATGTGTAGGAAACACCGTTATTTTGTTCTGACCACAGTCACGTTTCCTGCTGTATTAGAGACTCTTTGAAAGCAAGAGTGTGCTTCTTGCTCTAAAGCAGAGTGTGTTTCATGGATGAGAACTGGGCTGTGTGTTTCCCTTCAGAAAGGGAGTTAAATTCCAGGCTCTGTGTCTTTTTAGAAGCAGGACATCATTTCAGGTAAATGCAGTCACTTTTCAGCTCAAATGAATATAAATCCTTTATGAAGCTCACACGTTTCTCGCTCTTAACTGAAAAGCATTGGATGTTAGATGACTTGTGGTTTGTATCAGTTTCAGAAGCAGAGTTGAACTAGCAGTGGTACGTATGTGTTAGAAACACTGTTCTTTTGATCTGAGCACATTCATGTTTCCTGCTCTATTAGAAACTCTAGAAAGCAAGAGCGTGCTTCTTCCTAAACGAAGAGTGTGTTTCATCGTGAGAACTGTGCTGTGTGTTTCCCTTCAGAAATGGAGTTAAATCACAGGCTCTTGTCTTCCTACAAGGAAGACTTCATTTCACTTAAACTCAGTCACCTTTCAGCTCAAAAGAATCTACATCGTTCATGTAGCTCACACGTTTCTTGCTCTTAACTGTAAAGCATTGGATTTTAGAGGACCTGTGGTTTGTATCAGTTTCAGAAGTAGAGTTGACCTTGATATGTTCTGTATGTGTAGGAAACACCGTTATTTTGTTTTGAGCACAGTCACGTTTCCTGCTCTATTAGAAACTCTTAGAAAGCAAGAGCGTGCTTCTTGCTCTAAAGCAGAGTGTGTTTCATGGATGAGAACTGTGCTGTGTGTTTCCCTTCAGAAAGGGAGTTAAATTCCAGGCTCTGTGTCTTCCTACAAGCAAGACATCATTTCAGGAAAACGCAGTCACTTTTCAGCTCAAATGAATATAAATCGTTTAGGAAGATCACACGTTTCTCGCTCTTAACTGAAAAGCATTGGATGTTAAATGACTTGGGGTTTGTATCAGTTTCACAAGCAGAGTTGATCTAGAAATGGTCCGTATGTGTAGCAAACGCAGTTCTTTTGTTCTGAACACACTCACGGTTCCTGATCTATTAGAGACTCTAGAAAGCAAGAGCATGCTTCTTCGTATACGCAGAGTGTGTTTCCTCGTGAGAACAGTGCTGTGTGTTTCCCTTCAGAAATGGAGTTAAATCAGAGGCTCTGTGTCATCCTACAAGCAAGACTTCGTTTCACATAAACTCAGTCAACTTTCAGCTCAAACGAATCTACATCGTTCACGTAGCTCACACGTTTCTTGCTCCAAATTGTAAAGTGTTGGATGTTAGAGGACCTGTGGTTTGTATCAGTTTCAGAAGAAGAGTTGAACTAGCAATGGTCCGAATGTGCAGGAAACACCGTTCTTTTGTTCTGAGTACCCTCAAGTTTCTGGCTCTATTAGAGACTCTGCAAAGAAAGACCATGCTTCTTGCTCTAAAGCAGAGTGTGTTTCATCGTGAGAACTGTGCTGTGTGTTTCCCTTCAGAAATGGAGTTAAATCCCAGGCTCTGTGTCTTCCTACAAGCAAGACATCTTTTCAGGTAAACTCAGTCACTTTTCAGCTCAAAGGAAGCTACATCGTTCACGAATCTCACACATTTCTCGCTGTTAACTGCAAAGCACTGCATGTTAGAGGAACTGTGGTTTGTATCACATTCAGAAGAAGAGTTGACCTAGATATGGTCTGTATGTGTAGGAAACTCCTTTATTTTGTTCTGACCACAGTCACGTTTCCTGCTGTATTAGAGACACATAGAAGGCAAGAGCATGCTTCTTGCTCTAAAGCAGAGTGTGTTTCATGGATGAGAACTGTGCTGTGTGTTTCCCTTCAGAAATGGAGTTAAATCACAGGCTCTGTATCTTCCTACAAGCAAGACTTCGTTTCACGTAAACTCAGTCAACTTTCAGCTCAAACGAATCTACATCGTTCACGTAGCTCACACGTTTCTTGCTCTTAACTGTAAAGCATTGGATGTTAGAGAACCTGTGGTGTGTATCAGTTTCAGAAGCAGAGTTGAACTAGATATGGTCCGTATGTGTAGGAAACACAGTTATTTTTTCTGAGTACCCTTAATTTTCTGGCTCTATTAGAGACTCTGGAAAGCAAGAGCATTCATCTTGCTCAAAAGCAGAGTGTGTTTCATGGATGAGTACTATCCTGTGTGTTTCCGTTCAGAAATGGAGTTAAATTCCAGGCTCTGAGTCTTCCTATAAGGAAGACGTCATTTCAGGTAAACGCAGTCACTTTTCAGCTCAAATGAATATAAATCGTTTATGAAGCTCACACGTTTATCGCTCTTAACTGGAAAGAATTGCATTTTAGAGGAAGTGTGGGTTGTATCAGTTTCAGAAGAAGAGTTGAACTAGATATGGTTGGTATATGTAGGAAACACCGTTATTTTGTTCTGAAAACAGTCACGGTTCCTGCTGTATTAGAACACATAGAAAGCAAGAGCATGCTTCTTGCTCTAAAGCAGAGTTTGTTTCATGGATGAGAACTGTGCTGTGTGTTTCCTTTCAGAAATGGAGTTAAATCCCAGGCTCTGTACATTGCTACAAGCAAGACATCTTTTCAGGTAAACTCAGTCACTTTTCAGCTCAAAGGAAGCTACATCGTTCATGAAGCTCACACGTTTCTCGCTCTTAACTGGAAAGCATTGCATGTTAGAGGAACTGTGGTTTGTATCACATTCAGAAGAAGAGTTGACCTAGATATGGTCCGTATGTGTAGGAAACACCGTTATTTTGTTCTGACCACAGTCACGTTTCCTGCTGTATTAGAGACACATAGAAAGCAAGAGCATGCTTCTTGCTCTAAAGCAGAGTGTGTTTCATGGATGAGAACTGTGCTGTGTGTTTCCCTTCAGAAATGGAGTTAAAGCCCAGGGTCTGTGCTTCCTACAAGCAAGACATCTTTTCAGGTAAACTCTGTCACTTTTCAGCTCAAAGGAAGCAACATCGTTCACGATGCTCACACGTTTCTCGCTCTTAACTTGAAAGCATTGCATGTTAATGGAACTGTGCTTTGTATCAGTTTCAGAAGATGAGTTGACCTAGATATGGTCCGTATGTGTAGGAAACACTGTTATTTTGTTCTGACCACAGTCACGTTTCCTGCTGTATTAGAGACTCTTTGAAAGCAAGAGTGTGCTTCTTCCTAAACGCAGAGTGTGTTTCATCGTGAGAACTGTGCTGTGTGTTTCCCTTCAGAAATGGAGTTAAATCACAGGCTCTGTGTCTTCCTACAAGCAAGACTTCGTTTCACGTAAACTCAGTCACCTTTCAGCTCAAATGAATCTACATCGTTCACATAGCTCACACGTTTCTTGCTCTTAACTGTAAAGCATTGGATTTTAGAGGACCTGTGGTTTGTATCAGTTTCAGAAGAAGAGTTGACCCAAATATGGTCCGTATGTGTAGGAAACACAGTTATTTTGTTTTGAGCACAGTCACGTTTCCTGCTCTATTAGAGACTCTTAGAAAGCAAGACCGTGCTTCTTGCTCTAAAGCAGAGTGTGTTTCATGGATGAGAACTGTGCTGTGTGTTTCCCTTCAGCAAGGGATTTAAATTCCAGGCTCTGTGTCTTCCTGCAAGCTAGACATCATTTCAGGTAAACGCAGTCAATTTTCAGCGCCAATGAATATAAATCGTTTACGAAGGTCACACGTTACTTGCTCTTAACTCAAAAGCATTGGATGTTAGATGACTTGTGGTTTGGATCAGATTCAGAAGCAGAGTTGAACTAGCAATGGTCCGTATATGTAGGACACACCGTTATTTTGTTCAGAGCACCCTCATGTTTCTGGCTCTATTAGAGACTCTGGAAAGCAAGAGCATTCATCGTGCTCAAAAGCAGAGTGTGTTTCATGGATGAGTACTGTGCTGTGTGTTTCCCTTCAGAAACGGAGTTAAATCCCAGGCTCTGTATCTTCCTATAAGCAAGATATCTTTTCCGGTAAACTCAGACACTTTTAAGCTCAAAGGAAGCAACATTGTTCACAAAGCCCACACGTTTCTTGCTCTTAACTGGAAAGAATTGCAGGTTAGAGGAAGTGTAGTTTGTATCAGTTTCAGAAGAAGAGTTGACCTAGATATGGTCCGTATGTGTAGGAAACACCGTTATTTTGTTCTGACCTCAGTCACCTTTCCCGCTCTATTAGAGACTCTTAAAAAGCAAGAGCGTGCTTCTTCCTTTACGCAGAGTGTGTTTCCCCGTGAGAACTGTGCTGTGTGTTTCCCTTCAGAAATGGATTTAAATCCCAGGCTCTGTATCTTCCTATAAGCAAGATATCTTTTCAGGTAAACTCAGACACTTTTAAGCTCAATGGAAGCAACATCGATCACAAAGCTCACATGTTTCTCGCTCTTAACTGGAAAGAATTGCATGTTAGAGGAAGTGTAGTTTGTATCAGTTTCAGAAGAAGAGTTGACCTATATATGGTCTGTATGTGTAGGAAACACCGTTATTTTGTACTGACCACAGTCACGTTTCCTGCCCTATTAGAGACTCTTAGAAAGCAAGAGATGCTTCTTGCTCTAAAGCGGAGGGTGTTTCATGGATGAGAACTGTGCTGTGTGTTTCCCTTCAGAAATGGAGTTAAATCCCAGGCTCTGTGTCTTCCTATAAGCAAGACATGTTTTCAGGTAAACTCAGTCACTTTTCAGCTCAAAGGAAGCTACATCGTTCACGAAGCTCACAAGTTTCTCACTCTTAACTGGATAGCATTGCATGTTAGAGGAACTGTGGTGTGTATCAGTTTCAGAAGAAGAGTTGACTTAGATATTGTCCGTATGTGTAGGAAACACCGTTATTTTGTTTTGAATACAGTCACGTTTCCTGCTGTATTAGAGACACTTAGAAAGCAAGAGCGTGCTTCTTGCTCTAAAGCAGAGTGTGTTTCATCGATGACAACTGTGCTGTGTGTTTCCCTTCAGAAAGGGAGTTAAATTCCAGGCTCTGTGTCTTCCTACAAGCAAGACATCATTTCAGGTAAACGTAGTCAATTTTCAGCTCAAATGAATATAAATCGTTTACGAAGGTCACACGTTACTTGCTCTTAACTGAAAAGCATTGGATGTTAGATGACTTGTGGTTTGGATCAGTTTCAGAAGCAGAGTTGATCTAGCAATGGTCCGTATATGTAGGAAACACCGTTATTTTGTTCAGAGCACCCTCATGTTTCTGGCTCTATTAGAGACTCTAGAAAGCAAGAGCATGCATTGTGCTCAAAAGCAGAGTGTGCTTCATGGAGGAGTATTGTGCTGTGTGTTTCCCTTCAGAAATGTAGTTAAATCCCAGGCTCTGTGTCTTTCTACAAGCAAGACATGTTTTCAGGTAAATTAAGTCACTTTTCAGCTCTAAGGAAGCTACATCGTTCACGAAGCTCACAAGTTTCTCACTCTTAACTGGAAAGCATTGCATGTTAGAGGAACTGTGGTGTGTATCAGTTTCAGAAGCAGAGTTGAACTAGCTATGGTCTGTATGTGTAGGAAACACCGTTATTTTGTTCTGACCACAGTCACGTTTCCTGCTCTATTAGAGACTCTTAGAAAGCAAGAGATGCTTCTTGCTCTAAAGCGGAGGGTGTTTCATGGATGAGAATTGTGCTGTGTGTTTCCCTTCAGAAATGGAGTTAAATCCCAGGCTCTGTGTCTTCCTATAAGCAAGACATGTTTTCAGGTAAACTCAGTCACTTTTCAGCTCAAAGGAAGCTACAGCGTTCACGAAGCTCATACGTTTCTTGCTCTTAATTGAAAGCATTGCATGTTAATGGAACTGTGCTTTGTATCAGTTTCAGAAGAAGAGTTGACCTAGATATTGTCCGTATGTGTAGGAAACACCGTTATTTTGTTGTGAATACAGTCACGTTTCCTGCTGTATTAGAGATTCTTAGAAAGCAAGAGTGTGCTTCTTGCTCTAAAGCAGAGTGTGTTACATGGATGAGAACTGTGCTGTGTGTTTCCCTTCAGAAAGGGAGTTAAATTCCAGGCTATGTGTCTTCCTACAAGCAAGACATCATTTCAAGTAAAAGCAGTCAATTTTCAGCTCAAATGAATATAAATCGTTTACGAAGGTCACACGTTACTTGCTCTTAAATGAAAAGCATTGGATGTTAGATGACTTGTGGTTTGTATCAGTTTGAGAAGCTGAGTTGATCTAGCAATGGTCCATATATGTAGGAAACACCGTTATTTTGTTCAGAGCACCCTCAATTTTCTGGCTCTATTAGAGAAACTGGAAAGCAAGAGCATGCATCGTGCTCAAAACCAGAATGTGTTTCATTAATGAGAACTGTGCTGTGTGTTTCCCTTCAGAAATGGGGTTAAATCAGAGTCTCTGTGTCTTCCTACAAGCAAGACATATTTTCAGGTAAACTAAGTCACTTTTCAGCTCTAAGGAACCTACATCGTTCACGAAGCTCACAAGTTTCTCACGCTTAACTGGTTAGCATTGCATGTTAGAAGAACTGTGGTGTGTATCAGTTTCAGAAGAAGAGTTGACCTAGAAATTGTCCGTATGTGTAGGAAACACCGTTATTTTGTTTTGAATACAGTCACGTTTCCTCCTGTATTAGAGACTCTTAGAAAGCAAGAGCGTGCTTCTTGCTCTAAAGCAGAGTGTGTTTCCTCGTGAGAACTGTGCTGTGTGTTTCCCTTCAGAAATGGAGTTAAATCCCAGGCTCTGTGTCTTCCTCCAAGCAAGACATCATTTCAAGTAAACGCAGTCAATTTTCAGCTCAAATGAATATAAATCGTTTACGAAGGTCACACGTTACTTGCTCTTAACTGAAAAGCATTGGATATTAGATGACTTGTGGTTTGGATCAGTTTCAGAAGCAGAGTTGATCTAGCTATGGTCCGTATATGTAGGAAACACCGTTATTTTGTTCAGAGCACCCTCATGTTTCTGGCTCTATTAGAGACTCTGGAAAGCAAGAGCATGCATTGTGCTCAAAAGCAGAGTGTGCTTCATGGAGGAGTATTGTGCTGTGTGTTTCCCTTCAGAAATGGAGTTAAATCCCAGGCTCTGTGTCTTCCTACAAGCAAGACATGTTTTCAGGTAAACTCAGACACTTTTGAACTCAAAGGAAGCTACATCGTTCACAAAGCTCACACGTTTCTCGCTCTTAACTGGAAAGAATTGCATGTTAGAGGAAGTGTAGTTTGTATCAGTTTCAGAAGAAGAGTTGACCTAGATGGTCTGTATGTGTAGGAAACACCGTAATTTTGTTCTGACCACAGTCACGTTTCCTGCTCTATTAGAGACTCTTAGAAAGCAAGAGCGTGCTTCTTGCTCTAAAGCGGAGGGTGTTTCATGGATGAGAACTGTGCTGTGTGTTTCCCTTCAGAAATGGAGTTAAATCCCAGGCTCTGTGTCTTCCTATAAGCAAGACATGTTTTCAGGTAAATTCAGTCACTTTTCAGCTCAAAGAAGCTACATCGTTCACGAAGCTCACAAGTTTCTCACGCTTAACTGGTTAGCATTGCATGTTAGAGGAACTGTGGTGTGTATCAGTTTCAGAAGAAGAGTTGACTTAGATATTGTCCGTATGTGTAGGAAACACCGTTATTTTGTTTTGAATACAGTCACATTTCCTGCTGTATTAGAGACTCTTAGAAAGCAAGAGCGTGCTTCTTGCTCTAAAGCAGAGTGTGTTTCATTGATGAGAACTGTGCTGTGTGTTTCCCTTCAGAACGGGAGTTAAATTCCAGGCTCTGTGTCTTCCTACAAGCAAGACATCATTTCAGGTAAACCCAGTCAATTTTCAGCTCAAATGAATATAAATCGTTTACGAAGGTCACACGTTACTTGCTCTTAACTGAAAAGCATTGGATGTTAGATGACTTGTGGTTTGGATCAGTTTCAGAAGCAGAGTTGAACTAGCTATGGTCCGTATGTGTAGGAAACACCGTTCTTTTGTTCTGAGCACACTCACATTTCCTGCACTTTTAGAGACTCTAGAAGCAAGAGCGTGCTTCTTCCTATACGCAGAGTGTGTTTCCTCGTGAGAACTGTGCTGTGTGTTTCCCTTCAGAAATGGAGTTAAATCCCAGGCTCTGTGTCTTCCTCCAAGCAAGACATCATTTCAAGTAAACGCAGTCAATTTTCAGCTCAAATGAATATAAATCGTTTACGAAGGTCACACGTTACTTGCTCTTAACTGAAAAGCATTGGATGTTTGATGACTTGTGGTTTGGATCAGTTTCAGAAGCAGAGTTGATCTAGCTATGGTCCGTATATGTAGGAAACACCGTTATTTTGTTCAGAGCACCCTCATGTTTCTGGCTCAATTAGAGAATCTGGAAAGCAAGAGCATGCATTGTGCTCAAAAGCAGAGTGTGCTTCATGGAGGAGTATTGTGCTGTGTGTTTCCCTTCAGAAATGGAGTTAAATCCCAGGCTCTGTGTCTTCCTACAAGCAAGACATGTTTTCAGGTAAACTCAGACACTTTTGAACTCAAAGGAAGCTACATCGTTCACAAAGCTCACACGTTTCTCGCTCTTAACTGGAAAGAATTGCATGTTAGAGGAAGTGTAGTTTGTATCAGTTTCAGAAGAAGAGTTGACCTAGATATGGTCTGTATGTGTAGGAAACACTGTAATTTGGTTCTGACCACAGTCACGTTTCCTGCTCTATTAGAGACTCTTAGAAAGCAAGAGCGTGCTTCTTGCTCTAAAGCAGAGGGTGTTTCATGGATGAGAACTGTGCTGTGTGTTTCCCTTCAGAAATGGAGATAAATCCCAGGCTCTGTGTCTTCCTACAAGCAAGACATGTTTTCAAGTAAACGCAGTCAATTTTCAGCTCAAATGAATATAAATCGTTTACGAAGGTCACACGTTACTTGCTCTTAAATGAAAAGCATTGGATGTTAGATGACTTGTGGTTTGTATCAGTTTGAGAAGCAGAGTTGATCTAGCAATGGTCCATATATGTAGGAAACACCGTTATTTTGTTCAGAGCACCCTCAATTTTCTGGCTCTATTAGAGACTCTGGAAAGCAAGAGCATGCATCGTGCTCAAAAGCAGAATGTGTTTCATTAATGAGAACTGTGCTGTGTGTTTCCCTTCAGAAATGTGGTTAAATCAGAGGCTCTCTGTCTTTCTACAAGCAAGACATATTTTCAGGTAAACTAAGTCACTTTTCAGCTCTAAGGAACCTACATCGTTCACGAAGCTCACAAGTTTCTCACGCTTAACTGGATAGCATTGCATGTTAGAGGAACTGTGGTGTGTATCAGATTCAGAAGAAGAGTTGACCTAGAAATTGTCCGTATGTGTAGGAAACACCGTTATTTTGTTTTGAATACAGTCACGTTTCCTCCTGTATTAGAGACTCTTAGAAAGCAAGAGCGTGCTTCTTGCTCTAAAGCAGAGTGTGTTTCCTCGTGAGAACTGTGCTGTGTGTTTCCCTTCAGAAATGGAGTTAAATCCCAGGCTCTGTGTCTTCCTCCAAGCAAGACATCATTTCAAGTAAACGCAGTCAATTTTCAGCTCAAATGAATATAAATCGTTTACGAAGGTCACACGTTACTTGCTCTTAACTGAAAAGCATTGGATGTTAGATGACTTGTGGTTTGAATCAGTTTCAGAAGCAGAGTTGATCTAGCTATGGTCCGTATATGTAGGAAACACCGTTATTTTGTTCAGAGCACCCTCATGTTTCTGGCTCTATTAGAGACTCTGGAAAGCAAGAGCATGCATTGTGCTCAAAAGCAGAGTGTGCTTCATGGAGGAGTATTGTGCTGTGTGTTTCCCTTCAGAAATGGAGTTAAATCCCAGGCTCTGTGTCTTCCTAGAAGCAAGACATGTTTTCAGGTAAACTCAGACACTTTTGAACTCAAAGGAAGCTACATCGTTCACAAAGCTCACACGTTTCTCGCTCTTAACTGGAAAGAATTGCATGTTAGAGGAAGTGTAGTTTGTATCAGTTTCAGAAGAAGAGTTGCCCTAGATATGGTCTGTATGTGTAGGAAACACCGTAATTTTGTTCTGACCACAGTCACGTTTCCTGCTCTATTATAGACTCTTAGAAAGCAAGAGCGTGCTTCTTGCTCTAAAGCAGAGGGTGTTTCATGGATGAGAACTGTGCTGTGTGTTTCCCTTCAGAAATGGAGTTAAATCCCAGGCTCTGTGTCTTCCTATAAGCAAGACATGTTTTCAGGTAAATTCAGTCACTTTTCAGCTCAAAGAAGCTACATCGTTCACGAAGCTCACAAGTTTCTCACGCTTAACTGGATAGCATTGCATGTTAGAGGAACTGTGGTGTGTATCAGTTTCAGAAGAAGAGTTGACTTAGATATTGTCCATATGTGTAGGAAACACCGTTATTTTGTTTTGAATACAGTCACGTTTCCTGCTGTATTAGAGACTCTTAGAAAGCAAGAGCGTGCTTCTTGCTCTAAAGCAGAGTGTGTTTCATTGATGAGAACTGTGCTGTGTGTTTCCCTTCAGAAAGGGAGTTAAATTCCAGGCTCTGTGTCTTCCTACAAGCAAGACATCATTTCAGGTAAACCCAGTCAATTTTCAGCTAAAATGAATATAAATCGTTTACGAAGGTCACATGTTACTTGCTCTTAACTGAAAAGCATTGGATGTTAGATGACTTGTGGTTTGGATCAGTTTCAGAAGCAGAGTTGAACTAGCTATGGTCCGTATGTGTAGGAAACACCGTTCTTTTGTTCTGAGCACACTCACATTTCCTGCACTATTAGAGACTCTAGAAAGCAAGAGCGTGCTTCTTCCTATACGCAGAGTGTGTTTCCTCGTGAGAACTGTGCTGTGTGTTTCCCTTCAGAAATGGAGTTAAATCCCAGGCTCTGTGTCTTCCTCCAAGCAAGACATCATTTCCAGTAAACGCAGTCAATTTTCAGCTCAAATGAATATAAATCATTTACGAAGGTCACACGTTACTTGCTCTTAACTGAAAAGCATTGGGTGTTAGATGACTTGTGGTTTGGATCAGATTCAGAAGCAGAGTTGAACTAGCAATGGTCCGTATATGTAGGAAACACCGTTATTTTGTTCAGAGCACCCTCATGTTTCTGGCTCTATTAGAGACTCTAGAAAGCAAGAGCATGCTTCATGCTCTAAAGCAGAGTGTGTTTCATGAAGGAGAACTGTGCTGTGTGTTTCCCTTCAGAAATGTAGTTAAATCCCAGGCTCTGTGTCTTCCTACAAGCAAGACATGTTTTCAGGTAAACTAAGTCACTTTTCAGCTCAAAGGAAGCTACGTCGTTCACGAAGCTCACAAGTTTCTCACTCTTAACTGGAAAGCATTGCATGTTAGAGGAACTGTGGTTTGTATCAGTTTCAGAAGCAGAGTTGAACTAGCTATGGTCCGTATGTGTAGGAAACACCGTTCTTTTGTTCTGAGCACACTCATATTTCCTGTACTATTAGAGACTCTAGAAAGCAAGAGCGTGCTTCTTCCTGTACGCAGAGTGTGTCTCCTCGTGAGAACTGTGCTATGTGTTTCCCTTCAGAAATCGAGTTAAATCCCAGGCTCTGTGTCTTCCTACAAGCAAGACATCATTTGAAGTAAACGCAGTCAATTTTCAGCTCAAATGAATATAAATCGTTTACGAAGGTCACACGTTACTTGCTCTTAACTGAAAAGCATTTGGTGTTAGATTACTTGAGGTTTGGTTCAGATTCAGAAGCAGAGTTGAACTAGCAATGGTCCGTATATGTAGGAACCACCGTTATTTTGTTCAGAGCACCCTCATGTTTCTGGCTCTATTTGAGACTCTAGAAAGCAAGAGCATGCTTAATGCTCTAAAGCAGAGTGTGTTTCATGAAGGAGAACTGTGCTGTGTGTTTCCCTTCAGAAATGGATTTAAATCCCACGCTCTGTATCTTCCTATAAGCAAGATATCTTTTCAGGTAAACTCAGACACTTTTAGACTCAAAGGAAGCTACATCGTTCACAAAGCTCACACGTTTCTCGCTCTTAACTTGAAAGAATTGCATGTTAGAGGAAGTGTAGTTTGTATCAGTTTCAGAAGAAGAGTTGACCTAGATATGGTCTGTATGTGTAGGAAACACCGTAATTTTATTCTGACCACAGTCACGTTTCCTGCTCTATTAGAGACTCTTAGAAAGCAAGAGCGTGCTTCTTGCTCTAAAGCAGAGGGTGTTTCATGGATGAGAACTGTGCTGTGTGTTTCCCTTCAGATATGGAGTTAAATCCCAGGCTCTGTGTCTTCCTACAAGCAAGACATGTTTTCAGGTAAACTCAGTCACTTTTCAGCTCAAAGGAAGCTACATCGTTCACGAAGCTCACACGTTTCTCGCTCTTAACTGGAAAGAATTGCATGTTAGAGGAAGTGTAGTTTGTATCAGTTTCAGAAGAAGAGTTGACCTAGATATGGTCCGTATGTGTAGGAAACACCGTTATTTTGTTCTGAATACAGTCACGTTTCCTGCTGTATTAGAGATTCTTAAAGCAAGAGTGTGCTTCTTGCTCTAAAGCAGAGTGTGTTTCATGGATGAGAACTGTGCTGTGTGTTTCCCTTCAGAAGGGAAGTTAAATTCCAGGCTCTGTGTCCTCCTACAAGCAAGACATCATTTCAGGTAAATGCAGTCACTGTTCAGCTCAAATGAATATAAATCCTTTACGAAGCTCACACGTTTCTCGCTCTTAACTGAAAAGCATTGGATGGTAGATGACTTGTGGTTTGTATCAGTTTCAGAAGCAGAGTTGATCTAGCAATGGTCCATATATGTAGGAAACACCGTTATTTTGTTCAGAGCACCCTCAAATTTCTGGCTCTATTAGAGACTCTGGAAAGCAAGAGCATGCATCGTGCTCAAAAGCAGAGTGTGTTTCATTAATGAGAACTGTGCTGTGTGTTTCCCTTCAGAAATTGGGTTAAATCAGAGGCTCTGTGTCTTCCTACAAGCAAGACATATTTTCAGGTAAACTAAGTCACTTTTCAGCTCTAAGGAAGCTACATCGTTCACGAAGCTCACAAGTTTCTCACTCTTAACTGGAAAGCATTGCATGTTAGAGGAACTGTGGTGTGCATCAGTTTCAGAAGCAGAGTTGAACTAGCTATGGTCCATATGTGTAGGAAACACCGTTCTTTTGTTCTGAGCACACTCACATTTCCTGCACTATTAGAGATCTAGAAAGCAAGAGCGTGCTTCTTCCTATACGCAGAGTGTGTTTCCTCGTGAGAACTGTGCTGTGTGTTTCCCTTCAGAAATGGATTTAAATCCCAGGCTCTGTATCTTCCTATAAGCAAGATATCTTTTCAGGTAAACTCAGACACTTTTAAGCTCAAAGGAAGCAACATCGATCACAAAGCTCACATGTTTCTCGCTCTTAACTGGAAAGAATTGCATGTTAGAGGAAGTGTAGTTTGTATCAGTTTCAGAAGAAGAGTTGACCTATATATGGTCTGTATGTGTAGGAAACACCGTTATTTTGTTCTGACCACAGTCACGTTTCCTGCCCTATTAGAGACTCTTAGAAAGCAAGAGATGCTTCTTGCTCTAAAGCGGAGGGTGTTTCATGGATGAGAACTGTGCTGTGTGTTTCCCTTCAGAAATGGAGTTAAATCCCAGGCTCTGTGTCTTCCTATAAGCAAGACATGTTTTCAGGAAAACTCAGTCACTTTTCAGCTCAAAGGAAGCTACATCGTTCACGAAGCTCACAAGTTTCTCACGCTTAACTGGATAGCATTGCATGTTAGAGGAACTGTGGTGTGTATCAGTTTCAGAAGAAGAGTTGACTTAGATATTGTCCGTATGTGTAGGAAACACTGTTATTTTGTTTTGAATACAGTCACGTTTCCTGCTGTATTAGAGACACTTAGAAAGCAAGAGCGTGCTTCTTGCTCTAAAGCAGAGTGTGTTTCATCGATGACAACTGTGCTGTGTGTTTCCCTTCAGAAAGGGAGTTAAATTCCAGGCTCTGTGTCTTCCTACAAGCAAGACATCATTTCAGGTAAACGTAGTCAATATTCAGCTCAAATGAATATAAATCGTTTACGAAGGTCACACGTTACTTGCTCTTAACTGAAAAGCATTGGATGTTAGATGACTTGTGGTTTGGATCAGTTTCAGAAGCAGAGTTGATCTAGCAATGGTCCGTATATGTAGGAAACACCGTTATTTTGTTCAGAGCACCCTCATGTTTCTGGCTCTATTAGAGACTCTGGAAAGCAAGAGCATGCATTGTGCTCAAAAGCAGAGTGTGCTTCATGGAGGAGTATTGTGCTGTGTGTTTCCCTTCAGAAATGTAGTTAAATCCCAGGCTCTGTGTCTTTCTACATGCAAGACCTGTTTTCAGGTAAATTAAGTCACTTTTCAGCTCTAAGGAAGCTACATTGTTCACGAAGCTCACAAGTTTCTCACTCTTAACTGGAAAGCATTGCATGTTAGAGGAACTGTGGTGTGTATCAGTTTCAGAAGCAGAGTTGAACTAGCTATGGTCCGTATGTATAGGAAACACCGTTCTTTTGTTCTGACCACACTCACATTTCCTGCACTATTAGAGACTCTAGAAAGCAAGAGCGTGCTTCTTCCTATACGCAGAGTGTGTTTCCTCGTGAGAACTTTGCTGTGTGTTTCCCTTCAGAAATGGAGTTAAATCCCAGGCTCTGTGTCTTCCTACAAGCAAGACATGTTTTCAGGTAAACTCAGTCACTTTTCAGCTCAAAGGAAGCTACATCGTTCACGAAGCTCACACGTTTCTCGCTCTTAACTGGAAAGAATTGCATGTTAGAGGAAGTGTAGTTTGTAACAGTTTCAGAAGAAGAGTTGACCTATATATGGTCTGTATGTGTAGGAAACACCGTTATTTTGTTCTGACCACAGTCACGTTTCCTGCTCTATTAGAGACTCTTAGAAAGCAAGAGATGCTTCTTGCTCTAAAGCGGAGGGTGTTTCATGGATGAGAACTGTGCTGTGTGTTTCCCTTCAGAAATGGAGTTAAATCCACGGCTCTGTGTCTTCCTATAAGCAAGACATGTTTTCAGGTAAACTCAGTCACTTTTCAGCTCAAAGGAAGCTACAGTGTTCACGAAGCTCATACGTTTCTTGCTCTTAATTGAAAGCATTGCATGTTAATGGAACTGTGCTTTGTATCAGTTTCAGAAGAAGAGTTGACCTAGATATTGTCCGTATGTGTAGGAAACACCGTTATTTTGTTGTGAATACAGTCACGTTTCCTGCTGTATTAGAGATTCTTAGAAAGCAAGAGTGTGCTTCTTGCTCTAAAGCAGAGTGTGTTACATGGATGAGAACTGTGCTGTGTGTTTCCCTTCAGAAAGGGAGTTAAATTCCAGGCTATGTGTCTTCCTACAAGCAAGACATCATTTCAAGTAAACGCAGTCAATTTTCAGCTCAAATGAATATAAATCGTTTACGAAGGTCACACGTTACTTGCTCTTAAATGAAAAGCATTGGATGTTAGATGACTTGTGGTTTGCATCAGTTTGAGAAGCAGAGTTGATCTAGCAATGGTCCATATATGTAGGAAACACCGTTATTTTGTTCAGAGCACCCTCAATTTTCTGGCTCTATTAGAGACTCTGGAAAGCAAGAGCATGCATCATGCTCAAAAGCAGAATGTGTTTCATTAATGAGAACTGTGCTGTGTGTTTCCCTTCAGAAATGGGGTTAAATCAGAGGCTCTGTGTCTTCCTACAAGCAAGACATATTTTCAGGTAAACTAAGTCACTTTTCAGCTCTAAGGAACCTACATCGTTCACGAAGCTCACAAGTTTCTCACGCTTAACTGGATAGCATTGCATGTTAGAGGAACTGTGGTGTGTATCAGTTTCAGAAGAAGAGTTGACCTAGAAATTGTCCGTATGTGTAGGAAACACCGTTATTTTGTTTTGAATACAGTCACGTTTCCTGCTCTATTAGAGACTCTTAGAAAGCAAGAGCGTGCTTCTTGCTCTAAAGCAGAGGGTGTTTCATGGATGAGAACTGTGCTGTGTGTTTCCCTTCAGAAATGGAGTTAAATCCCAGGCTCTGTGTCTTCCTACAAGCAAGACATGTTTTCAGGTAAACTCAGTCACTTTTCAGCTCAAGGGAAGCTACATCGTTCATGAAGCTCACACGTTTCTCGCTCTTAACTGGAAAGAATTGCATGTTAGAGGAAGTGTAGTTTGTATCAGTTTCAGAAGAAGAGTTGACCTAGATATGGTCCGTATGTGTAGGAAACACCGTTATTTTGTTCTGAATATAGTCACGTTTCCTGCTGTATTAGAGATTCTTAGAAAGCAAGAGTGTGCTTCTTACTCTAAAGCAGAGTGTGTTTCATGGATGAGAACTGTGCTGTGTGTTTCCCTTCAGAAAGGAAGTTAAATTCCAGGCTCTGTGTCCTCCTACAAGCAAGACATCATTTCAGGTAAATGCAGTCACTGTTCAGCTCAAATGAATATAAATCGTTTACGAAGCTCACACGTTTCTCGCTCTTAACTGAAAAGCATTGGATGTTAGATGACTTGTGGTTTGTATCAGTTTCAGAAGCAGAGTTGATCTAGCAATGGTCCATATATGTAGGAAACACCGTTATTTTGTTCAGAGCACCCTCAAATTTCTGGCTCTATTAGAGACTCTGGAAAGCAAGAGCATGCATCATGCTCAAAAGCAGAGTGTGTTTCATTAATGAGAACTGTGCTGTGTGTTTCCCTTCAGAAATGGGGTTAAATCAGAGGCTCTGTGTCTTCCTACAAGCAAGACATATTTTCAGGTAAACTAAGTCACTTTTCAGCTCTAAGGAAGCTACATCGTTCACGAAGCTCACAAGTTTCTCACTCTTAACTGGAAAGCATTGCATGTTAGAGGAACTGTGGTGTGCATCAGTTTCAGAAGCAGAGTTGAACTAGCTATGGTCCGTATGTGTAGGAAACACCGTTCTTTTGTTCTGAGCACACTCACATTTCCTGCACTATTAGAGATCTAGAAAGCAAGAGCGTGCTTCTTCCTATACGCAGAGTGTGTTTCCTCGTGAGAACTGTGCTGTGTGTTTCCCTTCAGAAATGGATTTAAATCCCAGGCTCTGTATCTTCCTATAAGCAAGATATCTTTTCAGGTAAACTCAGACACTTTTAAGCTCAAAGGAAGCTACATCGATCACAAAGCTCACATGTTTCTCGCTCTTAACTGGAAAGAATTGCATGTTAGAGGAAGTGTAGTTTGTATCAGTTTCAGAAGAAGAGTTGACCTATATATGGTCTGTATGTGTAGGAAACACCGTTATTTTATTCTGACCACAGTCACGTTTCCTGCCCTATTAGAGACTCTTAGAAAGCAAGAGATGCTTCTTGCTCTAAAGCGGAGGGTGTTTCATGGATGAGAACTGTGCTGTGTGTTTCCCTTCAGAAATGGAGTTAAATCCCAGGCTCTGTGTCTTCCTATAAGCAAGACATGTTTTCAGGTAAATTCAGTCACTTTTCAGCTCAAAGGAAGCTACATCGTTCACGAAGCTCACAAGTTTCTCACGCTTAACTGGATAGCATTGCATGTTAGAGGAACTGTGGTGTGTATCACTTTCAGAAGAAGAGTTGACTTAGATATTGTCCGTATGTGTAGGAAACACCGTTATTTTGTTTTGAATACAGTCACGTTTCCTGCTGTATTAGAGACTCTTAGAAAGCAAGAGCGTGCTTCTTGCTCTAAAGCAGAGTGTGTTTCATTGATGAGAACTGTGCTGTGTGTTTCCCTTCAGAAATGGAATTAAATGCCAGGCTCTGTATCTTCCTACAAGCAAGACATCTTTTCAGGTAAACAAAGTCATTTTTCAGGTCCAAGGAAGCTACATCGTTTACGAAGATCACACGTTTCTCGCTCTTAACTGAAAAACATTGGATGTTAGATGACTTTTGGTTTGTATCAGTTTCAGAAGCAGAGTTGAACTAGCAGTGGTCCGTATGTGTAGGAAACACAGTTCCTTTATTCTGAGCACACTCAAGTTTCCTGCTCTATTAGAGATTCTAGAAAGCAAGAGCATGCTTCTTCCTAAACGCAGAGTGTGTTTCATCGTGAGAACTGTGCTGTGTGTTTCCCTTCAGAAATGGAGTTAAATCACAGGCTCTGTGTCTTCCTACAAGCAAGACTTCGTTTCACGTAAACTCAGTCACCTTTCAGCTCAAATGAATCTACATCGTTCACATAGCTCACACGTTTCTTGCTCTTAACTGTAAAGCATTGGATTTTAGAGGACCTGTGGTTTGTATCAGTTTCAGAAGAAGAGTTGACCCAAATATGGTCCGTATGTGTAGGAAACACAGTTATTTTGTTTTGAGCACAGTCACGTTTCCTGCTCTATTAGAGACTCTTAGAAAGCAAGACCGTGCTTCTTGCTCTAAAGCAGAGTGTGTTTCATGGATGAGAACTGTGCTGTGTGTTTCCCTTCAGCAAGGGATTTAAATTCCAGGCTCTGTGTCTTCCTGCAAGCTAGACATCATTTCAGGTAAACGCAGTCAATTTTCAGCGCCAATGAATATAAATCGTTTACGAAGGTCACACGTTACTTGCTCTTAACTCAAAAGCATTGGATGTTAGATGACTTGTGGTTTGGATCAGTTTCAGAAGCAGAGTTGAACTAGCAATGGTCCGTATATGTAGGAAACATCGCTATTTTGTTCAGAGCACCCTCATGTTTCTGGCTCTATTAGAGACTCTAGAAAGCAAGAGCATGCTTCGTGCTCTAAAGCAGAGTGTGTTTCATTAATGAGAACTGTGCTGTGTGTTTCCCTTCAGAAATGGAGTTAAATCCCAGGCTCTGTGTCTTTCTACAAGCAAGACATGTTTTCAGGTAAACTAAGTCACTTTTCAGCTCTAAGGAAGCTACATCATTCACGAAGCTCACAAGTTTCTCACTCTTAACTGGAGAGCATTGCATGTTAGAGGAACTGTGGTTTGTATCAGTTTCAGAAGCAGAGTTGAACTAGCTATGGTCCGTATGTGTAGGAAACACCGTTCTTTTGTTCTGAGCACACTCACTTTTCCTGCACTATTAGAGACTCTAGAAAGAAAGAGCGTGCTTCTTCCTATAAGCAGAGTGTGTTTCCTCATGAGAACTGTGCTGTGTGTTTCCCTTCAGAAATGGAGTTAAATCCCAGGCTCTGTGTCTTCCTACAAGCAAGACATCATTTCAAGTAAACGCAGTCAATTTTCAGCTCAAATGAATATAAATCATTTACAAAGGTCACACGTTACTTGCTCTTAACTGAAAAGCATTGGATGTTAGATGACTTGTGGTTTGGATCAGATTCAGAAGCAGAGTTGAACTAGCAATGGTCCGTATATGTAGGACACACCGTTATTTTGTTCAGAGCACCCTCATGTTTCTGGCTCTATTAGAGACTCTGGAAAGCAAGAGCATTCATCGTGCTCAAAAGCAGAGTGTGTTTCATGGATGAGTACTGTGCTGTGTGTTTCCCTTCAGAAACGGAGTTAAATCCCAGGCTCTGTATCTTCCTATAAGCAAGATATCTTTTCCGGTAAACTCAGACACTTTTAAGCTCAAAGGAAGCAACATTGTTCACAAAGCCCACACGTTTCTCGCTCTTAACTGGAAAGAATTGCAGGTTAGAGGAAGTGTAGTTTGTATCAGTTTCAGAAGAAGAGTTGACCTAGATATGGTCCGTATGTGTAGGAAACACCGTTATTTTGTTCTGACCTCAGTCACCTTTCCCGCTCTATTAGAGACTCTTAAAAAGCAAGAGCGTGCTTCTTGCTCTAAAGCACAGGGTGTTTAATGGATGAGAATTGTGCTGTGTGTTTCCCTTCAGAAATGGAGTTAAATCCCAGGCTCTGTGTCTTCCTACAAGCAAGACATGTTTTCATGTAAACTAAGTCACTTTTCAGCTCTAAGGAAGCTACATCGTTCACGAAGCTCACAAGTTTCTCACTCTTAACTGGAAAGTATTGCATGTTAGAGGGACTGTGGTTTGTTTCTGTGTCAGAATAAGAGTTGACCTAGATATGGTCCGTATGTGTAGGAAACACCGTTATTTTGTTCTGACCACAGTCACGTTTCCTGCTCTATTAGAGACTCTAGAAAGCAAGAGCATGCTTCGTGCTCTAAAGCAGAGTGTGTTTCATGGATGAGAACTGTGCTGTGTGTTTCCCTTCAGAAATGGAATTAAATCCCAGGCTCTGTGTCTTCCTACAAGCAAGACATCATTTCAGGTAAACTCAGTCAATTTTCAGCTCAAATGAATATAAATCGTTTACGAAGGTCACACGTTACTTGCTCTTAACTGAAAAGCATTGGATGTTAGATGACTTGTGGTTTGGATCAGTTTCAGAAGCAGAGTTGATGTAGCAATGGTCCGTATATGTAGGAAACACTGTTATTTTGTTCAGAGCACCCTCATGTTTCTGGCTCTATTAGAGAATCTGGAAAGCAAGAGCATGCATTGTGCTCAAAAGCAGAGTGTGCTTCATGGAGGAGTATTGTGCTGTGTGTTTCCCTTCAGAAATGGAGTTAAATCCCAGGCTCTGTGTCTTCATACAAGCAAGACATGTTTTCAGGTAAACTAAGTCACTTTTCAGCTCAAAGGAAGCTACATCTATTCACGAAGCTCACAAGATACTCACTCTTAACTGGAAAGCATTGCATGTTAGAGGAACTGTGGTTTGTATCAGACTAAGAAGCAGAGTTGAACTAGCAATGGTCCGTATATGTAGGAAACACCGTTATTTTGTTCAGAGCACCCTCATATTTCTGGCTCTATTGGAGACTCTAGACAGCAAGAGCATGCTTCGTGCTCTAAAGCAGAGTGTGTTTCATGGAGGAGAACTGTGCTGTATGTTTCCCTTCAGAAATGGATTTAAATCCCAGGCTCTGTATCTTCCTATAAGCAAGATATCTTTTCAGGTAAACTCAGACACTTTTAAACTCAAAGGAAGGTACATCGTTCACAAAGCTCACACGTATCTCGCTCTTAACTGGAAAGAATTGCATGTTAGAGGAAGTGTAGTTTGTATCAGTTTCCGAAGAAGAGTTGACCTAGATATGGTCTGTATGTGTAGGAAACACTGTAATTTTGTTCTGACCACAGCCACGTTTCCTGCTCTATTAGAGACTCTTAGAATGCAAGAGCGTGCTTCTTGCTCTAAAGCAGAGGGTGTTTCATGGATGAGAACTGTGCTGTGTGTTTCCCTTCAGAAATGGAGTTAAATCCCAGGCTCTGTGTCTTCCTACAAGCAAGACATGTTTTCAGGTAAACTAAGTCACTTTTCAGCTCTAAGGAAGCTACATCGTTCATGAAGCTCACAAGTTTCTCACTCTTAACTGGATAGCATTGCATGTTAGAGGAACTGTTGTGTGTATCAGTTTCAGAAGCAGAGTTGAACTAGCTATGGTCCGTATGTATAGGAAAAACCGTTCTTTTGTTCTGAGCACACTCACATTTCCTGCACTATTAGAGACTCTAGAAAGCAAGAGCGTGCTTCTTCCTATACGCAGAGTGTGTTTCCTCGTGAGAACTTTGCTGTGTGTTTCCCTTCAGAAATGGAGTTAAATCCCAGGCTCTGTGTCTTCCTACAAGCAAGACATGTTTTCAGGTAAACTCAGTCACTTTTCAGCTCAAAGGAAGCTACATCGTTCACGAAGCTGACAAGTTTCTCATTCTTAACTTGAAAGCATTGCATGTTTATGGAACTGTGCTTTGTATCAGTTTCAGAAGAAGAGTTGACCTAGATATTGTCCGTATGTGTAGGAAACACCCTTATTTTTTTTTGAATACAGTCACGTTTCCTGCTGTATTAGAGACTCTTAGAAAGCAAGAGCGTGCTTCTTGCTCTAAAGCAGAGTGTGTTTCATGGATGAGAACTGTGCTGTGTGTTTCCCTTCAGAAAGGGAGTTAAATTGCAGCCTCTGTGTCTTCCTACAAGCAAGACATCATTTCAAGTAACCGCAGTCAATTTTCAGCTCAATGAATATAAATCGTTTACGAAGGTCACACGTTACTTGCTCTTAACTGAAAAGCATTGGATGTTAGATGACTTGTGGTTTGGATCAGATTCAGAAGCAGAATTGAACTAGCAATGGTCCGTATATGTAGGAAACACTGTTATTTTGTTCAGAGCACCCTCAATTTTCTGGCTCTATTAGAGACTCTGGAAAGCAAGAGCATGCACCGTGCTCAAAAGCAGAGTGTGCTTCATGGAGGAGTATTGTGCTGTGTGTTTCCCTTCAGTAATGGAGTGATATCCCAGGCTCTGTGTCTTCCTACAAGCAAGACATGTTTTCAGGTAAACTAAGTCACTTTTCATCTCAAAGGAAGCTACATCGTTCACGAAGCTCACAAGTTTCTCACTCTTAACTGGAAATCATTCCATGTTAGAGGAACTGTGGTTTGTATCAGTTTCAGAAGAAGAGTTGAACTAGCTATGGTCCGTATGTGTAGGAAACACTGTTCTTTTGTTCTGAGCACACTCACATTTCCTGCACTATTAGAGACTCTAGAAAGCAAGAGCGTGCTTCTTCCTATACGCAGAGTGTGTTTCCTCGTGAGAACTGTGCTGTGTGTTTCCCTTCAGAAATGGAGTTAAATCCCAGGCTCTGTGTCTTCCTCCAAGCAAGACATCATTTCAGGTAAACGCAGTCAATTTTCAGCTCAAATGAATATAAATCGTTTACGAAGGTCACACGTTACTTGCTCTTAACTGAAAAGCATTGGATGTTAGATGACTTGTGGTTTGGATCAGTTTCAGAAGCAGAGTTGATCTAGCTATGGTCCGTATATGTAGGAAACACCGTTATTTTGTTCAGAGCACCCTCATGTTTCTGGCTCTATTAGAGACTCTGGAAAGCAAGAGCATGCATTGTGCTCAAAAGCAGAGTGTGCTTCATGGAGGAGTATTGTGCTGTGTGTTTCCCTTCAGAAATGGAGTTAAATCCCAGGCTCTGTGTCTTCCTACAAGCAAGGCATGTTTTCAGGTAAACTCAGACACTTTTGAACTCAAAGGAAGCTACATCGTTCACAAAGCTCACACGTTTCTCGCTCTTAACTGGAAAGAATTGCATGTTAGAGGAAGTGTAGTTTGTATCAGTTTCAGAAGAAGAGTTGACCTAGATATGGTCTGTATGTGTAGGAAACACCGTAATTTTGTTCTGACCACAGTCACGTTTCCTGCTCTATTAGAGACTCTTAGAAAGCAAGAGCGTGCTTCTTGCTCTAAAGCAGAGGGTGTTTCATGGATGAGAACTGTGCTGTGTGTTTCCCTTCAGAAATGGAGTTAAATCCCAGGCTCTGTGTCTTCCTACAAGCAAGACATGTTTTCAGGTAAACTCAGTCACTTTTCAGCTCAAAGGAAGCTACATCGTTCACGAAGCTCACACGTTTCTCGCTCTTAACTGGAAAGCATTGCATGTTAGAGGAACTGTGGTGTGCATCAGTTTCAGAAGCAGAGTTGAACTAGCTATGGTCCATATGTGTAGGAAACACCGTTCTTTTGTTCTGAGCACACTCCCATTTCCTGCACTATTAGAGATCTAGAAAGCAAGAGCGTGCTTCTTCCTATACGCAGAGTGTGTTTCCTCGTGAGAACTGTGCTGTGTGTTTCCCTTCAGAAATGGATTTAAATCCCAGGCTCTGTATCTTCCTATAAGCAAGATATCTTTTCAGGTAAACTCAGACACTTTTAAGCTCAAAGGAAGCTACATCGATCACAAAGCTCACATGTTTCTCGCTCTTAACTGGAAAGAATTGCATGTTAGAGGAAGTGTAGTTTGTATCAGTTTCAGAAGAAGAGTTGACCTAGATATGGTCCGTATGTGTAGGAAACACCGTTATTTTGTTCTGAATACAGTCACGTTTCCTGCTGTATTAGAGATTCTTAGAAAGCAAGAGTGTGCTTCTTGCTCTAAAGCAGAGTGTGTTTCATGGATGAGAACTGTGCTGTGTGTTTCCCTTCAGAAAGTAAGTTAAATTCCAGGCTCTGTGTCCTCCTACAAGCAAGACATCATTTCAGGTAAATGCAGTCACTGTTCAGCTCAAATGAATATAAATCCTTTACGAAGCTCACACGTTTCTCGCTCTTAACTGAAAAGCATTGGATGTTAGATGACTTGTGGTTTGTATCAGTTTCAGAAGCAGAGTTGATCTAGCAATGGTCCATATATGTAGGAAACACCGTTATTTTGTTCAGAGCACCCTCAAATTTCTGGCTCTATTAGAGAATCTGGAAAGCAAGAGCATGCATCGTGCTCAAAAGCAGAGTGTGTTTCATTAATGAGAACTGTGCTGTGTGTTTCCCTTCAGAAATTGGGTTAAATCAGAGGCTCTGTGTCTTCCTACAAGCAAGACATATTTTCAGGTAAACTAAGTCACTTTTCAGCTCTAAGGAAGCTACATCGTTCACGAAGCTCACAAGTTTCTCACTCTTAACTGGAAAGCATTGCATGTTAGAGGAACTGTGGTGTGCATCAGTTTCAGAAGCAGAGTTGAACTAGCTATGGTCCATATGTGTAGGAAACACCGTTCTTTTGTTCTGAGCACACTCACATTTCCTGCACTATTAGAGATCTAGAAAGCAAGAGCGTGCTTCTTCCTTTACGCAGAGTGTGTTTCCCCGTGAGAACTGTGCTGTGTGTTTCCCTTCAGAAATGGATTTAAATCCCAGGCTCTGTATCTTCCTATAAGCAAGATATCTTTTCAGGTAAACTCAGACACTTTTAAGCTCAATGGAAGCAACATCGATCACAAAGCTCACATGTTTCTCGCTCTTAACTGGAAAGAATTGCATGTTAGAGGAAGTGTAGTTTGTATCAGTTTCAGAAGAAGAGTTGACCTATATATGGTCTGTATGTGTAGGAAACACCGTTATTTTGTACTGACCACAGTCACGTTTCCTGCCCTATTAGAGACTCTTAGAAAGCAAGAGATGCTTCTTGCTCTAAAGCGGAGGGTGTTTCATGGATGAGAACTGTGCTGTGTGTTTCCCTTCAGAAATGGAGTTAAATCCCAGGCTCTGTGTCTTCCTATAAGCAAGACATGTTTTCAGGTAAACTCAGTCACTTTTCAGCTCAAAGGAAGCTACATCGTTCACGAAGCTCACAAGTTTCTCACTCTTAACTGGATAGCATTGCATGTTAGAGGAACTGTGGTGTGTATCAGTTTCAGAAGAAGAGTTGACTTAGATATTGTCCGTATGTGTAGGAAACACCGTTATTTTGTTTTGAATACAGTCACGTTTCCTGCTGTATTAGAGACACTTAGAAAGCAAGAGCGTGCTTCTTGCTCTAAAGCAGAGTGTGTTTCATCGATGACAACTGTGCTGTGTGTTTCCCTTCAGAAAGGGAGTTAAATTCCAGGCTCTGTGTCTTCCTACAAGCAAGACATCATTTCAGGTAAACGTAGTCAATTTTCAGCTCAAATGAATATAAATCGTTTACGAAGGTCACACGTTACTTGCTCTTAACTGAAAAGCATTGGATGTTAGATGACTTGTGGTTTGGATCAGTTTCAGAAGCAGAGTTGATCTAGCAATGGTCCGTATATGTAGGAAACACCGTTATTTTGTTCAGAGCACCCTCATGTTTCTGGCTCTATTAGAGACTCTAGAAAGCAAGAGCATGCATTGTGCTCAAAAGCAGAGTGTGCTTCATGGAGGAGTATTGTGCTGTGTGTTTCCCTTCAGAAATGTAGTTAAATCCCAGGCTCTGTGTCTTTCTACAAGCAAGACATGTTTTCAGGTAAATTAAGTCACTTTTCAGCTCTAAGGAAGCTACATCGTTCACGAAGCTCACAAGTTTCTCACTCTTAACTGGAAAGCATTGCATGTTAGAGGAACTGTGGTGTGTATCAGTTTCAGAAGCAGAGTTGAACTAGCTATGGTCTGTATGTGTAGGAAACACCGTTATTTTGTTCTGACCACAGTCACGTTTCCTGCTCTATTAGAGACTCTTAGAAAGCAAGAGATGCTTCTTGCTCTAAAGCGGAGGGTGTTTCATGGATGAGAATTGTGCTGTGTGTTTCCCTTCAGAAATGGAGTTAAATCCCAGGCTCTGTGTCTTCCTATAAGCAAGACATGTTTTCAGGTAAACTCAGTCACTTTTCAGCTCAAAGGAAGCTACAGCGTTCACGAAGCTCATACGTTTCTTGCTCTTAATTGAAAGCATTGCATGTTAATGGAACTGTGCTTTGTATCAGTTTCAGAAGAAGAGTTGACCTAGATATTGTCCGTATGTGTAGGAAACACCGTTATTTTGTTGTGAATACAGTCACGTTTCCTGCTGTATTAGAGATTCTTAGAAAGCAAGAGTGTGCTTCTTGCTCTAAAGCAGAGTGTGTTACATGGATGAGAACTGTGCTGTGTGTTTCCCTTCAGAAAGGGAGTTAAATTCCAGGCTATGTGTCTTCCTACAAGCAAGACATCATTTCAAGTAAAAGCAGTCAATTTTCAGCTCAAATGAATATAAATCGTTTACGAAGGTCACACGTTACTTGCTCTTAAATGAAAAGCATTGGATGTTAGATGACTTGTGGTTTGTATCAGTTTGAGAAGCTGAGTTGATCTAGCAATGGTCCATATATGTAGGAAACACCGTTATTTTGTTCAGAGCACCCTCAATTTTCTGGCTCTATTAGAGAAACTGGAAAGCAAGAGCATGCATCGTGCTCAAAACCAGAATGTGTTTCATTAATGAGAACTGTGCTGTGTGTTTCCCTTCAGAAATGGGGTTAAATCAGAGTCTCTGTGTCTTCCTACAAGCAAGACATATTTTCAGGTAAACTAAGTCACTTTTCAGCTCTAAGGAACCTACATCGTTCACGAAGCTCACAAGTTTCTCACGCTTAACTGGTTAGCATTGCATGTTAGAAGAACTGTGGTGTGTATCAGTTTCAGAAGAAGAGTTGACCTAGAAATTGTCCGTATGTGTAGGAAACACCGTTATTTTGTTTTGAATACAGTCACGTTTCCTCCTGTATTAGAGACTCTTAGAAAGCAAGAGCGTGCTTCTTGCTCTAAAGCAGAGTGTGTTTCCTCGTGAGAACTGTGCTGTGTGTTTCCCTTCAGAAATGGAGTTAAATCCCAGGCTCTGTGTCTTCCTCCAAGCAAGACATCATTTCAAGTAAACGCAGTCAATTTTCAGCTCAAATGAATATAAATCGTTTACGAAGGTCACACGTTACTTGCTCTTAACTGAAAAGCATTGGATATTAGATGACTTGTGGTTTGGATCAGTTTCAGAAGCAGAGTTGATCTAGCTATGGTCCGTATATGTAGGAAACACCGTTATTTTGTTCAGAGCACCCTCATGTTTCTGGCTCTATTAGAGACTCTGGAAAGCAAGAGCATGCATTGTGCTCAAAAGCAGAGTGTGCTTCATGGAGGAGTATTGTGCTGTGTGTTTCCCTTCAGAAATGGAGTTAAATCCCAGGCTCTGTGTCTTCCTACAAGCAAGACATGTTTTCAGGTAAACTCAGACACTTTTGAACTCAAAGGAAGCTACATCATTCACAAAGCTCACACGTTTCTCGCTCTTAACTGGAAAGAATTGCATGTTAGAGGAAGTGTAGTTTGTATCAGTTTCAGAAGAAGAGTTGACCTAGATGGTCTGTATGTGTAGGAAACACCGTAATTTTGTTCTGACCACAGTCACGTTTCCTGCTCTATTAGAGACTCTTAGAAAGCAAGAGCGTGCTTCTTGCTCTAAAGCGGAGGGTGTTTCATGGATGAGAACTGTGCTGTGTGTTTCCCTTCAGAAATGGAGTTAAATCCCAGGCTCTGTGTCTTCCTATAAGCAAGACATGTTTTCAGGTAAATTCAGTCACTTTTCAGCTCAAAGAAGCTACATCGTTCACGAAGCTCACAAGTTTCTCACGCTTAACTGGTTAGCATTGCATGTTAGAGGAACTGTGGTGTGTATCAGTTTCAGAAGAAGAGTTGACTTAGATATTGTCCGTATGTGTAGGAAACACCGTTATTTTGTTTTGAATACAGTCACATTTCCTGCTGTATTAGAGACTCTTAGAAAGCAAGAGCGTGCTTCTTGCTCTAAAGCAGAGTGTGTTTCATTGATGAGAACTGTGCTGTGTGTTTCCCTTCAGAAAGGGAGTTAAATTCCAGGCTCTGTGTCTTCCTACAAGCAAGACATCATTTCAGGTAAACCCAGTCAATTTTCAGCTCAAATGAATATAAATCGTTTACGAAGGTCACACGTTACTTGCTCTTAACTGAAAAGCATTGGATGTTAGATGACTTGTGGTTTGGATCAGTTTCAGAAGCAGAGTTGAACTAGCTATGGTCCGTATGTGTAGGAAACACCGTTCTTTTGTTCTGAGCACACTCACATTTCCTGCACTTTTAGAGACTCTAGAAGCAAGAGCGTGCTTCTTCCTATACGCAGAGTGTGTTTCCTCGTGAGAACTGTGCTGTGTGTTTCCCTTCAGAAATGGAGTTAAATCCCAGGCTCTGTGTCTTCCTCCAAGCAAGACATCATTTCAAGTAAACGCAGTCAATTTTCAGCTCAAATGAATATAAATCGTTTACGAAGGTCACACGTTACTTGCTCTTAACTGAAAAGCATTGGATGTTTGATGACTTGTGGTTTGGATCAGTTTCAGAAGCAGAGTTGATCTAGCTATGGTCCGTATATGTAGGAAACACCGTTATTTTGTTCAGAGCACCCTCATGTTTCTGGCTCAATTAGAGAATCTGGAAAGCAAGAGCATGCATTGTGCTCAAAAGCAGAGTGTGCTTCATGGAGGAGTATTGTGCTGTGTGTTTCCCTTCAGAAATGGAGTTAAATCCCAGGCTCTGTGTCTTCCTACAAGCAAGACATGTTTTCAGGTAAACTCAGACACTTTTGAACTCAAAGGAAGCTACATCGTTCACAAAGCTCACACGTTTCTCGCTCTTAACTGGAAAGAATTGCATGTTAGAGGAAGTGTAGTTTGTATCAGTTTCAGAAGAAGAGTTGACCTAGATATGGTCTGTATGTGTAGGAAACACTGTAATTTGGTTCTGACCACAGTCACGTTTCCTGCTCTATTAGAGACTCTTAGAAAGCAAGAGCGTGCTTCTTGCTCTAAAGCAGAGGGTGTTTCATGGATGAGAACTGTGCTGTGTGTTTCCCTTCAGAAATGGAGATAAATCCCAGGCTCTGTGTCTTCCTACAAGCAAGACATGTTTTCAAGTAAACGCAGTCAATTTTCAGCTCAAATGAATATAAATCGTTTACGAAGGTCACACGTTACTTGCTCTTAAATGAAAAGCATTGGATGTTAGATGACTTGTGGTTTGTATCAGTTTGAGAAGCAGAGTTGATCTAGCAATGGTCCATATATGTAGGAAACACCGTTATTTTGTTCAGAGCACCCTCAATTTTCTGGCTCTATTAGAGACTCTGGAAAGCAAGAGCATGCATCGTGCTCAAAAGCAGAATGTGTTTCATTAATGAGAACTGTGCTGTGTGTTTCCCTTCAGAAATGTGGTTAAATCAGAGGCTCTCTGTCTTTCTACAAGCAAGACATATTTTCAGGTAAACTAAGTCACTTTTCAGCTCTAAGGAACCTACATCGTTCACGAAGCTCACAAGTTTCTCACGCTTAACTGGATAGCATTGCATGTTAGAGGAACTGTGGTGTGTATCAGATTCAGAAGAAGAGTTGACCTAGAAATTGTCCGTATGTGTAGGAAACACCGTTATTTTGTTTTGAATACAGTCACGTTTCCTCCTGTATTAGAGACTCTTAGAAAGCAAGAGCGTGCTTCTTGCTCTAAAGCAGAGTGTGTTTCCTCGTGAGAACTGTGCTGTGTGTTTCCCTTCAGAAATGGAGTTAAATCCCAGGCTCTGTGTCTTCCTCCAAGCAAGACATCATTTCAAGTAAACGCAGTCAATTTTCAGCTCAAATGAATATAAATCGTTTACGAAGGTCACACGTTACTTGCTCTTAACTGAAAAGCATTGGATGTTAGATGACTTGTGGTTTGAATCAGTTTCAGAAGCAGAGGTGATCTAGCTATGGTCCGTATATGTAGGAAACACCGTTATTTTGTTCAGAGCACCCTCATGTTTCTGGCTCTATTAGAGACTCTGGAAAGCAAGAGCATGCATTGTGCTCAAAAGCAGAGTGTGCTTCATGGAGGAGTATTGTGCTGTGTGTTTCCCTTCAGAAATGGAGTTAAATCCCAGGCTCTGTGTCTTCCTAGAAGCAAGACATGTTTTCAGGTAAACTCAGACACTTTTGAACTCAAAGGAAGCTACATCGTTCACAAAGCTCACACGTTTCTCGCTCTTAACTGGAAAGAATTGCATGTTAGAGGAAGTGTAGTTTGTATCAGTTTCAGAAGAAGAGTTGCCCTAGATATGGTCTGTATGTGTAGGAAACACCGTAATTTTGTTCTGACCACAGTCACGTTTCCTGCTCTATTATAGACTCTTAGAAAGCAAGAGCGTGCTTCTTGCTCTAAAGCAGAGGGTGTTTCATGGATGAGAACTGTGCTGTGTGTTTCCCTTCAGAAATGGAGTTAAATCCCAGGCTCTGTGTCTTCCTATAAGCAAGACATGTTTTCAGGTAAATTCAGTCACTTTTCAGCTCAAAGAAGCTACATCGTTCACGAAGCTCACAAGTTTCTCACGCTTAACTGGATAGCATTGCATGTTAGAGGAACTGTGGTGTGTATCAGTTTCAGAAGAAGAGTTGACTTAGATATTGTCCATATGTGTAGGAAACACCGTTATTTTGTTTTGAATACAGTCACGTTTCCTGCTGTATTAGAGACTCTTAGAAAGCAAGAGCGTGCTTCTTGCTCTAAAGCAGAGTGTGTTTCATTGATGAGAACTGTGCTGTGTGTTTCCCTTCAGAAAGGGAGTTAAATTCCAGGCTCTGTGTCTTCCTACAAGCAAGACATCATTTCAGGTAAACCCAGTCAATTTTCAGCTAAAATGAATATAAATCGTTTACGAAGGTCACATGTTACTTGCTCTTAACTGAAAAGCATTGGATGTTAGATGACTTGTGGTTTGGATCAGTTTCAGAAGCAGAGTTGAACTAGCTATGGTCCGTATGTGTAGGAAACACCGTTCTTTTGTTCTGAGCACACTCACATTTCCTGCACTATTAGAGACTCTAGAAAGCAAGAGCGTGCTTCTTCCTATACGCAGAGTGTGTTTCCTCGTGAGAACTGTGCTGTGTGTTTCCCTTCAGAAATGGAGTTAAATCCCAGGCTCTGTGTCTTCCTACAAGCAAGACATCATTTCCAGTAAACGCAGTCAATTTTCAGCTCAAATGAATATAAATCATTTACGAAGGTCACACGTTACTTGCTCTTAACTGAAAAGCATTGGGTGTTAGATGACTTGTGGTTTGGATCAGATTCAGAAGCAGAGTTGAACTAGCAATGGTCCGTATATGTAGGAAACACCGTTATTTTGTTCAGAGCACCCTCATGTTTCTGGCTCTATTAGAGACTCTAGAAAGCAAGAGCATGCTTCATGCTCTAAAGCAGAGTGTGTTTCATGAAGGAGAACTGTGCTGTGTGTTTCCCTTCAGAAATGTAGTTAAATCCCAGGCTCTGTGTCTTCCTACAAGCAAGACATGTTTTCAGGTAAACTAAGTCACTTTTCAGCTCAAAGGAAGCTACGTCGTTCACGAAGCTCACAAGTTTCTCACTCTTAACTGGAAAGCATTGCATGTTAGAGGAACTGTGGTTTGTATCAGTTTCAGAAGCAGAGTTGAACTAGCTATGGTCCGTATGTGTAGGAAACACCGTTCTTTTGTTCTGAGCACACTCATATTTCCTGTACTATTAGAGACTCTAGAAAGCAAGAGCGTGCTTCTTCCTATACGCAGAGTGTGTCTCCACGTGAGAACTGTGCTGTGTGTTTCCCTTCAGAAATCGAGTTAAATCCCAGGCTCTGTGTCTTCCTACAAGCAAGACATCATTTGAAGTAAACGCAGTCAATTTTCAGCTCAAATGAATATAAATCGTTTACGAAGGTCACACGTTACTTGCTCTTAACTGAAAAGCATTTGGTGTTAGATTACTTGAGGTTTGGTTCAGATTCAGAAGCAGAGTTGAACTAGCAATGGTCCGTATATGTAGGAACCACCGTTATTTTGTTCAGAGCACCCTCATGTTTCTGGCTCTATTAGAGACTCTAGAAAGCAAGAGCATGCTTAATGCTCTAAAGCAGAGTGTGTTTCATGAAGGAGAACTGTGCTGTGTGTTTCCCTTCAGAAATGGATTTAAATCCCACGCTCTGTATCTTCCTATAAGCAAGATATCTTTTCAGGTAAACTCAGACACTTTTAAACTCAAAGGAAGCTACATCGTTCACAAAGCTCACATGTTTCTCGCTCTTAACTTGAAAGAATTGCATGTTAGAGGAAGTGTAGTTTGTATCAGTTTCAGAAGAAGAGTTGACCTAGATATGGTCTGTATGTGTAGGAAACACCGTAATTTTATTCTGACCACAGTCACGTTTCCTGCTCTATTAGAGACTCTTAGAAAGCAAGAGCGTGCTTCTTGCTCTAAAGCAGAGGGTGTTTCATGGATGAGAACTGTGCTGTGTGTTTCCCTTCAGATATGGAGTTAAATCCCAGGCTCTGTGTCTTCCTACAAGCCAGACATGTTTTCAGGTAAACTCAGTCACTTTTCAGCTCAAAGGAAGCTACATCGTTCACGAAGCTCACACGTTTCTCGCTCTTAACTGGAAAGAATTGCATGTTAGAGGAAGTGTAGTTTGTATCAGTTTCAGAAGAAGAGTTGACCTAGATATGGTCCGTATGTGTAGGAAACACCGTTATTTTGTTCTGAATACAGTCACGTTTCCTGCTGTATTAGAGATTCTTAAAGCAAGAGTGTGCTTCTTGCTCTAAAGCAGAGTGTGTTTCATGGATGAGAACTGTGCTGTGTGTTTCCCTTCAGAAGGGAAGTTAAATTCCAGGCTCTGTGTCCTCCTACAAGCAAGACATCATTTCAGGTAAATGCAGTCACTGTTCAGCTCAAATGAATATAAATCCTTTACGAAGCTCACACGTTTCTCGCTCTTAACTGAAAAGCATTGGATGGTAGATGACTTGTGGTTTGTATCAGTTTCAGAAGCAGAGTTGATCTAGCAATGGTCCATATATGTAGGAAACACCGTTATTTTGTTCAGAGCACCCTCAAATTTCTGGCTCTATTAGAGACTCTGGAAAGCAAGAGCATGCATCGTGCTCAAAAGCAGAGTGTGTTTCATTAATGAGAACTGTGCTGTGTGTTTCCCTTCAGAAATTGGGTTAAATCAGAGGCTCTGTGTCTTCCTACAAGCAAGACATATTTTCAGGTAAACTAAGTCACTTTTCAGCTCTAAGGAAGCTACATCGTTCACGAAGCTCACAAGTTTCTCACTCTTAACTGGAAAGCATTGCATGTTAGAGGAACTGTGGTGTGCATCAGTTTCAGAAGCAGAGTTGAACTAGCTATGGTCCATATGTGTAGGAAACACCGTTCTTTTGTTCTGAGCACACTCACATTTCCTGCACTATTAGAGATCTAGAAAGCAAGAGCGTGCTTCTTCCTATACGCAGAGTGTGTTTCCTCGTGAGAACTGTGCTGTGTGTTTCCCTTCAGAAATGGATTTAAATCCCAGGCTCTGTATCTTCCTATAAGCAAGATATCTTTTCAGGTAAACTCAGACACTTTTAAGCTCAAAGGAAGCAACATCGATCACAAAGCTCACATGTTTCTCGCTCTTAACTGGAAAGAATTGCATGTTAGAGGAAGTGTAGTTTGTATCAGTTTCAGAAGAAGAGTTGACCTATATATGGTCTGTATGTGTAGGAAACACCGTTATTTTGTTCTGACCACAGTCACGTTTCCTGCCCTATTAGAGACTCTTAGAAAGCAAGAGATGCTTCTTGCTCTAAAGCGGAGGGTGTTTCATGGATGAGAACTGTGCTGTGTGTTTCCCTTCAGAAATGGAGTTAAATCCCAGGCTCTGTGTCTTCCTATAAGCAAGACATGTTTTCAGGAAAACTCAGTCACTTTTCAGCTCAAAGGAAGCTACATCGTTCACGAAGCTCACAAGTTTCTCACGCTTAACTGGATAGCATTGCATGTTAGAGGAACTGTGGTGTGTATCAGTTTCAGAAGAAGAGTTGACTTAGATATTGTCCGTATGTGTAGGAAACACCGTTATTTTGTTTTGAATACAGTCACGTTTCCTGCTGTATTAGAGACACTTAGAAAGCAAGAGCGTGCTTCTTGCTCTAAAGCAGAGTGTGTTTCATCGATGACAACTGTGCTGTGTGTTTCCCTTCAGAAAGGGAGTTAAATTCCAGGCTCTGTGTCTTCCTACAAGCAAGACATCATTTCAGGTAAACGTAGTCAATATTCAGCTCAAATGAATATAAATCGTTTACGAAGGTCACACGTTACTTGCTCTTAACTGAAAAGCATTGGATGTTAGATGACTTGTGGTTTGGATCAGTTTCAGAAGCAGAGTTGATCTAGCAATGGTCCGTATATGTAGGAAACACCGTTATTTTGTTCAGAGCACCCTCATGTTTCTGGCTCTATTAGAGACTCTGGAAAGCAAGAGCATGCATTGTGCTCAAAAGCAGAGTGTGCTTCATGGAGGAGTATTGTGCTGTGTGTTTCCCTTCAGAAATGTAGTTAAATCCCAGGCTCTGTGTCTTTCTACAAGCAAGACCTGTTTTCAGGTAAATTAAGTCACTTTTCAGCTCTAAGGAAGCTACATTGTTCACGAAGCTCACAAGTTTCTCACTCTTAACTGGAAAGCATTGCATGTTAGAGGAACTGTGGTGTGTATCAGTTTCAGAAGCAGAGTTGAACTAGCTATGGTCCGTATGTATAGGAAACACAGTTCTTTTGTTCTGACCACACTCACATTTCCTGCACTATTAGAGACTCTAGAAAGCAAGAGCGTGCTTCTTCCTATACGCAGAGTGTGTTTCCTCGTGAGAACTTTGCTGTGTGTTTCCCTTCAGAAATGGAGTTAAATCCCAGGCTCTGTGTCTTCCTACAAGCAAGACATGTTTTCAGGTAAACTCAGTCACTTTTCAGCTCAAAGGAAGCTACATCGTTCACGAAGCTCACACGTTTCTCGCTCTTAACTGGAAAGAATTGCATGTTAGAGGAAGTGTAGTTTGTAACAGTTTCAGAAGAAGAGTTGACCTATATATGGTCTGTATGTGTAGGAAACACCGTTATTTTGTTCTGACCACAGTCACGTTTCCTGCTCTATTAGAGACTCTTAGAAAGCAAGAGATGCTTCTTGCTCTAAAGCGGAGGGTGTTTCATGGATGAGAACTGTGCTGTGTGTTTCCCTTCAGAAATGGAGTTAAATCCACGGCTCTGTGTCTTCCTATAAGCAAGACATGTTTTCAGGTAAACTCAGTCACTTTTCAGCTCAAAGGAAGCTACAGCGTTCACGAAGCTCATACGTTTCTTGCTCTTAATTGAAAGCATTGCATGTTAATGGAACTGTGCTTTGTATCAGTTTCAGAAGAAGAGTTGACCTAGATATTGTCCGTATGTGTAGGAAACACCGTTATTTTGTTGTGAATACAGTCACGTTTCCTGCTGTATTAGAGATTCTTAGAAAGCAAGAGTGTGCTTCTTGCTCTAAAGCAGAGTGTGTTACATGGATGAGAACTGTGCTGTGTGTTTCCCTTCAGAAAGGGAGTTAAATTCCAGGCTATGTGTCTTCCTACAAGCAAGACATCATTTCAAGTAAACGCAGTCAATTTTCAGCTCAAATGAATATAAATCGTTTACGAAGGTCACACGTTACTTGCTCTTAAATGAAAAGCATTGGATGTTAGATGACTTGTGGTTTGTATCAGTTTGAGAAGCAGAGTTGATCTAGCAATGGTCCATATATGTAGGAAACACCGTTATTTTGTTCAGAGCACCCTCAATTTTCTGGCTCTATTAGAGACTCTGGAAAGCAAGAGCATGCATCATGCTCAAAAGCAGAATGTGTTTCATTAATGAGAACTGTGCTGTGTGTTTCCCTTCAGAAATGGGGTTAAATCAGAGGCTCTGTGTCTTCCTACAAGCAAGACATATTTTCAGGTAAACTAAGTCACTTTTCAGCTCTAAGGAACCTACATCGTTCACGAAGCTCACAAGTTTCTCACGCTTAACTGGATAGCATTGCATGTTAGAGGAACTGTGGTGTGTATCAGTTTCAGAAGAAGAGTTGACCTAGAAATTGTCCGTATGTGTAGGAAACACCGTTATTTTGTTTTGAATACAGTCACGTTTCCTGCTCTATTAGAGACTCTTAGAAAGCAAGAGCGTGCTTCTTGCTCTAAAGCAGAGGGTGTTTCATGGATGAGAACTGTGCTGTGTGTTTCCCTTCAGAAATGGAGTTAAATCCCAGGCTCTGTGTCTTCCTACAAGCAAGACATGTTTTCAGGTAAACTCAGTCACTTTTCAGCTCAAGGGAAGCTACATCGTTCACGAAGCTCACACGTTTCTCGCTCTTAACTGGAAAGAATTGCATGTTAGAGGAAGTGTAGTTTGTATCAGTTTCAGAAGAAGAGTTGACCTAGATATGGTCCGTATGTGTAGGAAACACCGTTATTTTGTTCTGAATACAGTCACGTTTCCTGCTGTATTAGAGATTCTTAGAAAGCAAGAGTGTGCTTCTTACTCTAAAGCAGAGTGTGTTTCATGGATGAGAACTGTGCTGTGTGTTTCCCTTCAGAAAGGAAGTTAAATTCCAGGCTCTGTGTCCTCCTACAAGCAAGACATCATTTCAGGTAAATGCAGTCACTGTTCAGCTCAAATGAATATAAATCGTTTACGAAGCTCACACGTTTCTCGCTCTTAACTGAAAAGCATTGGATGTTAGATGACTTGTGGTTTGTATCAGTTTCAGAAGCAGAGTTGATCTAGCAATGGTCCATATATGTAGGAAACACCGTTATTTTGTTCAGAGCACCCTCAAATTTCTGGCTCTATTAGAGACTCTGGAAAGCAAGAGCATGCATCATGCTCAAAAGCAGAGTGTGTTTCATTAATGAGAACTGTGCTGTGTGTTTCCCTTCAGAAATGGGGTTAAATCAGAGGCTCTGTGTCTTCCTACAAGCAAGACATATTTTCAGGTAAACTAAGTCACTTTTCAGCTCTAAGGAAGCTACATCGTTCACGAAGCTCACAAGTTTCTCACTCTTAACTGGAAAGCATTGCATGTTAGAGGAACTGTGGTGTGCATCAGTTTCAGAAGCAGAGTTGAACTAGCTATGGTCCGTATGTGTAGGAAACACCGTTCTTTTGTTCTGAGCACACTCACATTTCCTGCACTATTAGAGATCTAGAAAGCAAGAGCGTGCTTCTTCCTATACGCAGAGTGTGTTTCCTCGTGAGAACTGTGCTGTGTGTTTCCCTTCAGAAATGGATTTAAATCCCAGGCTCTGTATCTTCCTATAAGCAAGATATCTTTTCAGGTAAACTCAGACACTTTTAAGCTCAAAGGAAGCTACATCGATCACAAAGCTCACATGTTTCTCGCTCTTAACTGGAAAGAATTGCATGTTAGAGGAAGTGTAGTTTGTATCAGTTTCAGAAGAAGAGTTGACCTATATATGGTCTGTATGTGTAGGAAACACCGTTATTTTATTCTGACCACAGTCACGTTTCCTGCCCTATTAGAGACTCTTAGAAAGCAAGAGATGCTTCTTGCTCTAAAGCGGAGGGTGTTTCATGGATGAGAACTGTGCTGTGTGTTTCCCTTCAGAAATGGAGTTAAATCCCAGGCTCTGTGTCTTCCTATAAGCAAGACATGTTTTCAGGTAAATTCAGTCACTTTTCAGCTCAAAGGAAGCTACATCGTTCACGAAGCTCACAAGTTTCTCACGCTTAACTGGATAGCATTGCATGTTAGAGGAACTGTGGTGTGTATCACTTTCAGAAGAAGAGTTGACTTAGATATTGTCCGTATGTGTAGGAAACACCGTTATTTTGTTTTGAATACAGTCACGTTTCCTGCTGTATTAGAGACTCTTAGAAAGCAAGAGCCTGCTTCTTGCTCTAAAGCAGAGTGTGTTTCATTGATGAGAAATGTGCTGTGTGTTTCCCTTCAGAAAGGGAGTTAAATTCCAGGCTCTGTGTCTTCCTACAAGCAAGACATCATTTCAGGTAAACGTAGTCAATTTTCAGCTCAAATGAATATAAATCGTTTACGAAGGTCACACGTTACTTGCTCTTAACTGAAAAGCATTGGATGTTAGATGACTTGTGGTTTGGATCAGTTTCAGAAGCAGAGTTGAACTAGCTATGGTCCGTATGTGTAGGAAACACCGTTCTTTTGTTCTGAGCACACTCACATTTCCTGCACTATTAGAGACTCTAGAAAGCAAGAGCGTGCTTCTTCCTATACACAGAGTGTGTTTCCTCGTGAGAACTGTGCTGTGTGTTTCCCTTCAGAAATGGAGTTAAATCCCAGGCTCTGTGTCTTCCTCCAAGCAAGACATCATTTCCAGTAAACGCAGTCAATTTTCAGCTCAAATGAATATAAATCGTTTACGAAGGTCACACGTTACTTGCTCTTAACTGAAAAGCATTGGATGTTAGATGACTTGTGGTTTGGATCAGTTTCAGAAGCAGAGTTGATCTAGCTATGGTCCGTACATGTAGGAAACACCGTTATTTTGTTCAGAGCACCCTCATGTTTCTGGCTCTATTAGAGACTCTGGAAAGCAAGAGCATGCATTGTGCTCAAAAGCAGAGTGTGCTTCATGGAGGAGTATTGTGCTTTGTGTTTCCCTTCAGAAATGGAGTTAAATCCCAGGCTCTGTGTCTTCCTACAAGCAAGACATGTTTTCAGGTAAACTCAGACACTTTTGAACTCAAAGGAAGCTACATCGTTCACAAAGCTCACACGTTTCTCGCTCTTAACTGGAAAGAATTGCATGTTAGACGAAGTGTAGTTTGTATCAGTTTCAGAAGAAGAGTTGACCTAGATATGGTCTGTATGTGTAGGAAACACCGTAATTTTGTTCTGACCACAGTCACGTTTCCTGCTCTATTAGAGACTCTTAGAAAGCAAGAGCGTGCTTCTTGCTCTAAAGCAGAGGGTGTTTCATGGATGAGAACTGTGCTGTGTGTTTCCCTTCAGAAATGGAGTTAAATCCCAGGCTCTGTGTCTTCCTACAAGCAAGACATGTTTTCAGGTAAACTCAGTCACTTTTCAGCTCAAAGGAAGCTACATCGTTCACGAAGCTCACACGTTTCTCGCTCTTAACTGGAAAGAATTGCATGTTAGAGGAAGTGTAGTTTGTATCAGTTTCAGAAGAAGAGTTGACCTAGATATGGTCCGTATGTGTAGGAAACACCGTTATTTTGTTCTGAATACAGTCACGTTTCCTGCTGTATTAGAGATTCTTAGAAAGCAAGAGTGTGCTTCTTGCTCTAAAGCAGAGTGTGTTTCATGGATGAGAACTGTGCTGTGTGTTTCCCTTCAGAAAGGAAGTTAAATTACAGGCTCTGTGTCCTCCTACAAGCAAGACATCATTTCAGGTAAATGCAGTCACTGTTCAGCTCAAATGAATATAAATCCTTTCCGAAGCTCACACGTTTCTCGCTCTTAACTGAAAAGCATTGGATGTTAGATGACTTGTGGTTTGTATCAGTTTCAGAAGCAGAGTTGATCTAGCAATGGTCCATATATGTAGGAAACACCGTTATTTTGTTCAGAGCACCCTCAAATTTCTGGCTCTATTAGAGACTCTGGAAAGCAAGAGAATGCATCGTGCTCAAAAGCAGAGTGTGTTTCATTAATGAGAACTGTGCTGTGTGTTTCCCTTCAGAAATGGGGTTAAATCAGAGGCTCTGTGTCTTCCTACAAGCAAGACATATTTTCAGGTAAACTAAGGCACTTTTCAGCTCTAAGGAAGCTACATCGTTCACGAAGCTCACAAGTTTCTCACTCTTAACTGGAAAGCATTGCATGTTAGAGGAACTGTGGTGTGCATCAGTTTCAGAAGCAGAGTTGAACTAGCTATGGTCCGTATGTGTAGGAAACACCGTTATTTTGTTCAGAGCACCCTCATGTTTCTGGCTCTATTAGAGACTCTAGAAAGCAAGAGCATGCTTCATGCTCTAAAGCAGAGTGTGTTTCATGAAGGAGAACTGTGCTGTGTGTTTCCCTTCAGAAATGTAGTTAAATCCCAGGCTCTGTGTCTTCCTACAAGCAAGACATGTTTTCAGGTAAACTAAGTCACTTTTCAGCTCAAAGGAAGCTACATCGTTCACGAAGCTCACAAGTTTCTCATTCTTAACTGGAAAGCATTGCATGTTAGAGGAACTGTGGTTTGTATCAGTTTCAGAAGCAGAGTTGAACTAGCTATGGTCCGTATGTGTAGGAAACACCGTTCTTTTGTTCTGAGCACACTCACATTTCCTGTACTATTAGAGACTCTAGAAAGCAAGAGCGTGCTTCTTCCTATACGCAGAGTGTGTTTCCTCGTGAGAACTGTGCTGTGTGTTTCCCTTCAGAAATGGAGTTAAATCCCAGGCTCTGTGTCTTCCTCCAAGCAAGACATCATTTCAAGTAAACGCAGTCAATTTTCAGCTCAAATGAATATAAATCGTTTACGAAGGTCACACGTTACTTGCTCTTAACTGAAAAGCATTGGATGTTAGATGACTTGTGGTTTGGATCAGATTCAGAAGCAGAGTTGAACTAGCAATGGTCCCTATATGTAGGAAACACCGTTATTTTGTTCTGACCACAGTCACGTTTCCTGCTCTATTAGAGACTCTTAGAAAGCAAGAGATGCTTCTTGCTCTAAAGCGGAGGGTGTTTCATGGATGAGAACTGTGCTGTGTGTTTCCCTTCAGAAATGGAGTTAAATCGCAGGCTCTGTGTCTTCCTATAAGCAAGACATGTTTTCAGGTAAATTCAGTCACTTTTCAGCTCAAAGAAGCTACATCGTTCACGAAGCTCACAAGTTTCTCACGCTTAACTGGATAGCATTGCATGTTAGAGGAACTGTGGTGTGTATCAGTTTCAGAAGAAGAGTTGACTTAGATATTGTCCGTATGTGTAGGAAACACCGTTATTTTGTTTTGAATACAGTCACGTTTCCTGCTGTATTAGAGACTCTTAGAAAGCAAGAGCCTGCTTCTTGCTCTAAAGCAGAGTGTGTTTCATTGATGAGAAATGTGCTGTGTGTTTCCCTTCAGAAAGGGAGTTAAATTCCAGGCTCTGTGTCTTCCTACAAGCAAGACATCATTTCAGGTAAACCCAGTCAATTTTCAGCTCAAATGAATATAAATCGTTTACGAAGGTCACACGTTACTTGCTCTTAACTGAAAAGCATTGGATGTTAGATGACTTGTGGTTTGGATCAGTTTCAGAAGCAGAGTAGAACTAGCTATGGTCCGTATGTGTAGGAAACACCGTTCTTTTGTTCTGAGCACACTCACATTTCCTGCACTATTAGAGACTCTAGAAAGCAAGAGCGTGCTTCTTCCTATACGCAGAGTGTGTTTCCTCGTGAGAACTGTGCTGTGTGTTTCCCTTCAGAAATGGAGTTAAATCGCAGGCTCTGTGTCTTCCTATAAGCAAGACATGTTTTCAGGTAAATTCAGTCACTTTTCAGCTCAAAGAAGCTACATCGTTCACGAAGCTCACAAGTTTCTCGCTCTTAACTGGAAAGAATTGCATGTTAGAGGAAGTGTAGTTTGTATCAGTTTCAGAAGAAGAGTTGACCTAGATATGGTCCGTATGTGTAGGAAACACCGTTATTTTGTTCTGAATACAGTCACGTTTCCTGCTGTATTAGAGATTCTTAGAAAGCAAGAGTGTGCTTCTTGCTCTAAAGCAGAGTGTGTTTCATGGAAGAGAACTGTGCTGTGTGTTTCCCTTCAGAAAGGAAGTTAAATTACAGGCTCTGTGTCCTCCTACAAGCAAGACATCATTTCAGGTAAATGCAGTCACTGTTCAGCTCAAATGAATATAAATCCTTTACGAAGCTCACACGTTTCTCGCTCTTAACTGAAAAGCATTGGATGTTAGATGACTTGTGGTTTGTATCAGTTTCAGAAGCAGAGTTGATCTAGCAATGGTCCATATATGTAGGAAACACCGTTATTTTGTTCAGAGCACCCTCAAATTTCTGGCTCTATTAGAGACTCTGGAAAGCAAGAGAATGCATCGTGCTCAAAAGCAGAGTGTGTTTCATTAATGAGAACTGTGCTGTGTGTTTCCCTTCAGAAATGGGGTTAAATCAGAGGCTCTGTGTCTTCCTACAAGCAAGACATATTTTCAGGTAAACTAAGGCACTTTTCAGCTCTAAGGAAGCTACATCGTTCACGAAGCTCACAAGTTTCTCACACTTAACTGGAAAGCATTGCATGTTAGAGGAACTGTGGTGTGCATCAGTTTCAGAAGCAGAGTTGAACTAGCTATGGTCCGTATGTGTAGGAAACACCGTTCTTTTGTTCTGAGCACACTCACATTTCCTGCACTATTAGAGATCTAGAAAGCAAGAGCGTGCTTCTTCCTATACGCAGAGTGTGTTTCCTCGTGAGAACTGTGCTGTGTGTTTCCCTTCAGAAATGTATTTAAATCCCAGGCTCTGTATCTTCCTATAAGCAAGATATCTTTTCAGGTAAACTCAGACACTTTTAAGCTCAAAGGAAGCTACATCGATCACAAAGCTCACATGTTTCTCGCTCTTAACTGGAAAGAATTGCATGTTAGAGGAAGTGTAGTTTGTATCAGTTTCAGAAGAAGAGTTGACCTATATATGGTCTGTATGTGTAGGAAACACCGTTATTTTGTTCTGACCACAGTCACGTTTCCTGCCCTATTAGAGACTCTTAGAAAGCAAGAGATGCTTCTTGCTCTAAAGCGGAGGGTGTTTCGTGGATGAGAACTGTGCTGTGTGTTTCCCTTCAGAAATGGAGTTAAATCCCAGGCTCTGTGTCTTCCTATAAGCAAGACATGTTTTCAGGTAAATTCAGTCACTTTTCAGCTCAAAGGAAGCTACATCGTTCACGAAGCTCACAAGTTTCTCACGCTTAACTGGATAGCATTGCATGTTAGAGGAACTGTGGTGTGTATCAGTTTCAGAAGAAGAGTTGACTTAGATATTGTCCGTATGTGTAGGAAACACCTTTATTTTGTTTTGAATACAGTCACGGTTCCTGCTGTATTAGAGACTCTTAGAAAGCAAGAGCGTGCTTCTTGCTCTAAAGCAGAGTGTGTTTCATTGATGAGAACTGTGCTGTGTGTTTCCCTTCAGAAAGGGAGTTAAATTCCAGGCTCTGTGTCTTCCTACAAGCAAGACATCATTTCAGGTAAACCCAGTCAATTTTCAGCTCAAATGAATATAAATCGTTTACGAAGGTCACACGTTACTTGCTCTTAACTGAAAAGCATTGGATGTTAGATGACTTGTGGTTTGGATCAGTTTCAGAAGCAGAGTTGAACTAGCTATGGTCCGTATGTGTAGGAAACACCGTTCTTTTGTTCTGAGCACACTCACATTTCCTGCACTATTAGAGACTCTAGAAAGCAAGAGCGTGCTTCTTCCTATACGCAGAGTGTGTTTCCTCGTGAGAACTGTGCTGTGTGTTTCCCTTCAGAAATGGAGTTAAATCCCAGGCTCTGTGTCTTCCTCCAAGCAAGACATCATTTCCAGTAAACGCAGTCAATTTTCAGCTCAAATGAATATAAATCATTTACGAAGGTCACACGTTACTTGCTCTTAACTGAAAAGCATTGGGTGTTAGATGACTTGTGGTTTGGATCAGATTCAGAAGCAGAGTTGAACTAGCAATGGTCCGTATATGTAGGAAACACCATTATTTTGTTCAGAGCACCCTCATGTTTCTGGCTCTATTAGAGACTCTAGAAAGCAAGAGCATGCTTCATGCTCTAAAGCAGAGTGTGTTTCATGAAGGAGAACTGTGCTGTGTGTTTCCCTTCAGAAATGTAGTTAAATCCCAGGCTCTGTGTCTTCCTACAAGCAAGACATGTTTTCAGGTAAACTAAGTCACTTTTCAGCTCAAAGGAAGCTACGTCGTTCACGAAGCTCACAAGTTTCTCACTCTTAACTGGAAAGCATTGCATCTTAGAGGAACTGTGGTTTGTATCAGTTTCAGAAGCAGAGTTGAACTAGCTATGGTCCGTATGTGTAGGAAACACCGTTCTTTTGTTCTGAGCACACTCACATTTCCTGTACTATTAGAGACTCTAGAAAGCAAGAGCGTGCTTCTTCCTATACGCAGAGTGTGTTTCCTCGTGAGAACTGTGCTGTGTGTTTCCCTTCAGAAATGGAGTTAAATCCCAGGCTCTGTGTCTTCCTCCAAGCAAGACATCATTTCAAGTAAACGCAGTCAATTTTCAGCTCAAATGAATATAAATCGTTTACGAAGGTCACACGTTACTTGCTCTTAACTGAAAAGCATTGGATGTTAGATGACTTGTGGTTTGGATCAGATTCAGAAGCAGAGTTGAACTAGCAATGGTCCCTATATGTAGGAAACACCGTTATTTTGTTCAGAGCACCCTCATGTTTCTGGCTCTATTAGAGACTCTAGAAAGCAAGAGCATGCTTCGTGCTCTAAAGCAGAGTGTGTTTCATGAAGGAGAACTGTGCTGTGTGTTTCCCTTCAGAAATGGATTTAAATCCCACGCTCTTTATCTTCCTATAAGCAAGATATCTTTTCAGGTAAACTCAGACACTTTTAAACTCAAAGGAAGCTACATCGTTCACAAAGCTCACACGTTTCTCGCTCTTAACTGGAAAGAATTGCATGTTAGAGGATGTGTAGTTTGTATCAGTTTCAGAAGAAGAGTTGACCTAGATATTGTCCATACGTGTAGGAAACACATTTATTTTGTTTTGAATACAGACACGTTTCTTGTTGTATTAGAGACTCTTAGAAAGCAAGAGCGTGCTTCTTGCTCTAAAGCAGAGTGTGTTTCATGGATGAGAACTGTGCTGTGTGTTTCCCTTCAGAGAGGGAGTTAAATTCCACGCTCTGTGTCTTCCTACAAGCAAGACATTATTTCAGGTAAACGCAGTCAATTTTCAGCTCAAATGAATATAAATCGTTTACGAAGGTCACACGTTACTTGCTCTTAACTGAAAAGCATTGGATGTTAGATGACTTGTGGTTTGGATCAGTTTCAGAAGCAGAGTTGATCTAGCAATGGACCGTATATGTAGGAAACACCGTTATTTTGTTCAGAGCACCCTCATGTTTCTGGCTCTATTAGAGACTCTAGAAAGAAAGAGCATGCTTCGTGCTCTAAAGCAGAGTGTGTTTCATTAATGAGAACTGTGCTGTGTGTTTCCCTTCAGAAATGGGGTTAAATCCCAGGCTCTGTGTCTTCCTACAAGCAAGACTTGTTTTCAGGTAAACTAAGTCACTTTTCAGCTCTAAGGAAGCTACATTGTTCACGAAGCTCACATGTTTCTCACTCTTAACTGGAAAGCATTGCATGTTAGAGGAACTGTGGTTTGTATCAGTTTCAGAAGCAGAGTTGAACTAGCTATGGTCCGTATGTATAGGAAACACCGTTCTTTTGTTCTGAGCACACTCACATTTCCTGCACTATTAGAGACTCTAGAAAGCAAGAGCGTGCTTCTTCCTATACGCAGAGTGTGTTTCCTCGTGAGAACTTTGCTGTGTGTTTCCCTTCAGAAATGGAGTTAAATCCCAGGCTCTGTGTCTTCCTACAAGCAAGACATGTTTTCAGGTAAACTCAGACACTTTTAAGCTCTAAGGAAGCTACATCGATCACAAAGCTCACATGTTTCTCGCTCTTAACTGGAAAGAATTGCATGTTAGAGGAAGTGTAGTTTGTATCAGTTTCAGAAGAAGAGTTGACCTATATATGGTCTGTATGTGTAGGAAACACCGTTATTTTGTTCTGACCACAGTCACGTTTCCTGCTCTATTAGAGACTCTTAGAAAGCAAGAGATGCTTCTTGCTCTAAAGCGGAGGGTGTTTCATGGATGAGAACTGTGCTGTATGTTTCCCTTCAGAAAGGAAGTTAAATTCCAGGCTCTGTGTCTTCCTACAAGCAAGACATCATTTCAGGTAAATGCAGTCACTGTTCAGCTCAAATGAATATAAATCCTTTACGAAGCTCACACGTTTCTCGCTCTTAACTGAAAAGCATTGGATGTTAGATGACTTGTGGTTTGTATCAGTTTCAGAAGCAGAGTTGATCTAGCAATGGTCCATATATGTAGGAAACACCGTTATTTTGTTCAGAGCACCCTCAAATTTCTGGCTCTATTAGAGACTCTGGAAAGCAACAGAATGCATCGTGCTCAAAAGCAGAGTGTGTTTCATTAATGAGAACTGTGCTGTGTGTTTCCCTTCAGAAATGGGGTTAAATCCCAGGCTCTGTGTCTTCCTATAAGCAAGACATGTTTTCAGGTAAATTCAGTCACTTTTCAGCTCAAAGGAAGCTACATCGTTCACGAAGCTCACAAGTTTCTCACGCTTAACTGGATAGCATTGCATGTTAGAGGAACTGTGGTGTGTATCAGTTTCAGAAGAAGAGTTGACTTAGATATTGTCCGTATGTGTAGGAAACACCTTTATTTTGTTTTGAATACAGTCACGTTTCCTGCTGTATTAGAGACTCTTAGAAAGCAAGAGCGTGCTTCTTGCTCTAAAGCAGAGTGTGTTTCATTGATGAGAACTGTGCTGTGTGTTTCCCTTCAGAAAGGGAGTTAAATTCCAGGCTCTGTGTCTTCCTACAAGCAAGACATCATTTCAGGTAAACCCAGTCAATTTTCAGCTCAAATGAATATAAATCGTTTACGAAGGTCACACGTTGCTTGCTCTTAACTGAAAAGCATTGGATGTTAGATGACTTGTGGTTTGGATCAGTTTCAGAAGCAGAGTTGAACTAGCTATGGTCCGTATGTGTAGGAAACACCGTTCTTTTGTTCTGAGCACACTCACATTTCCTGCACTATTAGAGACTCTAGAAAGCAAGAGCGTGCTTCTTCCTATACGCAGAGTGTGTTTCCTCGTTAGAACTGTGCTGTGTGTTTCCCTACAGAAATGTAGTTAAATCCCAGGCTCTGTGTCTTCCTACAAGCAAGACATGTTTTCAGGTAAACTAAGTCACTTTTCAGCTCAAAGGAAGCTACGTCGTTCACGAAGCTCACAAGTTTCTCACTCTTAACTGGAAAGCATTGCATGTTAGAGGAACTGTGGTGTGCATCAGTTTCAGAAGCAGAGTTGAACTAGCTATGGTCCGTATGTGTAGGAAACACCGTTCTTTTGTTCTGAGCACACTCACATTTCCTGCACTATTAGAGATCTAGAAAGCAAGAGCGTGCTTCTTCCTATACGCAGAGTGTGTTTCCTCGTGAGAACTGTGCTGTGTGTTTCCCTTCAGAAATGTATTTAAATCCCAGGCTCTGTATCTTCCTATAAGCAAGATATCTTTTCAAGTAAACTCAGACACTTTTAAGCTCAAAGGAAGCTACATCGATCCCAAAGCTCACATGTTTCTCGCTCTTAACTGGAAAGAATTGCATGTTAGAGGAAGTGTAGTTTGTATCAGTTTCAGAAGAAGAGTTGACCTATATATGGTCTGTATGTGTAGGAAACACCGTTATTTTATTCTGACCACAGTCACGTTTCCTGCCCTATTAGAGACTCTTAGAAAGCAAGAGATGCTTCTTGCTCTAAAGCGGAGGGTGTTTCATGGATGAGAACTGTGCTGTGTGTTTCCCTTCAGAAATGGAGTTAAATCCCAGGCTCTGTGTCTTCCTATAAGCAAGACATGTTTTCAGGTAAATTCAGTCACTTTTCAGCTCAAAGGAAGCTACATCGTTCACGAAGCTCACAAGTTTCTCACGCTTAACTGGATAGCATTGCATGTTAGAGGAACTGTGGTGTGTATCAGTTTCAGAAGAAGAGTTGACTTAGATATTGTCCGTATGTGTAGGAAACACCTTTATTTTGTTTTGAATACAGTCACGTTTCCTGCTGTATTAGAGACTCTTAGAAAGCAAGAGCGTGCTTCTTGCTCTAAAGCAGAGTGTGTTTCATTGATGAGAACTGTGCTGTGTGTTTCCCTTCAGAAAGGGAGTTAAATTCCAGGCTCTGTGTCTTCCTACAAGCAAGACATCATTTCAGGTAAACCCAGTCAATTTTCAGCTCAAATGAATATAAATCGTTTACGAAGGTCACACGTTACTTGCTCTTAACTGAAAAGCATTGGATGTTAGATGACTTGTGGTTTGGATCAGTTTCAGAAGCAGAGTTGAACTAGCTATGGTCCGTATGTGTAGGAAACACCGTTCTTTTGTTCTGAGCACACTCACATTTCCTGCACTATTAGAGACTCTAGAAAGCAAGAGCGTGCTTCTTCCTATACGCAGAGTGTGTTTCCTCGTGAGAACTGTGCTGTGTGTTTCCCTTCAGAAATGGAGTTAAATCCCAGGCTCTGTGTCTTCCTCCAAGCAAGACATCATTTCCAGTAAACGCAGTCAATTTTCAGCTCAAATGAATATAAATCATTTACGAAGGTCACACGTTACTTGCTCTTAACTGAAAAGCATTGGGTGTTAGATGACTTGTGGTTTGGATCAGATTCAGAAGCAGAGTTGAACTAGCAATGGTCCGTATATGTAGGAAACACCATTATTTTGTTCAGAGCACCCTCATGTTTCTGGCTCTATTAGAGACTCTAGAAAGCAAGAGCATGCTTCATGCTCTAAAGCAGAGTGTGTTTCATGAAGGAGAACTGTGCTGTGTGTTTCCCTTCAGAAATGTAGTTAAATCCCAGGCTCTGTGTCTTCCTACAAGCAAGACATGTTTTCAGGTAAACTAAGTCACTTTTCAGCTCAAAGGAAGCTACGTCGTTCACGAAGCTCACAAGTTTCTCACTCTTAACTGGAAAGCATTGCATGTTAGAGGAACTGTGGTGTGCATCAGTTTCAGAAGCAGAGTTGAACTAGCTATGGTCCGTATGTGTAGGAAACACCATTCTTTTGTTCTGAGCACACTCACATTTCCTGTACTATTAGAGACTCTAGAAAGCAAGAGCGTGCTTCTTCCTATACGCAGAGTGTGTTTCCTCGTGAGAACTGTGCTGTGTGTTTCCCTTCAGAAATGGAGTTAAATCCCAGGCTCTGTGTCTTCCTCCAAGCAAGACATCATTTCAAGTAAACGCAGTCAATTTTCAGCTCAAATGAATATAAATCGTTTACGAAGGTCACACGTTACTTGCTCTTAACTGAAAAGCATTGGATGTTAGATGACTTGTGGTTTGGATCAGATTCAGAAGCAGAGTTGAACTAGCAATGGTCCGTATATGTAGGAAACACCGTTATTTTGTTCAGAGCACCCTCATGTTTCTGGCTCTATTAGAGACTCTAGAAAGCAAGAGCATGCTTCGTGCTCTAAAGCAGAGTGTGTTTCATGAAGGAGAACTGTGCTGTGTGTTTCCCTTCAGAAATGGATTTAAATCCCACGCTCTGTATCTTCCTATAAGCAAGATATCTTTTCAGGTAAACTCAGACACTTTTAAACTCAAAGGAAGCTACATCGTTCACAAAGCTCACACGTTTCTCGCTCTTAACTGGAAAGAATTGCATGTTAGAGGAAGTGTAGTTTGTATCAGTTTCAGAAGAACAGTTGACCTAGATATGGTCCGTATGTGTAGGAAACACCGTTATTTTGTTCTGAATACAGTCACGTTTCCTGCTGTATTAGAGATTCTTAGAAAGCAAGAGTGTGCTTCTTGCTCTAAAGCAGAGTGTGTTTCATGGATGAGAACTGTGCTGTGTGTTTCCCTTCAGAAAGGAAGTTAAATTACAGGCTCTGTGTCCTCCTACAAGCAAGACATCATTTCAGGTAAATGCAGTCACTGTTCAGCTCAAATGAATATAAATCCTTTACGAAGCTCACACGTTTCTCGCTCTTAACTGAAAAGCATTGGATGTTAGATGACTTGTGGTTTTTATCAGTTTCAGAAGCAGAGTTGATCTAGCAATGGTCCATATATGTAGGAAACACCGTTATTTTGTTCAGAGCACCCTCAAATTTCTGGCTCTATTAGAGACTCTGGAAAGCAAGAGAATGCATCATGCTCAAAAGCAGAGTGTGTTTCATTAATGAGAACTGTGCTGTGTGTTTCCCATCAGAAATGGGGTTAAATCAGAGGCTCTGTGTCTTCCTACAAGCAAGACATATTTTCAGGTAAACTAAGGCACTTTTCAGCTCTAAGGAAGCTACATCGTTCACGAAGCTCACAAGTTTCTCACACTTAACTGGAAAGCATTGCATGTTAGAGGAACTGTGGTGTGCATCAGTTTCAGAAGCAGAGTTGAACTAGCTATGGTCCGTATGTGTAGGAAACACCGTTCTTTTGTTCTGAGCACACTCACATTTCCTGCACTATTAGAGATCTAGAAAGCAAGAGCGTGCTTCTTCCTATACGCAGAGTGTGTTTCCTCGTGAGAACTGTGCTGTGTGTTTCCCTTCAGAAATGTATTTAAATCCCAGGCTCTGTATCTTCCTATAAGCAAGATATCTTTTCAGGTAAACTCAGACACTTTTAAGCTCAAAGGAAGCTACATCGATCACAAAGCTCACATGTTTCTCGCTCTTAACTGGAAAGAATTGCATGTTAGAGGAAGTGTAGTTTGTATCAGTTTCAGAAGAAGAGTTGACCTATACATGGTCTGTATGTGTAGGAAACACCGTTATTTTGTTCTGACCACAGTCACGTTTCCTGCCCTATTAGAGACTCTTAGAAAGCAAGAGATGCTTCTTGCTCTAAAGAGGAGGGTGTTTCGTGGATGAGAACTGTGCTGTGTGTTTCCCTTCAGAAATGGAGTTAAATCCCAGGCTCTGTGTCTTCCTATAAGCAAGACATGTTTTCAGGTAAATTCAGTCACTTTTCAGCTCAAAGGAAGCTACATCGTTCACGAAGCTCACAAGTTTCTCACGCTTAACTGGATAGCATTGCATGTTAGAGGAACTGTGGTGTGTATCAGTTTCAGAAGAAGAGTTGACTTAGATATTGTCCGTATGTGTAGGAAACACCTTTATTTTGTTTTGAATACAGTCACGGTTCCTGCTGTATTAGAGACTCTTAGAAAGCAAGAGCGTGCTTCTTGCTCTAAAGCAGAGTGTGTTTCATTGATGAGAACTGTGCTGTGTGTTTCCCTTCAGAAAGGGAGTTAAATTCCAGGCTCTGTGTCTTCCTACAAGCAAGACATCATTTCAGGTAAACCCAGTCAATTTTCAGCTCAAATGAATATAAATCGTTTACGAAGGTCACACGTTACTTGCTCTTAACTGAAAAGCATTGGATGTTAGATGACTTGTGGTTTGGATCAGTTTCAGAAGCAGAGTTGAACTAGCTATGGTCCGTATGTGTAGGAAACACCGTTCTTTTGTTCTGAGCACACTCACATTTCCTGCACTATTAGAGACTCTAGAAAGCAAGAGCGTGCTTCTTCCTATACGCAGAGTGTGTTTCCTCGTGAGAACTGTGCTGTGTGTTTCCCTTCAGAAATGGAGTTAAATCCCAGGCTCTGTGTCTTCCTCCAAGCAAGACATCATTTCCAGTAAACGCAGTCAATTTTCAGCTCAAATGAATATAAATCATTTACGAAGGTCACACGTTACTTGCTCTTAACTGAAAAGCATTGGGTGTTAGATGACTTGTGGTTTGGATCAGATTCAGAAGCAGAGTTGAACTAGCAATGGTCCGTATATGTAGGAAACACCATTATTTTGTTCAGAGCACCCTCATGTTTCTGGCTCTATTAGAGACTCTAGAAAGCAAGAGCATGCTTCATGCTCTAAAGCAGAGTGTGTTTCATGAAGGAGAACTGTGCTGTGTGTTTCCCTTCAGAAATGTAGTTAAATCCCAGGCTCTGTGTCTTCCTACAAGCAAGACATGTTTTCAGGTAAACTAAGTCACTTTTCAGCTCAAAGGAAGCTACGTCGTTCACGAAGCTCACAAGTTTCTCACTCTTAACTGGAAAGCATTGCATCTTAGAGGAACTGTGGTTTGTATCAGTTTCAGAAGCAGAGTTGAACTAGCTATGGTCCGTATGTGTAGGAAACACCGTTCTTTTGTTCTGAGCACACTCACATTTCCTGTACTATTAGAGACTCTAGAAAGCAAGAGCGTGCTTCTTCCTATACGCAGAGTGTGTTTCCTCGTGAGAACTGTGCTGTGTGTTTCCCTTCAGAAATGGAGTTAAATCCCAGGCTCTGTGTCTTCCTCCAAGCAAGACATCATTTCAAGTAAACGCAGTCAATTTTCAGCTCAAATGAATATAAATCGTTTACGAAGGTCACACGTTACTTGCTCTTAACTGAAAAGCATTGGATGTTAGATGACTTGTGGTTTGGATCAGATTCAGAAGCAGAGTTGAACTAGCAATGGTCCCTATATGTAGGAAACACCGTTATTTTGTTCAGAGCACCCTCATGTTTCTGGCTCTATTAGAGACTCTAGAAAGCAAGAGCATGCTTCGTGCTCTAAAGCAGAGTGTGTTTCATGAAGGAGAACTGTGCTGTGTGTTTCCCTTCAGAAATGGATTTAAATCCCACGCTCTGTATCTTCCTATAAGCAAGATATCTTTTCAGGTAAACTCAGACACTTTTAAACTCAAAGGAAGCTACATCGTTCACAAAGCTCACACGTTTCTCGCTCTTAACTGGAAAGAATTGCATGTTAGAGGAAGTGTAGTTTGTATCAGTTTCAGAAGAACAGTTGACCTAGATATGGTCCGTATGTGTAGGAAACACCGTTATTTTGTTCTGAATACAGTCACGTTTCCTGGTGTATTAGAGATTCTTAGAAAGCAAGAGTGTGCTTCTTGCTCTAAAGCAGAGTGTGTTTCATGGATGAGAACTGTGCTGTGTGTTTCGCTTCAGAAAGGGAGTTAAATCCCAGGCTCTGTATCTTCCTATAAGCAAGATATCTTTTCAGGTAAACTCAGACACTTTTAGGCTCAAAGGAAGTTACATCGATCACAAAGCTCATATGTTTCTCGCTCTTAACTGGAAAGAATTGCATGTTAGAGGAAATGTAGTTTGTATCAGTTTCAGAAGAAGAGTTGACCTATATTTGGTCTGTATGTGTAGGAAACACCGTTATTTTGTTCTGACCACAGTCACGTTTCCTGCTCTATTAGAGACTCTTAGAAAGCAAGAGATGCTTCTTGCTCTAAAGTGGAGGGTGTTTCATGGATGAGAACTGTGCTGTGTGTTTCCCTTCAGAAATGGAGTTAAATCCCATGCTCTGTGTCTTCCTACAAGCAAGACATGTTTTCAGGTAAACTCAGTCACTTTTCAGCTAAAAGGAAGCTACATCGTTCACAAAGCTCACAAGTTTCTCACTTTTAACTTGAAAGCATTGCATGTTAATGGAACTGTGCTTTGTATCAGTTTCAGAAGAAGAGTTGACCTAGATATTGTCCGTACGTGTAGGAAACACCTTTAATTTGTTTTGAATAAAGTCACGTTTCCTGTTGTATTAGAGACTCTTAGAAAGCAAGAGCGTGCTTCTTGCTCTAAAGCAGAGTGTGTTTCATGGATGAGAACTGTGCTGTGTGTTTCCCTTCAGAAAGGGAGTTAAATTCCACGCTCTGTGTCTTCCTACAAGCAAGACATCATTTCAGGTAAACGCAGTCAATTTTCAGCTCAAATGAATATAAATCGTTTACGAAGGTCACACGTTACTTGCTCTTAAATGAAAAGCATTGGATGTTAGATGACTTGTGGTTTGGATGAGTTTCAGAAGCAGAGTTGATCTAGCAATGGACCGTATATGTAGGAAACACCGTTATTTTGTTCAGAGCACCCTCATTTTTCTGGCTCTATTAGAGACTCTAGAAAGAAAGAGCATGCTTCGTGCTCTAAAGCAGAGTGTGTTTCATTAATGAGAACTGTGCTGTGTGTTTCCCTTCAGAAATGGGGTTAAATCCCAGGCTCTGTGTCTTCCTACAAGCAAGACTTGTTTTCAGGTAAACTAAGTCACTTTTCAGCTCTAAGGAAGCTACATTGTTCACGAAGCTCACATGTTTCTCACTCTTAACTGGAAAGCATTGCATGTTAGAGGAACTGTGGTTTGTATCAGTTTCAGAAGCAGAGTTGAACTAGCTATGGTCCGTATGTATAGGAAACACCGTTCTTTTGTTCTGAGCACACTCACATTTCCTGCACTATTAGAGACTCTAGAAAGCAAGAGCGTGCTTCTTCCTATACGCAGAGTGTGTTTCCTCGTGAGAACTTTGCTGTGTGTTTCCCTTCAGAAATGGAGTTAAATCCCAGGCTCTGTGTCTTCCTACAAGCAAGACATGTTTTCAGGTAAACTCAGTCACTTTTCTGCTCAAAGGTCCGTATGTATAGGAAACACCGTTATTTTGTTCAGAGCACCCTCATATTTCTGGCTCTATTAGAGACTCTAGAAAGAAAGAGTATGCTTCGTGCTCTAAAGCAGAGTGTGTTTCATTAATGAGAACTGTGCTGTGTGTTTCCCTTCAGAAATGGGGTTAAATCCCAGGCTCTGTGTCTTCCTATAAGCAAGACATGTTTTCAGGTAAACTCAGTCACTTTTCTGCTCAAAGGAAGCTACAGCGTTCACGAAGCTCATATGTTTCTTGCTCTTAACTTGAAAGCATTGCATGTTAATGGAACTGTGCTTTGTATCAGTTTCAGAAGAAGAGTTGACCTAGATATTGTCTGTATGTGTAGGAAACACCGTTATTTTGTTCTGAATACAATCACGTTTCCTGCTGTATTAGAGATTCTTAGAAAGCAAGAGCGTGCTTCTTGCTCTAAAGCAGAGTGTGTTTCATCGATGAGAACTGTGCTGTGTGTTTCCCTTCAGAAAGGGAGTTAAATTCCAGGCTATGTGTCTTCCTACAAGCAAGACATCATTTCAAGTAAACGCAGTCAATTTTCAGCTCAAATGAATATAAATCGTTTACAAAGGTCACACGTTACTTGCTCTTAACTGAAAAGCATTGGATGTTAGATGACTTGTGGTTTGTATCAGTTTGAGAAGCAGAGTTGATCTAGCAATGGTCCATATATGTAGGAAACACCGTAATTTTGTTCAGAGCACCCTCAATTTTCTGGCTCTATTAGAGACTCTGGAAAGCAAGAGCATGCATCGTGCTCAAAAGCAGAGTGTGTTTCATTAATGAGAACTGTGCTGTGTGTTTCCCTTCAGAAATGGGGTTAAATCAGAGGCTCTGTGTCTTCCTACAAGCAAGATATATTTTCAGGTAAACTAAGTCACTTTTCAGCTCTAAGGAACCTACATCGTTCACGAAGCTCACAAGTTTCTCACGCTTAACTGGATAGCATTGCATGTTAGAGGAACTGTGGTGTGTATTAGTTTCAGAAGAAGAGTTGACCTAGATATTGTCCGTATGTGTAGGAAACACCGTTATTTTGTTTTGAATACAGTCATGTTTCCTGCTGTATTAGAGACTCTTAGAAAGCAAGAACGTGCTTCTTGCTCTAAAGCAGAGTGTGTTTCATCGATGAGAACTGTGCTGTGTGTTTCCCTTCAGAAAGCGAGTTAAATTCCAGGCTCTGTGTCTTCCTACAAGCAAGGCATCATTTCAGGTAAACGCAGTCAATTTTCAGCTCAAATGAATATAAATCGTTTACCAAGGTCACACGTTACTTGCTCTTAAATGAATAGCATTGGATGTTAGATGACTTGTGGTTTGGATCAGTTTCAGAAGCAGAGTTGATCTAGCAATGGTCCGTATATGTAGGAAACACCGTTATATTGTTCAGAGCACCCTCATGTTTCTGGCTCTATTAGAGACTCTGGAAAGCAAGAGCATGCATTGTGCTCAAAAGCAGAGTGTGCTTCATGGAGCAGTATTGTGCTGTGTGTTTCCCTTCAGAAATGGGGTTAAATCAGAGGCTCTGTGTCTTCCTACAAGCAAGACATGTTTTCAGGTAAACTAAGTCACTTTTCAGCTCAAAGGAAGCTACATCGTTCACGAAGCTCACAAGTTTCTCACTCTTAACTGGAAAGCATTGCATGTTAGAGGAACTGTGGTTTGTATCAGTTTCAGAAGCAGAGTTGAACTAGCTATGGTCCGTATGTGTAGGAAACACCGTTCTTTTGTTCTGAGCACACTCACATTTCCTGCACTATTAGAGACTCTAGAAAGCAAGAGCGTGCTTCTTCCTATACGCAGAGTGTGTTTCCTCGTGAGAACTGTGCTGTGTGTTTCCCTTCAGAAATGGAGTTAAATCCCAGGCTCTGTGTCTTCCTCCAAGCAAGACATCATTTCAAGTAAACGCAGTCAATTTTCAACTCAAATGAATATAAATCATTTACAAAAGTCACACGTTACTTGCTCTTAACTGAAAAGCATTGGATGTTAGATGACTTGTGGTTTGGATCAGATTCAGAAGCAGAGTTGAACTAGCAATGGTCCGTACATGTAGGAAACACCTTTATATTGTTCAGAGCACCCTCATATTTCTGGCTCTATTAGAGACTCTAGAAAGCAAGAGCATGCTTCGTGCTCTAAAGCAGAGTGTGTTTCATGAAGGAGAACTGTGCTGTGTGTTTCCCTTCAGAAATGGATTTAAATCCCAGGCTCTGTATTCCTATAAGCAAGATATCTTTTCAGGTAAACTCAGACACTTTTAAACTCAAAGGAAGCTACATCGTTCACAAAGCTCACACGTTTCTCGCTCTTAACTGGAAAGAATTGCATGTTAGAGGAAGTGTAGTTTGTATCAGTTTCAGAAGAAGAGTTGACCTAGATATTGTCCGTACGTGTAGGAAACAACTTTATTTTGTTTTGAATACAGTCACGTTTCCTTTTGTATTAGAGACTCTTAGAAAGCAAGAGCGTGCTTCTTGCTCTAAAGCAGAGTGTGTTTCATGGATGAGAACTGTGCTGTGTGTTTCCCTTCAGAAAGGGAGTTAAATTCCACGCTCTGTGTCTTCCTACAAGCAAGACATCATTTCAGGTAAACGCAGTCAATTTTCAGCTCAAATGAATATAAATCGTTTACGAAGGTCACAGGTTACTTGCTCTTAACTGAAAAGCATTGGATGTTAGATGACTTTTGTTTTGGATCAGTTTCAGAAGCAGAGTTGATCTAGCAATCGACCGTTTATGTAGGAAACACCGTTATTTTGTTCAGAGCACCCTCATATTTCTGGCTGTATTAGAGACTCTAGAAAGAAAGAGCATGCTTCGTGCTCTAAAGCAGAGTGTGTTTCATTAATGAGAACTGTGCTGTGTGTTTCCCTTCAGAAATGGGGTTAAATCCCAGGCTCTGTGTCTTCCTACAAGCAAGACATGTTTTCAGGTAAATTAAGTCACTTTTCAGCTCTAAGGAAGCTACATCGTTCACGAAGCTCACAAGTTTCTCACTCTTAACTGGAAAGCATTGCATGTTAGAGGAACTGTGGTGTGTATCAGTTTCAGAAGCAGAGTTGAACTAGCTATGGTCCGTATATATAGGAAACACCGTTCTTTTTTTCTGAGCACACTCACATTTCCTGCACTATTAGAGACTCTAGAAAGCAAGAGCGTGCTTCTTCCTATACGCAGAGTGTGTTTCCTCGTGAGAACTTTGCTGTGTGTTTCCCTTCAGAAATGGAGTTAAATCCCAGGCTCTGTGTCTTCCTACAAGCAAGACATGTTTTCAGGTAAACTCAGTCACTTTTCAGCTCAAAGGAAGCTACATCGTTCACGAAGCTCACACGTTTCTCGCTCTTAACTGGAAAGAATTGCATGTTAGAGTAAGTGTAGTTTGTATCAGTTTCAGAAGAACAATTGACCTAGATATGGTCCGTATGTGTAGGAAACACCGTTATTTTGTTCTGAATACAGTCACGTTTCCTGCTGTATTAGAGATTCTTAGAAAGCAAGAGTGTGCTTCTTGCTCTAAAGCAGAGTGTGTTTCATGGATGAGAACTGTGCTGTGTGTTTCCCTTCAGAAAGGGAGTTAAATCCCAGGCTCTGTATCTTCCTATAAGCAAGATATCTTTTCAGGTAAACTCAGACACTTTTAAGCTCAAAGGAAGCTACATCGATCACAAAGCTCACATGTTTCTCGCTCTTAACTGGAAAGAATTGCATGTTAGAGGAAGTGTAGTTTGTATCAGTTTCAGAAGAAGAGTTGACCTATATATGGTCTGTATGTGTAGGAAACACCGTTATTTTGTTCTGACCACAGTCACGTTTCCTGCTCTATTAGAGACACTTAGAAAGCAAGAGATGCTTCTTGCTCTAAAGCAGTGGGTGTTTCATGGATGAAAACTGTGCTGTGTGTTTCCCTTCAGAAATGGAGTTAAATCCCAGGCTCTGTGTCTTCCTATAAGCAAGACATGTTTTCAGGTAAACTCAGTCACTTTTCTGCTCAAAGGAAGCTACAGCGTTCACGAAGCTCATACGTTTCTTGCTCTTAACTTGAAAGCATTGCATGTTAATGGAACTGTGATTTGTATCAGTTTCAGAAGAACAATTGACCTAGATATGGTCCGTATGTGTAGGAAACACCGTTATTTTGTTCTGAATACAGTCACGTTTCCTGCTGTATTAGAGACTCTAGAAAGCAAGAGCGTGCTTCTTCCTATACGCAGAGTGTGTTTCCTCGTGAGAACTGTGCTGTGTGTTTCCCTTCAGAAATGGAGTTAAATCCCAGGCTCTGTGTCTTCCTACAAGCAAGACATCTTTTCAAGTAAACGCAGTCAATTTTCAGTTCAAATGAATATAAATCGTTTACGAAGGTCACACGTTACTTGCTCTTAACTGAAAAGCATTGGATGTTAGTTGACTTGTGGTTTGGATCAGATTCAGAAGCAGAGTTGAACTAGCAATGGTCCGTATATGTAGGAAACACAGTTATTTTGTTCAGAGCACCCCCATGTTTCTGGCTCTATTAGAGACTCTAGAAAGCAAGAGCATGCTTCGTGCTCTAAAGCAGAGTGTGTTTCATGGAGGAGAACTGTGCTGTTTGTTTCTCTTCAGAAATGGATTTTAATCCCAGGCTCTATCTTCCTAGCAGCAAGATATCTTTTCAGGTAAACTCAGACACTTTTAAACTCAAAGGAAGCTACATCGTTCACAAAGCTCACACGTTTCTCACTCTTAACTGGAAAGAATTGCATGTTAGAGGAAGTGTAGTTTGTATCATTTTCAGAAGAAGAGTTGACCTAGATATGGTCCGTATGTGTAGGAAACTCCGTTATTTTGTTCTGACCACAGTCACGTTTCCTGCTCTATTAGAGACTCTTAGAAAGCAAGAGCGTGCTTCTTGCTCTAAAGCGGAGAGTGTTTCATGGATGAGAACTGTGCTGTGTGTTTCCCTTCAGAAATGGATATAAACCCCAGGCTCTGTGTCTTCCTACAAGCAAGACATGTTTTCCGGTAAACTCAGTCACTTTTCAGCTCAAAGGAAGCTACATCATTCACGAAGCTCACAAGTTTCTCACTCTTAACTTGAAAGCATTGCATGTTAATGGAACTGTGTTTTGTATTAGTTTCAGAAGAAGAGTTGACCTATATATTGTCCGTATGTGTAGGAAACACCGTTATTTTGTTTTGAATACAGTCACGTTTCCTGCTGTATTAGAGACTCTTAGAAAGCAAGAGCGTGCTTCTTGCTCTAAAGCAGAGTGTGTTTCATTAATGAGAACTGTGCTGTGTGTTTCCCTTCAGAAATGGGGTTAAATCTCAGGCTCTGTGTCTTCCTACAAGCAAGACATGTTTTCAGGTAAACTAAGTCACTTTTCAGCTCTAAGGAAGCTACATCGTTCACGAAGCTCACAAGTTTCTCACTCTTAACTGGAAAGCATTGCATGTTAGAGGAACTGTGGTGTGTATCAGTTTCAGAAGCAGAGTTGAACTAGCAATGGTCCGTATGTGTAGGAAACACTGTTCTTTTGTTCTGAGCACACTCACATTTCCTGCACTATTAGAGACTCTAGAAAGCAAGAACGTGCTTCTTCCTATACGCAGATTGTGTTTCCTCGTGAGAACTGTGCTGTGTGTTTCCCTTCAGAAATGGAGTTAAATCCCAGGCTCTGTGTCTTCCTACAAGCAAGACATCATTTCAAGTAAACACAGTCAATTTTCAGCTCAAATGAATATAAATCGTTTACGAAGGTCACACGTTACTTGCTCTTAACTGAAAAGCATTGGATGTTAGATGACTTGTGGTTTGGATCAGTTTCAGAAGCAGAGTTGATCTAGCAATGGTCCGTATATGTAGGAAACACCGTTATTTTGTTCAGAGCACCCTCATGTTTCTGGCTCTATTAGAGACTCTAGAAAGAAACAGCATGCTTCGTGCTCTAAAGCAGAGTGTGTTTCATTAATGAGAACTGTGCTGTGTGTTTCCCTTCAGAAATGGGGTTAAATCCCAGGCTCTGTGTCTTCCTACAAGCAAGACATGTTTTCAGGTAAACTAAGTCACTTTTCAGCTCAAAGGAAGCTACATCGTTCACGAAGCTCACAAGTTTCTCACTCTTAACTGGAACGCATTGCATGTTAGAGGAACTGTGGTTTGTATCAGTTTCAGAAGCAGAGTTGAACTAGCTATGGTCCGTATGTGTAGGAAACACCGTTCTTTTGTTCTGAGAACACTCACATTTCCTGCACTATTAGAGACTCTAGAAAGCAAGAGCGTGATTCTTCCTATACGCAGAGTGTGTTTCCTCGTGAGAACTGTGCTGTGTGTTTCCCTTCAGAAATGGAGTTAAATCCCAGGCTCTGTGTCTTCCTACAAGCAAGACATCATTTCAAGTAAACGCAGTCAATTTTCAGCTCAAACGAATATAAATCATTTACGAAGGTAACACGTTACTTGCTCTTAACTGAAAAGCATTGGATGTTAGATGACTTGTGGTTTGGATCAGTTTCAGAAGCAGAGTTCAACTAGCAATGGTCCGTATATGTAGGAAACACCGTTATTTTGTTCAGAGCACCCTCATGTTTCTGGCTCTATTAGAGACTCTAGAAAGCAAGAGCATGCTTCGTGCTCTAAAGCAGAGTGTGTTTCATGAAGGAGAACTGTGCTGTGTGTTTCCCTTCAGAAATGGATTTAAATCCCAGGCTCTGTATTCCTATAAGCAAGATATCTTTTCAGGTAAACTCAGACACTTTTAAACTCAAAGGAAGCTACATCGTTCACAAAGCTCACACGTTTCTCGCTCTTAACTGGAAAGAATTGCATGTTAGAGGAAGTGTAGTTTGTATCAGTTTCAGAAGAAGAGTTGACCTAGATATTGTCCGTACGTGTAGGAAACAACTTTATTTTGTTTTGAATACAGTCACGTTTCCTTTTGTATTAGAGACTCTTAGAAAGCAAGAGCGTGCTTCTTGCTCTAAAGCAGAGTGTGTTTCATGGATGAGAACTGTGCTGTGTGTTTCCCTTCAGAAAGGGAGTTAAATTCCACGCTCTGTGTCTTCCTACAAGCAAGACATCATTTCAGGTAAACGCAGTCAATTTTCAGCTCAAATGAATATAAATCGTTTACGAAGGTCACAGGTTACTTGCTCTTAACTGAAAAGCATTGGATGTTAGATGACTTTTGTTTTGGATCAGTTTCAGAAGCAGAGTTGATCTAGCAATCGACCGTTTATGTAGGAAACACCGTTATTTTGTTCAGAGCACCCTCATATTTCTGGCTGTATTAGAGACTCTAGAAAGAAAGAGCATGCTTCGTGCTCTAAAGCAGAGTGTGTTTCATTAATGAGAACTGTGCTGTGTGTTTCCCTTCAGAAATGGGGTTAAATCCCAGGCTCTGTGTCTTCCTACAAGCAAGACATGTTTTCAGGTAAATTAAGTCACTTTTCAGCTCTAAGGAAGCTACATCGTTCACGAAGCTCACAAGTTTCTCACTCTTAACTGGAAAGCATTGCATGTTAGAGGAACTGTGGTTTGTATCAGTTTCAGAAGCAGAGTTGAACTAGCTATGGTCCGTATATATAGGAAACACCGTTCTTTTTTTCTGAGCACACTCACATTTCCTGCACTATTAGAGACTCTAGAAAGCAAGAGCGTGCTTCTTCCTATACGCAGAGTGTGTTTCCTCGTGAGAACTTTGCTGTGTGTTTCCCTTCAGAAATGGAGTTAAATCCCAGGCTCTGTGTCTTCCTACAAGCAAGACATGTTTTCAGGTAAACTCAGTCACTTTTCAGCTCAAAGGAAGCTACATCGTTCACGAAGCTCACACGTTTCTCGCTCTTAACTGGAAAGAATTGCATGTTAGAGTAAGTGTAGTTTGTATCAGTTTCAGAAGAACAATTGACCTAGATATGGTCCGTATGTGTAGGAAACACCGTTATTTTGTTCTGAATACAGTCACGTTTCCTGCTGTATTAGAGATTCTTAGAAAGCAAGAGTGTGCTTCTTGCTCTAAAGCAGAGTGTGTTTCATGGATGAGAACTGTGCTGTGTGTTTCCCTTCAGAAAGGGAGTTAAATCCCAGGCTCTGTATCTTCCTATAAGCAAGATATCTTTTCAGGTAAACTCAGACACTTTTAAGCTCAAAGGAAGCTACATCGATCACAAAGCTCACATGTTTCTCGCTCTTAACTGGAAAGAATTGCATGTTAGAGGAAGTGTAGTTTGTATCAGTTTCAGAAGAAGAGTTGACCTATATATGGTCTGTATGTGTAGGAAACACCGTTATTTTGTTCTGACCACAGTCACGTTTCCTGCTCTATTAGAGACACTTAGAAAGCAAGAGATGCTTCTTGCTCTAAAGCAGAGGGTGTTTCATGGATGAAAACTGTGCTGTGTGTTTCCCTTCAGAAATGGAGTTAAATCCCAGGCTCTGTGTCTTCCTATAAGCAAGACATGTTTTCAGGTAAACTCAGTCACTTTTCTGCTCAAAGGAAGCTACAGCGTTCACGAAGCTCATACGTTTCTTGCTCTTAACTTGAAAGCATTGCATGTTAATGGAACTGTGATTTGTATCAGTTTCAGAAGAACAATTGACCTAGATATGGTCCGTATGTGTAGGAAACACCGTTATTTTGTTCTGAATACAGTCACGTTTCCTGCTGTATTAGAGACTCTAGAAAGCAAGAGCGTGCTTCTTCCTATACGCAGAGTGTGTTTCCTCGTGAGAACTGTGCTGTGTGTTTCCCTTCAGAAATGGAGTTAAATCCCAGGCTCTGTGTCTTCCTACAAGCAAGACATCTTTTCAAGTAAACGCAGTCAATTTTCAGTTCAAATGAATATAAATCGTTTACGAAGGTCACACGTTACTTGCTCTTAACTGAAAAGCATTGGATGTTAGTTGACTTGTGGTTTGGATCAGATTCAGAAGCAGAGTTGAACTAGCAATGGTCCGTATATGTAGGAAACACAGTTATTTTGTTCAGAGCACCCCCATGTTTCTGGCTCTATTAGAGACTCTAGAAAGCAAGAGCATGCTTCGTGCTCTAAAGCAGAGTGTGTTTCATGGAGGAGAACTGTGCTGTTTGTTTCTCTTCAGAAATGGATTTTAATCCCAGGCTCTATCTTCCTAGCAGCAAGATATCTTTTCAGGTAAACTCAGACACTTTTAAACTCAAAGGAAGCTACATCGTTCACAAAGCTCACACGTTTCTCACTCTTAACTGGAAAGAATTGCATGTTAGAGGAAGTGTAGTTTGTATCATTTTCAGAAGAAGAGTTGACCTAGATATGGTCCGTATGTGTAGGAAACTCCGTTATTTTGTTCTGACCACAGTCACGTTTCCTGCTCTATTAGAGACTCTTAGAAAGCAAGAGCGTGCTTCTTGCTCTAAAGCGGAGAGTGTTTCATGGATGAGAACTGTGCTGTGTGTTTCCCTTCAGAAATGGATATAAACCCCAGGCTCTGTGTCTTCCTACAAGCAAGACATGTTTTCCGGTAAACTCAGTCACTTTTCAGCTCAAAGGAAGCTACATCATTCACGAAGCTCACAAGTTTCTCACTCTTAACTTGAAAGCATTGCATGTTAATGGAACTGTGTTTTGTATTAGTTTCAGAAGAAGAGTTGACCTATATATTGTCCGTATGTGTAGGAAACACCGTTATTTTGTTTTGAATACAGTCACGTTTCCTGCTGTATTAGAGACTCTTAGAAAGCAAGAGCGTGCTTCTTGCTCTAAAGCAGAGTGTGTTTCATTAATGAGAACTGTGCTGTGTGTTTCCCTTCAGAAATGGGGTTAAATCTCAGGCTCTGTGTCTTCCTACAAGCAAGACATGTTTTCAGGTAAACTAAGTCACTTTTCAGCTCTAAGGAAGCTACATCGTTCACGAAGCTCACAAGTTTCTCACTCTTAACTGGAAAGCATTGCATGTTAGAGGAACTGTGGTGTGTATCAGTTTCAGAAGCAGAGTTGAACTAGCAATGGTCCGTATGTGTAGGAAACACTGTTCTTTTGTTCTGAGCACACTCACATTTCCTGCACTATTAGAGACTCTAGAAAGCAAGAACGTGCTTCTTCCTATACGCAGATTGTGTTTCCTCGTGAGAACTGTGCTGTGTGTTTCCCTTCAGAAATGGAGTTAAATCCCAGGCTCTGTGTCTTCCTACAAGCAAGACATCATTTCAAGTAAACACAGTCAATTTTCAGCTCAAATGAATATAAATCGTTTACGAAGGTCACACGTTACTTGCTCTTAACTGAAAAGCATTGGATGTTAGATGACTTGTGGTTTGGATCAGTTTCAGAAGCAGAGTTGATCTAGCAATGGTCCGTATATGTAGGAAACACCGTTATTTTGTTCAGAGCACCCTCATGTTTCTGGCTCTATTAGAGACTCTAGAAAGAAACAGCATGCTTCGTGCTCTAAAGCAGAGTGTGTTTCATTAATGAGAACTGTGCTGTGTGTTTCCCTTCAGAAATGGGGTTAAATCCCAGGCTCTGTGTCTTCCTACAAGCAAGACATGTTTTCAGGTAAACTAAGTCACTTTTCAGCTCAAAGGAAGCTACATCGTTCACGAAGCTCACAAGTTTCTCACTCTTAACTGGAACGCATTGCATGTTAGAGGAACTGTGGTTTGTATCAGTTTCAGAAGCAGAGTTGAACTAGCTATGGTCCGTATGTGTAGGAAACACCGTTCTTTTGTTCTGAGAACACTCACATTTCCTGCACTATTAGAGACTCTAGAAAGCAAGAGCGTGATTCTTCCTATACGCAGAGTGTGTTTCCTCGTGAGAACTGTGCTGTGTGTTTCCCTTCAGAAATGGAGTTAAATCCCAGGCTCTGTGTCTTCCTACAAGCAAGACATCATTTCAAGTAAACGCAGTCAATTTTCAGCTCAAACGAATATAAATCATTTACGAAGGTAACACGTTACTTGCTCTTAACTGAAAAGCATTGGATGTTAGATGACTTGTGGTTTGGATCAGTTTCAGAAGCAGAGTTCAACTAGCAATGGTCCGTATATGTAGGAAACACCGTTATTTTGTTCAGAGCACCCTCATGTTTCTGGCTCTATTAGAGACTCTAGAAAGCAAGAGCATGCTTCGTGCTCTAAAGCAGAGTGTGTTTCATGGAGGAGAACTGTGCTGTTTATTTCTCTTCAGAAATGGATTTCAATCCCAGGCTCTGTATCTTCCTAGCAGCAAGATATCTTTTCAGGTAAACTCAGACACTTTTAAACTCAAAGGAAGCTACATCGTTCACAAAGCTCACACGTTTCTCGCTCTTAACTGGAAAGAATTGCATGTTAGTGGAAGTGTAGTTTGTATCAGTTTCAGAAGAGGAGTTGACCTACATATGGTCTGTATGTGTAGGAAACACCGTTATTTTGTTCTGACCACAGTCACGTTTCCTGCTCTATTAGAGACTCTTAAGAAGCAAGAGCGTGCTTCTTGCTCTAAAGCAGAGGGTGTTTCATGGATGATAACTGTGCTGTGTGTTTCCCTTCAGAAATGGAGTTAAATCCCAGGCTCTGTGTTTTCCTACAAGCAAGACATGTTTTCAGGTAAACTCAGTCACTTTTCAGCTCAAAGGAAGCTACATCGTACACGAAGCTCACAAGTTTCTCGCTCTTAACTTGAAAGCATTGCATGTTAATGGAACTGTGCTTTGTATCAGTTTCAGACGAAGAGTTGACCTAGATATGGTCCGTATGTGTAGGAAACACCGTTATTTTGTTCTGAATACAGTCACGTTTCCTGCTGATTTAGAGACTCTAGAAAGCAAGAGCATGCTTCTTCCTATAGGCAGAGTGTGTTTCCTCGTGAGAACTGTGCTGTGTGTTTCCCTTCAAAAATGGAGTTAAATCCCACGCTCTGTGTCTTCCTACAAGCAAGACATCTTTTCCAGTAAACGCAGTCAATTTTCAGCTCAAATGAATATAAATCGTTTACGAAGGTCACACGTTACTTGCTCTTAACTGAAAAGCATTGGATGTTAGATGACTTGTGGTTTGGATCAGATTCAGAAGCAGAGTTGAACTAGCAATGGTCCGTATATGTAGGAAACACCGTTATTTTGTTCAGAGCACCCCCATGTTTCTGGCTCTATTAGAGACTCTAGAAAGCAAGAGCATGCTTCGTGCTCTAAAGCAGAGTGTGTTTCATGGAGGAGAACTGTGCTGTTTGTTTCTCTTCAGAAATGGATTTTAATCCCAGGCTCTGTATCTTCCTAGTCGCAAGATATCTTTTCAGGTAAACTCAGACACTTTTAAACTCAAAGGAAGCTACATCGTTCACAAAGCTCACACGTTTCTCACTCTTAACTGGAAAGAATTGCATGTTAGAGGAAGTGTAGTTTGTATCATTTTCAGAAGAAGAGTTGACCTAGATATGGTCCGTATGTGTAGGAAACTCCGTTATTTTGTTCTGACCACAGTCACGTTTCCTGCTGTATTAGAGACTCGTAGAAAGCAAGAGTGTGCTTCTTGCTCTAAAGCAGAGTGTGTTTCATGGATGAGAACTGTGCTGTGTGTTTCCCTTCAGAAAGGGAGTTAAATTCCAGGCTCTGTGTCTTCCTACAAGCAAGATATCATTTCTGGTAAACTCAGACACTTTTAAACTCAAAGGAAGCTACATCGTTCACAAAGCTCACACGTTTCTCGCTCTTAACTGGAAAGAATTGCATGTTAGAGGAAGTGTAGTTTGTATCAGTTTCAGACGAAGAGTTGACCTAGATATGGTCCGTATGTGTAGGAAACTCCGTTATTTTGTTCTGACACAGTCACGTTTCCTCCTCTATTAGAGACTCTTAGAAAGCAAGAGCGTGCTTCTTGCTCTAAAGCGGAGAGTGTTTCATGGATGAGAACTGTGCTGTGTGTTTCCCTTCAGAAATGTATTTAAATCCCAGGCTCTGTGTCTTCCTACAAGCAAGACATGTTTTCCGGAAAACTCAGTCACTTTTCAGCTCAAAGGAAGCTACATCATTCACGAAGCTCACAAGTTTCTCACTCTTAACTTGAAAGCATTGCATGTTAATGGAACTGTGTTTTGTATTAGTTTCAGAAGAAGAGTTGACCTAGATATTGTCCGTATGTGTAGGAAACACAGTTATTTTGTTTTGAATACAGTCACGTTTCCTGCTGTATTAGAGACTCTTAGAAAGCAAGAGCGTGCTTCTTGCTCTAAAGCAGAGTGTTTTTCATTAATGAGAACTGTGCTGTGTGTTTCCCTTCAGAAATGGGGTTATCTCAGGCTCTGTATCTTCCTACAAGCAAGACATGTTTTCAGGTAAACTAAGTCACTTTTCAGCTCTAAGGAAGCTACATCGTTCACGAAGCTCACAAGTTTCTCACTCTTAACTGTAAAGCATTGCATGTTAGAGGAACTGTGGTGTGTATCAGTTTCAGAAGCAGAGTTGAACTAGCAATGGTCCGTATGTGTAGGAAACACTGTTCTTTTGTTCTGAGCACACTCACATTTCCTGCACTATTAGAGACTCTAGAAAGCAAGAACGTGCTTCTTCCTATACGCAGAGTGTGTTTCCTCGTGAGAACTGTGCTGTGTGTTTCCCTTCAGAAATGGAGTTAAATCCCAGGCTCTGTGTCTTCCTACAAGCAAGACATCATTTCAAGTAAACGCAGTCAATTTTCAGCTCAAATGAATATAAATCATTTACGAAGGTCACACGTTACTTGCTCTTAAATGAAAAGCATTGGGTGTTAGATGACTTGTGGTTTGGATCAGATTCAGAAGCAGAGTTGAACTAGCAATGGTCCGTATATGTAGGAAACACCATTATTTTGTTCAGAGCACCCTCATGTTTCTGGCTCTATTAGAGACTCTAGAAAGCAAGAGCATGCTTCATGCTCTAAAGCAGAGTGTGTTTCATGGAGGAGAACTGTGCTGTTTGTTTCTCTTCAGAAATGGATTTAAATCCCAGGCTCTGTATCTTCCTAGCAGCAAGATATCTTTTCAGGTAAACTCAGACACTTTTAAACTCAAAGGAAGCTACATCGTTCACAAAGCTCACACGTTTCTCGCTCATAACTGGAAAGAATTGCATGTTAGAGGAAGTGTAGTTTGTATCAGTTTCAGAAGAAGAGTTGACCTACATATGGTCTGTATGTGTAGGAAACACCGTTATTTTGTTCTGACCACAGTCACGTTTCCTGCTCTATTAGAGACTCTTAAGAAGCAAGAGCGTGCTTCTTGCTCTAAAGCAGAGGGTGTTTCATGGATGATAACTGTGCTGTGTGTTTCCCTTCAGAAATGGAGTTAAATCCCAGGCTCTGTGTCTTCCTACAAGCAAGACATGTTTTCAGGTAAACTCAGTCACTTTTCAGCTCAAAGGAAGCTACATCGTTCACGAAGCTCACAAGTTTCTCGCTCTTAACTTGAAAGCATTGCATGTTAATGGAACTGTGCTTTGTATCAGTTTCAGAAGAAGAGTTGACCTAGATATTGTCCGTATGTGTAGGAAACACCGTTATTTTGTTCTGAATACAGTCACGTTTCCTGCTGTATTAGAGACTCTAGAAAGCAAGAGCGTGCTTCTTTCTATATGAAGTTTGTGTTTCCTCGTGAGAACTGTGCTGTGTGTTTCCCTTCAAAAATGGAGTTAAATCCCAGGCTCTGTGTCTTCCTACAAGCAAGACAACTTTTCAAGTAAACGCAGTCAATTTTCAGCTCAAATGAATATAAATCGTTTACGAAGGTCACACGTTACTTGCTCTTAACTGAAAAGCATTGGATGTTAGATGACTTGTGGTTTGGATCAGATTCAGAAGCAGAGTTGAACTAGCAATGGTCCGTATATTAGGAAACACCGTTATTTTGTTCAGAGCACCCCCATGTTTCTGGCTCTATTAGAGACTCTAGAAAGCAAGAGCATGCTTCGTGCTCTAAAGCAGAGTGTGTTTCATGGAGGAGAACTGTGCTGTTTGTTTCTCTTCAGAAATGGATTTTAATCCCAGGCTCTGTATCTTCCTAGCAGCAAGATATCTTTTCAGGTAAACTCAGACACTTTTAAACTCAAAGGAAGCTACATCGTTCACAAAGCTCACACGTTTCTCACTCTTAACTGGAAAGAATTGCATGTTAGAGGAAGTGTAGTTTGTATCATTTTCAGAAGAAGAGTTGACCTAGATATGGTCCGTATGTGTAGGAAACTCCGTTATTTTGTTCTGACCACAGTCACGTTTCATGCTGTATTAGAGACTCGTAGAAAGCAAGAGTGTGCTTCTTGCTCTAAAGCAGAGTGTGTTTCATGGATGAGAACTGTGCTGTGTGTTTCCCTTCAGAAAGGGAGTTAAATTCCAGGCTCTGTGTCTTCCTACAAGCAAGATATCATTTCTGGTAAACTCAGACACTTTTAAACTCAAAGGAAGCTACATCGTTCACAAAGCTCACACGTTTCTCGCTCTTAACTGGAAAGAATTGCATGTTAGAGGAAGTGTAGTTTGTATCAGTTTCAGACGAAGAGTTGACCTATATATTGTCCGTATGTGTAGGAAACACCGTTATTTTGTTTTGAATACAGTCACGTTTCCTGCTGTATTAGAGACTCTTAGAAAGCAAGAGCGTGCTTCTTGCTCTAAAGCAGAGTGTGTTTCATTAATGAGAACTGTGCTGTGTGTTTCCCTTCAGAAATGGGGTTAAATCTCAGGCTCTGTGTCTTCCTACAAGCAAGACATGTTTTCAGGTAAACTAAGTCACTTTTCAGCTCTAAGGAAGCTACATCGTTCACGAAGCTCACAAGTTTCTCACTCTTAACTGGAAAGCATTGCATGTTAGAGGAACTGTGGTGTGTATCAGTTTCAGAAGCAGAGTTGAACTAGCAATGGTCCGTATGTGTAGGAAACACTGTTCTTTTGTTCTGAGCACACTCACATTTCCTGCACTATTAGAGACTCTAGAAAGCAAGAACGTGCTTCTTCCTATACGCAGATTGTGTTTCCTCGTGAGAACTGTGCTGTGTGTTTCCCTTCAGAAATGGAGTTAAATCCCAGGCTCTGTGTCTTCCTACAAGCAAGACATCATTTCAAGTAAACACAGTCAATTTTCAGCTCAAATGAATATAAATCGTTTACGAAGGTCACACGTTACTTGCTCTTAACTGAAAAGCATTGGATGTTAGATGACTTGTGGTTTGGATCAGTTTCAGAAGCAGAGTTGATCTAGCAATGGTCCGTATATGTAGGAAACACCGTTATTTTGTTCAGAGCACCCTCATGTTTCTGGCTCTATTAGAGACTCTAGAAAGAAACAGCATGCTTCGTGCTCTAAAGCAGAGTGTGTTTCATTAATGAGAACTGTGCTGTGTGTTTCCCTTCAGAAATGGGGTTAAATCCCAGGCTCTGTGTCTTCCTACAAGCAAGACATGTTTTCAGGTAAACTAAGTCACTTTTCAGCTCAAAGGAAGCTACATCGTTCACGAAGCTCACAAGTTTCTCACTCTTAACTGGAACGCATTGCATGTTAGAGGAACTGTGGTTTGTATCAGTTTCAGAAGCAGAGTTGAACTAGCTATGGTCCGTATGTGTAGGAAACACCGTTCTTTTGTTCTGAGAACACTCACATTTCCTGCACTATTAGAGACTCTAGAAAGCAAGAGCGTGATTCTTCCTATACGCAGAGTGTGTTTCCTCGTGAGAACTGTGCTGTGTGTTTCCCTTCAGAAATGGAGTTAAATCCCAGGCTCTGTGTCTTCCTACAAGCAAGACATCATTTCAAGTAAACGCAGTCAATTTTCAGCTCAAACGAATATAAATCATTTACGAAGGTAACACGTTACTTGCTCTTAACTGAAAAGCATTGGATGTTAGATGACTTGTGGTTTGGATCAGTTTCAGAAGCAGAGTTCAACTAGCAATGGTCCGTATATGTAGGAAACACCGTTATTTTGTTCAGAGCACCCTCATGTTTCTGGCTCTATTAGAGACTCTAGAAAGCAAGAGCATGCTTCGTGCTCTAAAGCAGAGTGTGTTTCATGGAGGAGAACTGTGCTGTTTATTTCTCTTCAGAAATGGATTTCAATCCCAGGCTCTGTATCTTCCTAGCAGCAAGATATCTTTTCAGGTAAACTCAGACACTTTTAAACTCAAAGGAAGCTACATCGTTCACAAAGCTCACACGTTTCTCGCTCTTAACTGGAAAGAATTGCATGTTAGTGGAAGTGTAGTTTGTATCAGTTTCAGAAGAGGAGTTGACCTACATATGGTCTGTATGTGTAGGAAACACCGTTATTTTGTTCTGACCACAGTCACGTTTCCTGCTCTATTAGAGACTCTTAAGAAGCAAGAGCGTGCTTCTTGCTCTAAAGCAGAGGGTGTTTCATGGATGATAACTGTGCTGTGTGTTTCCCTTCAGAAATGGAGTTAAATCCCAGGCTCTGTGTTTTCCTACAAGCAAGACATGTTTTCAGGTAAACTCAGTCACTTTTCAGCTCAAAGGAAGCTACATCGTACACGAAGCTCACAAGTTTCTCGCTCTTAACTTGAAAGCATTGCATGTTAGTGGAACTGTGCTTTGTATCAGTTTCAGACGAAGAGTTCACCTAGATATGGTCCGTATGTGTAGGAAACACCGTTATTTTGTTCTGAATACAGTCACGTTTCCTGCTGATTTAGAGACTCTAGAAAGCAAGAGCATGCTTCTTCCTATAGGCAGAGTGTGTTTCCTCGTGAGAACTGTGCTGTGTGTTTCCCTTCAAAAATGGAGTTAAATCCCACGCTCTGTGTCTTCCTACAAGCAAGACATCTTTTCCAGTAAACGCAGTCAATTTTCAGCTCAAATGAATATAAATCGTTTACGAAGGTCACACGTTACTTGCTCTTAACTGAAAAGCATTGGATGTTAGATGACTTGTGGTTTGGATCAGATTCAGAAGCAGAGTTGAACTAGCAATGGTCCGTATATGTAGGAAACACCGTTATTTTGTTCAGAGCACCCCCATGTTTCTGGCTCTATTAGAGACTCTAGAAAGCAAGAGCATGCTTCGTGCTCTAAAGCAGAGTGTGTTTCATGGAGGAGAACTGTGCTGTTTGTTTCTCTTCAGAAATGGATTTTAATCCCAGGCTCTGTATCTTCCTAGCAGCAAGATATCTTTTCAGGTAAACTCAGACACTTTTAAACTCAAAGGAAGCTACATCGTTCACAAAGCTCACACGTTTCTCACTCTTAACTGGAAAGAATTGCATGTTAGAGGAAGTGTAGTTTGTATCATTTTCAGAAGAAGAGTTGACCTAGATATGGTCCGTATGTGTAGGAAACTCCGTTATTTTGTTCTGACCACAGTCACGTTTCCTGCTGTATTAGAGACTCGTAGAAAGCAAGAGTGTGCTTCTTGCTCTAAAGCAGAGTGTGTTTCATGGATGAGAACTGTGCTGTGTGTTTCCCTTCAGAAAGGGAGTTAAATTCCAGGCTCTGTGTCTTCCTACAAGCAAGATATCATTTCTGGTAAACTCAGACACTTTTAAACTCAAAGGAAGCTACATCGTTCACAAAGCTCACACGTTTCTCGCTCTTAACTGGAAAGAATTGCATGTTAGAGGAAGTGTAGTTTGTATCAGTTTCAGACGAAGAGTTGACCTAGATATGGTCCGTATGTGTAGGAAACTCCGTTATTTTGTTCTGACACAGTCACGTTTCCTCCTCTATTAGAGACTCTTAGAAAGCAAGAGCGTGCTTCTTGCTCTAAAGCGGAGAGTGTTTCATGGATGAGAACTGTGCTGTGTGTTTCCCTTCAGAAATGTATTTAAATCCCAGGCTCTGTGTCTTCCTACAAGCAAGACATGTTTTCCGGAAAACTCAGTCACTTTTCAGCTCAAAGGAAGCTACATCATTCACGAAGCTCACAAGTTTCTCACTCTTAACTTGAAAGCATTGCATGTTAATGGAACTGTGTTTTGTATTAGTTTCAGAAGAAGAGTTGACCTAGATATTGTCCGTATGTGTAGGAAACACAGTTATTTTGTTTTGAATACAGTCACGTTTCCTGCTGTATTAGAGACTCTTAGAAAGCAAGAGCGTGCTTCTTGCTCTAAAGCAGAGTGTTTTTCATTAATGAGAACTGTGCTGTGTGTTTCCCTTCAGAAATGGGGTTAAATCTCAGGCTCTGTATCTTCCTACAAGCAAGACATGTTTTCAGGTAAACTAAGTCACTTTTCAGCTCTAAGGAAGCTACATCGTTCACGAAGCTCACAAGTTTCTCACTCTTAACTGTAAAGCATTGCATGTTAGAGGAACTGTGGTGTGTATCAGTTTCAGAAGCAGAGTTGAACTAGCAATGGTCCGTATGTGTAGGAAACACTGTTCTTTTGTTCTGAGCACACTCACATTTCCTGCACTATTAGAGACTTAGGAAGCAAGAACGTGCTTCTTCCTATACGCAGAGTGTGTTTCCTCGTGAGAACTGTGCTGTGTGTTTCCCTTCAGAAATGGAGTTAAATCCCAGGCTCTGTGTCTTCCTACAAGCAAGACATCATTTCAAGTAAACGCAGTCAATTTTCAGCTCAAATGAATATAAATCATTTACGAAGGTCACACGTTACTTGCTCTTAAATGAAAAGCATTGGGTGTTAGATGACTTGTGGTTTCGATCAGATTCAGAAGCAGAGTTGAACTAGCAATGGTCCGTATATGTAGGAAACACCATTATTTTGTTCAGAGCACCCTCATGTTTCTGGCTCTATTAGAGACTCTAGAAAGCAAGAGCATGCTTCATGCTCTAAAGCAGAGTGTGTTTCATGGAGGAGAACTGTGCTGTTTGTTTCTCTTCAGAAATGGATTTAAATCCCAGGCTCTGTATCTTCCTAGCAGCAAGATATCTTTTCAGGTAAACTCAGACACTTTTAAACTCAAAGGAAGCTACATCGTTCACAAAGCTCACACGTTTCTCGCTCATAACTGGAAAGAATTGCATGTTAGAGGAAGTGTAGTTTGTATCAGTTTCAGAAGAAGAGTTGACCTACATATGGTCTGTATGTGTAGGAAACACCGTTATTTTGTTCTGACCACAGTCACGTTTCCTGCTCTATTAGAGACTCTTAAGAAGCAAGAGCGTGCTTCTTGCTCTAAAGCAGAGGGTGTTTCATGGATGATAACTGTGCTGTGTGTTTCCCTTCAGAAATGGAGTTAAATCCCAGGCTCTGTGTCTTCCTACAAGCAAGACATGTTTTCAGGTAAACTCAGTCACTTTTCAGCTCAAAGGAAGCTACATCGTTCACGAAGCTCACAAGTTTCTCGCTCTTAACTTGAAAGCATTGCATGTTAATGGAACTGTGCTTTGTATCAGTTTCAGAAGAAGAGTTGACCTAGATATTGTCCGTATGTGTAGGAAACACCGTTATTTTGTTCTGAATACAGTCACGTTTCCTGCTGTATTAGAGACTCTAGAAAGCAAGAGCGTGCTTCTTTCTATATGAAGTTTGTGTTTCCTCGTGAGAACTGTGCTGTGTGTTTCCCTTCAAAAATGGAGTTAAATCCCAGGCTCTGTGTCTTCCTACAAGCAAGACAACTTTTCAAGTAAACGCAGTCAATTTTCAGCTCAAATGAATATAAATCGTTTACGAAGGTCACACGTTACTTGCTCTTAACTGAAAAGCATTGGATGTTAGATGACTTGTGGTTTGGATCAGATTCAGAAGCAGAGTTGAACTAGCAATGGTCCGTATATTAGGAAACACCGTTATTTTGTTCAGAGCACCCCCATGTTTCTGGCTCTATTAGAGACTCTAGAAAGCAAGAGCATGCTTCGTGCTCTAAAGCAGAGTGTGTTTCATGGAGGAGAACTGTGCTGTTTGTTTCTCTTCAGAAATGGATTTTAATCCCAGGCTCTGTATCTTCCTAGCAGCAAGATATCTTTTCAGGTAAACTCAGACACTTTTAAACTCAAAGGAAGCTACATCGTTCACAAAGCTCACACGTTTCTCACTCTTAACTGGAAAGAATTGCATGTTAGAGGAAGTGTAGTTTGTATCATTTTCAGAAGAAGAGTTGACCTAGATATGGTCCGTATGTGTAGGAAACTCCGTTATTTTGTTCTGACCACAGTCACGTTTCATGCTGTATTAGAGACTCGTAGAAAGCAAGAGTGTGCTTCTTGCTCTAAAGCAGAGTGTGTTTCATGGATGAGAACTGTGCTGTGTGTTTCCCTTCAGAAAGGGAGTTAAATTCCAGGCTCTGTGTCTTCCTACAAGCAAGATATCATTTCTGGTAAACTCAGACACTTTTAAACTCAAAGGAAGCTACATCGTTCACAAAGCTCACACGTTTCTCGCTCTTAACTGGAAAGAATTGCATGTTAGAGGAAGTGTAGTTTGTATCAGTTTCAGACGAAGAGTTGACCTAGATATGGTCCGTATGTGTAGGAAACTCCGTTATTTTGTTCTGACACAGTCACGTTTCCTGCTCTATTAGAGACTCTTAGAAAGCAAGAGCGTGCTTCTTGCTCTAAAGCGGAGAGTGTTTCATGGATGAGAACTGTGCTGTGTGTTTCCCTTCAGAAATGTATTTAAATCCCAGGCTCTGTGTCTTCCTACAAGCAAGACATGTTTTCCGGAAAACTCAGTCACTTTTCAGCTCAAAGGAAGCTACATCGTTCACGAAGCTCACAAGTTTCTCACTCTTAACTTGAAAGCATTGCATGTTAATGGAACTGTGTTTTGTATTAGTTTCAGAAGAAGAGTTGACCTAGATATTGTCCGTATGTGTAGGAAACACAGTTATTTTGTTTTGAATACCGTCACGTTTCCTGCTGTATTAGAGACTCTTAGAAAGCAAGAGCGTGCTTCTTGCTCTAAAGCAGAGTGTGTTTCATTAATGAGAACTGTGCTGTGTGTTTCCCTTCAGAAATGGGGTTAAATCTCAGGCTCTGTATCTTCCTACAAGCAAGACATGTGTTCAGGTAAACTCAGTCACTTTTCAGCTCAAAGGAAGCTACATCGTTCACGAAGCTCACAAGTTTCTCGCTCTTAACTTGAAAGCATTGCATGTTAATGGAACTGTGCTTTGTATCAGTTTCAGAAGAAGAGTTGACCTAGATATTGTCCGTATGTGTAGGAAACACCGTTATTTTGTTCTGAATACAGTCACGTTTCCTGCTGTATTAGAGACTCTAGAAAGCAAGAGCGTGCTTCTTCCTATATGAAGAGTGTGTTTCCTCGTGAGAACTGTGCTGTGTGTTTCCCTTCAAAAATGGAGTTAAATCCCAGGCTCTGTGTCTTCCTACAAGCAAGACATCTTTTCAAGTAAACGCAGTCAATTTTCAGCTCAAATGAATATAAATCGTTTACGAAGGTCACACGTTACTTGCTCTTAACTGAAAAGCATTGGATGTTAGATGACTTGTGGTTTGGATCAGATTCAGAAGCAGAGTTGAACTAGCAATGGTCCGTATATTAGGAAACACCGTTATTTTGTTCAGAGCACCCCCATGTTTCTGGCTCTATTAGAGACTCTAGAAAGCAAGAGCATGCTTCGTGCTCTAAAGCAGAGTGTGTTTCATGGAGGAGAACTGTGCTGATTGTTTCTCTTCAGAAATGGATTTTAATCCCAGGCTCTGTATCTTCCTAGCAGCAAGATATCTTTTCAGGTAAACTCAGACACTTTTAAACTCAAAGGAAGCTACATCGTTCACAAAGCTCACACGTTTCTCACTCTTAACTGGAAAGAATTGCATGTTAGAGGAAGTTTAGTTTGTATCATTTTCAGAAGAAGAGTTGACCTAGATATGGTCCGTATGTGTAGGAAACTCCGTTATTTTGTTCTGACCACAGTCACGTTTCCCGCTGTATTAGAGACTCGTAGAAAGCAAGAGTGTGCTTCTTGCTCTAAAGCAGAGTGTGTTTCATGGATGAGAACTGTGCTGTGTGTTTCCCTTCAGAAAGGGAGTTAAATTCCAGGCTCTGTGTCTTCCTACAAGCAAGACATCATTTCTGGTAAACTCAGACACTTTTAAACTCAAAGGAAGCTACATCGTTCACAAAGCTCACACGTTTCTCGCTCTTAACTGGAAAGAATTGCATGTTAGAGGAAGTGTAGTTTGTATCAGTTTCAGAAGAAGAGTTGACCTAGATATTGTCCGTATGTGTAGGAAACACCGTTATTTTGTTCTGAATACAGTCACGTTTCCTGCTGTATTAGAGACTCTTAGAAAGAAAGAGTGTGCTTCTTGCTCTAAAGCAGAGTGTGTTTCATTAATGAGAACTGTGCTGTGTGTTTCCCTTCAGAAATGGGGTTAAATCTCAGTCTCTGTGTCTTCCTACAAGCAAGACATGTTTTCAGGTAAACTAAGTCACTTTTCAGCTCTAAGGAAGCTACATCGTTCACGAAGCTCACAAGTTTCTCACTCTTAACTGTAAAGCATTGCATGTTAGAGGAACTGTGGTGTGTATCAGTTTCAGAAGCAGAGTTGAACTAGCAATGGTCCGTATGTGTAGGAAACACTGTTCTTTTGTTCTGAGCACACTCACATTTCCTGCACTATTAGAGACTCTAGAAAGCAAGAACGTGCTTCTTCCTATACGCAGAGTGTGTTTCCTCGTGAGAACTGTGCTGTGTGTTTCCCTTCAGAAATGGAGTTAAATCCCAGGCTCTGTGTCTTCCTACAAGCAAGACATCATTTCAAGTAAACGCAGTCAATTTTCAGCTCAAATGAATATAAATCGTTTACGAAGGTCACACGTTACTTGCTCTTAACTGAAAAGCATTGGATGTTAGATGACTTGTGGTTTGGATCAGTTTCAGAAGCAGAGTTGATCTAGCAATGGTCCGTATATGTAGGAAACACCGTTATTTTGTTCAGAGCACCCTCATGTTTCTGGCTCTATTAGAGACTCTAGAAAGCAAGAGCATGCTTCGTGCTCTAAAGCAGAGTGTGTTTCATGGAGGAGAACTGTGCTGTTTGTTTCTCTTCAGAAATGGATTTTAATCCCAGGCTCTGTATCTTCCTAGCAGCAAGATATCTTTTCAGGTAAACTCAGACACTTTTAAACTCAAAGGAAGCTACATCGTTCACAAACCTCACACGTTTCTCGCTCATAACTGGAAAGAATTGCATGTTAGAGGAAGTGTAGTTTGTATCAGTTTCAGAAGAAGAGTTGACCTACATATGGTCTGTATGTGTAGGAAACACCGTTATTTTGTTCTGACCACAGTCACGTTTCCTGCTCTATTAGAGACTCTTAAGAAGCAAGAGCGTGCTTCTTGCTCTAAAGCAGAGGGTGTTTCATGGATGATAACTGTGCTGTGTGTTTCCCTTCAGAAATGGAGTTAAATCCCAGGCTCTGTGTCTTCCTACAAGCAAGACATGTTTTCAGGTAAACTCAGTCACTTTTCAGCTCAAAGGAAGCTACATCGTTCACGAAGCTCACAAGTTTCTCGCTCTTAACTTGAAAGCATTGCATGTTAATGGAACTGTGCTTTGTATCAGTTTCAGAAGAAGAGTTGACCTAGATATTGTCCGTATGTGTAGGAAACACCGTTATTTTGTTCTGAATACAGTCACGTTTCCTGCTGTATTAGAGACTCTAGAAAGCAAGAGCGTGCTTCTTCCTATACGCAGAGTGTGTTTCCTCGTGAGAACTGTGCTGTGTGTTTCCCTTCAAAAATGGAGTTGAATCCCAGGCTCTGTGTCTTCCTACAAGCAAGACATCTTTTCAAGTAAACGCAGTCAATTTTCAGCTCAAATGAATATAAATCGTTTACGAAGGTCACACGTTACTTGCTCTTAACTGAAAAGCATTGGATGTTAGATGACTTGTGGTTTGGATCAGATTCAGAAGCAGAGTTGAACTAGCAATGGTCCGTATATTAGGAAACACCGTTATTTTGTTCAGAGCACCCCCATGTTTCTGGCTCTATTAGAGACTCTAGAAAGCAAGAGCATGCTTCGTGCTCTAAAGCAGAGTGTGTTTCATGGAGGAGAACTGTGCTGTTTGTTTCTCTTCAGAAATGGATTTTAATCCCAGGCTCTGTATCTTCCTAGCAGCAAGATATCTTTTCAGGTAAACTCAGACACTTTTAAACTCAAAGGAAGCTACATCGTTCACAAAGCTCACACGTTTCTCACTCTTAACTGGAAAGAATTGCATGTTAGAGGAAGTGTAGTTTGTATCATTTTCAGAAGAAGAGTTGACCTAGATATGGTCCGTATGTGTAGGAAACTCCGTTATTTTGTTCTGACCACAGTCACGTTTCCTGCTGTATTAGAGACTCGTAGAAAGCAAGAGTGTGCTTCTTGCTCTAAAGCAGAGTGTGTTTCATGGATGAGAACTGTGCTGTGTGTTTCCCTTCAGAAAGGGAGTTAAATTCCAGGCTCTGTGTCTTCCTACAAGCAAGACATCATTTCTGGTAAACTCAGACACTTTTAAACTCAAAGGAAGCTACATCGTTCACAAAGCTCACACGTTTCTCGCTCTTAACTGGAAAGAATTGCATGTTAGAGGAAGTGTAGTTTGTATCAGTTTCAGACGAAGAGTTGACCTAGATATGGTCCGTATGTGTAGGAAACTCCGTTATTTTGTTCTGACACAGTCACGTTTCCTGCTCTATTAGAGACTCTTAGAAAGCAAGAGCGTGCTTCTTGCTCTAAAGCGGAGAGTGTTTCATGGATGAGAACTGTGCTGTGTGTTTCCCTTCAGAAATGTATTTAAATCCCAGGCTCTGTGTCTTCCTACAAGCAAGACATGTTTTCCGGTAAACTCAGTCACTTTTCAGCTCAAAGGAAGCTACATCATTCACGAAGCTCACAAGTTTCTCACTCTTAACTTGAAAGCATTGCATGTTAATGGAACTGTGTTTTGTATTAGTTTCAGAAGAAGAGTTGACCTAGATATTGTCCGTATGTGTAGGAAACACAGTTATTTTGTTTTGAATACAGTCACGTTTCCTGCTGTATTAGAGACTCTTAGAAAGCAAGAGCGTGCTTCTTGCTCTAAAGCAGAGTGTGTTTCATTAATGAGAACTGTGCTGTGTGTTTCCCTTCAGAAATGGGGTTAAATCTCAGGCTCTGTATCTTCCTACAAGCAAGACATGTTTTCAGGTAAACTAAGTCACTTTTCAGCTCTAAGGAAGCTACATCGTTCACGAAGCTCACAAGTTTCTCACTCTTAACTGTAAAGCATTGCATGTTAGAGGAACTGTGGTGTGTATCATTTTCAGAAGCAGAGTTGAACTAGCAATGGTCCGTATGTGTAGGAAACACTGTTCTTTTGTTCTGAGCACACTCACATTTCCTGCACTATTAGAGACTCTAGAAAGCAAGAACGTGCTTCTTCCTATACGCAGAGTGTGTTTCCTCGTGAGAACTGTGCTGTGTGTTTCCCTTCAGAAATGGAGTTAAATCCCAGGCTCTGTGTCTTCCTATAAGCAAGACATCATTTCAAGTAAACGCAGTCAATTTTCAGCTCAAATGAATATAAATCGTTTACGAAGGTCACACGTTACTTGCTCTTAACTGAAAAGCATTGGATGTTAGATGACTTGTGGTTTGGATCAGTTTCAGAAGCAGAGTTGATCTAGCAATGGTCCGTATATGTAGGAAACACCGTTATTTTGTTCAGAGCACCCTCATGTTTCTGGCTCTATTAGAGACTCTAGAAAGAAACAGCATGCTTCGTGCTCTAAAGCAGAGTGTGTTTCATTAATGAGAACTGTGCTGTGTGTTTCCCTTCAGAAATGGGGTTAAATCCCAGGCTCTGTGTCTTCCTACAAGCAAGACATGTTTTCAGGTAAACTCAGTCACTTTTCAGCTCAAAGGATGCTACATCGTTCACGAAGCTCACAAGTTTCTCGCTCTTAACTTGAAAGCATTGCATGTTAATGGAACTGTGCTTTGTATCAGTTTCAGAAGAAGAGTTGACCTAGATATTGTCCGTATGTGTAGGAAACACCGTTATTTTGTTCTGAATACAGTCACGTTTCCTGCTGTATTAGAGACTCTAGAAAGCAAGAGCGTGCTTCTTCCTATACGCAGAGTGTGTTTCCTCGTGAGAACTGTGCTGTGTGTTTCCCTTCAAAAATGGAGTTAAATCCCAGGCTCTGTGTCTTCCTACAAGCAAGACATCTTTTCAAGTAAACGCAGTCAATTTTCAGCTCAAATGAATATAAATCGTTTACGAAGGTCACACGTTACTTGCTCTTAACTGAAAAGCATTGGATGTTAGATGACTTGTGGTTTGGATCAGATTCAGAAGCAGAGTTGAACTAGCAATGGTCCGTATATTAGGAAACACCGTTATTTTGTTCAGAGCACCCCCATGTTTCTGGCTCTATTAGAGACTCTAGAAAGCAAGAGCATGCTTCGTGCTCTAAAGCAGAGTGTGTTTCATGGAGGAGAACTGTGCTGTTTGTTTCTCTTCAGAAATGGATTTTAATCCCAGGCTCTGTATCTTCCTAGCAGCAAGATATCTTTTCAGGTAAACTCAGACACTTATAAACTCAAAGGAAGCTACATCGTTCACAAAGCTCACACGTTTCTCACTCTTAACTGGAAAGAATTGCATGTTAGAGGAAGTGTAGTTTGTATCATTTTCAGAAGAAGAGTTGACCTAGATATGGTCCGTATGTGTAGGAAACTCCGTTATTTTGTTCTGACCACAGTCACGTTTCCTGCTGTATTAGAGACTCGTAGAAAGCAAGAGTGTGCTTCTTGCTCTAAAGCAGAGTGTGTTTCATGGATGAGAACTGTGCTGTGTGTTTCCCTTCAGAAAGGGAGTTAAATTCCAGGCTCTGTGTCTTCCTACAAGCAAGACATCATTTCTGGTAAACTCAGACACTTTTAAACTCAAAGGAAGCTACATCGTTCACAAAGCTCACACGTTTCTCGCTCTTAACTGGAAAGAATTGCATGTTAGAGGAAGTGTAGTTTGTATCAGTTTCAGACGAAGAGTTGACCTAGATATGGTCCGTATGTGTAGGAAACTCCGTTATTTTGTTCTGACACAGTCACGTTTCCTGCTCTATTAGAGACTCTTAGAAAGCAAGAGCGTGCTTCTTGCTCTAAAGCGGAGAGTGTTTCATGGATGAGAACTGTGCTGTGTGTTTCCCTTCAGAAATGTATTTAAATCCCAGGCTCTGTGTCTTCCTACAAGCAAGACATGTTTTCCGGTAAACTCAGTCACTTTTCAGCTCAAAGGAAGCTACATCATTCACGAAGCTCACAAGTTTCTCACTCTTAACTTGAAAGCATTGCATGTTAATGGAACTGTGTTTTGTATTAGTTTCAGAAGAAGAGTTGACCTAGATATTGTCCGTATGTGTAGGAAACACAGTTACTTTGCTTTGAATACAGTCACGTTTCCTGCTGTATTAGAGACTCTTAGAAAGCAAGAGCGTGCTTCTTGCTCTAAAGCAGAGTGTGTTTCATTAATGAGAACTGTGCTGTGTGTTTCCCTTCAGAAATGGGGTTAAATCTCAGGCTCTGTATCTTCCTACAAGCAAGACATGTTTTCAGGTAAACTAAGTCACTTTTCAGCTCTAAGGAAGCTACATCGTTCATGAAGCTCACAAGTTTCTCACTCTTAACTGTAAAGCATTGCATGTTAGAGGAACTGTGGTGTGTATCAGTTTCAGAAGCAGAGTTGAACTAGCCATGGTCCGTATGTGTAGGAAACACTGTTCTTTTGTTCTGAGCACACTCACATTTCCTGCACTATTAGAGACTCTAGAAAGCAAGAACGTGCTTCTTCCTATACGCAGAGTGTGTTTCCTCGTGAGAACTGTGCTGTGTGTTTCCCTTCAGAAATGGAGTTAAATCCCAGGCTCTGTGTCTTCCTACAAGCAAGACATCATTTCAAGTAAACGCAGTCAATTTTCAGCTCAAATGAATATAAATCGTTTACGAAGGTCACACATTACTTGCTCTTAACTGAAAAGCATTGGATGTTAGATGACTTGTGGTTTGGATCAGTTTCAGAAGCAGAGTTGATCTAGCAATGGTCCGTATATGTAGGAAACACCGTTATTTTGTTCAGAGCACCCTCATGTTTCTGGCTCTATTAGAGACTCTAGAAAGAAACAGCATGCTTCGTGCTCTAAAGCAGAGTGTGTTTCATTAATGAGAACTGTGCTGTGTGTTTCCCTTCAGAAATGGGGTTAAATCCCAGGCTCTGTGTCTTCCTACAAGCAAGACATGTTTTCAGGTAAACTAAGTCACTTTTCAGCTCAAAGGAAGCTACATCGTTCACGAAGCTCACAAGTTTCTCACTCTTAACTGGAACGCATTGCATGTTAGAGGAACTGTGGTTTGTATCAGTTTCAGAAGCAGAGTTGAACTAGCTATGGTCCGTATGTGTAGGAAACACCGTTCTTTTGTTCTGAGCACACTCACATTTCCTGCACTATTAGAGACTCTAGAAAGCAAGAGCGTGATTCTTCCTATACGCAGAGTGTGTTTCCTCGTGAGAACTGTGCTGTGTGCTTCCCTTCAGAAATGGAGTTAAATCCCAGGCTCTGTGTCTTCCTACAAGCAAGACATCATTTCAAGTAAACGCAGTCAATTTTCAGCTCAAATGATTATAAATCATTTACGAAGGTCACACGTTACTTGCTCTTAACTGAAAAGCATTGGATGTTAGATGACTTGTGGTTTGGATCAGTTTCAGAAGCAGAGTTGAACTAGCAATGGTCCGTATATGTAGGAAACACCGTTATTTTTTTCAGAGCACCCTCATGTTTCTGCCTCTACTAGAGACTCTAGAAAGCAAGAGCATGCTTCGTGCTCTAAAGCAGAGTGTGTTTCATGGAGGAGAACTGTGCTGTTTGTTTCTCTTCAGAAATGGATTTAAATCCCAGGCTCTGTATCTTCCTAGCAGCAAGATATCTTTTCAGGTAAACTCAGACACTTTTAAACTCAAAGGAAGCTACATCGTTCACAAAGCTCACACGTTTCTCGCTCTTAACTGGAAAGAATTGCATGTTAGAGGAAGTGTAGTTTGTATCAGTTTCAGAAGAAGAGTTGACCTACATATGGTCTGTATGTGTAGGAAACACCGTTATTTTGTTCTGACCACAGTCACGTTTCCTGCTCTATTAGAGACACTTAAGAAGCAAGAGCCTGCTTCTTGCTCTATAGCAGAGGGTGTTTCATGGATGATAACTGTGCTGTGTGTTTCCCTTCAGAAATGGAGTTAAATCCCAGGCTCTGTGTCTTCCTACAAGCAAGACATGTTTTCAGGTAAACTCAGTCACTTTTCAGCTCAAAGGAAGCTACATCGTTCACGAAGCTCACAAGTTTCTTGCTCTTAACTTGAAAGCATTGCATGTTAATGGAACTGTGCTTTGTATCAGTTTCAGAAGAAGAGTTGACCTAGATATTGTCCGTATGTGTAGGAAACACCGTTATTTTGTTCTGAATACAGTCACGTTTCCTGCTGTATTAGAGACTCTAGAAAGCAAGAGCGTGCTTCTTCCTATACGCAGATTGTGTTTCCTCGTGAGAACTGTGCTGTGTGTTTCCCTTCAAAAATGGAGTTAAATCCCAGGCTCTGTGTCTTCCTACAAGCAAGACATCTTTTCAAGTAAACGCAGTCAATTTTCAGCTCAAATGAATATAAATCGTTTACGAAGGTCACACGTTACTTGCTCTTAACTGAAAAGCATTGGATGTTAGATGACTTGTGGTTTGGATCAGATTCAGAAGCAGAGTTGAACTAGCAATGGTCCGTATATTAGGAAACACCGTTATTTTGTTCAGAGCACCCCCATGTTTCTGGCTCTATTAGAGACTCTAGAAAGCAAGAGCATGCTTCGTGCTCTAAAGCAGAGTGTGTTTCATGGAGGAGAACTGTGCTGTTTGTTTCTCTTCAGAAATGGATTTTAATCCCAGGCTCTGTATCTTCCTAGCAGCAAGATATCTTTTCAGGTAAACTCAGACACTTTTAAACTCAAAGGAAGCTACATCGTTCACAAAGCTCACACGTTTCTCACTCTTAACTGGAAAGAATGGCATGTTAGAGGAAGTGTAGTTTGTATCATTTTCAGAAGAAGAGTTGACCTAGACATGGTCCGTATGTGTAGGAAACTCCGTTATTTTGTTCTGACCACAGTCACGTTTCCTGCTGTATTAGAGACTCGTAGAAAGCAAGAGTGTGCTTCTTGCTCTAAAGCAGAGTGTGTTTCATGGATGAGAACTGTGCTGTGTGTTTCCCTTCAGAAAGGGAGTTAAATTCCAGGCTCTGTGTCTTCCTACAAGCAAGACATCATTTCTGGTAAACTCAGACACTTTTAAACTCAAAGGAAGCTACATCGTTCACAAAGCTCACACGTTTCTCGCTCTTAACTGGAAAGAATTGCATGTTAGAGGAAGTGTAGTTTGTATCAGTTTCAGACGAAGAGTTGACCTAGATATGGTCCGTATGTGTAGGAAACTCCGTTATTTTGTTCTGACACAGTCACGTTTCCTGCTCTATTAGAGACTCTTAGAAAGCAAGAGCGTGCTTCTTGCTCTAAAGCGGAGAGTGTTTCATGGATGAGAACTGTGCTGTGTGTTTCCCTTCAGAAATGTATTTAAATCCCAGGCTCTGTGTCTTCCTACAAGCAAGACATGTTTTCCGGTAAACTCAGTCACTTTTCAGCTCAAAGGAAGCTACATCATTCACGAAGCTCACAAGTTTCTCACTCTTAACTTGAAAGCATTGCATGTTAATGGAACTGTGTTTTGTATTAGTTTCAGAAGAAGAGTTGACCTAGATATTGTCCGTATGTGTAGGAAACACAGTTACTTTGCTTTGAATACAGTCACGTTTCCTGCTGTATTAGAGACTCTTAGAAAGCAAGAGCGTGCTTCTTGCTCTAAAGCAGAGTGTGTTTCATTAATGAGAACTGTGCTGTGTGTTTCCCTTCAGAAATGGGGTTAAATCTCAGGCTCTGTATCTTCCTACAAGCAAGACATGTTTTCAGGTAAACTAAGTCACTTTTCAGCTCTAAGGAAGCTACATCGTTCACGAAGCTCACAAGTTTCTCACTCTTAACTGTAAAGCATTGCATGTTAGAGGAACTGTGGTGTGTATCAGTTTCAGAAGCAGAGTTGAACTAGCCATGGTCCGTATGTGTAGGAAACACTGTTCTTTTGTTCTGAGCACACTCACATTTCCTGCACTATTAGAGACTCTAGAAAGCAAGAACGTGCTTCTTCCTATACGCAGAGTGTGTTTCCTCGTGAGAACTGTGCTGTGTGTTTCCCTTCAGAAATGGAGTTAAATCCCAGGCTCTGTGTCTTCCTACAAGCAAGACATCATTTCAAGTAAACGCAGTCAATTTTCAGCTCAAATGAATATAAATCGTTTACGAAGGTCACACGTTACTTGCTCTTAACTGAAAAGCATTGGATGTTAGATGACTTGTGGTTTGGATCAGTTTCAGAAGCAGAGTTGATCTAGCAATGGTCCGTATATGTAGGAAACACCGTTATTTTGTTCAGAGCACCCTCATGTTTCTGGCTCTATTAGAGACTCTAGAAAGAAACAGCATGCTTCGTGCTCTAAAGCAGAGTGTGTTTCATTAATGAGAACTGTGCTGTGTGTTTCCCTTCAGAAATGGGGTTAAATCCCAGGCTCTGTGTCTTCCTACAAGCAAGACATGTTTTCAGGTAAACTAAGTCACTTTTCAGCTCAAAGGAAGCTACATCGTTCACGAAGCTCACAAGTTTCTCACTCTTAACTGGAACGCATTGCATGTTAGAGGAACTGTGGTTTGTATCAGTTTCAGAAGCAGAGTTGAACTAGCTATGGTCCGTATGTGTAGGAAACACCGTTCTTTTGTTCTGAGCACACTCACATTTCCTGCACTATTAGAGACTCTAGAAAGCAAGAGCGTGATTCTTCCTATACGCAGAGTGTGTTTCCTCGTGAGAACTGTGCTGTGTGCTTCCCTTCAGAAATGGAGTTAAATCCCAGGCTCTGTGTCTTCCTACAAGCAAGACATCATTTCAAGTAAACGCAGTCAATTTTCAGCTCAAATGATTATAAATCATTTACGAAGGTCACACGTTACTTGCTCTTAACTGAAAAGCATTGGATGTTAGATGACTTGTGGTTTGGATCAGTTTCAGAAGCAGAGTTGAACTAGCAATGGTCCGTATATGTAGGAAACACCGTTATTTTTTTCAGAGCACCCTCATGTTTCTGCCTCTACTAGAGACTCTAGAAAGCAAGAGCATGCTTCGTGCTCTAAAGCAGAGTGTGTTTCATGGAGGAGAACTGTGCTGTTTGTTTCTCTTCAGAAATGGATTTAAATCCCAGGCTCTGTATCTTCCTAGCAGCAAGATATCTTTTCAGGTAAACTCAGACACTTTTAAACTCAAAGGAAGCTACATCGTTCACAAAGCTCACACGTTTCTCGCTCTTAACTGGAAAGAATTGCATGTTAGAGGAAGTGTAGTTTGTATCAGTTTCAGAAGAAGAGTTGACCTACATATGGTCTGTATGTGTAGGAAACACCGTTATTTTGTTCTGACCACAGTCACGTTTCCTGCTCTATTAGAGACACTTAAGAAGCAAGAGCGTGCTTCTTGCTCTATAGCAGAGGGTGTTTCATGGATGATAACTGTGCTGTGTGTTTCCCTTCAGAAATGGAGTTAAATCCCAGGCTCTGTGTCTTCCTACAAGCAAGACATGTTTTCAGGTAAACTCAGTCACTTTTCAGCTCAAAGGAAGCTACATCGTTCACGAAGCTCACAAGTTTCTTGCTCTTAACTTGAAAGCATTGCATGTTAATGGAACTGTGCTTTGTATCAGTTTCAGAAGAAGAGTTGACCTAGATATTGTCCGTATGTGTAGGAAACACCGTTATTTTGTTCTGAATACAGTCACGTTTCCTGCTGTATTAGAGACTCTAGAAAGCAAGAGCGTGCTTCTTCCTATACGCAGATTGTGTTTCCTCGTGAGAACTGTGCTGTGTGTTTCCCTTCAAAAATGGAGTTAAATCCCAGGCTCTGTGTCTTCCTACAAGCAAGACATCTTTTCAAGTAAACGCAGTCAATTTTCAGCTCAAATGAATATAAATCGTTTACGAAGGTCACACGTTACTTGCTCTTAACTGAAAAGCATTGGATGTTAGATGACTTGTGGTTTGGATCAGATTCAGAAGCAGAGTTGAACTAGCAATGGTCCGTATATTAGGAAACACCGTTATTTTGTTCAGAGCACCCCCATGTTTCTGGCTCTATTAGAGACTCTAGAAAGCAAGAGCATGCTTCGTGCTCTAAAGCAGAGTGTGTTTCATGGAGGAGAACTGTGCTGTTTGTTTCTCTTCAGAAATGGATTTTAATCCCAGGCTCTGTATCTTCCTAGCAGCAATATATCTTTTCAGGTAAACTCAGACACTTATAAACTCAAAGGAAGCTACATCGTTCACAAAGCTCACACGTTTCTCACTCTTAACTGGAAAGAATTGCATGTTAGAGGAAGTGTAGTTTGTATCATTTTCAGAAGAAGTGTTGACCTAGATATGGTCCGTATGTGTAGGAAACTCCGTTATTTTGTTCTGACCACAGTCACGTTTCCTGCTGTATTAGAGACTCGTAGAAAGCAAGAGTGTGCTTCTTGCTCTAAAGCAGAGTGTGTTTCATGGATGAGAACTGTGCTGTGTGTTTCCCTTCAGAAAGGGAGTTAAATTCCAGGCTCTGTGTCTTCCTACAAGCAAGACATCATTTCTGGTAAACTCAGACACTTTTAAACTCAAAGGAAGCTACATCGTTCACAAAGCTCACACGTTTCTCGCTCTTAACTGGAAAGAATTGCATGTTAGAGGAAGTGTAGTTTGTATCAGTTTCAGACGAAGAGTTGACCTAGATATGGTCCGTATGTGTAGGAAACTCCGTTATTTTGTTCTGACACAGTCACGTTTCCTGCTCTATTAGAGACTCTTAGAAAGCAAGAGCGTGCTTCTTGCTCTAAAGCGGAGAGTGTTTCATGGATGAGAACTGTGCTGTGTGTTTCCCTTCAGAAATGTATTTAAATCCCAGGCTCTGTGTCTTCCTACAAGCAAGACATGTTTTCCGGTAAACTCAGTCACTTTTCAGCTCAAAGGAAGCTACATCATTCACGAAGCTCACAAGTTTCTCACTCTTAACTTGAAAGCATTGCATGTTAATGGAACTGTGTTTTGTATTAGTTTCAGAAGAAGAGTTGACCTAGATATTGTCCGTATGTGTAGGAAACACAGTTACTTTGCTTTGAATACAGTCACGTTTCCTGCTGTATTAGAGACTCTTAGAAAGCAAGAGCGTGCTTCTTGCTCTAAAGCAGAGTGTGTTTCATTAATGAGAACTGTGCTGTGTGTTTCCCTTCAGAAATGGGGTTAAATCTCAGGCTCTGTATCTTCCTACAAGCAAGACATGTTTTCAGGTAAACTAAGTCACTTTTCAGCTCTAAGGAAGCTACATCGTTCACGAAGCTCACAAGTTTCTCACTCTTAACTGTAAAGCATTGCATGTTAGAGGAACTGTGGTGTGTATCAGTTTCAGAAGCAGAGTTGAACTAGCCATGGTCCGTATGTGTAGGAAACACTGTTCTTTTGTTCTGAGCACACTCACATTTCCTGCACTATTAGAGACTCTAGAAAGCAAGAACGTGCTTCTTCCTATACGCAGAGTGTGTTTCCTCGTGAGAACTGTGCTGTGTGTTTCCCTTCAGAAATGGAGTTAAATCCCAGGCTCTGTGTCTTCCTACAAGCAAGACATCATTTCAAGTAAACGCAGTCAATTTTCAGCTCAAATGAATATAAATCGTTTACGAAGGTCACACGTTACTTGCTCTTAACTGAAAAGCATTGGATGTTAGATGACTTGTGGTTTGGATCAGTTTCAGAAGCAGAGTTGATCTAGCAATGGTCCGTATATGTAGGAAACACCGTTATTTTGTTCAGAGCACCCTCATGTTTCTGGCTCTATTAGAGACTCTAGAAAGAAACAGCATGCTTCGTGCTCTAAAGCAGAGTGTGTTTCATTAATGAGAACTGTGCTGTGTGTTTCCCTTCAGAAATGGGGTTAAATCCCAGGCTCTGTGTCTTCCTACAAGCAAGACATGTTTTCAGGTAAACTAAGTCACTTTTCAGCTCAAAGGAAGCTACATCGTTCACGAAGCTCACAAGTTTCTCACTCTTAACTGGAACGCATTGCATGTTAGAGGAACTGTGGTTTGTATCAGTTTCAGAAGCAGAGTTGAACTAGCTATGGTCCGTATGTGTAGGAAACACCGTTCTTTTGTTCTGAGCACACTCACATTTCCTGCACTATTAGAGACTCTAGAAAGCAAGAGCGTGATTCTTCCTATACGCAGAGTGTGTTTCCTCGTGAGAACTGTGCTGTGTGCTTCCCTTCAGAAATGGAGTTAAATCCCAGGCTCTGTGTCTTCCTACAAGCAAGACATCATTTCAAGTAAACGCAGTCAATTTTCAGCTCAAATGATTATAAATCATTTACGAAGGTCACACGTTACTTGCTCTTAACTGAAAAGCATTGGATGTTAGATGACTTGTGGTTTGGATCAGTTTCAGAAGCAGAGTTGAACTAGCAATGGTCCGTATATGTAGGAAACACCGTTATTTTTTTCAGAGCACCCTCATGTTTCTGGCTCTACTAGAGACTCTAGAAAGCAAGAGCATGCTTCGTGCTCTAAAGCAGAGTGTGTTTCATGGAGGAGAACTGTGCTGTTTGTTTCTCTTCAGAAATGGATTTAAATCCCAGGCTCTGTATCTTCCTAGCAGCAAGATATCTTTTCAGGTAAACTCAGACACTTTTAAACTCAAAGGAAGCTACATCGTTCACAAAGCTCACACGTTTCTCGCTCTTAACTGGAAAGAATTGCATGTTAGAGGAAGTGTAGTTTGTATCAGTTTCAGGAGAAGAGTTGACCTACATATGGTCTGTATGTGTAGGAAACACCGTTATTTTGTTCTGACCACAGTCACGTTTCCTGCTCTATTAGAGACTCTTAAGAAGCAAGAGCGTGCTTCTTGCTCTAAAGCAGAGGGTGTTTCATGGATGATAACTGTGCTGTGTGTTTCCCTTCAGAAATGGAGTTAAATCCCAGGCTCTGTGTCTTCCTACAAGCAAGACATGTTTTCAGGTAAACTCAGTCACTTTTCAGCTCAAAGGAAGCTACATCGTTCACGAAGCTCACAAGTTTCTCGCTCTTAACTTGAAAGCATTGCATGTTAATGGAACTGTGCTTTGTATCAGTTTCAGAAGAAGAGTTGACCTAGATATTGTCCGTATGTGTAGGAAACACCGTTATTTTGTTCTGAATACAGTCACGTTTCCTGCTGTATTAGAGACTCTAGAAAGCAAGAGCGTGCTTCTTCCTATACGCAGAGTGTGTTTCCTCGTGAGAACTGTGCTGTGTGTTTCCCTTCAAAAATGGAGTTAAATCCCAGGCTCTGTGTCTTCCTACAAGCAAGACATCTTTTCAAGTAAACGCAGTCAATTTTCAGCTCAAATGAATATAAATCGTTTACGAAGGTCACACGTTACTTGCTCTTAACTGAAAAGCATTGGATGTTAGATGACTTGTGGTTTGGATCAGATTCAGAAGCAGAGTTGAACTAGCAATGGTCCGTATATGTAGGAAACACAGTTATTTTGTTCAGAGCACCCCCATGTTTCTGGCTCTATTAGAGACTCTAGAAAGCAAGAGCATGCTTCGTGCTCTAAAGCAGAGTGTGTTTCATGGAGGAGAACTGTGCTGTTTGTTTCTCTTCAGAAATGGATTTTAATCCCAGGCTCTGTATCTTCCTAGCAGCAAGATATCTTTTCAGGTAAACTCAGACACTTTTAAACTCAAAGGAAGCTACATCGTTCACAAAGCTCACACGTTTCTCACTCTTAACTGGAAAGAATTGCATGTTAGAGGAAGTGTAGTTTGTATCATTTTCAGAAGAAGAGTTGACCTAGATATGGTCCGTATGTGTAGGAAACTCCGTTATTTTGTTCTGACCACAGTCACGTTTCCTGCTGTATTAGAGACTCGTAGAAAGCAAGAGTGTGCTTCTTGCTCTAAAGCGGAGAGTGTTTCATGGATGAGAACTGTGCTGTGTGTTTCCCTTCAGAAATGTATTTAAATCCCAGGCTCTGTGTCTTCCTACAAGCAAGACATGTTTTCCGGTAAACTCAGTCACTTTTCAGCTCAAAGGAAGCTACATCATTCACGAAGCTCACAAGTTTCTCACTCTTAACTTGAAAGCATTGCATGTTAATGGAACTGTGTTTTGTATTAGTTTCAGAAGAAGAGTTGACCTAGATATTGTCCGTATGTGTAGGAAACACAGTTATTTTGTTTTGAATACAGTCACGTTTCCTGCTGTATTAGAGACTCTTAGAAAGCAAGAGCGTGCTTCTTGCTCTAAAGCAGAGTGTGTTTCATTAATGAGAACTGTGCTGTGTGTTTCCCTTCAGAAATGGGGTTAAATCTCAGGCTCTGTATCTTCCTACAAGCAAGACATGTTTTCAGGTAAACTAAGTCACTTTTCAGCTCTAAGGAAGCTACATCGTTCACGAAGCTCACAAGTTTCTCACTCTTAACTGTAAAGCATTGCATGTTAGAGGAACTGTGGTGTGTATCAGTTTCAGAAGCAGAGTTGAACTAGCAATGGTCCGTATGTGTAGGAAACACTGTTCTTTTGTTCTGAGCACACTCACATTTCCTGCACTATTAGAGACTCTAGAAAGCAAGAACGTGCTTCTTCCTATACGCAGAGTGTGTTTCCTCGTGAGAACTGTGCTGTGTGTTTCCCTTCAGAAATGGAGTTAAATCCCAGGCTCTGTGTCTTCCTACAAGCAAGACATCATTTCAAGTAAACGCAGTCAATTTTCAGCTCAAATGAATATAAATCATTTACGAAGGTCACACGTTACTTGCTCTTAACTGAAAAGCATTGGATGTTAGATGACTTGTGGTTTGGATCAGTTTCAGAAGCAGAGTTGATCTAGCAATGGTCCGTATATGTAGGAAACACCGTTATTTTGTTCAGAGCACCCTCATGTTTCTGGCTCTATTAGAGACTCTAGAAAGAAACAGCATGCTTCGTGCTCTAAAGCAGAGTGTGTTTCATTAATGAGAACTGTGCTGTGTGTTTCCCTTCAGAAATGGGGTTAAATCCCAGGCTCTGTGTCTTCCTACAAGCAAGACATGTTTTCAGGTAAACTAAGTCACTTTTCAGCTCAAAGGAAGCTACATCGTTCACGAAGCTCACAAGTTTCTCACTCTTAACTGGAACGCATTGCATGTTAGAGGAACTGTGGTTTGTATCAGTTTCAGAAGCAGAGTTGAACTAGCTATGGTCCGTATGTGTAGGAAACACCGTTCTTTTGTTCTGAGCACACTCACATTTCCTGCACTATTAGAGACTCTTAAGAAGCAAGAGCGTGCTTCTTGCTCTAAAGCAGAGGGTGTTTCATGGATGATAACTCTGCTGTGTGTTTCCCTGCAGAAATGGAGTTAATTCCCAGGCTCTGTGTCTTCCTACAAGCAAGACATGTTTTCAGGTAAACTCAGTCACTTTTCAGCTCAAAGGAAGCTACATCGTTCACGAAGCTCACAAGTTTCTCGCTCTTAACTTGAAAGCATTGCATGTTAATGGAACTGTGCTTTGTATCAGTTTCAGAAGAAGAGTTGACCTAGATATTGTCCGTATGTGTAGGAAACACCGTTATTTTGTTCTGAATACAGTCACGTTTCCTGCTGTATTAGAGACTCTAGAAAGCAAGAGCGTGCTTCTTCCTATACGCAGAGTGTGTTTCCTCGTGAGAACTGTGCTGTGTGTTTCCCTTCAAAAATGGAGTTAAATCCCAGGCTCTGTGTCTTCCTACAAGCAAGACATCTTTTCAAGTAAACGCAGTCAATTTTCAGCTCAAATGAATATAAATCGTTTACGAAGGTCACACGTTACTTGCTCTTAACTGAAAAGCATTGGATGTTAGATGACTTGTGGTTTGGATCAGATTCAGAAGCAGAGTTGAACTAGCAATGGTCCGTATATGTAGGAAACACAGTTATTTTGTTCAGAGCACCCCCATGTTTCTGGCTCTATTAGAGACTCTAGAAAGCAAGAGCATGCTTCGTGCTCTAAAGCAGAGTGTGTTTCATGGAGGAGAACTGTGCTGTTTGTTTCTCTTCAGAAATGGATTTTAATCCCAGGCTCTGTATCTTCCTAGCAGCAAGATATCTTTTCAGGTAAACTCAGACACTTTTAAACTCAAAGGAAGCTACATCGTTCACAAAGCTCACACGTTTCTCACTCTTAACTGGAAAGAATTGCATGTTAGAGGAAGTGTAGTTTGTATCATTTTCAGAAGAAGAGTTGACCTAGATATGGTCCGTATGTGTAGGAAACTCCGTTATTTTGTTCTGACCACAGTCACGTTTCCTGCTGTATTAGAGACTCGTAGAAAGCAAGAGTGTGCTTCTTGCTCTAAAGCGGAGAGTGTTTCATGGATGAGAACTGTGCTGTGTGTTTCCCTTCAGAAATGTATTTAAATCCCAGGCTCTGTGTCTTCCTACAAGCAAGACATGTTTTCCGGTAAACTCAGTCACTTTTCAGCTCAAAGGAAGCTACATCATTCACGAAGCTCACAAGTTTCTCACTCTTAACTTGAAAGCATTGCATGTTAATGGAACTGTGTTTTGTATTAGTTTCAGAAGAAGAGTTGACCTAGATATTGTCCGTATGTGTAGGAAACACAGTTATTTTGTTTTGAATACAGTCACGTTTCCTGCTGTATTAGAGACTCTTAGAAAGCAAGAGCGTGCTTCTTGCTCTAAAGCAGAGTGTGTTTCATTAATGAGAACTGTGCTGTGTGTTTCCCTTCAGAAATGGGGTTAAATCTCAGGCTCTGTATCTTCCTACAAGCAAGACATGTTTTCAGGTAAACTAAGTCACTTTTCAGCTCTAAGGAAGCTACATCGTTCACGAAGCTCACAAGTTTCTCACTCTTAACTGTAAAGCATTGCATGTTAGAGGAACTGTGGTGTGTATCAGTTTCAGAAGCAGAGTTGAACTAGCAATGGTCCGTATGTGTAGGAAACACTGTTCTTTTGTTCTGAGCACACTCACATTTCCTGCACTATTAGAGACTCTAGAAAGCAAGAACGTGCTTCTTCCTATACGCAGAGTGTGTTTCCTCGTGAGAACTGTGCTGTGTGTTTCCCTTCAGAAATGGAGTTAAATCCCAGGCTCTGTGTCTTCCTACAAGCAAGACATCATTTCAAGTAAACGCAGTCAATTTTCAGCTCAAATGAATATAAATCATTTACGAAGGTCACACGTTACTTGCTCTTAACTGAAAAGCATTGGATGTTAGATGACTTGTGGTTTGGATCAGTTTCAGAAGCAGAGTTGATCTAGCAATGGTCCGTATATGTAGGAAACACCGTTATTTTGTTCAGAGCACCCTCATGTTTCTGGCTCTATTAGAGACTCTAGAAAGAAACAGCATGCTTCGTGCTCTAAAGCAGAGTGTGTTTCATTAATGAGAACTGTGCTGTGTGTTTCCCTTCAGAAATGGGGTTAAATCCCAGGCTCTGTGTCTTCCTACAAGCAAGACATGTTTTCAGGTAAACTAAGTCACTTTTCAGCTCAAAGGAAGCTACATCGTTCACGAAGCTCACAAGTTTCTCACTCTTAACTGGAACGCATTGCATGTTAGAGGAACTGTGGTTTGTATCAGTTTCAGAAGCAGAGTTGAACTAGCTATGGTCCGTATGTGTAGGAAACACCGTTCTTTTGTTCTGAGCACACTCACATTTCCTGCACTATTAGAGACTCTTAAGAAGCAAGAGCGTGCTTCTTGCTCTAAAGCAGAGGGTGTTTCATGGATGATAACTCTGCTGTGTGTTTCCCTGCAGAAATGGAGTTAATTCCCAGGCTCTGTGTCTTCCTACAAGCAAGACATGTTTTCAGGTAAACTCAGTCACTTTTCAGCTCAAAGGAAGCTACATCGTTCACGAAGCTCACAAGTTTCTCGCTCTTAACTTGAAAGCATTGCATGTTAATGGAACTGTGCTTTGTATCAGTTTCAGAAGAAGAGTTGACCTAGATATTGTCCGTATGTGTAGGAAACACCGTTATTTTGTTCTGAATACAGTCACGTTTCCTGCTGTATTAGAGACTCTAGAAAGCAAGAGCGTGCTTCTTCCTATACGCAGAGTGTGTTTCCTCGTGAGAACTGTGCTGTGTGTTTCCCTTCAAAAATGGAGTTAAATCCCAGGCTCTGTGTCTTCCTACAAGCAAGACATCTTTTCAAGTAAACGCAGTCAATTTTCAGCTCAAATGAATATAAATCGTTTACGAAGGTCACACGTTACTTGCTCTTAACTGAAAAGCATTGGATGTTAGATGACTTGTGGTTTGGATCAGATTCAGAAGCAGAGTTGAACTAGCAATGGTCCGTATATTAGGAAACACCGTTATTTTGTTCAGAGCACCCCCATGTTTCTGGCTCTATTAGAGACTCTAGAAAGCAAGAGCATGCTTCGTGCTCTAAAGCAGAGTGTGTTTCATGGAGGAGAACTGTGCTGTTTGTTTCTCTTCAGAAATGGATTTTAATCCCAGGCTCTGTATCTTCCTAGCAGCAAGATATCTTTTCAGGTAAACTCAGACACTTTTAAACTCAAAGGAAGCTACATCGTTCACAAAGCTCACACGTTTCTCACTCTTAACTGGAAAGAATTGCATGTTAGAGGAAGTGTAGTTTGTATCATTTTCAGAAGAAGAGTTGACCTAGATATGGTCCGTATGTGTAGGAAACTCCGTTATTTTGTTCTGACCACAGTCACGTTTCCTGCTGTATTAGAGACTCGTAGAAAGCAAGAGTGTGCTTCTTGCTCTAAAGCGGAGAGTGTTTCATGGATGAGAACTGTGCTGTGTGTTTCCCTTCAGAAATGTATTTAAATCCCAGGCTCTGTGTCTTCCTACAAGCAAGACATGTTTTCCGGTAAACTCAGTCACTTTTCAGCTCAAAGGAAGCTACATCATTCACGAAGCTCACAAGTTTCTCACTCTTAACTTGAAAGCATTGCATGTTAATGGAACTGTGTTTTGTATTAGTTTCAGAAGAAGAGTTGACCTAGATATTGTCCGTATGTGTAGGAAACACAGTTATTTTGTTTTGAATACAGTCACGTTTCCTGCTGTATTAGAGACTCTTAGAAAGCAAGAGCGTGCTTCTTGCTCTAAAGCAGAGTGTGTTTCATTAATGAGAACTGTGCTGTGTGTTTCCCTTCAGAAATGGGGTTAAATCTCAGGCTCTGTATCTTCCTACAAGCAAGACATGTTTTCAGGTAAACTAAGTCACTTTTCAGCTCTAAGGAAGCTACATCGTTCACGAAGCTCACAAGTTTCTCACTCTTAACTGTAAAGCATTGCATGTTAGAGGAACTGTGGTGTGTATCAGTTTCAGAAGCAGAGTTGAACTAGCAATGGTCCGTATGTGTAGGAAACACTGTTCTTTTGTTCTGAGCACACTCACATTTCCTGCACTATTAGAGACTCTAGAAAGCAAGAACGTGCTTCTTCCTATACGCAGAGTGTGTTTCCTCGTGAGAACTGTGCTGTGTGTTTCCCTTCAGAAATGGAGTTAAATCCCAGGCTCTGTGTCTTCCTACAAGCAAGACATCATTTCAAGTAAACGCAGTCAATTTTCAGCTCAAATGAATATAAATCATTTACGAAGGTCACACGTTACTTGCTCTTAACTGAAAAGCATTGGATGTTAGATGACTTGTGGTTTGGATCAGTTTCAGAAGCAGAGTTGATCTAGCAATGGTCCGTATATGTAGGAAACACCGTTATTTTGTTCAGAGCACCCTCATGTTTCTGGCTCTATTAGAGACTCTAGAAAGAAACAGCATGCTTCGTGCTCTAAAGCAGAGTGTGTTTCATTAATGAGAACTGTGCTGTGTGTTTCCCTTCAGAAATGGGGTTAAATCCCAGGCTCTGTGTCTTCCTACAAGCAAGACATGTTTTCAGGTAAACTAAGTCACTTTTCAGCTCAAAGGAAGCTACATCGTTCACGAAGCTCACAAGTTTCTCACTCTTAACTGGAACGCATTGCATGTTAGAGGAACTGTGGTTTGTATCAGTTTCAGAAGCAGAGTTGAACTAGCTATGGTCCGTATGTGTAGGAAACACCGTTCTTTTGTTCTGAGCACACTCACATTTCCTGCACTATTAGAGACTCTTAAGAAGCAAGAGCGTGCTTCTTGCTCTAAAGCAGAGGGTGTTTCATGGATGATAACTCTGCTGTGTGTTTCCCTGCAGAAATGGAGTTAATTCCCAGGCTCTGTGTCTTCCTACAAGCAAGACATGTTTTCAGGTAAACTCAGTCACTTTTCAGCTCAAAGGAAGCTACATCGTTCACGAAGCTCACAAGTTTCTCGCTCTTAACTTGAAAGCATTGCATGTTAATGGAACTGTGCTTTGTATCAGTTTCAGAAGAAGAGTTGACCTAGATATTGTCCGTATGTGTAGGAAACACCGTTATTTTGTTCTGAATACAGTCACGTTTCCTGCTGTATTAGAGACTCTAGAAAGCAAGAGCGTGCTTCTTCCTATACGCAGAGTGTGTTTCCTCGTGAGAACTGTGCTGTGTGTTTCCCTTCAAAAATGGAGTTAAATCCCAGGCTCTGTGTCTTCCTACAAGCAAGACATCTTTTCAAGTAAACGCAGTCAATTTTCAGCTCAAATGAATATAAATCGTTTACGAAGGTCACACGTTACTTGCTCTTAACTGAAAAGCATTGGATGTTAGATGACTTGTGGTTTGGATCAGATTCAGAAGCAGAGTTGAACTAGCAATGGTCCGTATATTAGGAAACACCGTTATTTTGTTCAGAGCACCCCCATGTTTCTGGCTCTATTAGAGACTCTAGAAAGCAAGAGCATGCTTCGTGCTCTAAAGCAGAGTGTGTTTCATGGAGGAGAACTGTGCTGTTTGTTTCTCTTCAGAAATGGATTTTAATCCCAGGCTCTGTATCTTCCTAGCAGCAAGATATCTTTTCAGGTAAACTCAGACACTTTTAAACTCAAAGGAAGCTACATCGTTCACAAAGCTCACACGTTTCTCACTCTTAACTGGAAAGAATTGCATGTTAGAGGAAGTGTAGTTTGTATCATTTTCAGAAGAAGAGTTGACCTAGATATGGTCCGTATGTGTAGGAAACTCCGTTATTTTGTTCTGACCACAGTCACGTTTCCTGCACTATTAGAGACTCTAGAAAGCAAGAACGTGCTTCTTCCTATACGCAGAGTGTGTTTCCTCGTGAGAACTGTGCTGTGTGTTTCCCTTCAGAAATGGAGTTAAATCCCAGGCTCTGTGTCTTCCTACAAGCAAGACATCATTTCAAGTAAACGCAGTCAATTTTCAGCTCAAATGAATATAAATCATTTACGAAGGTCACACGTTACTTGCTCTTAACTGAAAAGCATTGGATGTTAGATGACTTGTGGTTTGGATCAGTTTCAGAAGCAGAGTTGATCTAGCAATGGTCCGTATATGTAGGAAACACCGTTATTTTGTTCAGAGCACCCTCATGTTTCTGGCTCTATTAGAGACTCTAGAAAGAAACAGCATGCTTCGTGCTCTAAAGCAGAGTGTGTTTCATTAATGAGAACTGTGCTGTGTGTTTCCCTTCAGAAATGGGGTTAAATCCCAGGCTCTGTGTCTTCCTACAAGCAAGACATGTTTTCAGGTAAACTAAGTCACTTTTCAGCTCAAAGGAAGCTACATTGTTCACGAAGCTCACAAGTTTCTCACTCTTAACTGGAACGCATTGCATGTTAGAGGAACTGTGGTTTGTATCAGTTTCAGAAGCAGAGTTGACCTAGATATGGTCCGTATGTGTAGGAAACTCCGTTATTTTGTTCTGACACAGTCACGTTTCCTGCTCTATTAGAGACTCTTAGAAAGCAAGAGCGTGCTTCTTGCTCTAAAGCGGAGAGTGTTTCATGGATGAGAACTGTGCTGTGTGTTTCCCTTCAGAAATGTATTTAAATCCCAGGCTCTGTGTCTTCCTACAAGCAAGACATGTTTTCCGGTAAACTCAGTCACTTTTCAGCTCAAAGGAAGCTACATCATTCACGAAGCTCACAAGTTTCTCACTCTTAACTTGAAAGCATTGCATGTTAATGGAACTGTGTTTTGTATTAGTTTCAGAAGAAGAGTTGACCTAGATATTGTCCGTATGTGTAGGAAACACAGTTACTTTGCTTTGAATACAGTCACGTTTCCTGCTGTATTAGAGACTCTTAGAAAGCAAGAGCGTGCTTCTTGCTCTAAAGCAGAGTGTGTTTCATTAATGAGAACTGTGCTGTGTGTTTCCCTTCAGAAATGGGGTTAAATCTCAGGCTCTGTATCTTCCTACAAGCAAGACATGTTTTCAGGTAAACTAAGTCACTTTTCAGCTCTAAGGAAGCTACATCGTTCACGAAGCTCACAAGTTTCTCACTCTTAACTGTAAAGCATTGCATGTTAGAGGAACTGTGGTGTGTATCAGTTTCAGAAGCAGAGTTGAACTAGCCATGGTCCGTATGTGTAGGAAACACTGTTCTTTTGTTCTGAGCACACTCACATTTCCTGCACTATTAGAGACTCTAGAAAGCAAGAACGTGCTTCTTCCTATACGCAGAGTGTGTTTCCTCGTGAGAACTGTGCTGTGTGTTTCCCTTCAGAAATGGAGTTAAATCCCAGGCTCTGTGTCTTCCTACAAGCAAGACATCATTTCAAGTAAACGCAGTCAATTTTCAGCTCAAATGAATATAAATCGTTTACGAAGGTCACACGTTACTTGCTCTTAACTGAAAAGCATTGGATGTTAGATGACTTGTGGTTTGGATCAGTTTCAGAAGCAGAGTTGATCTAGCAATGGTCCGTATATGTAGGAAACACCGTTATTTTGTTCAGAGCACCCTCATGTTTCTGGCTCTATTAGAGACTCTAGAAAGAAACAGCATGCTTCGTGCTCTAAAGCAGAGTGTGTTTCATTAATGAGAACTGTGCTGTGTGTTTCCCTTCAGAAATGGGGTTAAATCCCAGGCTCTGTGTCTTCCTACAAGCAAGACATGTTTTCAGGTAAACTAAGTCACTTTTCAGCTCAAAGGAAGCTACATCGTTCACGAAGCTCACAAGTTTCTCACTCTTAACTGGAACGCATTGCATGTTAGAGGAACTGTGGTTTGTATCAGTTTCAGAAGCAGAGTTGAACTAGCTATGGTCCGTATGTGTAGGAAACACCGTTCTTTTGTTCTGAGCACACTCACATTTCCTGCACTATTAGAGACTCTAGAAAGCAAGAGCGTGATTCTTCCTATACGCAGAGTGTGTTTCCTCGTGAGAACTGTGCTGTGTGCTTCCCTTCAGAAATGGAGTTAAATCCCAGGCTCTGTGTCTTCCTACAAGCAAGACATCATTTCAAGTAAACGCAGTCAATTTTCAGCTCAAATGATTATAAATCATTTACGAAGGTCACACGTTACTTGCTCTTAACTGAAAAGCATTGGATGTTAGATGACTTGTGGTTTGGATCAGTTTCAGAAGCAGAGTTGAACTAGCAATGGTCCGTATATGTAGGAAACACCGTTATTTTTTTCAGAGCACCCTCATGTTTCTGGCTCTACTAGAGACTCTAGAAAGCAAGAGCATGCTTCGTGCTCTAAAGCAGAGTGTGTTTCATGGAGGAGAACTGTGCTGTTTGTTTCTCTTCAGAAATGGATTTAAATCCCAGGCTCTGTATCTTCCTAGCAGCAAGATATCTTTTCAGGTAAACTCAGACACTTTTAAACTCAAAGGAAGCTACATCGTTCACAAAGCTCACACGTTTCTCGCTCTTAACTGGAAAGAATTGCATGTTAGAGGAAGTGTAGTTTGTATCAGTTTCAGGAGAAGAGTTGACCTACATATGGTCTGTATGTGTAGGAAACACCGTTATTTTGTTCTGACCACAGTCACGTTTCCTGCTCTATTAGAGACTCTTAAGAAGCAAGAGCGTGCTTCTTGCTCTAAAGCAGAGGGTGTTTCATGGATGATAACTGTGCTGTGTGTTTCCCTTCAGAAATGGAGTTAAATCCCAGGCTCTGTGTCTTCCTACAAGCAAGACATGTTTTCAGGTAAACTCAGTCACTTTTCAGCTCAAAGGAAGCTACATCGTTCACGAAGCTCACAAGTTTCTCGCTCTTAACTTGAAAGCATTGCATGTTAATGGAACTGTGCTTTGTATCAGTTTCAGAAGAAGAGTTGACCTAGATATTGTCCGTATGTGTAGGAAACACCGTTATTTTGTTCTGAATACAGTCACGTTTCCTGCTGTATTAGAGACTCTAGAAAGCAAGAGCGTGCTTCTTCCTATACGCAGAGTGTGTTTCCTCGTGAGAACTGTGCTGTGTGTTTCCCTTCAAAAATGGAGTTAAATCCCAGGCTCTGTGTCTTCCTACAAGCAAGACATCTTTTCAAGTAAACGCAGTCAATTTTCAGCTCAAATGAATATAAATCGTTTACGAAGGTCACACGTTACTTGCTCTTAACTGAAAAGCATTGGATGTTAGATGACTTGTGGTTTGGATCAGATTCAGAAGCAGAGTTGAACTAGCAATGGTCCGTATATGTAGGAAACACAGTTATTTTGTTCAGAGCACCCCCATGTTTCTGGCTCTATTAGAGACTCTAGAAAGCAAGAGCATGCTTCGTGCTCTAAAGCAGAGTGTGTTTCATGGAGGAGAACTGTGCTGTTTGTTTCTCTTCAGAAATGGATTTTAATCCCAGGCTCTGTATCTTCCTAGCAGCAAGATATCTTTTCAGGTAAACTCAGACACTTTTAAACTCAAAGGAAGCTACATCGTTCACAAAGCTCACACGTTTCTCACTCTTAACTGGAAAGAATTGCATGTTAGAGGAAGTGTAGTTTGTATCATTTTCAGAAGAAGAGTTGACCTAGATATGGTCCGTATGTGTAGGAAACTCCGTTATTTTGTTCTGACCACAGTCACGTTTCCTGCTGTATTAGAGACTCGTAGAAAGCAAGAGTGTGCTTCTTGCTCTAAAGCGGAGAGTGTTTCATGGATGAGAACTGTGCTGTGTGTTTCCCTTCAGAAATGTATTTAAATCCCAGGCTCTGTGTCTTCCTACAAGCAAGACATGTTTTCCGGTAAACTCAGTCACTTTTCAGCTCAAAGGAAGCTACATCATTCACGAAGCTCACAAGTTTCTCACTCTTAACTTGAAAGCATTGCATGTTAATGGAACTGTGTTTTGTATTAGTTTCAGAAGAAGAGTTGACCTAGATATTGTCCGTATGTGTAGGAAACACAGTTATTTTGTTTTGAATACAGTCACGTTTCCTGCTGTATTAGAGACTCTTAGAAAGCAAGAGCGTGCTTCTTGCTCTAAAGCAGAGTGTGTTTCATTAATGAGAACTGTGCTGTGTGTTTCCCTTCAGAAATGGGGTTAAATCTCAGGCTCTGTATCTTCCTACAAGCAAGACATGTTTTCAGGTAAACTAAGTCACTTTTCAGCTCTAAGGAAGCTACATCGTTCACGAAGCTCACAAGTTTCTCACTCTTAACTGTAAAGCATTGCATGTTAGAGGAACTGTGGTGTGTATCAGTTTCAGAAGCAGAGTTGAACTAGCAATGGTCCGTATGTGTAGGAAACACTGTTCTTTTGTTCTGAGCACACTCACATTTCCTGCACTATTAGAGACTCTAGAAAGCAAGAACGTGCTTCTTCCTATACGCAGAGTGTGTTTCCTCGTGAGAACTGTGCTGTGTGTTTCCCTTCAGAAATGGAGTTAAATCCCAGGCTCTGTGTCTTCCTACAAGCAAGACATCATTTCAAGTAAACGCAGTCAATTTTCAGCTCAAATGAATATAAATCATTTACGAAGGTCACACGTTACTTGCTCTTAACTGAAAAGCATTGGATGTTAGATGACTTGTGGTTTGGATCAGTTTCAGAAGCAGAGTTGATCTAGCAATGGTCCGTATATGTAGGAAACACCGTTATTTTGTTCAGAGCACCCTCATGTTTCTGGCTCTATTAGAGACTCTAGAAAGAAACAGCATGCTTCGTGCTCTAAAGCAGAGTGTGTTTCATTAATGAGAACTGTGCTGTGTGTTTCCCTTCAGAAATGGGGTTAAATCCCAGGCTCTGTGTCTTCCTACAAGCAAGACATGTTTTCAGGTAAACTAAGTCACTTTTCAGCTCAAAGGAAGCTACATCGTTCACGAAGCTCACAAGTTTCTCACTCTTAACTGGAACGCATTGCATGTTAGAGGAACTGTGGTTTGTATCAGTTTCAGAAGCAGAGTTGAACTAGCTATGGTCCGTATGTGTAGGAAACACCGTTCTTTTGTTCTGAGCACACTCACATTTCCTGCACTATTAGAGACTCTTAAGAAGCAAGAGCGTGCTTCTTGCTCTAAAGCAGAGGGTGTTTCATGGATGATAACTCTGCTGTGTGTTTCCCTGCAGAAATGGAGTTAATTCCCAGGCTCTGTGTCTTCCTACAAGCAAGACATGTTTTCAGGTAAACTCAGTCACTTTTCAGCTCAAAGGAAGCTACATCGTTCACGAAGCTCACAAGTTTCTCGCTCTTAACTTGAAAGCATTGCATGTTAATGGAACTGTGCTTTGTATCAGTTTCAGAAGAAGAGTTGACCTAGATATTGTCCGTATGTGTAGGAAACACCGTTATTTTGTTCTGAATACAGTCACGTTTCCTGCTGTATTAGAGACTCTAGAAAGCAAGAGCGTGCTTCTTCCTATACGCAGAGTGTGTTTCCTCGTGAGAACTGTGCTGTGTGTTTCCCTTCAAAAATGGAGTTAAATCCCAGGCTCTGTGTCTTCCTACAAGCAAGACATCTTTTCAAGTAAACGCAGTCAATTTTCAGCTCAAATGAATATAAATCGTTTACGAAGGTCACACGTTACTTGCTCTTAACTGAAAAGCATTGGATGTTAGATGACTTGTGGTTTGGATCAGATTCAGAAGCAGAGTTGAACTAGCAATGGTCCGTATATGTAGGAAACACAGTTATTTTGTTCAGAGCACCCCCATGTTTCTGGCTCTATTAGAGACTCTAGAAAGCAAGAGCATGCTTCGTGCTCTAAAGCAGAGTGTGTTTCATGGAGGAGAACTGTGCTGTTTGTTTCTCTTCAGAAATGGATTTTAATCCCAGGCTCTGTATCTTCCTAGCAGCAAGATATCTTTTCAGGTAAACTCAGACACTTTTAAACTCAAAGGAAGCTACATCGTTCACAAAGCTCACACGTTTCTCACTCTTAACTGGAAAGAATTGCATGTTAGAGGAAGTGTAGTTTGTATCATTTTCAGAAGAAGAGTTGACCTAGATATGGTCCGTATGTGTAGGAAACTCCGTTATTTTGTTCTGACCACAGTCACGTTTCCTGCTGTATTAGAGACTCGTAGAAAGCAAGAGTGTGCTTCTTGCTCTAAAGCGGAGAGTGTTTCATGGATGAGAACTGTGCTGTGTGTTTCCCTTCAGAAATGTATTTAAATCCCAGGCTCTGTGTCTTCCTACAAGCAAGACATGTTTTCCGGTAAACTCAGTCACTTTTCAGCTCAAAGGAAGCTACATCATTCACGAAGCTCACAAGTTTCTCACTCTTAACTTGAAAGCATTGCATGTTAATGGAACTGTGTTTTGTATTAGTTTCAGAAGAAGAGTTGACCTAGATATTGTCCGTATGTGTAGGAAACACAGTTATTTTGTTTTGAATACAGTCACGTTTCCTGCTGTATTAGAGACTCTTAGAAAGCAAGAGCGTGCTTCTTGCTCTAAAGCAGAGTGTGTTTCATTAATGAGAACTGTGCTGTGTGTTTCCCTTCAGAAATGGGGTTAAATCTCAGGCTCTGTATCTTCCTACAAGCAAGACATGTTTTCAGGTAAACTAAGTCACTTTTCAGCTCTAAGGAAGCTACATCGTTCACGAAGCTCACAAGTTTCTCACTCTTAACTGTAAAGCATTGCATGTTAGAGGAACTGTGGTGTGTATCAGTTTCAGAAGCAGAGTTGAACTAGCAATGGTCCGTATGTGTAGGAAACACTGTTCTTTTGTTCTGAGCACACTCACATTTCCTGCACTATTAGAGACTCTAGAAAGCAAGAACGTGCTTCTTCCTATACGCAGAGTGTGTTTCCTCGTGAGAACTGTGCTGTGTGTTTCCCTTCAGAAATGGAGTTAAATCCCAGGCTCTGTGTCTTCCTACAAGCAAGACATCATTTCAAGTAAACGCAGTCAATTTTCAGCTCAAATGAATATAAATCATTTACGAAGGTCACACGTTACTTGCTCTTAACTGAAAAGCATTGGATGTTAGATGACTTGTGGTTTGGATCAGTTTCAGAAGCAGAGTTGATCTAGCAATGGTCCGTATATGTAGGAAACACCGTTATTTTGTTCAGAGCACCCTCATGTTTCTGGCTCTATTAGAGACTCTAGAAAGAAACAGCATGCTTCGTGCTCTAAAGCAGAGTGTGTTTCATTAATGAGAACTGTGCTGTGTGTTTCCCTTCAGAAATGGGGTTAAATCCCAGGCTCTGTGTCTTCCTACAAGCAAGACATGTTTTCAGGTAAACTAAGTCACTTTTCAGCTCAAAGGAAGCTACATCGTTCACGAAGCTCACAAGTTTCTCACTCTTAACTGGAACGCATTGCATGTTAGAGGAACTGTGGTTTGTATCAGTTTCAGAAGCAGAGTTGAACTAGCTATGGTCCGTATGTGTAGGAAACACCGTTCTTTTGTTCTGAGCACACTCACATTTCCTGCACTATTAGAGACTCTTAAGAAGCAAGAGCGTGCTTCTTGCTCTAAAGCAGAGGGTGTTTCATGGATGATAACTGTGCTGTGTGTTTCCCTGCAGAAATGGAGTTAATTCCCAGGCTCTGTGTCTTCCTACAAGCAAGACATGTTTTCAGGTAAACTCAGTCACTTTTCAGCTCAAAGGAAGCTACATCGTTCACGAAGCTCACAAGTTTCTCGCTCTTAACTTGAAAGCATTGCATGTTAATGGAACTGTGCTTTGTATCAGTTTCAGAAGAAGAGTTGACCTAGATATTGTCCGTATGTGTAGGAAACACCGTTATTTTGTTCTGAATACAGTCACGTTTCCTGCTGTATTAGAGACTCTAGAAAGCAAGAGCGTGCTTCTTCCTATACGCAGAGTGTGTTTCCTCGTGAGAACTGTGCTGTGTGTTTCCCTTCAAAAATGGAGTTAAATCCCAGGCTCTGTGTCTTCCTACAAGCAAGACATCTTTTCAAGTAAACGCAGTCAATTTTCAGCTCAAATGAATATAAATCGTTTACGAAGGTCACACGTTACTTGCTCTTAACTGAAAAGCATTGGATGTTAGATGACTTGTGGTTTGGATCAGATTCAGAAGCAGAGTTGAACTAGCAATGGTCCGTATATTAGGAAACACCGTTATTTTGTTCAGAGCACCCCCATGTTTCTGGCTCTATTAGAGACTCTAGAAAGCAAGAGCATGCTTCGTGCTCTAAAGCAGAGTGTGTTTCATGGAGGAGAACTGTGCTGTTTGTTTCTCTTCAGAAATGGATTTTAATCCCAGGCTCTGTATCTTCCTAGCAGCAAGATATCTTTTCAGGTAAACTCAGACACTTTTAAACTCAAAGGAAGCTACATCGTTCACAAAGCTCACACGTTTCTCACTCTTAACTGGAAAGAATTGCATGTTAGAGGAAGTGTAGTTTGTATCATTTTCAGAAGAAGAGTTGACCTAGATATGGTCCGTATGTGTAGGAAACTCCGTTATTTTGTTCTGACCACAGTCACGTTTCCTGCTGTATTAGAGACTCGTAGAAAGCAAGAGTGTGCTTCTTGCTCTAAAGCGGAGAGTGTTTCATGGATGAGAACTGTGCTGTGTGTTTCCCTTCAGAAATGTATTTAAATCCCAGGCTCTGTGTCTTCCTACAAGCAAGACATGTTTTCCGGTAAACTCAGTCACTTTTCAGCTCAAAGGAAGCTACATCATTCACGAAGCTCACAAGTTTCTCACTCTTAACTTGAAAGCATTGCATGTTAATGGAACTGTGTTTTGTATTAGTTTCAGAAGAAGAGTTGACCTAGATATTGTCCGTATGTGTAGGAAACACAGTTATTTTGTTTTGAATACAGTCACGTTTCCTGCTGTATTAGAGACTCTTAGAAAGCAAGAGCGTGCTTCTTGCTCTAAAGCAGAGTGTGTTTCATTAATGAGAACTGTGCTGTGTGTTTCCCTTCAGAAATGGGGTTAAATCTCAGGCTCTGTATCTTCCTACAAGCAAGACATGTTTTCAGGTAAACTAAGTCACTTTTCAGCTCTAAGGAAGCTACATCGTTCACGAAGCTCACAAGTTTCTCACTCTTAACTGTAAAGCATTGCATGTTAGAGGAACTGTGGTGTGTATCAGTTTCAGAAGCAGAGTTGAACTAGCAATGGTCCGTATGTGTAGGAAACACTGTTCTTTTGTTCTGAGCACACTCACATTTCCTGCACTATTAGAGACTCTAGAAAGCAAGAACGTGCTTCTTCCTATACGCAGAGTGTGTTTCCTCGTGAGAACTGTGCTGTGTGTTTCCCTTCAGAAATGGAGTTAAATCCCAGGCTCTGTGTCTTCCTACAAGCAAGACATCATTTCAAGTAAACGCAGTCAATTTTCAGCTCAAATGAATATAAATCATTTACGAAGGTCACACGTTACTTGCTCTTAACTGAAAAGCATTGGATGTTAGATGACTTGTGGTTTGGATCAGTTTCAGAAGCAGAGTTGATCTAGCAATGGTCCGTATATGTAGGAAACACCGTTATTTTGTTCAGAGCACCCTCATGTTTCTGGCTCTATTAGAGACTCTAGAAAGAAACAGCATGCTTCGTGCTCTAAAGCAGAGTGTGTTTCATTAATGAGAACTGTGCTGTGTGTTTCCCTTCAGAAATGGGGTTAAATCCCAGGCTCTGTGTCTTCCTACAAGCAAGACATGTTTTCAGGTAAACTAAGTCACTTTTCAGCTCAAAGGAAGCTACATCGTTCACGAAGCTCACAAGTTTCTCACTCTTAACTGGAACGCATTGCATGTTAGAGGAACTGTGGTTTGTATCAGTTTCAGAAGCAGAGTTGAACTAGCTATGGTCCGTATGTGTAGGAAACACCGTTCTTTTGTTCTGAGCACACTCACATTTCCTGCACTATTAGAGACTCTTAAGAAGCAAGAGCGTGCTTCTTGCTCTAAAGCAGAGGGTGTTTCATGGATGATAACTCTGCTGTGTGTTTCCCTGCAGAAATGGAGTTAATTCCCAGGCTCTGTGTCTTCCTACAAGCAAGACATGTTTTCAGGTAAACTCAGTCACTTTTCAGCTCAAAGGAAGCTACATCGTTCACGAAGCTCACAAGTTTCTCGCTCTTAACTTGAAAGCATTGCATGTTAATGGAACTGTGCTTTGTATCAGTTTCAGAAGAAGAGTTGACCTAGATATTGTCCGTATGTGTAGGAAACACCGTTATTTTGTTCTGAATACAGTCACGTTTCCTGCTGTATTAGAGACTCTAGAAAGCAAGAGCGTGCTTCTTCCTATACGCAGAGTGTGTTTCCTCGTGAGAACTGTGCTGTGTGTTTCCCTTCAAAAATGGAGTTAAATCCCAGGCTCTGTGTCTTCCTACAAGCAAGACATCTTTTCAAGTAAACGCAGTCAATTTTCAGCTCAAATGAATATAAATCGTTTACGAAGGTCACACGTTACTTGCTCTTAACTGAAAAGCATTGGATGTTAGATGACTTGTGGTTTGGATCAGATTCAGAAGCAGAGTTGAACTAGCAATGGTCCGTATATTAGGAAACACCGTTATTTTGTTCAGAGCACCCCCATGTTTCTGGCTCTATTAGAGACTCTAGAAAGCAAGAGCATGCTTCGTGCTCTAAAGCAGAGTGTGTTTCATGGAGGAGAACTGTGCTGTTTGTTTCTCTTCAGAAATGGATTTTAATCCCAGGCTCTGTATCTTCCTAGCAGCAAGATATCTTTTCAGGTAAACTCAGACACTTTTAAACTCAAAGGAAGCTACATCGTTCACAAAGCTCACACGTTTCTCACTCTTAACTGGAAAGAATTGCATGTTAGAGGAAGTGTAGTTTGTATCATTTTCAGAAGAAGAGTTGACCTAGATATGGTCCGTATGTGTAGGAAACTCCGTTATTTTGTTCTGACCACAGTCACGTTTCCTGCACTATTAGAGACTCTAGAAAGCAAGAACGTGCTTCTTCCTATACGCAGAGTGTGTTTCCTCGTGAGAACTGTGCTGTGTGTTTCCCTTCAGAAATGGAGTTAAATCCCAGGCTCTGTGTCTTCCTACAAGCAAGACATCATTTCAAGTAAACGCAGTCAATTTTCAGCTCAAATGAATATAAATCATTTACGAAGGTCACACGTTACTTGCTCTTAACTGAAAAGCATTGGATGTTAGATGACTTGTGGTTTGGATCAGTTTCAGAAGCAGAGTTGATCTAGCAATGGTCCGTATATGTAGGAAACACCGTTATTTTGTTCAGAGCACCCTCATGTTTCTGGCTCTATTAGAGACTCTAGAAAGAAACAGCATGCTTCGTGCTCTAAAGCAGAGTGTGTTTCATTAATGAGAACTGTGCTGTGTGTTTCCCTTCAGAAATGGGGTTAAATCCCAGGCTCTGTGTCTTCCTACAAGCAAGACATGTTTTCAGGTAAACTAAGTCACTTTTCAGCTCAAAGGAAGCTACATTGTTCACGAAGCTCACAAGTTTCTCACTCTTAACTGGAACGCATTGCATGTTAGAGGAACTGTGGTTTGTATCAGTTTCAGAAGCAGAGTTGAACTAGCTATGGTCCGTATGTGTAGGAAACACCGTTCTTTTGTTCTGAGCACACTCACATTTCCTGCACTATTAGAGACTCTTAAGAAGCAAGAGCGTGCTTCTTGCTCTAAAGCAGAGGGTGTTTCATGGATGATAACTCTGCTGTGTGTTTCCCTGCAGAAATGGAGTTAATTCCCAGGCTCTGTGTCTTCCTACAAGCAAGACATGTTTTCAGGTAAACTCAGTCACTTTTCAGCTCAAAGGAAGCTACATCGTTCACGAAGCTCACAAGTTTCTCGCTCTTAACTTGAAAGCATTGCATGTTAATGGAACTGTGCTTTGTATCAGTTTCAGAAGAAGAGTTGACCTAGATATTGTCCGTATGTGTAGGAAACACCGTTATTTTGTTCTGAATACAGTCACGTTTCCTGCTGTATTAGAGACTCTAGAAAGCAAGAGCGTGCTTCTTCCTATACGCAGAGTGTGTTTCCTCGTGAGAACTGTGCTGTGTGTTTCCCTTCAAAAATGGAGTTAAATCCCAGGCTCTGTGTCTTCCTACAAGCAAGACATCTTTTCAAGTAAACGCAGTCAATTTTCAGCTCAAATGAATATAAATCGTTTACGAAGGTCACACGTTACTTGCTCTTAACTGAAAAGCATTGGATGTTAGATGACTTGTGGTTTGGATCAGATTCAGAAGCAGAGTTGAACTAGCAATGGTCCGTATATTAGGAAACACCGTTATTTTGTTCAGAGCACCCCCATGTTTCTGGCTCTATTAGAGACTCTAGAAAGCAAGAGCATGCTTCGTGCTCTAAAGCAGAGTGTGTTTCATGGAGGAGAACTGTGCTGTTTGTTTCTCTTCAGAAATGGATTTTAATCCCAGGCTCTGTATCTTCCTAGCAGCAAGATATCTTTTCAGGTAAACTCAGACACTTTTAAACTCAAAGGAAGCTACATCGTTCACAAAGCTCACACGTTTCTCACTCTTAACTGGAAAGAATTGCATGTTAGAGGAAGTGTAGTTTGTATCATTTTCAGAAGAAGAGTTGACCTAGATATGGTCCGTATGTGTAGGAAACTCCGTTATTTTGTTCTGACCACAGTCACGTTTCCTGCTGTATTAGAGACTCGTAGAAAGCAAGAGTGTGCTTCTTGCTCTAAAGCAGAGTGTGTTTCATGGATGAGAACTGTGCTGTGTGTTTCCCTTCAGAAAGGGAGTTAAATTCCAGGATCTGTGTCTTCCTACAAGCAAGACATCATTTCTGGTAAACTCAGACACTTTTAAACTCAAAGGAAGCTACATCGTTCACAAAGCTCACACGTTTCTCGCTCTTAACTGGAAAGAATTGCATGTTAGAGGAAGTGTAGTTTGTATCAGTTTCAGACGAAGAGTTGACCTAGATATGGTCCGTATGTGTAGGAAACTCCGTTATTTTGTTCTGACACAGTCACGTTTCCTGCTCTATTAGAGACTCTTAGAAAGCAAGAGCGTGCTTCTTGCTCTAAAGCGGAGAGTGTTTCATGGATGAGAACTGTGCTGTGTGTTTCCCTTCAGAAATGTATTTAAATCCCAGGCTCTGTGTCTTCCTGCAAGCAAGACATGTTTTCCGGTAAACTCAGTCACTTTTCAGCTCAAAGGAAGCTACATCATTCACGAAGCTCACAAGTTTCTCACTCTTAACTTGAAAGCATTGCATGTTAATGGAACTGTGTTTTGTATTAGTTTCAGAAGAAGAGTTGACCTAGATATTGTCCGTATGTGTAGGAAACACAGTTATTTTGTTTTGAATACAGTCACGTTTCCTGCTGTATTAGAGACTCTTAGAAAGCAAGAGCGTGCTTCTTGCTCTAAAGCAGAGTGTGTTTCATTAATAAGAACTGTGCTGTGTGTTTCCCTTCAGAAATGGGGTTAAATCTCAGGCTCTGTATCTTCCTACAAGCAAGACATGTTTTCAGGTAAACTAAGTCACTTTTCAGCTCTAAGGAAGCTACATCGTTCACGAAGCTCACAAGTTTCTCACTCTTAACTGTAAAGCATTGCATGTTAGAGGAACTGTGGTGTGTATCAGTTTCAGAAGCAGAGTTGAACTAGCAATGGTCCATATGTGTAGGAAACACTGTTCTTTTGTTCTGAGCACACTCACATTTCCTGCACTATTAGAGACTCTAGAAAGCAAGAACGTGCTTCTTCCTATACGCAGAGTGTGTTTCCTCGTGAGAACTGTGCTGTGTGTTTCCCTTCAGAAATGGAGTTAAATCCCAGGCTCTGTGTCTTCCTACAAGCAAGACATCATTTCAAGTAAACGCAGTCAATTTTCAGCTCAAATGAATATAAATCGTTTACGAAGGTCACACGTTACTTGCTCTTAACTGAAAAGCATTGGATGTTAGATGACTTGTGGTTTGGATCAGTTTCAGAAGCAGAGTTGATCTAGCAATGGTCCGTATATGTAGGAAACACCGTTATTTTGTTCAGAGCACCCTCATGTTTCTGGCTCTATTAGAGACTCTAGAAAGAAACAGCATGCTTTGTGCTCTAAAGCAGAGTGTGTTTCATTAATGAGAACTGTGCTGTGTGTTTCCCTTCAGAAATGGGGTTAAATCCCAGGCTCTGTGTCTTCCTACAAGCAAGACATGTTTTCAGGTAAACTAAGTCACTTTTCAGCTCAAAGGAAGCTACATCGTTCACGAAGCTCACAAGTTTCTCACTCTTAACTGGAACGCATTGCATGTTAGAGGAACTGTGGTTTGTATCAGTTTCAGAAGCAGAGTTGAACTAGCTATGGTCCGTATGTGTAGGAAACACCGTTCTTTTGTTCTGAGCACACTCACATTTCCTGCACTATTAGAGACTCTTAAGAAGCAAGAGCGTGCTTCTTGCTCTAAAGCAGAGGGTGTTTCATGGATGATAACTGTGCTGTGTGTTTCCCTGAAGAAATGGAGTTAAATCCCAGGCTCTGTGTCTTCCTACAAGCAAGACATGTTTTCAGGTAAACTCAGTCACTTTTCAGCTCAAAGGAAGCTACATCGTTCACGAAGCTCACAAGTTTCTCGCTCTTAACTTGAAAGCATTGCATGTTAATGGAACTGTGCTTTGTATCAGTTTCAGAAGAAGAGTTGACCTAGATATTGTCCGTATGTGTAGGAAACACCGTTATTTTGTTCTGAATACAGTCACGTTTCCTGCTGTATTAGAGACTCTAGAAAGCAAGAGCGTGCTTCTTCCTATACGCAGAGTGTGTTTCCTCGTGAGAACTGTGCTGTGTGTTTCCCTTCAAAAATGGAGTTAAATCCCAGGCTCTGTGTCTTCCTACAAGCAAGACATCTTTTCAAGTAAACGCAGTCAATTTTCAGCTCAAATGAATATAAATCGTTTACGAAGGTCACACGTTACTTGCTCTTAACTGAAAAGCATTGGATGTTAGATGACTTGTGGTTTGGATCAGATTCAGAAGCAGAGTTGAACTAGCAATGGTCCGTATATTAGGAAACACCGTTATTTTGTTCAGAGCACCCCCATGTTTCTGGCTCTATTAGAGACTCTAGAAAGCAAGAGCATGCTTCGTGCTCTAAAGCAGAGTGTGTTTCATGGAGGAGAACTGTGCTGTTTGTTTCTCTTCAGAAATGGATTTTAATCCCAGGCTCTGTATCTTCCTAGCAGCAAGATATCTTTTCAGGTAAACTCAGACACTTTTAAACTCAAAGGAAGCTACATCGTTCACAAAGCTCACACGTTTCTCACTCTTAACTGGAAAGAATTGCATGTTAGAGGAAGTGTAGTTTGTATCATTTTCAGAAGAAGAGTTGACCTAGATATGGTCCGTATGTGTAGGAAACTCCGTTATTTTGTTCTGACCACAGTCACGTTTCCTGCTGTATTAGAGACTCGTAGAAAGCAAGAGTGTGCTTCTTGCTCTAAAGCAGAGTGTGTTTCATGGATGAGAACTGTGCTGTGTGTTTCCCTTCAGAAAGGGAGTTAAATTCCAGGCTCTGTGTCTTCCTACAAGCAAGACATCATTTCTGGTAAACTCAGACACTTTTAAACTCAAAGGAAGCTACATCGTTCACAAAGCTCACACGTTTCTCGCTCTTAACTGGAAAGAATTGCATGTTAGAGGAAGTGTAGTTTGTATCAGTTTCAGACGAAGAGTTGACCTAGATATGGTCCGTATGTGTAGGAAACTCCGTTATTTTGTTCTGACACAGTCACGTTTCCTGCTCTATTAGAGACTCTTAGAAAGCAAGAGTGTGCTTCTTGCTCTAAAGCGGAGAGTGTTTCATGGATGAGAACTGTGCTGTGTGTTTCCCTTCAGAAATGTATTTAAATCCCAGGCTCTGTGTCTTCCTACAAGCAAGACATGTTTTCCGGTAAACTCAGTCACTTTTCAGCTCAAAGGAAGCTACATCATTCACGAAGCTCACAAGTTTCTCACTCTTAACTTGAAAGCATTGCATGTTAATGGAACTGTGTTTTGTATTAGTTTCAGAAGAAGAGTTGACCTAGATATTGTCCGTATGTGTAGGAAACACAGTTATTTTGTTTTGAATACAGTCACGTTTCCTGCTGTATTAGAGACTCTTAGAAAGCAAGAGCGTGCTTCTTGCTCTAAAGCAGAGTGTGTTTCATTAATGAGAACTGTGCTGTGTGTTTCCCTTCAGAAATGGGGTTAAATCTCAGGCTCTGTATCTTCCTACAAGCAAGACATGTTTTCAGGTAAACTAAGTCACTTTTCAGCTCTAAGGAAGCTACATCGTTCACGAAGCTCACAAGTTTCTCACTCTTAACTGTAAAGCATTGCATGTTAGAGGAACTGTGGTGTGTATCAGTTTCAGAAGCAGAGTTGAACTAGCAATGGTCCGTATGTGTAGGAAACACTGTTCTTTTGTTCTGAGCACACTCACATTTCCTGCACTATTAGAGACTCTAGAAAGCAAGAACGTGCTTCTTCCTATACGCAGAGTGTGTTTCCTCGTGAGAACTGTGCTGTGTGTTTCCCTTCAGAAATGGAGTTAAATCCCAGGCTCTGTGTCTTCCTACAAGCAAGACATCATTTCAAGTAAACGCAGTCAATTTTCAGCTCAAATGAATATAAATCGTTTACGAAGGTCACACGTTACTTGCTCTTAACTGAAAAGCATTGGATGTTAGATGACTTGTGGTTTGGATCAGTTTCAGAAGCAGAGTTGATCTAGCAATGGTCCGTATATGTAGGAAACACCGTTATTTTGTTCAGAGCACCCTCATGTTTCTGGCTCTATTAGAGACTCTAGAAAGAAACAGCATGCTTCGTGCTCTAAAGCAGAGTGTGTTTCATTAATGAGAACTGTGCTGTGTGTTTCCCTTCAGAAATGGGGTTAAATCCCAGGCTCTGTGTCTTCCTACAAGCAAGACATGTTTTCAGGTAAACTAAGTCACTTTTCAGCTCAAAGGAAGCTACATCGTTCACGAAGCTCACAAGTTTCTCACTCTTAACTGGAACGCATTGCATGTTAGAGGAACTGTGGTTTGTATCAGTTTCAGAAGCAGAGTTGAACTAGCTATGGTCCGTATGTGTAGGAAACACCGTTCTTTTGTTCTGAGCACACTCACATTTCCTGCACTATTAGAGACTCTTAAGAAGCAAGAGCGTGCTTCTTGCTCTAAAGCAGAGGGTGTTTCATGGATGATAACTGTGCTGTGTGTTTCCCTGAAGAAATGGAGTTAAATCCCAGGCTCTGTGTCTTCCTACAAGCAAGACATGTTTTCAGGTAAACTCAGTCACTTTTCAGCTCAAAGGAAGCTACATCGTTCACGAAGCTCACAAGTTTCTCGCTCTTAACTTGAAAGCATTGCATGTTAATGGAACTGTGCTTTGTATCAGTTTCAGAAGAAGAGTTGACCTAGATATTGTCCGTATGTGTAGGAAACACCGTTATTTTGTTCTGAATACAGTCACGTTTCCTGCTGTATTAGAGACTCTAGAAAGCAAGAGCGTGCTTCTTCCTATACGCAGAGTGTGTTTCCTCGTGAGAACTGTGCTGTGTGTTTCCCTTCAAAAATGGAGTTAAATCCCAGGCTCTGTGTCTTCCTACAAGCAAGACATCTTTTCAAGTAAACGCAGTCAATTTTCAGCTCAAATGAATATAAATCGTTTACGAAGGTCACACGTTACTTGCTCTTAACTGAAAAGCATTGGATGTTAGATGACTTGTGGTTTGGATCAGATTCAGAAGCAGAGTTGAACTAGCAATGGTCCGTATATTAGGAAACACCGTTATTTTGTTCAGAGCACCCCCATGTTTCTGGCTCTATTAGAGACTCTAGAAAGCAAGAGCATGCTTCGTGCTCTAAAGCAGAGTGTGTTTCATGGAGGAGAACTGTGCTGTTTGTTTCTCTTCAGAAATGGATTTTAATCCCAGGCTCTGTATCTTCCTAGCAGCAAGATATCTTTTCAGGTAAACTCAGACACTTTTAAACTCAAAGGAAGCTACATCGTTCACAAAGCTCACACGTTTCTCACTCTTAACTGGAAAGAATTGCATGTTAGAGGAAGTGTAGTTTGTATCATTTTCAGAAGAAGAGTTGACCTAGACATGGTCCGTATGTGTAGGAAACTCCGTTATTTTGTTCTGACCACAGTCACGTTTCCTGCTGTATTAGAGACTCGTAGAAAGCAAGAGTGTGCTTCTTGCTCTAAAGCAGAGTGTGTTTCATGGATGAGAACTGTGCTGTGTGTTTCCCTTCAGAAAGGGAGTTAAATTCCAGGCTCTGTGTCTTCCTACAAGCAAGACATCATTTCTGGTAAACTCAGACACTTTTAAACTCAAAGGAAGCTACATCGTTCACAAAGCTCACACGTTTCTCGCTCTTAACTGGAAAGAATTGCATGTTAGAGGAAGTGTAGTTTGTATCAGTTTCAGACGAAGAGTTGACCTAGATATGGTCCGTATGTGTAGGAAACTCCGTTATTTTGTTCTGACACAGTCACGTTTCCTGCTCTATTAGAGACTCTTAGAAAGCAAGAGCGTGCTTCTTGCTCTAAAGCGGAGAGTGTTTCATGGATGAGAACTGTGCTGTGTGTTTCCCTTCAGAAATGTATTTAAATCCCAGGCTCTGTGTCTTCCTACAAGCAAGACATGTTTTCCGGTAAACTCAGTCACTTTTCAGCTCAAAGGAAGCTACATCATTCACGAAGCTCACAAGTTTCTCACTCTTAACTTGAAAGCATTGCATGTTAATGGAACTGTGTTTTGTATTAGTTTCAGAAGAAGAGTTGACCTAGATATTGTCCGTATGTGTAGGAAACACAGTTATTTTGTTTTGAATACAGTCACGTTTCCTGCTGTATTAGAGACTCTTAGAAAGCAAGAGCGTGCTTCTTGCTCTAAAGCAGAGTGTGTTTCATTAATGAGAACTGTGCTGTGTGTTTCCCTTCAGAAATGGGGTTAAATCTCAGGCTCTGTATCTTCCTACAAGCAAGACATGTTTTCAGGTAAACTAAGTCACTTTTCAGCTCTAAGGAAGCTACATCGTTCACGAAGCTCACAAGTTTCTCACTCTTAACTGTAAAGCATTGCATGTTAGAGGAACTGTGGTGTGTATCAGTTTCAGAAGCAGAGTTGAACTAGCAATGGTCCGTATGTGTAGGAAACACTGTTCTTTTGTTCTGAGCACACTCACATTTCCTGCACTATTAGAGACTCTAGAAAGCAAGAACGTGCTTCTTCCTATACGCAGAGTGTGTTTCCTCGTGAGAACTGTGCTGTGTGTTTCCCTTCAGAAATGGAGTTAAATCCCAGGCTCTGTGTCTTCCTACAAGCAAGACATCATTTCAAGTAAACGCAGTCAATTTTCAGCTCAAATGAATATAAATCGTTTACGAAGGTCACACGTTACTTGCTCTTAACTGAAAAGCATTGGATGTTAGATGACTTGTGGTTTGGATCAGTTTCAGAAGCAGAGTTGATCTAGCAATGGTCCGTATATGTAGGAAACACCGTTATTTTGTTCAGAGCACCCTCATGTTTCTGGCTCTATTAGAGACTCTAGAAAGAAACAGCATGCTTCGTGCTCTAAAGCAGAGTGTGTTTCATTAATGAGAACTGTGCTGTGTGTTTCCCTTCAGAAATGGGGTTAAATCCCAGGCTCTGTGTCTTCCTACAAGCAAGACATGTTTTCAGGTAAACTAAGTCACTTTTCAGCTCAAAGGAAGCTACATCGTTCACGAAGCTCACAAGTTTCTCACTCTTAACTGGAACGCATTGCATGTTAGAGGAACTGTGGTTTGTATCAGTTTCAGAAGCAGAGTTGAACTAGCTATGGTCCGTATGTGTAGGAAACACCGTTCTTTTGTTCTGAGCACACTCACATTTCCTGCACTATTAGAGACTCTAGAAAGCAAGAGCGTGATTCTTCCTATACGCAGAGTGTGTTTCCTCGTGAGAACTGTGCTGTGTGCTTTCCTTCAGAAATGGAGTTAAATCCCAGGCTCTGTGTCTTCCTACAAGCAAGACATCATTTCAAGTAAACGCAGTCAATTTTCAGCTCAAATGATTATAAATCATTTACGAAGGTCACACGTTACTTGCTCTTAACTGAAAAGCATTGGATGTTAGATGACTTGTGGTTTGGATCAGTTTCAGAAGCAGAGTTGAACTAGCAATGGTCCGTATATGTAGGAAACACCGTTATTTTTTTCAGAGCACCCTCATGTTTCTGGCTCTACTAGAGACTCTAGAAAGCAAGAGCATGCTTCGTGCTCTAAAGCAGAGTGTGTTTCATGGAGGAGAACTGTGCTGTTTGTTTCTCTTCAGAAATGGATTTAAATCCCAGGCTCTGTATCTTCCTAGCAGCAAGATATCTTTTCAGGTAAACTCAGACACTTTTAAACTCAAAGGAAGCTACATCGTTCACAAAGCTCACACGTTTCTCGCTCTTAACTGGAAAGAATTGCATGTTAGAGGAAGTGTAGTTTGTATCAGTTTCAGAAGAAGAGTTGACCTACATATGGTCTGTATGTGTAGGAAACACCGTTATTTTGTTCTGACCACAGTCACGTTTCCTGCTCTATTAGAGACACTTAAGAAGCAAGAGCGTGCTTCTTGCTCTATAGCAGAGGGTGTTTCATGGATGATAACTGTGCTGTGTGTTTCCCTTCAGAAATGGAGTTAAATCCCAGGCTCTGTGTCTTCCTACAAGCAAGACATGTTTTCAGGTAAACTCAGTCACTTTTCAGCTCAAAGGAAGCTACATCGTTCACGAAGCTCACAAGTTTCTTGCTCTTAACTTGAAAGCATTGCATGTTAATGGAACTGTGCTTTGTATCAGTTTCAGAAGAAGAGTTGACCTAGATACTGTCCGTATGTGTAGGAAACACCGTTATTTTGTTCTGAATACAGTCACGTTTCCTGCTGTATTAGAGACTCTAGAAAGCAAGAGCGTGCTTCTTCCTATACGCAGATTGTGTTTCCTCGTGAGAACTGTGCTGTGTGTTTCCCTTCAAAAATGGAGTTAAATCCCAGGCTCTGTGTCTTCCTACAAGCAAGACATCTTTTCAAGTAAACGCAGTCAATTTTCAGCTCAAATGAATATAAATCGTTTACGAAGGTCACACGTTACTTGCTCTTAACTGAAAAGCATTGGATGTTAGATGACTTGTGGTTTGGATCAGATTCAGAAGCAGAGTTGAACTAGCAATGGTCCGTATATTAGGAAACACCGTTATTTTGTTCAGAGCACCCCCATGTTTCTGGCTCTATTAGAGACTCTAGAAAGCAAGAGCATGCTTCGTGCTCTAAAGCAGAGTGTGTTTCATGGAGGAGAACTGTGCTGTTTGTTTCTCTTCAGAAATGGATTTTAATCCCAGGCTCTGTATCTTCCTAGCAGCAAGATATCTTTTCAGGTAAACTCAGACACTTATAAACTCAAAGGAAGCTACATCGTTCACAAAGCTCACACGTTTCTCACTCTTAACTGGAAAGAATTGCATGTTAGAGGAAGTGTAGTTTGTATCATTTTCAGAAGAAGTGTTGACCTAGATATGGTCCGTATGTGTAGGAAACTCCGTTATTTTGTTCTGACCACAGTCACGTTTCCTGCTGTATTAGAGACTCGTAGAAAGCAAGAGTGTGCTTCTTGCTCTAAAGCAGAGTGTGTTTCATGGATGAGAACTGTGCTGTGTGTTTCCCTTCAGAAAGGGAGTTAAATTCCAGGCTCTGTGTCTTCCTACAAGCAAGACATCATTTCTGGTAAACTCAGACACTTTTAAACTCAAAGGAAGCTACATCGTTCACAAAGCTCACACGTTTCTCGCTCTTAACTGGAAAGAATTGCATGTTAGAGGAAGTGTAGTTTGTATCAGTTTCAGACGAAGAGTTGACCTAGATATGGTCCGTATGTGTAGGAAACTCCGTTATTTTGTTCTGACACAGTCACGTTTCCTGCTCTATTAGAGACTCTTAGAAAGCAAGAGCGTGCTTCTTGCTCTAAAGCGGAGAGTGTTTCATGGATGAGAACTGTGCTGTGTGTTTCCCTTCAGAAATGTATTTAAATCCCAGGCTCTGTGTCTTCCTACAAGCAAGACATGTTTTCCGGTAAACTCAGTCACTTTTCAGCTCAAAGGAAGCTACATCATTCACGAAGCTCACAAGTTTCTCACTCTTAACTTGAAAGCATTGCATGTTAATGGAACTGTGTTTTGTATTAGTTTCAGAAGAAGAGTTGACCTAGATATTGTCCGTATGTGTAGGAAACACAGTTACTTTGCTTTGAATACAGTCACGTTTCCTGCTGTATTAGAGACTCTTAGAAAGCAAGAGCGTGCTTCTTGCTCTAAAGCAGAGTGTGTTTCATTAATGAGAACTGTGCTGTGTGTTTCCCTTCAGAAATGGGGTTAAATCTCAGGCTCTGTATCTTCCTACAAGCAAGACATGTTTTCAGGTAAACTAAGTCACTTTTCAGCTCTAAGGAAGCTACATCGTTCACGAAGCTCACAAGTTTCTCACTCTTAACTGTAAAGCATTGCATGTTAGAGGAACTGTGGTGTGTATCAGTTTCAGAAGCAGAGTTGAACTAGCAATGGTCCGTATGTGTAGGAAACACTGTTCTTTTGTTCTGAGCACACTCACATTTCCTGCACTATTAGAGACGCTAGAAAGCAAGAACGTGCTTCTTCCTATACGCAGAGTGTGTTTCCTCGTGAGAACTGTGCTGTGTGTTTCCCTTCAGAAATGGAGTTAAATCCCAGGCTCTGTGTCTTCCTACAAGCAAGACATCATTTCAAGTAAACGCAGTCAATTTTCAGCTCAAATGAATATAAATCGTTTACGAAGGTCACACGTTACTTGCTCTTAACTGAAAAGCATTGGATGTTAGATGACTTGTGGTTTGGATCAGTTTCAGAAGCAGAGTTGATCTAGCAATGGTCCGTATATGTAGGAAACACCGTTATTTTGTTCAGAGCACCCTCATGTTTCTGGCTCTATTAGAGACTCTAGAAAGAAACAGCATGCTTCGTGCTCTAAAGCAGAGTGTGTTTCATTAATGAGAACTGTGCTGTGTGTTTCCCTTCAGAAATGGGGTTAAATCCCAGGCTCTGTGTCTTCCTGCAAGCAAGACATGTTTTCAGGTAAACTAAGTCACTTTTCAGCTCAAAGGAAGCTACATCGTTCACGAAGCTCACAAGTTTCTCACTCTTAACTGGAACGCATTGCATGTTAGAGGAACTGTGGTTTGTATCAGTTTCAGAAGCAGAGTTGAACTAGCTATGGTCCGTATGTGTAGGAAACACCGTTCTTTTGTTCTGAGCACACTCACATTTCCTGCACTATTAGAGACTCTAGAAAGCAAGAGCGTGATTCTTCCTATACGCAGAGTGTGTTTCCTCGTGAGAACTGTGCTGTGTGCTTCCCTTCAGAAATGGAGTTAAATCCCAGGCTCTGTGTCTTCCTACAAGCAAGACATCATTTCAAGTAAACGCAGTCAATTTTCAGCTCAAATGATTATAAATCATTTACGAAGGTCACACGTTACTTGCTCTTAACTGAAAAGCATTGGATGTTAGATGACTTGTGGTTTGGATCAGTTTCAGAAGCAGAGTTGAACTAGCAATGGTCCGTATATGTAGGAAACACCGTTATTTTTTTCAGAGCACCCTCATGTTTCTGGCTCTACTAGAGACTCTAGAAAGCAAGAGCATGCTTCGTGCTCTAAAGCAGAGTGTGTTTCATGGAGGAGAACTGTGCTGTTTGTTTCTCTTCAGAAATGGATTTAAATCCCAGGCTCTGTATCTTCCTAGCAGCAAGATATCTTTTCAGGTAAACTCAGACACTTTTAAACTCAAAGGAAGCTACATCGTTCACAAAGCTCACACGTTTCTCGCTCTTAACTGGAAAGAATTGCATGTTAGAGGAAGTGTAGTTTGTATCAGTTTCAGGAGAAGAGTTGACCTACATATGGTCTGTATGTGTAGGAAACACCGTTATTTTGTTCTGACCACAGTCACGTTTCCTGCTCTATTAGAGACTCTTAAGAAGCAAGAGCGTGCTTCTTGCTCTAAAGCAGAGGGTGTTTCATGGATGATAACTGTGCTGTGTGTTTCCCTTCAGAAATGGAGTTAAATCCCAGGCTCTGTGTCTTCCTACAAGCAAGACATGTTTTCAGGTAAACTCAGTCACTTTTCAGCTCAAAGGAAGCTACATCGTTCACGAAGCTCACAAGTTTCTCGCTCTTAACTTGAAAGCATTGCATGTTAATGGAACTGTGCTTTGTATCAGTTTCAGAAGAAGAGTTGACCTAGATATTGTCCGTATGTGTAGGAAACACCGTTATTTTGTTCTGAATACAGTCACGTTTCCTGCTCTATTAGAGACTCTAGAAAGCAAGAGCGTGATTCTTCCTATACGCAGAGTGTGTTTCCTCGTGAGAACTGTGCTGTGTGCTTCCCTTCAGAAATGGAGTTAAATCCCAGGCTCTGTGTCTTCCTACAAGCAAGACATCATTTCAAGTAAACGCAGTCAATTTTCAGCTCAAATGATTATAAATCATTTACGAAGGTCACACGTTAATTGCTCTTAACTGAAAAGCATTGGATGTTAGATGACTTGTGGTTTGGATCAGTTTCAGAAGCAGAGTTGAACTAGCAATGGTCCGTATATGTAGGAAACACCGTTATTTTTTTCAGAGCACCCTCATGTTTCTGGCTCTACTAGAGACTCTAGAAAGCAAGAGCATGCTTCGTGCTCTAAAGCAGAGTGTGTTTCATGGAGGAGAACTGTGCTGTTTGTTTCTCTTCAGAAATGGATTTAAATCCCAGGCTCTGTATCTTCCTAGCAGCAAGATATCTTTTCAGGTAAACTCAGACACTTTTAAACTCAAAGGAAGCTACATCGTTCACAAAGCTCACACGTTTCTCGCTCTTAACTGGAAAGAATTGCATGTTAGACGAAGTGTAGTTTGTATCAGTTTCAGAAGAAGAGTTGACCTACATATGGTCTGTATGTGTAGGAAACACCGTTATTTTGTTCTGACCACAGTCACGTTTCTTGCTCTATTAGAGACTCTTAAGAAGCAAGAGCGTGCTTCTTGCTCTAAAGCAGAGGGTGTTTCATGGATGATAACTGTGCTGTGTGTTTCCCTTCAGAAATGGAGTTAAATCCCAGGCTCTGTGTCTTCCTACAAGCAAGACATGTTTTCAGGTAAACTCAGTCACTTTTCAGCTCAAAGGAAGCTACATCGTTCACGAAGCTCACAAGTTTCTCGCTCTTAACTTGAAAGCCTTGCATGTTAATGGAACTGTGCTTTGTATCAGTTTCAGAAGAAGAGTTGACCTAGATATTGTCCGTATGTGTAGGAAACACCGTTATTTTGTTCTGAATACAGTCACGTTTCCTGCTGTATTAGAGACTCTAGAAAGCAAGAGCGTGCTTCTTCCTATACGCAGAGTGTGTTTCCTCGTGAGAACTGTGCTGTGTGTTTCCCTTCAAAAATGGAGTTAAATCCCAGGCTCTGTGTCTTCCTACAAGCAAGACATCTTTTCAAGTAAACGTAGTCAATTTTTCAGCTCAAATGAATATAAATCGTTTATGAAGGTCACACGTTACTTGCTCTTAACTGAAAAGCATTGGATGTTAGATGACTTGTGGTTTGGATCAGATTCAGAAGCAGAGTTGAACTAGCAATGGTCCGTATATTAGGAAACACCGTTATTTTGTTCACAGCACCCCCATGTTTCTGGCTCTATTAGAGACTCTAGAAAGCAAGAGCATGCTTCGTGCTCTAAAGCAGAGTGTGTTTCATGGAGGAGAACTGTGCTGTTTGTTTCTCTTCAGAAATGGATTTTAATCCCAGGCTCTGTATCTTCCTAGCAGCAAGATATCTTTTCAGGTAAACTCAGACACTTTTAAACTCAAAGGAAGCTACATCGTTCACAAAGCTCACACGTTTCTCACTCTTAACTGGAAAGAATTGCATGTTAGAGGAAGTGTAGTTTGTATCATTTTCAGAAGAAGAGTTGACCTAGATATGGTCCGTATGTGTAGGAAACTCCGTTATTTTGTTCTGACCACAGTCACGTTTCCTGCTGTATTAGAGACTCGTAGAAAGCAAGAGTGTGCTTCTTGCTCTAAAGCAGAGTGTGTTTCATGGATGAGAACTGTGCTGTGTGTTTCCCTTCAGAAAGGGAGTTAAATTCCAGGCTCTGTGTCTTCCTACAAGCAAGACATCATTTCTGGTAAACTCAGACACTTTTAAACTCAAAGGAAGCTACATCGTTCACAAAGCTCACACGTTTCTCGCTCTTAACTGGAAAGAATTGCATGTTAGAGGAAGTGTAGTTTGTATCAGTTTCAGACGAAGAGTTGACCTAGATATGGTCCGTATGTGTAGGAAACTCCGTTATTTTGTTCTGACACAGTCACGTTTCCTGCTCTATTAGAGACTCTTAGAAAGCAAGAGCGTGCTTCTTGCTCTAAAGCGGAGAGTGTTTCATGGATGAGAACTGTGCTGTGTGTTTCCCTTCAGAAATGTATTTAAATCCCAGGCTCTGTGTCTTCCTACAAGCAAGACATGATTTCCGGTAAACTCAGTCACTTTTCAGCTCAAAGGAAGCTACATCATTCACGAAGCTCACAAGTTTCTCACTCTTAACTTGAAAGCAGTGCATGTTAATGGAACTGTGTTTTGTATTAGTTTCAGAAGAAGAGTTGACCTAGATAATGTCCGTATGTGTAGGAAACACCGTTATTTTGTTTTGAATACAGTCACTTTTCCTGCTGTATTAGAGACTCTTAGAAAGCAAGAGCGTGCTTCTTGCTCTAAAGCAGAGTTTGTTTCATTAATGAGAACTGTGCTGTGTGTTTCCCTTCAGAAATGGGGTTAAATCTCAGGCTCTGTATCTTCCTACAAGCAAGACATGTTTTCAGGTAAACTAAGTCACTTTTCAGCTCTAAGGAAGCTACATCGTTCACGAAGCTCACAAGTTTCTCACTCTTAACTGTAAAGCATTGCATGTTAGAGGAACTGTGGTGTGTATCAGTTTCAGAAGCAGAGTTGAACTAGCAATGGTCCGTATGTGTAGGAAACACCGTTCTTTTGTTCTGAGCACACTCACATTTCCTGCACTATTAGAGAATCTAGAAAGCAAGAACGTGCTTCTTCCTATACGCAGAGTGTGTTTCCTCGTGAGAACTGTGCTGTGTGTTTCCCTTCAGAAATGGAGTTAAATTCCAGGCTCTGTGTCTTCCTACAAGCAAGACATCATTTCAAGTAAACGCAGTCAATTTTCAGCTCAAATGAATATAAATCGTTTACGAAGGTCACACGTTACTTGCTCTTAACTGAAAAGCATTGGATGTTAGATGACTTGTGGTTTGGATCAGTTTCAGAAGCAGAGTTGATCTAGCAATGGTCCGTATATGTAGGAAACACCGTTATTTTGTTCAGAGCACCCTCATGTTTCTGGCTCTATAAGAGTCTCTAGAAAGCAAGAGCATGCTTCGTGCTCTAAAGCAGAGTGTGTTTCATGGAGGAGAACTGTGCTGTGTGTTTCCCTTCAGAAATGGATTTAAATCCCAGGCTCTGTATCTTCCTATAAGCAAGATATCTTTTCAGGTAAACTCAGACACTTTTAAGCTCAAAGGAAGCTACATCGTTCACAAAGCTCACACGTTTCTCGCTCTTAAATGGAAAGAATTGCATGTTAGAGGAAGTGTAGTTTGTATCAGTTTCAGAAGAAGAGTTGACCTAGATATGATCCGTATGTGTAGGAAACTCCGTTATTTTGTTCTGACCACAGTCACGTTTCCTGCTCTATTAGAGACTCTTAGAAAGCAAGAGCGTGCTTCTTGCTCTAAAGCAGAGAGTGTTTCATGGATGAGAACTGTGCTGTGTGTTTTCCTTCAGAAATGCAGTTAAATCCCAGGCTCTGTGTCTTCCTACGAGCAAGACATCATTTCAGGTAAATGCAGTCACTTTTCAGCTCAAATGAATACAAATCCCTTACGAAGCTCACACGTTACTCGCTCTTAACTGAAAAGCATTGGATGTTAGATGACTTGTGGTTTGTATCAGTTTCAGAAGCAGAGTTGATCTAGCAATGGTCCATATATGTAGGAAACACTGTTATTTTGTTCAGAGCACCCTCAATTTTCTGGCTCTATTAGAGATTCTGGAAAGCAAGAGCATGCATCGTGCTCAAAAGCAGAGTGTGTTTCATGGAGGAGTATTGTGCTGTGTGTTTCCCTTCAGAAATGGAGTTAAATCCCAAGCACTTTGTATTCCTACAAGCAAGACATGTTTTCATTTAAACTCAGTCACTTTTCAGCTCAAAGGAAGCTACATCGTTCACGAAGCTCACAAGTTTCTCACTCTTAAATGGAAAGCATTGCATATTAGAGGAACTATGGTTTGTATCAGTTTTAGAAGAAGAGTTGACCTAGATATGGTCCGTATGTGTAGGAAACACCGTTCTTTTGTTCTGAGCACAGTCAGGTTTCTTGCTCAATTAGAGACACTTAGAAAGCAAGAGCGTGCTTCTTGCTCTAAAGCAGAGTGTGTTTCATGGATGAGAACTGTGCTGTGTGTTTCCCTTCAGAAAGGGAGTTGAATTCCAGGCTCTGTGTCCTCCTACAAGCAAGACATCATTTCAGGTAAATGCAGTCAATTTTCAGCTCAAATGAATATAAATCGTTTACGAAGCTCACACGTTTCTCGCTCTTAACTGAAAAGCATTGGATGTTAGATGACTTGTGGTTTGTATCAGTTTCAGAAGCAGAGTTGAACTAGCTATGGTCCGTATATGTAGGAAATACCATTCTTTTTTTCTGAGCTTCCTCACGTTTCCTGCTCTATTAGAGACTCTACAAAGCAAGAGCGTGCTTCTTCCTAAACGCAGACTGTGTTTCATCGTGAGAACTGTGCTGTATGTTTCCCTTCAGAAATGGAGTTAAATCACAGGGTCTGTGTCTTCCTACAAGCAAGACTTCTTTTCACGTAAACTCAGTCACCTTTCAGCTCAAACGAATCTACATCGTTCACGTAGCTCACACGTGTCTTGCTCTTAAATGTAAAGCATTGGATTTTAGAGGACATGCTGTTTGTATCAGTTTCAGAAGCAGAGTTGAACTAGCAATGGTCCGTATGTGTAGGAAATACCGTTCTTTTGTACTGAGTACCCTCAATTTTCTGGCTCTATTAGAGACTCTGGAAAGCAAGAGCATGCTTCTTGCTCTAAAGCAGAGTGTTTTTCATGGATGAGTACTGTGCTGTGTGTTTCCCTTCAGAAATGGAGTTAAATTCCAGGCTCTGTGTCTTCCTATAAGCAAGACATCATTTCAGGTAAATGCAGTCACTTTTCAGCTCAAATGAATATAAATCGTTAACGAAGCTCACACGTTTCTTGCTCTTAACTGAAAAGCATTGGATGTTAGATGACTTGTGTTTTGTATCAGTTTCAGAAGTAGAGTTGAACTAGCAATGGTCCATATATGTAGGAAACACCGTTATTTTGTTCAGAGCACCCTCATGTTTCTGGCTCTATTAGAGACTCTAGAAAGCAAGAGCATGCTTCGTGCTCTAAAGCAGAGTGTGTTTCATGGATGAGAACTGTGCTGTGTGTTTCCCTATAGAAATGGAGATAAATCCCAGGCTCTGTGTCTTCCTACAAGCAAGACATCTTTTCAGGTAAACTCAGTCACTTTTCAGCTCAAAGGAATCTACATCGTTCACGAAGCTCACATGTTTCTCGCTGTTAAGAAGAAAGCATTGCATGTTAGAAGAACTGTGGTTTGTATCAGTTTCAGAAGAAGGTTTGACCTAGATATGGTCCGTACGTGTAGGAAACACCGTTATTTTGTTCTGTCCACAGTCACGTTTCCTGCTGTATTTGAGACTCTTAGAAAGCAAGAGTGTGCTTCTTGCTCTAAAGCAGAGTGTGTTTCATGGATGAGAACTGTGCTGAGTGTTTCCCTTCAGAAATGGAGGTAAATGCCAGGCTCTGTGTCTTCCTACAAGCAAGACATCATTTCAGGTAAATGCAGTCACTTTTCAGCTCAAAGGAATATAAATCGTTTACGAGGCTCACACGTTTCTCGCTCTTAACTGAAAAGCATTGGATGTTAGATGACTTGTGGTTTGTATCAGTTTCAGAAGCAGAGTTGAACTAGCAATGGTCCGTAAGTGTAGGAAACACCGTTCTTTTGTTCTGAGTACCCTCAATATTTCTGGGTCTTTTAGAGACTCTAGAAAGCAAGAGCATGCTTCTTGCTCTAAAGTAGTGTTTTTCATGGATGAGAACTGTGCTGTGTGTTTCCCTTCAGAAAAGGGTATTAATCCCAGCCTCTGTATCTTCCTACAAGCAAGACATCTTTTCAGGTAAACTCAGTCAATTTCACATCAGAGGAAGCTACATCGTTCACAAAGCTCACACGTTTCTCGCTCTTAACTGGAAAGCATTGGATGTTAGAGGAAATGTGGTTTGTATCAGTTTCAGAAGAAGAGTTGACCTAGATATGGTCCGTACAGTAGGAAACACCTTTATTTTGTTCTGACCACATTCATGTTTCCCGCTCTATTAGAGACTCATAGAAAGCAAGAGCGTGCTTCTTGCTCTAAAGCAGAGTGTGTTTCACGGATGAGAACTTTGCAGTGTGTTTCCCTTCAGAAATGGAGTTAAATTCCAGTCTCTGTGTCTTCCTACAAGCAAGACATCATTTCAAGAAAATGCAGTCACATTTCAGCTCAAATGAATATAAATCGTATAGGAAGATCACACTTTTCTCCCTCTTAACTGAAAAGCATTTAATGTTTGATGACTTGGGGTTTGTATCAGTTTCAGAAGCAGAGTTGAACTAGAAATGGTCCGTATGTGTAGGAAACACAGTTCTTTTGTTCTGAGCACACTCACGTTTCCTGCTCTATTAGAGACTCTAGAAAGCAAGAGCATGCTTCTTCCTATACACAGAGTGTGTTACCTCGTGAGAACAGTGCTGTGGGTTTCCCTTCAGAAATTGAGTTAAATCACAGGCTCTGTATCTTCCTACAAGCAAGACTTCGTTTCACGTAAACTCAGTCAACTTTCAGCTCAAAACAAACTACATCGTTCACGTAGCTCACACGTTTCTTGCTCCTAAATGTAAAGCGTTGGTGTTAGAAGACCTGTGATTTGTATCAGTTTCAGAAGCAGAGTTGAACTAGCAATGGTCCTTATGTGTAGGAAACACCGTTATTTTGTTCAGAGCACCCTCAATTTTCTGGCTCTATTAGAGACTCTGGAAAGCAAGAGCATGCTTCGTGCTCTAAAGCAGAGTGTGTTTCATGGATGAGAACTGTGCTGTGTGTTTCCCTTCAGAAATGGGGTTAAATCCCAGGCTCTTTGTCTTCCTACATGCAAGATATGTTTTCAGGTAAACTCAGTCACTTTTCAGCTCAAAGGAAGCTACATCGTTTCATTAATGAGAACTGTGCTGTGTGTTTCCCTTCAGAAATGGGGTTAAATCCCAGGCTCTGTGTCTTCCTACAAGCAAGACATGTTTTCAGGTAAACTAAGTCACTTTTCAGCTCTAAGGAAGCTACATCGTTCACGAAGCTCACAAGTTTCTCACTCTTAACTGGAAAGCATTGCATGTTAGAGGAACTGTGGTTTGTATCAGTTTCAGAAGAAGAGTTGACCTAGATATGGTCCGTAGGTGTAGGAAACACCGTTATTTTGTTCTGACCACAGTCACGTTTCCTGCTGTATTAGAGACTCTTAGAAAGCAAGAGTGTGCTTCTTGCTCTAAAGCAGTGTGTGTTTCATGGATGAGAACGGGGCTGTGTGTTTCCATTCAGATATGGAGTTAAATTCCAGGCTCCGTGTCTTCCTACAAGCAAGACATCTTTTCAGGTAAACTCAGTCACTTTTCAGCTCAAAGGAAGCTACATCATTCACGCTAACACGTTTCTAGCTCTTAACTTGAAAGCATTGCATGTTAATGGAACTGTGCTTTGTATCAGTTTCAGAAGAAGAGTTGACCTAGATATTGTCCTTATGTGTAGGCAACACCGTTATTTTGTTCTGAATACAGTCACGTTTCCTGCTGTATTAGAGATTCTTAGAAAGCAAGAGTTTCACGTAAACTCAGTCAACTTTCAGCTCAAAAGAAACTACATCGTTCACGTAGCTCACACGTTTCTTGCTCCTAACTGTAAAGCGTTGGTGTTAGAGGACCTGTGATTTGTATCAGTTTCAGAAGCAGAGTTGAACTAGCAATGGTTCTTATGTGTAGGAAACACCGTTCTTTTGTTCAGAGCACCCTCAATTTTCTGGCTCTATTAGAGACTCTGGAAAGCAAGAGCATGCATCGTGGTCAAAAGCCGAGTGTGTTTCATGGATGAGTACTGTGCTGTGTGTTTCCCTTCAGAAATGGAGTTAAATCCCAGGCCCTGTGTCTTCCTACAAGCAAGACATGTTGTCAGGTAAACTAAGTCTCTTCTCAGCTCTAAGGAAGCTACATCGTTCACGAATTCACAAGTTTCTGGCTCTTAAATGAAAAGCAATGGATGTTAGATGACTTGTGGTTTGTATTAGTTTCAGAAGCAGAGTTGAACTAGCTATGGTCCGTATGTGTAGGAAACACCGTTCATTTGTTCTGACCATAGGCATGTTTCCTGCTGTATTAGAGACACATAGAAAGCAAGAGCATGCTTCTTGCCCTAAAGCAGAGTGTGTTTCATGGATGAGAACTGTGCTGTTTGTTTCTCTTCAGAAATGGAGTTAAATTCCAGGTCTGTGTCTTCCTACAAGCAAGACATCATTTCAGGTATATGCATTCACTTTTCAGCTCAAATGAATATAAATCTTTTACGAAGCTCACACGTTTCTCGCTCTTAACTGAAAAGCATTGGATGTTAGATGACTTGTGGTTTGTATCAGTTTCAGAAGCAGAGTTGAACTAGCTATGGTCCGTATATGTAGGAAATTCCGTTCTTTTGTTCTGAGCTCCCTCACTTTTCCAGCTCTATAAGAGACTCTAGAAAGCAAGAGCATGCTTCGTGCTCTAATACAGAGTGTGTTTCATGGATGAGAACTGTGCTGTGTGTTTCCCTTCAGAAATGGAGTTAAATCATAGGCTCTGTGTCTTCCTACATGCAAGACATGTTTTCAGGTAAACTGAGTCACTTTTCAGCTCAAAGAAAGCTACATCATTCACGAAGCTCACAAGTTTCTCACTCTTAACTGGAAAGCATTCCATGTTAGAGGAACTGTGGTTTGTATCAGTTTCAGAAGAAGAGTTGACCTTGATATGGTCCGTACGTGTAGGAAACACCATTATTTTGTTCTGACCACAGTCACGTTTCCTGCTGTATTAGAGACTCTTAGAAAGCAAGAGTGTGCTTCTTGCTCTAAAGCAGTGTGTGTTTCATGGATGAGAACTGTGCTGTGTGTTTCCCTTCAGATATGGAGTTAAATTCCAGGCTCCGTGTCTTCCTACAAGCAAGACATCATTTCAGGTAAACGCACTCACTTTTCAGCTTAAATGAATACAAATTGTTCACAAAGATCACACGTTTCTCAGTCTTAAGTGAAAAGCATTGGATGTTAGATGACTTGCTGTTTGTATCAGTTACAGAAGCAGAGTTGAACTAGCTGTGGTCTGTATGTATATGAAACACCGTTCTTTTGTTGTGAGCACACTCATGTTTCCTGCTCTATTAGAGATTCTAGAAAGCATGAGCGTGCTTCTTCCTAAAAGCAGAGTGTGTTTCATCGTGAGAAATGTGCTGTGTGTTTCCCTTCAGAATTGGAGTGAAATCACAGGCTCTGTATCGTCCTAGAAGCAAGACTTCGTTTCACGTAAACTCAGTCACCTTTCAGCTCAAACAAAGCTACATCGTTCACGAAGCTCACACGTTTCTTGCTCTTATCCTAAAAGCATTGGATGTTAGATGAATTGTGTTTTGTATCAGTTTCAGAAGTAGAGTTGAACTAGTATTGGTCTGTAAATGTAGGAAACACCGTTATTTTGTTCAGAGCACACTCATGTTTCTGGCTCTATTAGAGACTCTAGAAAGCAAGAGCATGCTTCGTGCTCTAAAGGAGAGTGTGTTTCATGGATGAGAACTGTGCTGTGTATTTCCCTTCAGAAATGGAGTTAAATGCCAGGTTCTGTATCTTCCTGCAAGCAAGACATCTTTTCAGGTAAACTCAGTCACTTGTCAGCTCAAAGGAATCTACATCGTTCACGAAGCTCACATGTTTCTCGCTCTTAAGAAGAAAGCATTGCATGTTAGAAGAACTGTGGTTTGTATCAGTTTCAGAAGAAGAGTTGACCTAGATATGGTCCATACGTGTAGGAAACACCGCTATTTTGTTCTGACCATAGTCACGTTTCCTGCTGTATTTGAGAATCTTAGAAAGCAAGAGCGTGCTTCTTGCTCTAAAGCAGAGTGTGTTTCATGGATGAGAACTGTGCTGTGTGTTTCCCTTCGGAAATGGAGTTAAATCCCAGGCTCCGTGTCTTCCTACAAGCAAGACATGTTTTCAGGTAAACTAAGTCACTTCTCAGCTCTAAGGAAACTACATCGTTCACGAAGCTCACAAGTTTCTGACTCTTAACTGGAAAGCATTGCATGTTAGAGGAACTGTGGTTTGTATCAGTTTCAGAAGAAGAGTTGACGAAGGTATGGTCCGTATGTGTAGGAAACACCGTTATTTTGTTCTGACTTCAGTCACGTTTCATGCTCTATTAGAGACTCTTAGAAAGCAAGAGCGTGCTTCTGGCTCTAAAGCAGAGTGTGTTTCATGGAGGAGAACTGTGCTGTGTGTTTCCCTTCAGAAATGGAGTTAAATCCCAGGCTCTGTGTCTTCCTACATGGAAGACCTCTTTTCAGGAAAACTCAGTCACTATTCACCTCAAAGGGAGCTACATCGTTCACAAAGTTCACACGTTTCTCGCTCTTAACTGGAAAGCATTGCATGTTAGAGGAACTGTGGTTTGTATAACATTCAGAAGAAGAGTAGACCTAGATATGGTCTGTATGTGTAGGAAACACCGTTGTTTTATTCTGACCACAGTCACGTTTCCTGCTGTATTAGAGACACACAGAAAGCAAGAGCATGATTCTTGCTCTAAAGCAGAGTGTGTTTCATGGATGAGAACTGTGCTGTTTGTTTCCCTTCAGAAATGGAGTTAAATTCCAGGTCTGTGTCTTCCTACAAACAAGACATCATTTCAGGTAATTGCAGTCACTTTTCAGCTCAAATGAATATAAATCGTTTACGAAGCTCACACGTTTCTCGCTCTTAACTAAAAAGCATTGGATGGTAGATGACTTGGGTTTGTATCAGTTTCAGAAGCAGAGTTGAACTAGCAGTGGTCCGTATGTGTAGGAAACACCGTTCTTTTGTTGTGAGCACACTCAATTTTCCTGCTCTATTAGAGATTCTAGAAAGCAAGAGCGTGCTTCTTCCTAAAAGCAGAGTGTGTTTCATCGTGAGAAATGTGCTGTGTGTTTCCCTTCAGAATTGTAGTTAAATCACAGGCTCTGTATCGTCCTAGAAGCAAGACTTCGTTTCACGTAAACTCAGTCACCTTTCAGCTCAAACAAAGCTATATCGTTCAAGAAGCTCACATGTTTCTTGCTCTTAACTGTAAAGCATTGGATGTTAGAGGACCTGTGGTTTGTCTCAGTTTCAGAAGCAGAGTTGAACTAGCCATGCTCCGTACGTGTAGGAAACAGCGTTCTTTTGTTCTGAGTACCCTCAAGTTTCTGGCTTTATTAGAGACTCTTAGAAAGCAAGAGCATGCTTCTTGCTCTAATGCAGAGTTTGTTTCATGGATGAGTACTGTGCTGTGTGTTTCCCTTCAGAAATGGAGTTAAATCCCAGGCTCTGTGTCTTCCTACAAGCAAGACATCTTTTCAGCTAAACTCAGTCACTTTTCAGCTCAAAGGAAGCTACATCATTCACGCTAACACGTTTCTAGCTCTTAACTTGAAAGCATTGCATGTTAATGGAACTGTGCTTTGTATCAATTTCAGAAGAAGAGTTGACCTAGATATTGTCCTTATGTGTAGGCAACACCGTTATTTTGTTCTGAATACAGTCACGTTTCCTGCTGTATTAGAGATTCTTAGAAAGCAAGAGTGTGCTTCTTGCTCTAAAGCAGAGTGTGTTTCATGGATGAGAACTGTGCTGTGTGTTTCCCTTCAGAAAGGGAGTTAAAATCCAGGTTCTGTGTCTTCCTACAAGCAATACATCATTTCAGGTAAATGCAGTCACTATTGAGCTCAAATGAATATTAATCCTTTACGAAGCTCACACGTTTCTCTCTCTTAACTGAAAAGCATTGGATGTTAGATGACTTGAGGTTTGTATCAGTTTCAGAAGCAGAGTTGAACTAGCAATCGTCCATATATGTTGGAAACATCGTTATTTTGTTCAGAGCACCCTCAATTTTCTGGCTCTATTAGAGAATCTGGAAAGCAAGAGCATGCATCATGCTCAAAAGCAGAGTGTGTTTCATCGATGAGTACTGTGCTGTGTGTTTCCCTTCAGAAATGGAGTTAAATCCCAGGCTCTGTGTCTTTGTACATGCAAGACATGTTTTCAGGTAAACTCAGTCACTTTTCAGCTCAAAGGAAGCTACATCGTTCACGAAGCTCACAAGTTTCTCACTCTTAACTGGAAAGCATTGCATGTTAGAGGAACTGTGGTTTGTATCAGTTTCAGAAGAAGAGTTGACCTAGATATGGTCCGTATGTGTAGGAAACACCGTTATTTTGTTTTGAGCACAGTCACGTTTCCTGCTCTATTAGAGACCCTTAGAAAGCAAGAGCGTGCTTCTTGCTCTAAAGCAGAGTGTGTTTCATTAATGAGAACTGTGCTGTGTGTTTCCCTTTAGAAATGGAGTTAAATTCCAGGCTCTGTGTCTTCCTACAAGCAAGACATCATTTCAGGAAAACGCAGTAACTTTTCAGCTCAAATGAATATAAATCGTTTACGAAGATCACAGGTTTCTCCCTCTTAACTGAAAATCATAGGATGTTAGATGACTTTTGGTTTGTATCAGTTTCAGAAGCAGAGTTGAACTAGCAGAGGTCCGTATGTGTAGGAAACACAGTTCTTTTATTCTGAGCACACTCACGTTTCCTGCTCTATTAGAGACTCTAGAAAGCAAGAGCATGCTTCTTCCTATACGCAGAGTGTGTTTCCTCGTGAGAACAGTGATGTGTGTTTCCCTTCAGAAATAGAGTTAAATCACAGGCTCTGTGTCTTCCTACATGCAAGACTTCGTTTCACGTAAACTCAGTCTACTTTCAGCTCAAACGAATTTACATCGTTCACGTAGCTCACACGTTTCTTGCTCCTAACTGTAAAGCGTTGTTGTTAGAGGACCTGTGATTTGTATCAGTTTCAGAAGCAGAGTTGAACTAGCAATGGTCCTTATGTGTAGGAAACACCGTTATTTTGTTCAGAGCACCCTCAATTTTCTGGCTCTATTAGAGACTCTGGAAAGCAAGAGCATTCATCGTGGTCAAAAGCAGAGTGTGTTTCATGAATGAGTACTGTGCTGTGTGTTTCCCTTCAGAAATGGAGTTAAATCCCAGGCTCTGTGTCTTCCTACAAGCAAGACATGTTTTCAGGTAAACTAAGTCACTTCTCAGCTCTAAGGAAGCTAAATCGTTCACGAAGATCACAAGTTTCTCGCTCTTAAATGAAAAGCAATGGATGTTAGATGTCTTATGGTTTGTATCAGTTTCAGAAGCGGAGTTGAACTAGCTATGGTCCGTATGTGTAGGAAACACCGTTCTTTTGTTCTGACCACAGTCATGTTTCCTGCTGTATTAGAGACACATAGAAAGCAAGAGCATGCTTCTTGCTCAAAAGCAGAGTGTGTTTCATGGATGAGAACTGTGCTGTTTGTTTCTCTTCAGAAATGGAGTTAAATTCCAGGTCTGTGTCTTCCTACAAGCAAGACATCATTTCAGGTAAATGCATTCACTTTTCAGCTTAAATGAATATAAATTGTTCACGAAGATCACACATTTCTCACTCTTAACTGAAAAGCAATGGATGTTAGATGACTTGCTGTTTGTATCAGTTTCAGAAGCAGAGTTGAACTAGCAGTGGTCCGTATGTGTAGGAAACACCGTTCTTTTGTTCTGAGTACCCTCAAGTTTCTGGCTCTTTTAGAGACTCTAGAAAGCAAGAGCATGCTTCTTGCTCTAAAGTAGATTGTTTTTCATGGATGAGAACTGTGCTGTGTGTTTCCCTTCAGAAATGGAGTTAAATTCCAGTCTCTGTGTCTTCCTACATGCAAGACATCATTTCAGGAAAACGCAGTCAGTTTTCAGCTCAAATGAATATAAATCGTATAGGAATATCACACTCTTCTCCCTCTTAACTGAAAAGCATTTAATGTTTGATGACTTGGGGTTTGTATCAGTTTCAGAAGCAGAGTTGAACTAGAAATGGTCCGTATGTGTAGGAAACACAGTTCTTTTGTTCTGAGCACACTCACGTTTCCTGCTCTATTAGAGACTCTAGAAAGCAAGAGCATGCTTCTTCCTATACGCAGAGTGTGTTTCCTCGTGAGAACAGTTTTGTGTGTTTCCCTTCAGAAATGGAGTTAATCCCAGGCTCTGTATCTTCCTACAAGCAAGACATCTTTTCAGGTAAACTCAGTCAATTTCAGATCAGAGGAAGCTACATCGTTCACGAAGCTCACACGTTTCTCGCTCTTAACTGGAAAGAATTGCATGTTAGAGCAACTGTGGTTTGTATCAGTTTCAGAAGAAGAGTTGACCTAGATATGGTCCGTACAGTAGGAAACACCGTTATTTTGTTCTGAGGACAGTCACGTTTCCTTCTGTATTAGAGACTCTTATAAAGCAAGAGCGTGCTTCTTGCTCTAAAGCAGAGTGTGTTTCATGGAGGAGAACTGTGCTGTGTGTTTCCCTTCAGAAATGGAGTTAAATCCCAGGCTCTGTGTCTTCCTACAAGCAAGACATGTTTTCAGGTAAACTAAGTCACTTCTCAGCTCTAAGGAAGCTACATCGTTCACGAAGATCACAAGTTTCTCGCTCTTAACTGAAAAGCAATGGATGTTAGATGACTTGTGGTTTGTATCAGTTTCAGAAGCAGAGTTGAACTAGCTATGGTCCGTATGTGTAGGAAACACTGTTCTTTTGTTCTGAACTCACTCAAGTTTACTGCTCTATTAGAGACTCTAGAAAGCAAGAGCATGCTTCGTGCTCTAAAGCAGAGTGTGTTTCATGGATGAGAACTGTGCTGTGTGTTTCCTTTCAGAAATGGAGTTAAATCACAGGCTCTGTATCTTCCTACAAGCAAGACATCTTTTCGGGGAAACTCAGTCACTTTTCAGCTCAAAGGAAGCTACATTGTTCACGAAGCTCACACGTTTCTCCCTCTTAACTAGAAAGCATTGCATGTTAGAGGAACTGTGGTTTGTTTCAGTTTCAGAAGAAGAGTTGACCTAGATATGGTCCATACGTGTTGGAAACACCGTTATTTTGTTCTGACCACAGTCACGTTTCCTGATGTATTAGAGACTCTTAGAAAGCAAGAGCGTGCTTCTTGCTCTAAAGCAGTGTTTGTTTCATGGATGAGAACTGTGCTGTGTGTTTCCCTTCAGAAACGGAGATAATTCCAGGCTCTGTGTCTTCCTACAAGCAAGACATCATTTCAGGTAAACGCAGTCACTTTTCAGCTTAAATGAATATAAATCGTTTACGAAGATCACACGTTTCTCACTCTTAACTGAAACGCATTGGATGTTAGATGACTTGTGGTTTGTATCAGTTTCAGAAGCAGAGTTGAACTAGCAGTGGTCCGTATGTGTAGGAAACTCCGTTCTTTTATTCTGAGCACACTCATGTTTCTTGCTCTATTAGAGACTCTAGAAAGCAAGAGCGTGCTTCCTCCTAAACACAGAGTGTGTTTCATCGTGAGAAATGTGCTGTGTGTTTCCCTTCAGAAATGGAGTTAAATCACTGGCTCTGTGTCTCGCTACAAGCAAGACTTCGTTTCACGTAAACTTAGTCACCTTTCAGCTCAAAGAAAGCTACATCATTCACGAAGCTCACACGTTTCTTGCTCTTAACTGGAAAGCCTTGGATGTTAGTGGACCTGTGGTTTGTATCAGTTTCAGAAGCAGAGTTGAACTAGCAATGGTCCGTATGTGTAGGAAACACTGTTCTGTTGTTCTGAGTAACCTCAAGTTTCTGGCTCTATTAGAGTCACTGGAAAGCAAGAGCATGCTTCTTGCTCTAAAGCAGAATGTGTTTCATGGATGAGTACTGGGCTGTGTGTTTCCCATCAGAAATGGAGTTAAATTCAAGGCTCTGTTTCTTCCTATAAGCAAGATATCATTTCAGGTAAACACAGTCACTTTTCAGCTCAAATGAATATAAATCGTTTACGAAGCTCATACGTTTCTTGCTCTTTGCTGAAAATCATTGGATGTTAGATGACTTGTGGTTTGTATCAGTTTCAGAAGCAGAGTTGAACTAGCAGTGGTCCGTATGTGTAGGAAACACCGTTCTTTTGTTCTGAGCACACTCAAGTTTCCTGCTCTAGTAGAGACTCTAGAAAGCAAGAGTGTGCTTCTTCCTGAACGCACAGTGTGTTTCATCGTGAGAACTGTGTTGAGTGTTTCCCTTCAGAAATGGAGTAAAATCACAGGCTCTGTATCTTCCTACAAGCAAGACTTCGTTTCATGTAAACTTAGTCACCTTTCAGCTCAAACAAAGCTACATCGTTCACGAAGCTCACACGTTTCTTGCTCTTAAATGTAAAGCCTTGGATGTTAGTGGACTTGTGGTTTGTATCAGTTTCAGAAGCATGGTTGAACTAGCAATGGTCCATATGTGTAGGAAACACCGTTCTTTTGTTCTGAGTACACTCAAGTTTCTAGCTCTATTAGAGATTCTGGAAAGCAAGAGCATGCTGCTTGCTCTAAAGCAGAGTGTGTTTCCTCGTGAGAACAGTGCTGTGTGTTTCCCTTCAGAAATGGAGTTAAATCACAGGCTCTGTATCTTCCTACAAGCAAGACTTCGTTTCACGTAAACTCAGTACTTTCAGCTCAAACGAATCTACATCGTTCACGTAGCTCACACGTTTCTTGCTCCTAACTGTAAAGCGTTGGTGTTAGAGGACCTGTGATTTGTATCATTTTCAGAAGCAGAGTTGAACTAGCAATGGTCCTTATATGTAGGAAACGCCATTATTTTGTTCAGAGCATCCTCAAATTTATGGCTCTATTAGAGACTATGGAAAGCAAGGGTATGCATCGTGCTCAAAATCAGAGTGTGTTTCATGGATGAGTACTGTGCTGTGTGTTTCCCTTCAGAAATGGAGTTAAATCCCAGGCTCTGTGTCTTCCTACAAGCAAGACATGTTTTCAGGTAAACTCAGTCACTTTTCAGCTCAAAGGAAGTTACATCGTTCACGAAGCTCACAAGTTTCTCACTCTTAACTGGAAAGAATTTCATGTTAGAGGAACTGTGGTTTGTATCAGTTTCAGAAGAAGGGTTGACCTAGATATGGTCCGTATGTGTAGGAAACACCGTTATTTTGTTTTGAGCACAGTCACGTTTCCTGCTCTATTAGAGACTCTTAGAAAGCAAGAGCGTGCTTCTTGCTCTAAAGCAGAGTGTGTTTCATGGATGAGAACTGTGCTGTGTGTTTCCCTACAGAAATGGAGTTAAATTCCAGGGTCTGTGTCTTCCTACAAGAAAGACATCATTTCAGGAAAACGCAGTCACTTATCAGCTCAAATGCATATAAATCGTTTACAAAGATCACATGTTTCTCACTCTTAACAGAAAAGCATAGGATGTTAGATGACTTTTGGTTTGTATCAGTTTCAGAAGCAGAGTTGACCTAGCAGTGGTCCGTATGTGTAGGAAACACCGTTCATTTGTTCTGAGCACACTCAAGTTTCCTGCTCTATTAGAGACTCTAGAAAGCAAGAGCGTGCTTCTTCCTAAACGCAGAGTGTGTTTCATGGATGAGAACTGTGCTGTGTGTTTCCTTTCAGAAATGGAGTTAAATCCCAGGCTCTGTGTCTTCCTTCAAGCAAGACATCTTTTCAGGTAAACGCAGTCACTTTACAGCTCCAATGAATATAAATCGTTTACGAAACTCACACGTTTCTTGCTCTGAACTGAAAAGCATTGGATGTTAGATGACTTGTGGTTTGTATCAGTTTGAGAAGCAGAGTTGACCTACATATGGTCCGTATGTGTAGGAAACACCGTTATTTTATTCTAACCACAGTCACGTTTCCTGCTGTATTAGAGACACATAGAAAGCAAGAGCATGCTTCTTGCTCTAAAGCAGAGTGTGTTTCATGAACGAGAACTGTGCTGTGTGTTTAGCTTCAGAAATGGAGTTAAATCCCAGGCTCTGTACTTCCTACAAGCAAGACATGTTTTCAGGTAAACTAAGTCACTTCTCAGCTCTAAGGAAGCTACATCGTTCACGAAGCTCACAAGTTTCTCGCTCTTAACTGAAAAGCAATGGATGTTAGATGATTTGTGGTTTGTATCAGTTTCAGAAGCAGAGTTGAACTAGCTATGGTCCGTATGTGTAGGAAACACCGTTCTTTGGTTTTGAGCTCACTCAAGTTTCCTGCTCTATTAGAGACTCTAGAAAGCAAGAGCATGCTTCGTGCTCTAAAGCAGAGTGTGTTTCAAAGTTGAGAACTGTGCTGTGTGTTTCCCTTCAGAACTGGAGTTAAATCCCAGGCTCTGTGTCTTCCTACAAGCAAGACATCATTTCAGGTAAACGCAGTCACTTTTCAGCTCAAATGAATATAAATCATTTAGGATGAATACACGTTTCTCGCTCTTAACAGAAAAACATTGGATGTTAGATGACTTTTGGTGGTATGAGTTTCAGACGCAGAGTTGAACTAGCAATGGTCCATATGTGTAAGAAACACAGTACTTTTGTTTTGAGCACCCTCAAGTTTCCTGCTCTATTAGAGACTCTAGAAAGCAAGAGCGTGCTTCTTCCTAAACACAGAGTGGGTTTCATCGTGAGAAATGTGCTGTGTGTTTCCCTTCAGAAATGGAGTTAAATCACAGGCTCTGTGTCTTCCTACAAGCAAGACTTCGTTTCACGTAAACTCAGTCACCTTTCAGCACAAACGAATCTACATCGTTCACGTAGCTCAAACGTCTCTTGCTCTTAACTCTAAAGCATTGGATTTTAGAGGACCTGTGGTTTGTATCTTTTTCAGAAGCAGAGTTGAACTAGCAATGGTCCGTATGTGTAGGAAATACCGTTCTTTTGTTCTGAGTACCCTCAATTTTCTGGCTCTATTAGAGACTCTGGAAAGCAAGAGCATGCTTCTTGCTCTAAAGCAGAGTGTGTTTCATGGATGAGAAATGTGCTGTTTGTTTCCGTTAAGAAATGGAGTTAAATTCCAGGTCTGTGTCTTCCTACAAGCAAGACGTCATTTCAGGTAAATGCAGTCACTTTTCAGCTCAAATGAATATAAATCGTTTACAACGCTCACACATTTCTCGATCTTAACTGAAAAGCATTGGATGTTAGATGACTTGTGGCTTGTATCATCTTCAGAAGCAGAGCTGAACTAGCAATTGTTCGTAAGTGTAGGAAACACCGTTCTTTTGTTCTGAGTACCCTCAAATTTCTGGCTCTTTTAGAGACTCTAGAAAGCAAGAGCATGCTTCTTGCTCTAAAGTAGAGTGTTTTTCATGGATGAGAACTGTGCTGTGTGTTTCCCTTCAGAAATGGAGTTAATCCCAGGCTCTGTATCTTCCTACAAGCAAGACATCTTTTCAGGTAAACTCAGTCAAATTCAGATCAGAGGAAGCTACATCGTTCACGAAGCTCACACGTTTCTCGCTCTTAACTGGAAAGAATTGCATGTTAGAGCAACTGTGGTTTGTATCAGTTTCAGAAGAAGAGTTGACCTAGATATGGTCCGTACAGTAGGAAACACCGTTATTTTGTTCTGACGACAGTCACGTTTCCTGCTGTATTAGAGACTCTTATAAAGGAAGAGCGTGCTTCTTGCTCTAAAGTAGAGTGTGTTTCATGGACGAGAACTGTGCTGTGTGTTTCCCTTCAGAAATAGAGTTAAATTCCAGGCCCCGTGTCTTCCTGCAAGCAGGAAATCATTTCAGGTAAACGCAGTCACTTTTCAGCTCAAATGAATATAAATCGTTTACGAAGCTCACACGTTTCTCGCTCTTAACTGGAAAGCATTGGATGTTAGATGACTTGTGGTTTCTATCAGTTTCAGAAGCAGAGTTGAACTAGCTAAGGTCCATATGTGTAGAAAATACCGTTCTTTTGTTCTGAGCTCACTCACGTTTCCTGCTCTATTAGAGCCTCTAGAAAGCAAGAGCATGCTTCGTGCTCTAAAACAGAGTGTGTTTCATGAATGAGAACTGTGCTGTGTGTTTCCTTTCAGAAATGGAGTTAAATCACAGGCTCTGCATCTTCCTACAAGCAAGACATCTTTTCGGGTAAACTCAGTCACTTTTCAGCTCAAAGGAAGCTACATTGTTCACGAAGCTCACACGTTTCTCCCTCTTAACTAGAAAGCATTGCATGTTAGAGGAACTGTGGTTTGTATCAGTTTCAGAAGAAGAGTTGACCTAGATATGGTCCATACGTGTTGGAAACACCGTTATTTTGTTCTGACCATAGTCACGTTTCCTGATGTATTAGAGATTCTTAGAAAGCAAGAGCGTGCTTCTTGCTCTAAAGCAGTGTGTGTTTCATGGATGAGAACTGTGCTGTGTGTTTCCCTTCAGAAATGGAGTTAAATCACTGGCTCTGTATCTTCCTACAAGCAAGCCTTCGTTTCACGTGAACTTAGTCACCTTTCAGCTCAAACAAAGCTACATCGTTCACGAAGCTCACACGTTTCTTGCTCTTAAATGTAAAGCCTTGGATGTTAGTGGACTTGTGGTTTGTATCAGTTTCAGAAGCATAGTTGAACTAGAAATTGTCCGTATGTGTAGGAAACACCGTTCTTTTATTCTGAGTACCCTCAATTTTCTGGCTCTATTAGAGATTCTGGAAAGCAAGAGCATGCTTTGTGCCCTACAGCAGAGTGTGTTTCATGGATGAGAACTGCGCTGTGCGTTTCCCTTCAGAAATGGAGTTAAATCCCAGGCTCTGTATCTTCTTACAAGCAAGACATCTTTTTGGGTAAACTCAGTCACTTTTCTGCTCAAAGGAAGCTACATCGTTCACGAAGCTCGCACGTGTCTCGCTCTTAACTGGAAAGCATTAGATGTTAGAGGACCTGTGGTTTGTATCAGTTTCAGAAGCAGATTTGACCTAGATATGGTCCGTATTTGTAGGAAACACCGTTATTTTATTCTGACAACAGTCACATTTCCTGCTGTATTAGAGACTCTTAGAAAGCAAGAGCGTGCTTCCTCCTAAACGCAGAGTGTGTTTAGTCGTGAGAAATGTGCTGTGTGTTTCCCTTCAGAAATGGAGTTAAATCACTGGCTCTGTATCTTCCTACAAGCAAGACTTCGTTTCACGTAAACTTAGTCACCTTTCAGCTCAAACAAAGCTACATCGTTCACGAAGCTCACATGTTTCTTGCTCTTAAATGTAAAGCCTTGGATGTTAGATGACTTGCTGTTTGTATCAGTTTCAGAAGCAGAGTTGAACTAGCAGTGGTCCGTATGTGTAGGAAACACCGTTCTTTTGTTCTGAGCACACTCAAGTTTCCTGCTCTATTAGAGATTCTAGAAAGCAAGAGCGTGCTTCTTCCTAAACGCAGAGTGTGTTTCATCGTGAGAAATGTGCTGTGTGTTTCCCTTCAGAATTGGAGTTAAATCACAGGCTCTGTATCGTCCTAGAAGCAAGACTTCGTTTCATGTAAACTCTGTCACCTTTCAGCTCAAACAAAGCTACATCATTCACGAAGCTCACACGTATCTTGCCCTTAACTGTAAAGCATTGGATGTTAGAGGAACTGTGTTTTGTATCAGTTTCAGAAGCAGATTTGACCTAGATATGGTCCGTATTTGTAGGAAATACCTTTATTTTATTCTGACAACAGTCACATTTCCTGCTGTATTAGAGACTCTTAGAAAGCAAGAGCGTGCTTCTTGCTCTAAAGTAGAGTGTGATTCATGGATTAGAACTGTGCTGTGTGTTTCCCTTCAGAAATAGAGTTAAATTCCAGGCCCAGTGTCTTCCTACAAGCAGGAAATCATTTCAGGTAAACGCAGTCACTTTTCAGCTCAAATGAATATAAATCGTTTACGAAGCTCACACGTTTCTCGCTCTTAACTGGAAAGCATTGGATGTTAGATGACTTGTGGTTTCTATCAGTTTCAGAAGCAGAGTTGAACTAGCTAAGGTCCATGTGTGTAGAAAATACCGTTCTTTTGTTCTGAGTACCCTCAAGATTCTGGCTCCATTAGAGACTCTGGAAAGCAAGAGCATGCTTCTTGCTCTAAAGCAGAGTGTGTTTCATGGATGAGAACTGTGCTGTGTGTTTCCCTTCAGAAATGGAGTTAAATCCCAGGCTCTGTGTCTTCCTACAAGGAAGACCTCTTTTCAGGTAAACTCAGTCACTATTCACCTCAAAGGAAGCTACATCGTTCACGTAGCTCACACGTTTCTCGCTCATAACTGAAAAGCATTGGATGTTAGATGACTTGTGGTTTGTATCAGTTTCAGAAGCAGAGTTGAACTAGCAATGGTCCGTAAGTGTAGGAAACACCGTTCTTTTGTTCCGAGTACCCTCAAGTTTCTGGCTCTTTTAGAGACTCTAGAAAGCAAGAGCATGCTTCTTGCTCTAAAGTAGAGTGTTTTTCATGGATGAGAACTGTGCTGTGTGTTTCCCTTCTGAAATGGAGTTAATCCCAGGCTCTGTATCTTCCTACAAGCAAGATATCTTTTCAAGTAAACTCATTCACTTTTCAGCTCAAAGGAAGCTACATCGTTCACGAGGTAAACATGTGTATCGCTCTTAAATTGAAAGCATTGCATGTTAATGGAACTTTGGTTTGTATCAGTTTCAGAAGATGAGTTGACCTAGATATGGTCCGTATGTGTAGGAAACACCGTTCTTTTGTTCTGAGCACAATCAAGTTTCATGCTCTATTAGAGAATCTAGAAAGCAAGAGTGTGCTTCTTCCTGAACGCACAGTGTGTTTCATCGTGAGAACTGTGTTGAGTGTTTCCCTTCAGAAATAGAGTAAAATCACAGGCTCTGTATCTTCCTACAAGCAAGACTTCATTTCAGGTAAACTTAGTCACCTTTCAGCTCAAACAAAGCTACATCGTTCACGAAGCTCACACGTTTCTTGCTCTTAACTGTAAAGCATTGGATGTTAGAGGACCTGTGGTTTGTATCAGTTTCAGAAGCAGATTTGACCTAGATATGGTCCGTATTTGTAGGAAACACCGTTATTTTATTCTGACAACAGTCACATTTCCTGCTGTATTAGAGACTCTTAGAAAGCAAGAGCGTGCTTCTTGCTCTAATGTAGAGTGTGTTTCATGGATGAGAACTGTGCTGTGTGTTTCCCTTCAGAAATAGAGTTAAATTCCAGGCCCAGTGTCTTCCTACAAGCAGGAAATCATTTCAGGTAAACGCAGTCACTTTTCAGCTCAAATGAATATAAATCGTTTACAAAGCTCACACGTTTCTCGCTCTTAACTGTAAAGCTTGTATGTTAGTGGACTTGTGGTTTGTATCAGTTTCAGAAGCAGAGTTGAACTGGCAGTGGTCCGTATGTGTAGGAAACACCGTTCTTTTGTTCTGAGTACACTCAAGTTTCCTGCTCTATTAGAGACTCTAGAAAGCAAGAGTGTGCTTCTTCCTGAACGCACAGTGTGTTTCATCGTGAGAACTGTGTTGAGTGTTTCCCTTCAGAAATGGAGTAAAATCACAGGCTCTGTATCTTCCTACAAGCAAGACTTCGTTTCAGGTAAACTTAGTCACCTTTCAGCTCAAACAAAGCTACATCGTTCACGAAGCTCACACGTTTCTTGCTCTTAACTGTAAAGCCTTGGATTTTAGTGCACATGTGGTTTGTATCAGTTTCAGAAGCATAGTTGAACTAGCAATGGTCCGTATGTGTAGGAAACACCGTTCTTTGTTCTGAGTACCCTCAAGTTTCTGGCTCTATTAGAGACTCTGGAAAGCAAGAGCAAGCTTCTTGCTCTAAAGCAGAGTGTGTTTCATGGATGAGTACTGTGCTGTGTGTTTCCCATCAAAAATGGAGTTAAATTCAAGGCTCTGTGTCTTCCTATAAGCAAGACATCATTTCAGGTAAACACAGTCACTTTTCAGCTTAAATGAATATAAATCGTTTTCGAAGCTCAAACGTTTCTTGCTCTTAGCTGAAAATCATTGGATGTTAGATGACTTGTGGTTTGTATCAGTTTCAGAAGCAGAGTTGAACTAGCAGTGGTCCGTATGTGTAGGAAACTCCGTTCTTTTGTTCCGAGTACCCTCAAGTTTATGGCTCTTTTAGAGACTCTAGAAAGCAAGAGCATGCTTCTTGCTCTAAAGTAGAGTGTTTTTCATGGATGAGAACTGTGCTGTGTGTTTCCCTTCAGAAATGGAGTTAATCCCAGGCTATGTATCTTCCTACAAGCAAGATAACTTTTCAAGTAAACTCAGTCACTTTTCAGCTCAAAGGAAGCTACATCGTTTATGAAGCTCACACGTGTATCGCTCTTAAATTGAAAGCATTGCATGTTAATGGAACTGTGGTTTGTATCAGTTTCAGAAGAAGAGTTGACCTAGATATGGTCCGTATGTGTAGGAAACACCGTTATTTTGTTCTGACAACAGTCACGTTTCCTGCTGTATTAGAGACATTTAGAAAGCAAGAGCATGCTTCTTGCTCTAAAGTAGAGTGTGTTTCATGGATGAGAACTGTGCTGTGTGTTTCCCTTCAGAAATAGAGTTAAATTCCAGACCCCATGTCTTCCTACTAGCAGGAAATCATTTCAGGTAAACGCAGTCACTTTTCAGCTCAAATGAATATAAATCGTTTACGAAGCTCACACTTTTCTCGCTCTTAACTGGAAAGCATTGGATGTTAGATGACTTGTGGTTTCTATCAGTTTCAGAAGAGTTGATCTAGCTATGGTCCATATGTGTAGAAAATACCGTTCCTTTGTTCTGAGCTCACTCACGTTTCCTGCTCTATTAGAGACTCTAGAACGCAAGAGCGTGCTTCTTCCTAAACGCAGAGTGTGTTTAGTCGTGAGAAATGTGCTGTGTGTTTCCCTTCAGAAATGGAGTTAAATCACAGGCTATGTATCTCCCTACAAGCAAGACTTCGTTTCACGTAAACTTAGTCACCTTTCATCTCAAAGAAAGCTACATCGTTCACGAACCTCACACGTTTCTTGCTCTTAACTGGAAAGCCTTGGATGTTAGTGGACCTGTGGTTTGTATCAGTTTCAGAAGCAGAGTTGAACTAGCAAAGGTCCGTATGTGTAGGAAACACTGTTCTTTTGTTCTGAGTACCCTCAAGTTTCTGGCTCTATTAGAGACTCTGGAAAGCAAGAGCATTCTTCTTGCCCTAAGCAGATTGTGTTTCATGGATGAGTACTGTGCTGTGTGTTTCCCATCAGAAATGGAGTTAAATTCAAGGCTCTGTTTCTTCCTATAAGCAAGACATAATTTCAGGTAAACGCAGTCACTTTTCAGCTCAAATGAATATAAATCGTTTACGAAGCTCACACGTTTCTTGCTCTTAGCTGAAAATCATTGGATGTTAGATGACTTGTGGTTTGTATCAGTTTCAGAAGCAGAGTTGAACTAGCAGTGGTCCGTATGTGTAGGAACACCGTTCTTTTGTTCTAAGCACACTCAAGTTTCCTGCTCTATTAGAGACTCTAGAAAGCAAGAGTGTGCTTCTTCCTGAACGCACAGTGTGTTTCATCGTGAGAACTGTGTTGAGTGTTTCCCTTCAGAAATGGAGTAAAATCACAGGCTCTGTATCTTCCTACAAGCAAGACTTAGTTTCAGGTAAACTTAGTCACCTTTCAGCTCGAACAAAGCTACATCGTTCACGAAGCTCACACGTTTCTTGCTCTTAACTGTAAAGCCTTGGATGTTAGTGGACCTGTGGTTTGTATCAGTTTCAGAAGCATAGGTGAACAAGCAATGGTTCGTATGTGTAGGAAACACCGTTCTTTTTTTCTGAGTACCCTCAAGTTTCTGGCTGTATTAGAGACTCTGGAAAGCAAGAGCATGCTTCTTGCTCTAAAGCAGAGTGTGTTTCATGGATGAGTACTGTGCTGTGTGTTTCCCATCAGAAATGGAGTTAAATTCAAGGCTCTGTTTCTTCCTATAAGCAAGACATAATTTCAGGTAAACGCAGTCACTTTTCAGCTCAAATGAATATAAATCGTTTACGAAGCTCATACGTTTCTTGCTCTTAGCTGAAAATCATTGGATGTTAGATGACTTGTGGTTTGTATCAGTTTCAGAAGCAGAGTTGAACTAGCAGTGGTCCGTATGTGTAGGAAACACCGTTCTTTTGTTCTGAGCACACTCAAGTTTCCTGCTCTATTAGAGACTCTAGAAAGCAAGAGTGTGCTTCTTCCTGAACGCACAGTGTGTTTCATCGTGAGAACTGTGTTGAGTGTTTCCCTTCAGAAATGGAGTAAAATCACAGGCTCTGTATTTTCCTACAAGCAAGACTTAGTTTCAGGTAAACTTACTCAGCTTTCAGCTCAAACAAAGCTACATCGTTCACGAAGCTCACACGTTTCTTGCTCTTAACTGTAAAGCCTTGGATTTTAGTGCACATGTGGTTTGTATCAGTTTCAGAAGCATAGTTGAACTAGCAATGGTCCGTATGTGTAGGAAACACCGTTCTTTTGTTCTGAGTACCCTCAAGTTTCTGGCTCTATTAGAGACTCTGGAAAGGAAGAGCATGCTTCTTGCTCTAAAGCAGAGTGTGTTTCATGGATGAGTACTGTGCTGTGTGTTTCCCATCAGAAATGGAGTTAAATTCAAGTCTCTGTGTCTTCCTATAAGCAATACATCATTTCAGGTAAACACAGTCACTTTTCAGCTCAAATGAATATAAATCGTTTACGAAGCTCACACGTTTCTCGCTCGTAGCTGAAAAGCATTGGATGTTAGATGAATTGGGGTTTGTATCAGTTTCAGAAGCAGAGTTGAACTAGCAAATGTCCGTAAATGAAGGAAACACCGTTATTTTGTTTGAGCACCTTCATGTTTCTGGCTCTAATAGAGACTCTAGAAAGTAAGACCATGCTTCATGCTCTAAAGGAGAGTGTGTTTCATGTATGAGAACTGTGCTGTGTATTTCCCTTTAGAAATGGAGTTACATCCCAGGCTCTGTATCTTCCTACAAGCAAGACATCTTTTCAGGTAAACTCAGTCACTGTTCAGCTCAAAGGAAGCTACATCGTTCACGAAGCTCACACGTTTCTTGCTCTTAACTGGAAAGCAGTGCATGTTAGAGGAACTGTGGTTTGTATCAGTTTCAGAAGAAGAGTTAAACTAGATATGGTCCGTACAATAGGAAACACCGTTATTTTGTTCTGACCACAGTCAAGTTTCCTGCTATATTAGAGACTCTCAGAAAGCAAGAGCGTGCTTCTTGCTCTAAGGCAGAGTGTGTTTCATGGATGAGAACTGTGCTGTGTGTTTCCCTTCAGAAATGGAGTTAAGTCCCAGGCTCTGTGTCTTCCTAAAATCAAGACATGTTTTCAGGTAAACTAAGTCACTTCTCAGCTCTATGGAAGCTACATCCTTCACAAAGCTCACAAGTTTCTCACTCTTAACTGGAAAGCATTGCATGTTAGAGGAACTGTGGTTTGTATCAGTTTCAGAAGAAGAGTTGAACTAGCAATGGTATGTATGTTTAGGAAATTCCATTATTATGTTCTGACCACAGTCACGTTTCCTGCTCTATTAGAGACTCTTAGAAAGCAAGAGCGTGCTTCTTGCTCTAAAGCAGAGTGTGTTTCATGGATGAGAACTGTGCTTTGTGTTTCACTTCAGAAATGGAGTTAAATCCCAGGCTCTGTGTCTTCCTACAAGGAAGACATCTTTTCAGGTAAACTCAGTCACTATTCACCTCAAAGGAAGCTACATCGTTCACGAAGCTCACACGTTTCTCGCTCTTAACTGGAAAGCATTGCATGTTAGAGGAACTGTGGTTTGTATCAGTTTCAGAAGAAGAGTTGACCTAGATATGGTCCGTACAGTAGGAAACACCGTTATTTTGTTCTGACCACAGTCACGTTTCCTGCTGTATTAGAGACTCTTAGAAAGCAAGGGCATGCTTCTTGCTCTAAAGCAGTGTGTGTTTCATGGACGAGAACTGTGCTGAGTGTTTCCCTACAGAAATGGATTTAAATTCCAGGCTCCGAATCTTCCTACAAGCAAGACATCTTTTCAGGTTAATGCAGTCAGTTTTCAGCTTAAATGAATATAAATCGTTTACGACGCTCACACGTTTCTTGCTCTTAACTGAAAAGCATTGGATGTTAGAGGACCTGTGGTTTGTATCCGTTTCAGAAGCAGAGTTGAACTAGCAATTGTCCGTATGTGTAGGAAACACCGTTCTTTTGTTCTGAGTACCCTCAAGTTTCTGGCTCTATTAGAGACTCTGGAAAGCAAGAGCATGCTTCTTGCTCTAAAGCAGAGTGTGTTTCATGGATGAGTACTGTGCTGTGTGTTTCCCTTCAGAAATGGACTTAAATTCCAGGCTCTGTGTCTTCCTATAAGCAAGACATCATTTCAGGAAAACGCAGTAACTTTTCAGCTCAAATGAATATAAATCGTTTACGAAGCTGACACGTTTCTTGCTCTTAACTGAAAAGCATTGTATGTTAGAGGACTTGTGGTTTGTATCACTTTCAGGAGCAGAGTTGAACTAGCAATGGTCCGTAAATGTAGGAAACACCGTTATTTTGTTCAGAGCACCCTCATGTTTCTGGCTCTATTAAAGACTCTAGAAAGCAAGAGCATGCTTCATGCTCTAAAGCAGAGTGTGTTTCATGGATGAGAACTGTGCTGTGTGTTTCCCTTCAGAAATGGAGTTAAATCCCAGGCTATGTATCTTCCTACAAGCAAGACATCTTTTCAGGTAAATCAGTCACTTTTCAGCTCAAAGGAAGCTACATCGTTCCCGAAGCTCACACGTGTATCGCTCTTAAATTGAAAGCATTGCATATTAATGGAACTGTGGTTTGTATCAGTTTCAGAAGAAGAGTTGACCTAGATATGGTTCGTATGTGTAGGAAACACCATTATTTTTTTCTGACAACAGTCACGTTTCCTGCTGTATTAGAGACACTTAGAAAGCAAGAGCGTGCTTCTTGTTCTAAAGTAGAGTGTGTTTCATGGATGAGAACTGTGCTGTGTGTTTCCCTTCAGAAATAGAGTTAAATTCCAGGCCCAGTGTATTCCTACAAGCAGGAAATCATTTCAGGTAAACGCAGTCACTTTTCAGCTCAAATGAATATAAATCGTTTACAAAGCACACACGTTTCTCGCTCTTAACTGGAAAGCATTGGATGTTAGATGACTTGTGGTTTCTATCAGTTTCAGATGCAGAGTTGAACTAGCTATGGTCCATATGTGTAGAAAATACCGTTCTTTTGTTCTGAGCTCACTCACGTTTCCTGCTCTATTAGAGACTCTAGAAAGCAAGAGCATGCTTCGTGCTCTAAAGCAGAGTGTGTTTCATGGATGAGAACTGTGCTGTGTGTTTCCTTTCAGAAATGGAGTTAAATCACAGGCTCTGTATCTTCCTACAAGCAAGACATCTTTTCGGGTAAACTCGTTCACTTTTCAGCTCAAAGGAAGCTACATTGTTCATGAAGCTCACACGTTTCTCCCTCTTAATTGGAAAGCATTGCATGTTAGAGGAACTGTGGTTTGTATCAGTTTCAGAAGAAGAGTTGACCTAGATATGGTCCATACGTGTTGGAAACACAGTTATTTTGTTCTGACCACAGTCACGTTTCCTGATGTATTAGAGACTCTTAGAAAGCAAGAGCGTGCTTCTTCCTCTAAAGCAGTGTGTGTTTCATGGATGAGAACTGTGCTGTGTGTTTCCCTTCAGAAATGGAGTTAAATCCCAGGCTCTGTGTCTTCCTACAAGCAAGACATCATTTCAGGTAAACGCAGTGACTTTTCAGCTTAAATGAATATAAATCGTTTTCGAAGCTCACACGTTTCTCGCTCTTAGCTGAAAAGCATTGGATGTTAGATGAGTTGGTGTTTGTATCAGTTTCAGAAGCAGAGTTGAACTAGCAATGGTCCGTTAATGAAGGAAACACCGTTATTTTGTTCGAGCACCTTCATGTTTCTGGCTCTAATAGAGACTCTAGAAAGTAAGACCATGCTTCGTGCTCTAAAGGAGAGTGTGTTTCATGTATGAGAACTGTACTGTGTATTTCCCTTTAGAAATGGAGTTACATCCCAGGCTCTGTATCTTCCTACAAGCAAGACATCTTTTCAGGTAAACTCAGTCACTGTTCATCTCAAAGGAAGCTACATCGTTCACGAAGCTCACACGTTTCTTGCTCTTAACTGGAAAGCAGTGCATGTTAGAGGAACTGTGGTTTGTATCAGTTTCAGAAGAAGAGTTAAACTAGATATGTTCCGTACAGTAGGAAACACCGTTATTTTGTTCTGACCACAGTCAAGTTTCCTGCTATATTAGAGACTCTCAGAAAGCAAGAGCGTGCTTCTTGCTCTAAGGCAGAGTGTGTTTCATGGATGAGAACTGTGCTGTGTGTTTCCCTTCAGAAATGGAGTTAAATCCCAGGCTCTGTGTCTTCCTACAATCAAGACATGTTTTCAGGTAAACTAAGTCACTTCTCAGCTCTATGGAAGCTACATCCTTCACAAAGCTCACAAGTTTCTCACTCTTAACTGGAAAGCATTGCATGTTAGAGGAACTGTGGTTTGTATCAGTTTCAGAAGAAGAGTTGAACTAGCAATGGTACGTATGTTTAGGAAATTCCATTATTATGTTCTGACCACAGTCACGTTTCCTGCTCTATTAGAGACTCTTAGAAAGCAAGAGCGTGCTTCTTGCTCTAAAGCAGAGTGTGTTTCATGGATGAGAACTGTGCTTTGTGTTTCACTTCAGAAATGGAGTTAAATCCCAGGCTCTGTGTCTTCCTACAAGGAAGACATCTTTTCAGGTAAACTCAGTCACTATTCACCTCAAAGGAAGCTACATCGTTCACGAAGCTCACACGTTTCTCGCTCTTAACTGGAAAGCATTGCATGTTAGAGGAACTGTGGTTTGTATCAGTTTCAGAAGAAGAGTTGACCTAGATATGGTCCGTACAGTAGGAAACACCGTTATTTTGTTCTGACCACAGTCACGTTTCCTGCTGTATTAGAGACTCTTAGAAAGCAAGGGCATGATTCTTGCTCTAAAGCAGTGTGTGTTTCATGGACGAGAACTGTGCTGAGTGTTTCCCTACAGAAATGGATTTAAATTCCAGGCTCCGAGTCTTCCTACAAGCAAGACATCTTTTCAGGTTAACGCAGTCAGTTTTCAGCTTAAATGAATATAAATCATTTACAAGGCTCACACGTTTCTTGCTCTTAACTGAAAAGCATTGGATGTTAGAGGACCTGTGGTTTGTATCCGTTTCAGAAGCAGAGTTGAACTAGCAATTGTCCGTATGTGTAGGAAACACCGTTCTTTTGTTCTGAGTAGCCTCAAGTTTCTGGCTCTATTAGAGACTCTGGAAAGCAAGAGCATGCTTCGTGCTCTAAAGCAGAGTGTGTTTCATGGATGAGAACTGTGCTGTGTGTTTCCTTTCAGAAAAGGAGTTAAATCACAGGCTCTGTATCTTCCTACAAGCAAGACATCTTTTCAGGTAAACTCGTTCACTTTTCAGCTCCAAGGAAGCTACATTGTTCATGAAGCTCACACGTTTCTCCCTCTTAATTGGAAAGCATTGCATGTTAGAGGAACTGTGGTTTGTATCAGTTTCAGAAGAAGAGTTGACCTAGATATGGTCCATACGTGTTGGAAACACCGTTATTTTTTTCTGACAACAGTTACGTTTCCTGCTGTATTAGAGACACTTAGAAAGCAAGAGCATGCTTCTTGCTCTAAAGTAGAGTGTGTTTCATGGATGAGAACTGTGCTGTGTGTTTCTCTTCAGAAATAGAGTTAAATTCCAGGCCCCGTGTCTTCCTACAAGCAGGAAATCATTTCAGGTAAACGCAGTCACTTTTCAGCTCAAATGAATATAAATCGTTTACAAAGCTCACACGTATCTTGCTCTTAACTGGAAAGCATTGGATGTTAGATGACTTGTGGTTTCTATCAGTTTCAGAAGAGTTGATCTAGCTATGGTCCATATGTGTAGAAAATACCGTTCTTTTGTTCTGAGCTCACTCACGTTTCCTGCTCTATTAGAGATTCTAGAACGCAAGAGCATGCTTCTTCCTAAACGCAGAGTGTGTTTAGTCGTGAGAAATGTGCTGTGTGTTTCCCTTCAGAAATGGAGTTAAATCACAGGCTATGTATCTCCCTTCAAGCAAGACTTCGTTTCACGTAAACTTAGTCACCTTTCAGCTCAAACAAAGCTACATCGTTCACGAACCTCACACGTTTCTTGCTCTTAACTGGAAAGCCTTGGATGTTAGTGGACCTGTGGTTTGTATCAGTTTCAGAAGCAGAGTTGAACTAGCAATGGTCCGTATGTGTAGGAAAAACCGTTCTTTTGTTCTGAGTACCCTCAAGTTTCTGGCTCTATTAGAGACTCTGGAAAGCAAGAGCATTCTTCTTGCCCTAAGCAGAGTGTGTTTCATGGATGAGTACTGTGCTGTGTGTTTCCCATCAGAAATGGAGTTAAATTCAAGGCTCTGTTTCTTCCTATAAGCAAGACATAAATTCAGGTAATCGCAGTCACTTTTCAGCTCAAATGAATATAAATCGTTTACGAAGCTCACACGTTTCTTACTCTTAGTTGAAAATCATTGGAGGTTAGATGAATTGTGGTTTGTATCAGTTTCAGAAGCAGAGTTGAACTAGCAGTGGTCCGTATGTGTAGGAAACACCGTTCTTTTGTTCTGAGCACACTCAAGTTTCCTGCTCTATTAGAGACTCTAGAAAGCAAGAGTGTGCTTCTTTCTGAACGCACAGTGTGTTTCATCGTGAGAACTGTGTTGAGTGTTTCCCTTCAGAAATGGAGTAAAATCACAGGCTCTGTCTCTTCCTACACGCAAGACTTAGTTTCAGGTAAACTTACTCAGCTTTCAGCTCAAACAAAGCTACATCGTTCACGAAGCTCACACGTTTCTTGCTCTTAACTGAAATGCCTTGGATTTTAGTGCACATGTGGTTTGTATCAGTTTCAGAAGCATAGTTGAACTAGCAATGGTCCGTATGTGTAGGAAACACCGTTCTTTTGTTCTGAGTACCCTCAAGTTTCTGGCTCTATTAGAGACTCTGGAAAGCAAGAGCATGCTTCTTGCTCTAAAGCAGAGTGTGTTTCATGGATGAGTACTGTGCTGTGTGTTTCCCATCAGAAATGGAGTTAAATTCAAGGCTCTGTGTCTTCCTATAAGCAATACATCATTTCAGGTAAACACAGTCACTTTTCAGCTCAAATGAATATAAATCGTTTACGAAGCTCACACGTTTCTCGCTCTTAGCTGAAAAGCATTGGATGTTAGATGAATTGGTGTTTGTATCAGTTTCAGAAGCAGAGTTGAACTAACAATGGTCCGTAAATGAAGGAAACACCGTTATTTTGTTTGAGCACCTTCATGTTTCTGGCTCTAATAGAGACTCTAGAAAGTAAGACCATGCTTCATGCTCTAAAGGAGAGTGTGTTTCATGTATGAGAACTGTGCTGTGTATTTCCCTTCAGAAATTTAGTTACATCCCAGCCTCTGTATCTTCCTACAAGCAAGACATCTTTTCAGGTAAACTCAGTCACTGTTCAGCTCAAAGGAAGCTACATCGTTCACGAAGGTCACACGTTTCTTGCTCTTAACTGGAAAGCAGTGCATGTTAGAGGAACTGTGGTTTGTATCAGTTTCAGAAGAAGAGTTAAACTAGATATGGTCCGTACAGTAGGAAATACCGTTATTTTGTTCTGACCACAGTCAAGTTTCCTGCTGTATTAGAGACTCTCAGAAAGCAAGAGCGTGCTTCTTGCTCTAAAGCAGAGTGTGTTTCATGGATGAGAACTGTGCTGTGTGTTTCCCTTCAGAAATGGAGTTAAATCCCAGGCTCTGTGTCTTCCTACAATCAAGACATGTTTTCAGGTAAACTAAGTCACTTCTCAGCTCTATGGAAGCTACATCGTTCACGAAGCTCACACGTTTCTCGCTCTTAACTGGAAAGCATTGCATGTTAGAGGAACTGTGGTTTGTATCAGTTTCAGAAGAAGAGGTGACCTAGATATGGTCCGTACAGTAGGAAACACCGTTATTTTGTTCTGACCACAGTCACGTTTCCTGCTGTATTAGAGACTCTTAGAAAGCAAGGGCATGCTTCTTGCTCTAAAGCAGTGTGTGTTTCATGGACGAGAACTGTGCTGAGTGTTTCCCTACAGAAATGGATTTAAATTCCAGGCTCTGAGTCTTCCTACAAGCAAGACATCTTTTCAGGTTAACACAGTCAGTTTTCAGCTTAAATGAATATAAATCGTTTACGACGCTCACACGTTTCTTGCTCTTAACTGAGAAGCATTGGATGTTAGATGAATTGGGGTTTGTATCAGTTTGAGAAGCAGAGTTGAACTAGCAATGGTCCGTAAATGAAGGAAACACCGTTATTTTGTTTGAGCACCTTCATGTTTCTGGCTCTAATAGAGACTCTAGAAAGTAAGACCATGCTTCGTGCTCTAAAGGAGAGTGTGTTTCATGTATGAGAACTGTGCTGTGTATTTCCCTTCAGAAATGGAGTTACATCCCAGGCTCTGTATCTTCCTACAAGCAAGACATCTTTTCAGGTAAACTCAGTCACTGTTCAGCTCAAAGGAAGCTACATCGTTCACGAAGCTCACACGTTTCTTGCTCTTAACTGGAAAGCAGTGCATGTTAGAGGAACTGTGGTTTGTATCAGTTTCAGAAGAAGAGTTAAACTAGATATGGTCCGTACAGTAGGAAATACCGTTATTTTGTTCTGACCACAGTCAAGTTTCCTGCTGTATTAGAGACTCTCAGAAAGCAAGAGCGTGCTTCTTGCTCTAAAGCAGAGTGTGTTTCATGGATGAGAACTGTGCTGTGTGTTTCCGTTCAGAAATGGAGTTAAATCCCAGGCTCTGTGTCTTCCTACAATCAAGACATGTTTTCAGGTAAACTAAGTCACTTCTCAGCTCTATGGAAGCTACATCCTTCACAAAGCTCACAAGTTTCTCACTCTTAACTGGAAAGCATTGCATGTTAGAGGAACTGTGGTTTGTATCAGTTTCAGAAGAAGAGTTGAACTAGCAATGGTACGTATGTTTAGGAAATTCCATTATTATGTTCTGACCACAGTCACGTTTCCTGCTCTATTAGAGACTCTTAGAAAGCAAGAGCGTGCTTCTTGCTCTAAAGCAGAGTGTGTTTCATGGATGAGAACTGTGCTTTGTGTTTCACTTCAGAAATGGAGTTAAATCCCAGGCTCTGTGTCTTCCTACAAGGAAGACATCTTTTCAGGTAAACTCAGTCACTATTCACCTCAAAGGAAGCTACATCGTTCACGAAGCTCACACGTTTCTCGCTCTTAACTGGAAAGCATTGCATGTTAGAGGAACTGTGGTTTGTATCAGTTTCAGAAGAAGAGTTGACCTAGATATGGTCCGTACAGTAGGAAACACCGTTATTTTGTTCTGACCACAGTCACGTTTCCTGCTGTATTAGAGACTCTTAGAAAGCAAGGGCATGCTTCTTGCTCTAAAGCAGTGTGTGTTTCATGGACGAGAACTGTGCTGAGTGTTTCCCTACAGAAATGGATTTAAATTCCAGGATCCGAGTCTTCCTACAAGCAAGACATCTTTTCAGGTTAACGCAGTCAGTTTTCAGCTTAAATGAATATAAATCGATTACGACGCTCACACGTTTCTTGCTCTTAACTGAAAAGCATTGGATGTTAGAAGACCTGTGGTTTGTATCCGTTTCACAAGCAGAGTTGAACTAGCAATTGTCCGTATGTGTAGGAAACACCGTTCTTTTGTTCTGAGTACCCTCAAGTTTCTGGCTCTATTAGAGACTCTGGAAAGCAAGAGCATGCTTCTTGCTCTAAAGCAGAGTGTGTTTCATGGATGAGAACTGTGCTGTGTGTTTCCCTTCAGAAATGGAGTTAAATCCCAGGCTCTGTGTCTTCCTACAATCAAGACATGTTTTCAGGTAAACTAAGTCACTTCTCAGCTCTATGGAAGCTACATCGTTCACGAAGCTCACACGTTTCTCGCTCTTAACTGGAAAGCATTGCATGTTAGAGGAACTGTGGTTTGTATCAGTTTCAGAAGAAGAGGTGACCTAGATATGGTCCGTACAGTAGGAAACACCGTTATTTTGTTCTGACCACAGTCACGTTTCCTGCTGTATTAGAGACTCTTAGAAAGCAAGGGCATGCTTCTTGCTCTAAAGCAGTGTGTGTTTCATGGACGAGAACTGTGCTGAGTGTTTCCCTACAGAAATGGATTTAAATTCCAGGCTCTGAGTCTTCCTACAAGCAAGACATCTTTTCAGGTTAACACAGTCAGTTTTCAGCTTAAATGAATATAAATCGTTTACGACGCTCACACGTTTCTTGCTCTTAGCTGAAAATCATTGGATGTTAGATGACTTGTGGTTTGTATCCGTTTCAGAAGCAGAGTTGAACTAGCAATTGTCCGTATGTGTAGGAAACACCGTTCTTTGTTCTGAGTACCCTCAAGTTTCTGGCTCTATTAGAGACTCTGGAAAGCAAGAGCATGCTTCTTGCTCTAAAGCAGAGTGTGTTTCATGGATGAGTACTGTGCTGTGTATTTCCCTTCAGAAATGGAGTTACATCCCAGGCTCTGTATCTTCCTACAAGCAAGACATCTTTTCAGGTAAACTCAGTCACTGTTCAGCTCAAAGGAAGCTACATCGTTCACGAAGGTCACACGTTTCTTGCTCTTAACTGGAAAGCAGTGCATGTTAGAGGAACTGTGGTTTGTATCAGTTTCAGAAGAAGAGTTAAACTAGATATGGTCCGTACAGTAGGAAACACCGTTATTTTGTTCTGACCACAGTCAAGTTTCCTGCTGTATTAGAGACTCTCAGAAAGCAAGAGCGTGCTTCTTGCTCTAAAGCAGAGTGTGTTTCATGGATGAGAACTGTGCTGTGTGTTTCCCTTCAGAAATGGAGTTAAATCCCAGGCTCTGTGTCTTCCTACAATCAAGACATGTTTTCAGGTAAACTAAGTCACTTCTCAGCTCTATGGAAGCTACATCGTTCACGAAGCTCACACGTTTCTCGCTCTTAACTGGAAAGCATTGCATGTTAGAGGAACTGTGGTTTGTATCAGTTTCAGAAGAAGAGGTGACCTATATATGGTCCGTACAGTAGGAAACACCGTTATTTTGTTCTGACCACAGTCACGTTTCCTGCTGTATTAGAGACTCTTAGAAAGCAAGGGCATGCTTCTTGCTCTAAAGCAGTGTGTGTTTCATGGACGAGAACTGTGCTGAGTGTTTCCCTACAGAAATGGATTTAAATTCCAGGCTCCGAGTCTTCCTACAAGCAAGACATCTTTTCAGGTTAACACAGTCAGTTTTCAGCTTAAATGAATATAAATCGTTTACGACGCTCACATGTTTCTTGCTCTTAACTGAAAAGCATTGGATGTTAGATGAATTGGGGTTTGTATCAGTTTCAGAAGCAGAGTTGAACTAGCAATGGTCCGTAAATGAAGGAAACACTGTTATTTTGTTTGAGCACCTTCATATTTCTGGCTCTAATAGAGACTCTAGAAAGTAAGACCATGCTTCGTGCTCTAAAGGAGAGTGTGTTTCATGTATGAGAACTGTGCTGTGTATTTTCCTTCAGAAATGGAGTTACATCCCAGGCTCTGTGTCTTCCTACAATCAAGACATGTTTTCAGGTAAACTAAGTCACTTCTCAGCTCTATGGAAGCTACATCCTTCACAAAGCTCACAAGTTTCTCACTCTTAACTGGAAAGCATTGCATGTTAGAGGAACTGTGGTTTGTTCCAGTTTCAGAAGAAGAGTTGAACTAGCAATGGTATGTATGTTTAGGAAATTCCATTATTATGTTCTGACCACATTCACGTTTCCTGCTCTATTAGAGACTCTTAGAAAGAAAGAGCGTGCTTCTTGCTCTAAAGCAGAGTGTGTTTCATGGATGAGAACTGTGCTGTGTGTTTCACTTCAGAAATGGAGTTAAATCCCAGGCTCTGTGTCTTCCTACAAGGAAGACATCTTTTCAGGTAAACTCAGTCACTATTCACCTCAAAGGAAGCTACATCGTTCACGAAGCTCACACGTTTCTCGCTCTTAACTGGAAAGCATTGCATGTTAGAGGAACTGTGGTTTGTATCAGTTTCAGAAGAAGAGTTGACCTAGATATGGTCCGTACAGTAGGAAACACCGTTATTTTGTTCTGACCACAGTCACGTTTCCTGCTGTATTAGAGACTCTTAGAAAGCAAGGGCATGCTTCTTGCTCTAAAGCAGTGTGTGTTTCATGGACGAGAACTGTGCTGAGTGTTTCCCTACAGAAATGGATTTAAATTCCAGGCTCCGAGTCTTCCTACAAGCAAGACATCTTTTCAGGGTAACGCAGTCAGTTTTCAGCTTAAATGAATATAAATCGTTTACGACGCTCACACGTTTCTTGCTCTTAACTGAAAAGCATTGGATGTTAGAAGACCTGTGGTTTGTATCCGTTTCAGAAGCAGAGTTGAACTAGCAATTGTCCGTATGTGTAGGAAACACCGTTCTTTTGTTCTGAGTACCCTCAAGTTTCTGGCTCTATTAGAGACTCGGGAAAGCAAGAGCATGCTTCTTGCTCCAAAGCAGAGTGTGTTTCATGGATGAGAACTGTGCTGTGTGTTTCCCTTCAGAAATGGAGTTAAATCCCAGGCTCTGTGTCTTCCTACAATCAAGACATGTTTTCAGGTAAACTAAGTCACTTCTCAGCTCTATGGAAGCTACATCGTTCACGAAGCTCACACGTTTCTCGCTCTTAACTGGAAAGCATTGCATGTTAGAGGAACTGTGGTTTGTATCAGTTTCAGAAGAAGAGGTGACCTAGATATGGTCCGTACAGTAGGAAACACCGTTATTTTGTTCTGACCACAGTCACGTTTCCTGCTGTATTAGAGACTCTTAGAAAGCAAGGGCATGCTTCTTGCTCTAAAGCAGTGTGTGTTTCATGGATGAGAACTGTGCTGAGTGTTTCCCTACAGAAATGGATTTAAATTCCAGGCTCCGAGTCTTCCTACAAGCAAGACATCTTTTCAGGTTAACGCAGTCAGTTTTCAGCTTAAATGAATATAAATCGTTTACGATGCTCACACGTTTCTTGCTCTTAACTGAGAAGCATTGGATGTTAGATGAATTGGTGTTTGTATCAGTTTCAGAAGCAGAGTTGAACTAGCAATGGTCCGTAAATGAAGGAAACACCGTTATTTTGTTTGAGCACCTTCATGTTTCTGGCTCTAATAGAGACTCTAGAAAGTAAGACCATGCTTCGTGCTCTAAAGGAGAGTGTGTTTCATGTATGAGAACTGTGCTGTGTATTTCCCTTTAGAAATTGAATTACATCCCAGGCTCTGTATCTTCCTACAAGCAAGACATCTTTTCAGGTAAACTCAGTCACTGTTCATCTCAAAGGAAGCTACATCGTTCACGAAGCTCACACGTTTCTTGCTCTTAACTGGAAAGCAGTGCATGTTAGAGGAACTGTGGTTTGTATCAGTTCAGAAGAAGAGTTAAACTAGATATGTTCCGTACAGTAGGAAACACCGTTATTTTGTTCTGACCACAGTCAAGTTTCCTGCTATATTAGAGACTCTCAGAAAGCAAGAGCGTGCTTCTTGCTCTAAAGCAGAGTGTGTTTCATGGATGAGAACTGTGCTGTGTGTTTCCCTTCAGAAATGGAGTTAAATCCCAGGCTCTGTGTCTTCCTACAATCAAGACATGTTTTCAGGTAAACTAAGTCACTTCTCAGCTCTATGGAAGCTACATCCTTCACAAAGCTCACAAGTTTCTCACTCTTAACTGGAAAGCATTGCATGTTAGAGGAACTGTGGTTTGTATCAGTTTCAGAAGAAGAGTTGAACTAGCAATGGTACGTATGTTTAGAAAATTCCATTATTATGTTCTGACCACAGTCACGTTTCCTGCTCTATTAGAGACTCTTAGAAAGCAAGAGCGTGCTTCTTGCTCTAAAGCAGAGTGTGTTTCATGGATGAGAACTGTGCTTTGTGTTTCACTTCAGAAATGGAGTTAAATCCCAGGCTCTGTGTCTTCCTACAAGGAAGACATCTTTTCAGGTAAACTCAGTCACTATTCACCTCAAAGGAAGCTACATCGTTCACGAAGCTCACACGTTTCTCGCTCTTAACTGGAAAGCATTGCATGTTAGAGGAACTGTGGTTTGTATCAGTTTCAGAAGAAGAGTTGACCTAGATATGGTCCGTACAGTAGGAAACACCGTTATTTTGTTCTGACCACAGTCACGTTTCCTGCTGTATTAGAGACTCTTAGAAAGCAAGGGCATGCTTCTTGCTCTAAAGCAGTGTGTGTTTCATGGACGAGAACTGTGCTGAGTGTTTCCCTACAGAAATGGATTTAAATTCCAGGCTCCGAGTCTTCCTACAAGCAAGACATCTTTTCAGGTTAACGCAGTCAGTTTTCAGCTTAAATGAATATAAATCGTTTTCGAAGCTCACACGTTTCTTGCTCTTAACTGAAAAGCATTGGATGTTAGAGGACCTGTGGTTTGTATCCGTTTCAGAAGCAGAGTTGAACTAGCAATTGTCCGTATGTGTAGGAAACACCGTTCTTTTGTTCTGAGTACCCTCAAGTTTCTGGCTCTATTAGAGACTCTGGAAAGCAAGAGCATGCTTCTTGCTCTAAAGCAGAGTGTGTTTCATGGATGAGAACTGTGCTGTGTGTTTCCCTTCAGAAATGGAGTTAAATCCCAGGCTATGTATCTTCCTACAAGCAAGACATCTTTTCAGGTAAACTCAGTCACTTTTCAGCTCAAAGGAAGCTACATCGTTCACGAAGCTCACACGTGTATCGCTCTTAAATTGAAAGCATTGCATGTTAATGGAACTGTGGTTTGTATCAGTTTCAGAAGAAGAGTTGACCTAGATATGGTCTGTATGTGTAGGAAACACCGTTATTTTGTTCTGACAACAGTCACGTTTCCTGCTGTATTAGAGACACTTAGAAAGCAAGAGCGTGCTTCTTGTTCTAAAGTAGAGTGTGTTTCATGGATGAGAACTGTGCTGTGTGTTTCCCTTCAGAAATAGAGTTAAATTCCAGGCCCAGTGTATTCCTACAAGCAGGAAATCATTTCAGGTAAACGCAGTCACTTTTCAGCTCAAATGAATATAAATCGTTTACGAAGCTCACACATTTCTCGCTCTTAACTGGAAAGCATTGGATGTTAGATGACTTGTGGTTTCTATCAGTTTCAGATGCAGAGTTGAACTAGCTATGGTCCATATGTGTAGAAAGTACCGTTCTTTTGTTCTGAGCTCACTCACGTTTCCTGCTCTATTAGAGACTCTAGAAAGCAAGAGCGTGCTTCTTGCTCTAAAGCAGAGTGTGTTTCATGGATGAGAACTGTGCTTTGTGTTTCACTTCAGAAATGGAGTTAAATCCCAGGCTCTGTGTCTTCCTACAAGGAAGACATCTTTTCAGGTAAACTCAGTCACTATTCACCTCAAAGGAAGCTACATCGTTCACGAAGCTCACACGTTTCTCGCTCTTAACTGGAAAGCATTGCATGTTAGAGGAACTGTGGTTTGTATCAGTTTCAGAAGAAGAGTTGACCTAGATATGGTCCGTACAGTAGGAAACACCGTTATTTTGTTCTGACCACAGTCACGTTTCCTGCTGTATTAGAGACTCTTAGAAAGCAAGGGCATGATTCTTGCTCTAAAGCAGTGTGTGTTTCATGGACGAGAACTGTGCTGAGTGTTTCCCTACAGAAATGGATTTAAATTCCAGGCTCCGAGTCTTCCTACAAGCAAGACATCTTTTCAGGTTAACGCAGTCAGTTTTCAGCTTAAATGAATATAAATCGTTTTCGAAGCTCACACGTTTCTTGCTCTTAACTGAAAAGCATTGGATGTTAGAGGACCTGTGGTTTGTATCCGTTTCAGAAGCAGAGTTGAACTAGCAATTGTCCGTATGTGTAGGAAACACCGTTCTTTTGTTCTGAGTACCCTCAAGTTTCTGGCTCTATTAGAGACTCTGGAAAGCAAGAGCATGCTTCTTGCTCTAAAGCAGAGTGTGTTTCATGGATGAGAACTGTGCTGTGTGTTTCCCTTCAGAAATGGAGTTAAATCCCAGGCTATGTATCTTCCTACAAGCAAGACATCTTTTCAGGTAAACTCAGTCACTTTTCAGCTCAAAGGAAGCTACATCGTTCACGAAGCTCACACGTGTATCGCTCTTAAATTGAAAGCATTGCATGTTAATGGAACTGTGGTTTGTATCAGTTTCAGAAGAAGAGTTGACCTAGATATGGTCTGTATGTGTAGGAAACACCGTTATTTTGTTCTGACAACAGTCACGTTTCCTGCTGTATTAGAGACACTTAGAAAGCAAGAGCGTGCTTCTTGTTCTAAAGTAGAGTGTGTTTCATGGATGAGAACTGTGCTGTGTGTTTCCCTTCAGAAATAGAGTTAAATTCCAGGCCCAGTGTATTCCTACAAGCAGGAAATCATTTCAGGTAAACGCAGTCACTTTTCAGCTCAAATGAATATAAATCGTTTACGAAGCTCACACATTTCTCGCTCTTAACTGGAAAGCATTGGATGTTAGATGACTTGTGGTTTCTATCAGTTTCAGATGCAGAGTTGAACTAGCTATGGTCCATATGTGTAGAAAGTACCGTTCTTTTGTTCTGAGCTCACTCACGTTTCCTGCTCTATTAGAGACTCTAGAAAGCAAGAGCATGCTTCGTGCTCTAAAGCAGAGTGTGTTTCATGGATGAGAACTGTGCTGTGTGTTTCCTTTCAGAAATGGAGTTAAATCACAGGCTCTGTATCTTCCTACAAGCAAGACATCTTTTCGGGTAAACTCGTTCACTTTTCAGCTCAAAGGAAGCTACATTGTTCATGAAGCTCACACGTTTCTCCCTCTTAATTGGAAAGCATTGCATGTTAGAGGAACTGTGGTTTGTATCAGTTTCAGAAGAAGAGTTGACCTAGATATGGTCCATACGTGTTGGAAACACCGTTATTTTGTTCTGACTACAGTCAGGTTTCCTGATGTATTAGAGACTCTTAGAAAGCAAGAGCGTGCTTCTTCCTCTAAAGCAGTGTGTGTTTCATGGATGAGAACTGTGCTGTGTGTTTCCCTTCAGAAATGGAGATAATTCCAGGCTCTGTGTCTTCCTACAAGCAAGACATCATTTCAGGTAAACGCAGTCACTTTTCAGCTTAAATGAATATAAATCGTTTTCGAAGCTCACACGTTTCTCGCTCTTAGCTGAAAACATTGGATGTTAGATGAATTGGTGTTTGTATCAGTTTCAGAAGCAGAGTTGAACTAGCAATGGTCCGTAAATGAAGGAAACACCGTTATTTTGTTTGAGCACCTTCATGTTTCTGGCTCTAATAGAGACTCTAGAAAGTAAGACCATGCTTCGTGCTCTAAAGGAGAGTGTGTTTCATGTATGAGAACTGTGCTGTGTATTTCCCTTTAGAAATGGAGTTACATCCCAGGCTCTGTATCTTCCTACAAGCAAGACATCTTTTCAGGTAAACTCAGTCACTGTTCAGCTCAAAGGAAGCTACATCTTTCACGAAGCTCACACGTTTCTTGCTCTTAACTGGAAAGCAGTGCATGTTAGAGGAACTGTGGTTTGTATCAGTTTCAGAAGAAGAGTTAAACTAGATATGGTCCGTACAGTAGGAAACACCGTTATTTTGTTCTGACCACAGTCAAGTTTCCTGCTATATTAGAGACTCTCAGAAAGCAAGAGCGTGCTTCTTGCTCTAAAGCAGAGTGTGTTTCATGGATGAGAACTGTGCTGTGTGTTTCCCTTCAGAAATGGAGTTAAATCCCAGGCTCTGTGTCTTCCTACAATCAAGACATGTTTTCAGGTAAACTAAGTCACTTCTCAGCTCTATGGAAGCTACATCCTTCACAAAGCTCACAAGTTTCTCACTCTTAACTGGAAAGCATTGCATGTTAGAGGAACTGTGGTTTGTATCAGTTTCAGAAGAAGAGTTGAACTAGCAATGGTACGTATGTTTAGGAAATTCCATTATTATGTTCTGACCACAGTCACGTTTCCTGCTCTATTAGAGACTCTTAGAAAGCAAGAGCGTGCTTCTTGCTCTAAAGCAGAGTGTGTTTCATGGATGAGAACTGTGCTTTGTGTTTCACTGCAGAAATGGAGTTAAATCCCAGGCTCTGTGTCTTCCTACAAGGAAGACATCTTTTCAGGTAAACTCAGTCACTATTCACCTCAAAGGAAGCTACATCGTTCACGAAGCTCACACGTTTCTCGCTCTTAACTGGAAAGCATTGCATGTTAAAGGAACTGTGGTTTGTATCAGTTTCAGAAGAAGAGTTGACCTAGATATGGTCCGTACAGTAGGAAACACCGTTATTTTGTTCTGACCACAGTCACGTTTCCTGCTGTATTAGAGACTCTTAGAAAGCAAGGGCATGCTTCTTGCTCTAAAGCAGTGTGTGTTTCATGGACGAGAACTGTGCTGAGTGTTTCCCTACAGAAATGGATTTAAATTCCAGGCTCCGAGTCTTCCTACAAGCAAGACATCTTTTCAGGTAACGCAGTCAGTTTTCAGCTTAAATGAATATAAATCGTTTACGACGCTCACACGTTTCTTGCTCTTAACTGAAAAGCATTGGATGTTAGAGGACCTGTGGTTTGTATCCGTTTCAGAAGCAGAGTTGAACTAGCAATTGTCCGTATGTGTAGGAAACACCGTTCTTTTGTTCTGAGTACCCTCAAGTTTCTGGCTCTATTAGAGAATCTGGAAAGCAAGAGCATGCTTCTTGCTCTAAAGCAGAGTGTGTTTCATGGATGAGTACTGTGCTGTGTGTTTCCCTTCAGAAATGGAGTTAAATCCCAGGCTATGTATCTTCCTACAAGCAAGACATCTTTTCAGGTAAACTCAGTCACTTTTCAGCTCAAAGGAAGCTACATCGTTCACGAAGCTCACACGTGTATCGCTCTTAAATTGAAAGCATTGCATGTTAATGGAACTGTGGTTTGTATCAGTTTCAGAAGAAGAGTTGACCTAGATATGGTCTGTATGTGTAGGAAACACCGTTATTTTGTTCTGACAACAGTCACGTTTCCTGCTGTATTAGAGACACTTAGAAAGCAAGAGCGTGCTTCTTGTTCTAAAGTAGAGTGTGTTTCATGGATGAGAACTGTGCTGTGTGTTTCCCTTCAGAAATAGAGTTAAATTCCAGGCCCAGTGTATTCCTACAAGCAGGAAATCATTTCAGGTAAACGCAGTCACTTTTCAGCTCAAATGAATATAAATCGTTTACGAAGCTCACACATTTCTCGCTCTTAACTGGAAAGCATTGGATGTTAGATGACTTGTGGTTTCTATCAGTTTCAGATGCAGAGTTGAACTAGCTATGGTCCATATGTGTAGAAAGTACCGTTCTTTTGTTCTGAGCTCACTCACGTTTCCTGCTCTATTAGAGACTCTAGAAAGCAAGAGCATGCTTCGTGCTCTAAAGCAGAGTGTGTTTCATGGATGAGAACTGTGCTGTGTGTTTCCTTTCAGAAATGGAGTTAAATCACAGGCTCTGTATCTTCCTACAAGCAAGACATCTTTTCGGGTAAACTCGTTCACTTTTCAGCTCAAAGGAAGCTACATTGTTCATGAAGCTCACACGTTTCTCCCTCTTAATTGGAAAGCATTGCATGTTAGAGGAACTGTGGTTTGTATCAGTTTCAGAAGAAGAGTTGACCTAGATATGGTCCATACGTGTTGGAAACACCGTTATTTTGTTCTGACCACAGTCAGGTTTCCTGATGTATTAGAGACTCTTAGAAAGCAAGAGCGTGCTTCTTCCTCTAAAGCAGTGTGTGTTTCATGGATGAGAACTGTGCTGTGTGTTTCCCTTCAGAAATGGAGATAATTCCAGGCTCTGTGTCTTCCTACAAGCAAGACATCATTTCAGGTAAACGCAGTCACTTTTCAGCTTAAATGAATATAAATCGTTTTCGAAGCTCACACGTTTCTCGCTCTTAGCTGAAAACATTGGATGTTAGATGAATTGGTGTTTGTATCAGTTTCAGAAGCAGAGTTGAACTAGCAATGGTCCGTAAATGAAGGAAACACCGTTATTTTGTTTGAGCACCTTCATGTTTCTGGCTCTAATAGAGACTCTAGAAAGTAAGACCATGCTTCGTGCTCTAAAGGAGAGTGTGTTTCATGTATGAGAACTGTGCTGTGTATTTCCCTTTAGAAATGGAGTTACATCCCAGGCTCTGTATCTTCCTACAAGCAAGACATCTTTTCAGGTAAACTCAGTCACTGTTCAGCTCAAAGGAAGCTACATCTTTCACGAAGCTCACACGTTTGTTGCTCTTAACTGGAAAGCAGTGCATGTTAGAGGAACTGTGGTTTGTATCAGTTTCAGAAGAAGAGTTAAACTAGATATGGTCCGTACAGTAGGAAACACCGTTATTTTGTTCTGACCACAGTCAAGTTTCCTGCTATATTAGAGACTCTCAGAAAGCAAGAGCGTGCTTCTTGCTCTAAAGCAGAGTGTGTTTCATGGATGAGAACTGTGCTGTGTGTTTCCCTTCAGAAATGGAGTTAAATCCCAGGCTCTGTGTCTTCCTACAATCAAGACATGTTTTCAGGTAAACTAAGTCACTTCTCAGCTCTATGGAAGCTACATCCTTCACAAAGCTCACAAGTTTCTCACTCTTAACTGGAAAGCATTGCATGTTAGAGGAACTGTGGTTTGTTTCAGTTTCAGAAGAAGAGTTGAACTAGCAATGGTACGTATGTTTAGGAAATTCCATTATAATGTTCTGACCACAGTCACGTTTCCTGCTCTTTTAGAGACTCTTAGAAAGCAAGAGCGTGCTTCTTGCTCTAAAGCAGAGTGTGTTTCATGGATGAGAACTGTGCTTTGTGTTTCACTTCAGAAATGGAGTTAAATCCCAGGCTCTGTGTCTTCCTACAAGGAAGACATCTTTTTAGGTAAACTCAGTCACTATTCACCTCAAAGGAATCTACATCGTTCACGAAGCTCACACGTTTCTCGCTCTTAACTGGAAAGCATTGCATGTTAGAGGAACTGTGGTTTGTATCAGTTTCAGAAGAAGAGTTGACCTAGATATGGTCCGTACAGTAGGAAACACCGTTATTTTGTTCTGACCACAGTCACGTTTCCTGCTGTATTAGAGACTCTTAGAAAGCAAGGGCATGCTTCTTGCTCTAAAGCAGTGTGTGTTTCATGGACGAGAACTGTGCTGAGTGTTTCCCTACAGAAATGGATTTAAATTCCAGGCTCCGAGTCTTCCTACAAGCAAGACATCTTTTCAGGTTAACGCAGTCAGTTTTCAGCTTAAATGAATATAAATCGTTTACGACGCTCTCACGTTTCTTGCTCTTAACTGAAAAGCATTGGATGTTAGAGGACCTGTGGTTTGTATCCGTTTCAGAAGCAGAGTTGAACTAGCAATTGTCCGTATGTGTAGGAAACACCGTTCTTTTGTTCTGAGTACCCTCAAGTTTCTGGCTCTATTAGAGACTCTGGAAAGCAAGAGCATGCTTCTTGCTCTAAAGCAGAGTGTGTTTCATGGATGAGTACTGTGCTGTGTGTTTCCCTTCAGAAATGGAGTTAAATCCCAGGCTATGTATCTTCCTACAAGCAAGACATCTTTTCAGGTAAACTCAGTCACTTTTCAGCTCAAAGGAAGCTACATCGTTCACGAAGCTCACACGTGTATCGCTCTTGAATTGAAAGCATTGCATGTTAATGGAACTGTGGTTTGTATCAGTTTCAGAAGAAGAGTTGACCTAGATATGGTCTGTATGTGTAGGAAACACCGTTATTTTGTTCTGACAACAGTCACGTTTCCTGCTGTATTAGAGACACTTAGAAAGCAAGAGCGTGCTTCTTGTTCTAAAGTAGAGTGTGTTTCATGGATGAGAACTGTGCTGTGTGTTTCCCTTCAGAAATAGAGTTAAATTCCAGGCCCAGTGTATTCCTACAAGCAGGAAATCATTTCAGGTAAACGCAGTCACTTTTCAGCTCAAATGAATATAAATCGTTTACGAAGCTCACACATTTCTCGCTCTTAACTGGAAAGCATTGGATGTTAGATGACTTGTGGTTTCTATCAGTTTCAGATGCAGTGTTGAACTAGCTATGGTCCATATGTGTAGAAAGTACCGTTCTTTTGTTCTGAGCTCACTCACGTTTCCTGCTCTATTAGAGACTCTAGAAAGCAAGAGCATGCTTCGTGCTCTAAAGCAGAGTGTGTTTCATGGATGAGAACTGTGCTGTGTGTTTCCTTTCAGAAATGGAGTTAAATCACAGGCTCTGTATCTTCCTACAAGCAAGACATCTTTTCGGGTAAACTCGTTCACTTTTCAGCTCAAAGGAAGCTACATTGTTCATGAAGCTCACACGTTTCTCCCTCTTAATTGGAAAGCATTGCATGTTAGAGGAACTGTGGTTTGTATCAGTTTCAGAAGAAGAGTTGACCTAGATATGGTCCATACGTGTTGGAAACACCGTTATTTTGTTCTGACCACAGTCAGGTTTCCTGATGTATTAGAGACTCTTAGAAAGCAAGAGCGTGCTTCTTCCTCTAAAGCAGTGTGTGTTTCATGGATGAGAACTGTGCTGTGTGTTTCCCTTCAGAAATGGAGATAATTCCAGGCTCTGTGTCTTCCTACAAGCAAGACATCATTTCACGTAAACGCAGTCACTTTTCAGCTTAAATGAATATAAATTGTTTTCGAAGCTCACACGTTTCTCGCTCTTAGCTGAAAACATTGGATGTTAGATGAATTGGTGTTTGTATCAGTTTCAGAAGCAGAGTTGAACTAGCAATGGTCCGTAAATGAAGGAAACACCGTTATTTTGTTTGAGCACCTTCATGTTTCTGGCTCTAATAGAGACTCTAGAAAGTAAGACCATGCTTCGTGCTCTAAAGGAGAGTGTGTTTCATGTATGAGAACTGTGCTGTGTATTTCCCTTTAGAAATGGAGTTACATCCCAGGCTCTGTATCTTCCTACAAGCAAGACATCTTTTCAGGTAAACTCAGTCACTGTTCAGCTCAAAGGAAGCTACATCTTTCACGAAGCTCACACGTTTCTTGCTCTTAACTGGAAAGCAGTGCATGTTAGAGGAACTGTGGTTTGTATCAGTTTCAGAAGAAGAGTTAAACTAGATATGGTCCGTACAGTAGGAAACACCGTTATTTTGTTCTGACCACAGTCAAGTTTCCTGCTATATTAGAGACTCTCAGAAAGCAAGAGCGTGCTTCTTGCTCTAAAGCAGAGTGTGTTTCATGGATGAGAACTGTGCTGTGTGTTTCCCTTCAGAAATGGAGTTAAATCCCAGGCTCTGTGTCTTCCTACAATCAAGACATGTTTTCAGGTAAACTAAGTCACTTCTCAGCTCTATGGAAGCTACATCCTTCACAAAGCTCACAAGTTTCTCACTCTTAACTGGAAAGCATTGCATGTTAGAGGAACTGTGGTTTGTATCAGTTTCAGAAGAAGAGTTGAACTAGCAATGGTACGTATGTTTAGGAAATTCCATTATTATGTTCTGACCACAGTCACGTTTCCTGCTCTATTAGAGACTCTTAGAAAGCAAGAGCGTGCTTCTTGCTCTAAAGCAGAGTGTGTTTCATGGATGAGAACTGTGCTTTGTGTTTCACTTCAGAAATGGAGTTAAATCCCAGGCTCTGTGTCTTCCTACAAGGAAGACATCTTTTCAGGTAAACTCAGTCACTATTCACCTCAAAGGAAGCTACATCATTCACGAAGCTCACACGTTTCTCGCTCTTAACTGGAAAGCATTGCATGTTAAAGGAACTGTGGTTTGTATCAGTTTCAGAAGAAGAGTTGACCTAGATATGGTCCGTACAGTAGGAAACACCGTTATTTTGTTCTGACCACAGTCACGTTTCCTGCTGTATTAGAGACTCTTAGAAAGCAAGGGCATGCTTCTTGCTCTAAAGCAGTGTGTGTTTCATGGACGAGAACTGTGCTGAGTGTTTCCCTACAGAAATGGATTTAAATTCCAGGCTCCGAGTCTTCCTACAAGCAAGACATCTTTTCAGGTAACGCAGTCAGTTTTCAGCTTAAATGAATATAAATCGTTTACGACGCTCACACGTTTCTTGCTCTTAACTGAAAAGCATTGGATGTTATAGGACCTGTGGTTTGTATCCGTTTCAGAAGCAGAGTTGAACTAGCAATTGTCCGTATGTGTAGGAAACACCGTTCTTTTGTTCTGAGTACCCTCAAGTTTCTGGCTCTATTAGAGACTCTGGAAAGCAAGAGCATGCTTCTTGCTCTAAAGCAGAGTGTGTTTCATGGATGAGTACTGTGCTGTGTGTTTCCCTTCAGAAATGGAGTTAAATCCCAGGCTATGTATCTTCCTACAAGCAAGACATCTTTTCAGGTAAACTCAGTCACTTTTCAGCTCAAAGGAAGCTACATCGTTCACGAAGCTCACACGTGTATCGCTCTTAAATTGAAAGCATTGCATGTTAATGGAACTGTGGTTTGTATCAGTTTCAGAAGAAGAGTTGACCTAGATATGGTCTGTATGTGTAGGAAACACCGTTATTTTGTTCTGACAACAGTCACGTTTCCTGCTGTATTAGAGACACTTAGAAAGCAAGAGCGTGCTTCTTGTTCTAAAGTAGAGTGTGTTTCATGGATGAGAACTGTGCTGTGTGTTTCCCTTCAGAAATAGAGTTAAATTCCAGGCCCAGTGTATTCCTACAAGCAGGAAATCATTTCAGGTAAACGCAGTCACTTTTCAGCTCAAATGAATATAAATCGTTTACGAAGCTCACACATTTCTCGCTCTTAACTGGAAAGCATTGGATGTTAGATGACTTGTGGTTTCTATCAGTTTCAGATGCAGAGTTGAACTAGCTATGGTCCATATGTGTAGAAAGTACCGTTCTTTTGTTCTGAGCTCACTCACGTTTCCTGCTCTTTAGAGACTCTAGAAAGCAAGAGCATGCTTCGTGCTCTAAAGCAGAGTGTGTTTCATGGATGAGAACTGTGCTGTGTGTTTCCTTTCAGAAATGGAGTTAAATCACAGGCTCTGTATCTTCCTACAAGCAAGACATCTTTTCGGGTAAACTCGTTCACTTTTCAGCTCAAAGGAAGCTACATTGTTCATGAAGCTCACACGTTTCTCCCTCTTAATTGGAAAGCATTGCATGTTAGAGGAACTGTGGTTTGTATCAGTTTCAGAAGAAGAGTTGACCTAGATATGGTCCATACGTGTTGGAAACACCGTTATTTTGTTCTGACCACAGTCAGGTTTCCTGATGTATTAGAGACTCTTAGAAAGCAAGAGCGTGCTTCTTCCTCTAAAGCAGTGTGTGTTTCATGGATGAGAACTGTGCTGTGTGTTTCCCTTCAGAAATGGAGATAATTCCAGGCTCTGTGTCTTCCTACAAGCAAGACATCATTTCAGGTAAACGCAGTCACTTTTCAGCTTAAATGAATATAAATCGTTTTCGAAGCTCACACGTTTCTCGCTCTTAGCTGAAAACATTGGATGTTAGATGAATTGGTGTTTGTATCAGTTTCAGAAGCAGAGTTGAACTAGCAATGGTCCGTAAATGAAGGAAACACCGTTATTTTGTTTGAGCACCTTCATGTTTCTGGCTCTAATAGAGACTCTAGAAAGTAAGACCATGCTTCGTGCTCTAAAGGAGAGTGTGTTTCATGTATGAGAACTGTGCTGTGTATTTCCCTTTAGAAATGGAGTTACATCCCAGGCTCTGTATCTTCCTACAAGCAAGACATCTTTTCAGGTAAACTCAGTCACTGTTCAGCTCAAAGGAAGCTACAGCTTTCACGAAGCTCACACGTTTCTTGCTCTTAACTGGAAAGCAGTGCATGTTAGAGGAACTGTGGTTTGTATCAGTTTCAGAAGAAGAGTTAAACTAGATATGGTCCGTACAGTAGGAAACACCGTTATTTTGTTCTGACCACAGTCAAGTTTCCTGCTATATTAGAGACTCTCAGAAAGCAAGAGCGTGCTTCTTGCTCTAAAGCAGAGTGTGTTTCATGGATGAGAACTGTGCTGTGTGTTTCCCTTCAGAAATGGAGTTAAATCCCAGGCTCTGTGTCTTCCTACAATCAAGACATGTTTTCAGGTAAACTAAGTCACTTCTCAGCTCTATGGAAGCTACATCCTTCACAAAGCTCACAAGTTTCTCACTCTTAACTGGAAAGCATTGCATGTTAGAGGAACTGTGGTTTGTATCAGTTTCAGAAGAAGAGTTGAACTAGCAATGGTACGTATGTTTAGGAAATTCCATTATTATGATCTGACCACAGTCACGTTTCCTGCTCTATTAGAGACTCTTAGAAAGCAAGAGCGTGCTTCTTGCTCTAAAGCAGAGTGTGTTTCATGGATGAGAACTGTGCTTTGTGTTTCACTTCAGAAATGGAGTTAAATCCCAGGCTCTGTGGCTTCCTACAAGGAAGACATCTTTTCAGGTAAACTCAGTCACTATTCACCTCAAAGGAAGCTACATCGTTCACGAAGCTCACACGTTTCTCGCTCTTAACTGGAAAGCATTGCATGTTAGAGGAACTGTGCTTTGTATCAGTTTCAGAAGAAGAGTTGACCTAGATATGGTCCGTACAGTAGGAAACACCGTTATTTTGTTCTGACCACAGTCACGTTTCCTGCTGTATTAGAGACTCTTAGAAAGCAAGGGCATGCTTTTTGCTCTAAAGCAGTGTGTGTTTCATGGACGAGAACTGTGCTGAGTGTTTCCCTACAGAAATGGATTTAAATTCCAGGCTCCGAGTCTTCCTACAAGCAAGACATCTTTTCAGGTTAACGCAGTCAGTTTTCAGCTTAAATGAATATAAATCGTTTACGACGCTCACACGTTTCTTGCTCTTAACTGAAAAGCATTGGATGTTATAGGACCTGTGGTTTGTATCCGTTTCAGAAGCAGAGTTGAACTAGCAATTGTCCGTATGTGTAGGAAACACCGTTCTTTTGTTCTGAGTACCCTCAAGTTTCTGGCTCTATTACAGACTCTGGAAAGCAAGAGCATGCTTCTTGCTCTAGAGCAGAGTGTGTTTCATGGATGAGTACTGTGCTGTGTGTTTCCCTTCAGAAATGGAGTTAAATCCCAGGCTATGTATCTTCCTACAAGCAAGACATCTTTTCAGGTAAACTCAGTCACTTTTCAGCTCAAAGGAAGCTACATCGTTCACGAAGCTCACACGTGTATCGCTCTTAAATTGAAAGCATTGCATGTTAATGGAACTGTGGTTTGTATCAGTTTCAGAAGAAGAGTTGACCTAGATATGGTCTGTATGTGTAGGAAACACCGTTAATTTGTTCTGACAACAGTCACGTTTCCTGCTGTATTAGAGACACTTAGAAAGCAAGAGCGTGCTTCTTGTTCTAAAGTAGAGTGTGTTTCATGGATGAGAACTGTGCTGTGTGTTTCCCTTCAGAAATAGAGTTAAATTCCAGGCCCAGTGTATTCCTACAAGCAGGAAATCATTTCAGGTAAACGCAGTCACTTTTCAGCTCAAATGAATATAAATCGTTTACGAAGCTCACACATTTCTCGCTCTTAACTGGAAAGCATTGGATGTTAGATGACTTGTGGTTTCTATCAGTTTCAGATGCAGAGTTGAACTAGCTATGGTCCATATGTGTAGAAAGTACCGTTCTTTTGTTCTGAGCTCACTCACGTTTCCTGCTCTATTAGAGACTCTAGAACGCAAGAGCGTGCTTCTTCCTAAACGCAGAGTGTGTTTAGTCGTGAGAAATGTGCTGTGTGTTTCCCTTCAGAAATGGAGTTAAATCACAGGCTATGTATCTCCCTACAAGCAAGACTTCGTTTCACGTAAACTTAGTCACCTTTCAGCTCAAACAAAGCTACATCGTTCACGAACCTCACACGTTTCTTGCTCTTAACTGGAAAGCCTTGGATGTTAGTGGACCTGTGGTTTGTATCAGTTTCAGAGGCAGAGTTGAACTAGCAATGGTCCGTATGTGTAGGAAACACCGTTCTTTTGTTCTGAGTACCCTCAAGTGTCTGGCTCTATTAGAGACTCTGGAAAGCAAGAGCATTCTTCTTGCCCTAAGCAGAGTGTGTTTCATGGATGAGTACTGTGCTGTGTGTTTCCCATCAGAAATGGAGTTAAATTCAAGGCTCTGTTTCTTCCTATAAGCAAGACATAATTTCAGGTAAACGCAGTCACTTTTCAGCTCAAATGAATATAAATCGTTTACGAAGCTCATACGTTTCTTGCTCTTAGCTGAAAATCATTGGATGTTAGATGACTTGTGGTTTGTATCAGTTTCAGAAGCAGAGTTGAACTAGCAGTGGTCCGTATGTGTAGGAAACACCGTTCTTTTGTTCTGAGCACACTCAAGTTTCCTGCTCTATTAGAGACTCTAGAAAGCAAGAGTGTGCTTCTTCCTGAACGCACAGTGTGTTTCATCGTGAGAACTGTGTTGAGTGTTTCCCTTCAGAAATGGAGTAAAATCACAGGCTCTGTATCTTCCTACAAGCAAGACTTAGTTTCAGGTAAACTTAGTCACCTTTCAGCTCAAACAAAGCTACATCGTTCACGAACCTCACACGTTTCTTGCTCTTAACTGTAAAGCCTTGGATTTTAGTGCACATGTGGTTTGTATCAGTTTCAGAAGCATAGTTGAACTAGCAATGGTCCGTATGTGTAGGAAACACCGTTCTTTTGTTCTGAGTACCCTCAAGTTTCTGGCTCTATTAGAGACTCTGGAAAGCAAGAGCATGCTTCTTGCTCTAAAGCAGAGTGTGTTTCATGGATGAGTACTGTGCTGTGTGTTTCCCATCAGAAATGGAGTTAAATTCAAGGCTCTGTGTCTTCCTATAAGCAATACATCATTTCAGGTAAACACAGTCACTTTTCAGCTCAAATGAATATAAATCGTTTACGAAGCTCACACGTTTCTCGCTCTTAGCTGAAAAGCATTGGATGTTAGATGAATTGGTGTTTGTATCAGTTTCAGAAGGAGAGTTGAACTAGCAATGGTCTGTAAATGAAGGAAACACCGTTATTTTGTTTGAGCACCTTCATGTTTCTGGCTCTAATAGAGACTCTAGAAAGTAAGACCATGCTTATTGCTCTAAAGGAGAGTGTGTTTCATGTATGAGAACTGTGCTGTGTATTTCCCTTTAGAAATGGAGTTACATCCCAGGCTCTGTATCTTCCTACAAGCAAGACATCTTTTCAGGTAAACTCAGTCACTGTTCAGCTCAAAGGAAGCTACATCGTTCACGAAGCTCACACGTTTCTTGCTCTTAACTGGAAAGCAGTGCATGTTAGAGGAACTGTGGTTTGTATCAGTTTCAGAAGAAGAGTTAAACTAGATATGGTCCGTACAGTAGGAAACACCGTTATTTTGTTCTGACCACAGTCAAGTTTCCTGCTATATTAGAGACTCTCAGAAAGCAAGAGCGTGCTTCTTGCTCTAAAGCAGAGTGTGTTTCATGGATGAGAACTGTGCTGTGTGTTTCCCTTCAGAAATGGAGTTAAATCCCAGGCTCTGTGTCTTCCTACAATCAAGACATGTTTTCAGGTAAACTAAGTCACTTCTCAGCTCTATGGAAGCTACATCCTTCACAAAGCTCACAAGTTTCTCACTCTTAACTGGAAAGCATTGCATGTTAGAGGAACTGTGGTTTGTATCAGTTTCAGAAGAAGAGTTGAACTAGCAATGGTACGTATGTTTAGGAAATTCCATTATTATGTTCTGACCACAGTCACGTTTCCTGCTCTATTAGAGACTCTTAGAAAGCAAGAGCGTGCTTCTTGCTCTAAAGCAGAGTGTGTTTCATGAATGAGAACTGTGCTTTGTGTTTCACTTCAGAAATGGAGTTAAATCCCAGGCTCTGTGTCTTCCTACAAGGAAGACATCTTTTCAGGTAAACTCAGTCACTATTCACCTCAAAGGAAGCTACATCGTTCACGAAGCTCACACGTTTCTCGCTCTTAACTGGAAAGCATTGCATGTTAGAGGAACTGTGGTTTGTATCAGTTTCAGAAGAAGAGTTGACCTAGTTATGGTCCGTACAGTAGGAAACACCGTTATTTTGTTCTGACCACAGTCACGTTTCCTGCTGTATTAGAGACTCTTAGAAAGCAAGGGCATGCTTCTTGCTCTAAATCAGTGTGTGTTTCATGGACGAGAACTGTGCTGAGTGTTTCCCTACAGAGATGGATTTAAATTCCAGGCTCCGAGTCTTCCTACAAGCAAGACATCTTTTCAGGTTAACGCAGTCAGTTTTCAGCTTAAATGAATATAAATCGTTTACGACGCTCACACGTTTCTTGCTCTTAACTGAAAAGCATTGGATGTTAGAGGACCTGTGGTTTGTATCCGTTTCAGAAGCAGAGTTGAACTAGCAATTGTCCGTATGTGTAGGAAACACCGTTCTTTTGTTCTGAGTACCCTCAAGTTTCTGGCTCTATTAGAGACTCTGGAAAGCAAGAGCATGCTTCGTGCTCTAAAGCAGAGTGTGTTTCATGGATGAGAACTGTGCTGTGTGTTTCCTTTCAGAAATGGAGTTAAATCACAGGCTCTGTATCTTCCTACAAGCAAGACATCTTTTCGGGTAAACTCGTTCACTTTTCAGCTCAAAGGAAGCTACATTGTTCATGAAGCTCACACGTTTCTCCCTCTTAATTGGAAAGCATTGCATGTTAGAGGAACTGTTGTTTGTATCAGTTTCAGAAGAAGAGTTGACCTAGGTATGGTCCATACGTGTTGGAAACACCGTTATTTTGTTCTGACCACAGTCACGTTTCCTGATGTATTAGAGACTCTTAGAAAGCAAGAGCGTGCTTCTTCCTCTAAAGCAGTGTGTGTTTCATGGTTGAGAACTGTGCTGTCTGTTTCCCTTCAGAAATGGAGATAATTCCAGGCTCTGTGTCTTCCTTCCATCAAGACATCATTTCAGGTAAACGCAGTCACTTTTCAGCTTAAATGAATATAAATCGTTTTCGAAGCTCACACGTTTCTTGCTCTTAGCTGAAAATCATTGGATGTTAGATGACTTGTGGTTTGTATCAGTTTCAGAAGCAGAGTTGAACTAGCAGTGGTCCGTATGTGTAGGAAACACCGTTCTTTTGTTCCGAGTACCCTCAAGTTTATGGCTCTTTTAGATACTCTAGAAAGCAAGAGCGTGCTTCTTGCTCTAAAGTAGAGTGTTTTTCATGGATGAGAACTGTGCTGTGTGTTTCCCTTCAGAAATGGAGTTAAATCCCAGGCTATGTATCTTCCTACAAGCAAGACATCTTTTCAGGTAAACTCATTCACTTTTCAGCTCAAAGGAAGCTACATTGTTCATGAAGCTCACACGTTTCTCCCTCTTAATTGGAAAGCATTGCATGTTAGAGGAACTGTGGTTTGTATCAGTTTCAGAAGAAGAGTTGACCTAGATATGGTCCATACGTGTTGGAAACACCGTTATTTTGTTCTGACCACAGTCACGTTTCCTGATGTATTAGAGACTCTTAGAAAGCAAGAGCGTTCTTCTTCCTCTAAAGCAGTGTGTGTTTCATGGATGAGAACTGTGCTGTGTGTTTCCCTTCAGAAATGGAGATAATTCCAGGCTCTGTGTCTTCCTACAAGCAAGACATCATTTCAGGTAAACGCAGTCACTTTTCAGCTTAAATGAATATAAATCGTTTTCGAAGCTCACACGTTTCTTGCTCTTAGCTGAAAATCATTGGATGTTAGATGACTTGTGGTTTGTATCAGTTTCAGAAGCAGAGTTGAACTAGCAGTGGTCCGTATGTGTAGGAAACACCGTTCTTTTGTTCCGAGTACCCTCAAGTTTATGGCTCTTTTAGAGACTCTAGAAAGCAAGAGCATGCTTCTTGCTCTAAAGTAGAGTGTTTTTCATGGATGAGAACTGTGCTGTGTGTTTCCCTTCAGAAATGGAGTTAATCCCAGGCTATGTATCTTCGTACAAGCAAGATAACTTTTCAAGTAAACTCAGTCACTTTTCAGCTCAAAGGAAGCTACATCGTTTACGAAGCTCACACGTGTATCGCTCTTAAAATGAAAGCACTGTATGTTAATGGAACTGTGGTTTGTATCAGTTTCAGAAGAAGAGTTGACCTAGATATGGTCCGTATGTGTAGGAAACACCGTTATTTTGTTCTGACAACAGTCACGTTTCCTGCTGTATTAGAGACATTTAGAAAGCAAGAGCATGCTTCTTGCTCTAAAGTAGAGTGTGTTTCATGGATGAGAACTGTGCTGTGTGTTTTCCTTCATAAATAGAGTTAAATTCCAGGCCCCGTGTCTTCCTACAAGCAGGAAATCATTTCAGGTAAACGCAGTCACTTTTCAGCTCAAATGAATATAAATCGTTTACGAAGCTCACACGTTTTTCGCTCTTAACTGGAAAGCATTGGATGTTAGATGACTTGTGGTTTCTATCAGTTTCAGAAGAGTTGATCTAGCTATGGTCCATATGTGTAGAAAATACCGTTCCTTTGTTCTGAGCTCACTCACGTTTCCTGCTCTATTAGAGACTCTAGAACGCAAGAGCGTGCTTCTTCCTAAACGCAGAGTGTGTTTAGTCGTGAGAAATGTGCTGTGTGTTTCCCTTCAGAAATGGAGTTAAATCACAGGCTATGTATCTCCCTACAAGCAAGATTTCGTTTCACGTAAACTTAGTCACCTTTCAGCTCAAACAAAGCTACATCGTTCACGAACCTCACACGTTTCTTGCTCTTAACTGTAAAGCCTTGGATGTTAGTGGACCTGTGGTTTGTATCAGTTTCAGAAGCAGAGTTGAACTAGCAATGGTCCGTATGTGTAGGAAACACCGTTCGTTTGTTCTGAGTACCCTCAAGTTTCTGGCTCTATTAGAGACTCTGGAAAGCAAGAGCATTCTTCTTGCCCTAAGCAGAGTGTGTTTCATGGATGAGTACTGTGCTGTGTGTTTCCCATCAGAAATGGAGTTAAATTCAAGGCTCTGTTTCTTCCTATAAGCAAGACATAATTTCAGGTAAACGCAGTCACTTTTCAGCTCAAACGAATATAAATCGTTTACGAAGCTCATACGTTTCTTGCTCTTAGCTGAAAATCATTGGATGTTAGATGACTTGTGGTTTGTATCAGTTTCAGAAGCAGAGTTGAACTAGCAATGGTCCGTAAATGAAGGAAACACCGTTATTTTGTTTGAGCACCTTCATGTTTCTGGCTCTAATAGAGACTCTAGAAAGTAAGACCATGCTTCGTGCTCTAAAGGAGAGTGTGTTTCATGTATGAGAACTGTGCTGTGTATTTCCCTTCAGAAATGGAGTTACATCCCAGGCTCTGTATCTTCCTACAAGCAAGACATCTTTTCAGGTAAACTCAGTCACTGTTCAGCTCAAAGGAAGCTACATCGTTCACGAAGCTCACACGTTTCTTGCTCTTAACTGGAAAGCAGTGCATGTTAGAGGAACTGTGGTTTGTATCAGTTTCAGAAGAGTTAAACTAGATATGGTCCGTACAGTAGGAAACACCGTTATTTTGTTCTGACCACAGTCAAGTTTCCTGCTGTATTAGAGACTCTCAGAAAGCAAGAGCGTGCTTCTAGCTCTAAAGCAGAGTGTGTTTCATGGATGAGAACTGTGCTGTGTGTTTCCCTTCAGAAATGGAGTTAAATCCCAGGCTCTGTGTCTTCCTACAATCAAGACATGTTTTCAGGTAAACTAAGTCACTTCTCAGCTCTATGGAAGCTACATCCTTCACAAAGCTCACAAGTTTCTCACTCTTAACTGGAAAGCATTGCATGTTAGAGGAACTGTGGTTTGTATCAGTTTCAGAAGAAGAGTTGAACTAGCAATGGTATGTATGCTTAGGAAATTCCATTATTATGTTCTGACCACAGTCACGTTTCCTGCTCTATTAGAGACTCTTAGAAAGCAAGAGCGTGCTTCTTGCTCTAAAGCAGAGTGTGTTTCATGGATGAGAACTGTGCTGTGTGTTTCCCTTCAGAAATGGAGTTAAATTCCAGGCCCCGTGTCTTCCTACAAGCAAGACATCATTTCAGGTAAATGCAGTCACTTTTCAGCTCAAATGAATATCAATAGTTTATGAAGCTCACACGTTTCTCGCTCTTAACTGAAAAGCATTGGATGTTAGATGACTTGTGGTTTGTATCAGTTTCAGAAGCAGAGTTGAACTAGCAATGGTCCCTATGTGTAGGAAATACCGTTCTTTTGTTCTGAGCTCACTCACATTTCCTGCTCTATTAGAGACTCTAGAAAGCAAGAGCATGCTTCCTGCTCTAAAGCAGAGTGTGTTTCATGGATGAGAACTGTGCTGTGTGTTTCCCTTCAGAAATGGAGTTAAATCCCAGGCTCTGTATCTTCCTACACGCAAGACATCTTTTCGGGTAAACTCAGTCACTTTTCAGCTCAAAGGAAGCTACATCGTTCACGAAGCTCACATGTTTATCGCTCTTTACTGGAAAGCATTGCATGTTAGAGGAACTGTGGTTTGTATCAGTTTCAGAAGAAGAGTTGACCTAGAAAAGGTCCATACGTGTAGGAAACACCGTTATTTTGTTCTGACCACAGTCACGTTTCATGTTGTATTAGAGACTCTTAGAAAGGAAGAGCGTGCTTCTTCCTCTAAAGCAGTGTGTGTTTCATGGATGAGAACTGTGCTGTGTCTTTCCCTTCAGAAATGGAGTTAAATTCCAGGCTCTGTGTCGTACTACAAGCAAGACATTATTTCAGGTAAACGCAGTCACTTTTCAGCTTAAATGAATATAAATCGTTTACGAAGATCACAAGTTTCTCACTCTTAACTGAAAAGCATTGTATGTTAGATGACTTGTGGTTTGTATCAGTTTCAGAAGCAGAGTTGAACTAGCAGTGGTCCGTATGTGTAGGAAACACCGTTCTTTTGTTCAGACCACACTCAAGTTTCCTGGTCTATTTAACTCTAGAAAGCAAGAGTGTGCTTCTTCCTGAACGCAGAGTGTGTTTCATCGTGAGAACTGTGCTGTGTGTTTCCCTTCAGAAATGGAGTTAAATCACAGGCTCTGTATCTTCCTACAAGCAAGACTTCCTTTCACGTAAACTCAGTCACCTTTCAGCTCAAACAAAGCTACATCATTCACGTAGCTCACACGTTACTTGCTCTTACCTGTGAAGCATTGGATGTTAGAGGACCTGTAATTTGTATCATTTTCAGAAGCAGAGTTGAACTCGCAATGGTCTGTATGTGTAGGAAACACCGTTCTTTTGTTCTGAGTACCCTCATGTTTCTGGCTCTATTAGAGACTCTGGAAAGAAAGGGCATTCTTCTTGCTCTAAAGCAGAGTGTGTTTAATGGATGAGAACTGCGCTGTGTGTATCCCTTCAGAAATGGAGTTAAATCCCAGTCTCTCTGTTTTCCTACAAGCAAGACATCATTTCAGGTAAACGCAGTCACTTTTCAGCTCAAATGAATATAAATCGTTTACAAAGCTCACACGTTTCTTGCTCTTAACTGAAAAGCATTGGATGTTAGATGACTTGTGGTTCGTAATCTGTTTCAAAAGCAGAGTTTAACTAGCAATGGTCCGTATGTGTAGGAAACACCGTTCTTTTGTTCTAGGCACACTCACGTTTCCTGCTCTATTAGAGACTCTAGAAAGCAAGAGCGTGCATCTTCATATAAGCAGAGTATCTTTCATTGTGAGTACTGTGCTGTGTGTTTCCCTTCAGAAATGGAGTGATATTCCAGGCTCTGTATCTTCCTACAAGCAAGACTTCGTTTCAGGTTAACGCAGTCCCTTTTCATCTCGAACAAAGCTACATCGTTCACAAAGCCCACAAGATTCTCTCTCTAACTGAAAAGCATCGGATGTTAGAGGTCGTGTGCTTTCTATCAGTTTAAGAAGCAGATTTGAACTAGATTTGGTCTACATGTGTAGGAAACACAGTTCTTTTGTTCTGAGCACACTCACGTTTCCTGCTATATTAGAGATTCTAGAAGCAAGAGCGTGCTGCTTGCTCTAAAGCAGAGTGTGTTTCATGAATGAGAACTGTGCTGTGTGTTTCCCTTCAGAAATGGAGATAAATGCCAGTCTCTTTGTCTTCCTAACAAGCAAGACTGCTTTTCAGGTAAACACATTCACTTTTTGGCTCAAACGAAGCTAAATCGTTCACGAATCTCACACGTTAATCACTCTTAACTGAAAAACATTGGATGTTAGAGGACCTGTGGTTTGTATCAGTTTCAGGAGCAGAGTTGACCTAGATGTGGTCCGTGCATGTAGGACACACAGTTCTTTTGTCCTTAGCACACTCACGTTTCTTGCCATCTTGGAGACTCTACAATGCATGAGCATGCTTCTTGCTCTAAAGCAGAGTAAGTTTCATTGATGAGAACTGTGCGGTGTGTTTCCCTTCAGAAATGGAGAGAAACCAGGCTCTGTATCTTCCTACAAGCAAGAATTATTTTCTGGTAAACACAGTCACTTTTCTGTTCAAACGAAGCTAAATCGTTCACGAATCACACACGATAATCACTCTTACCTGAAAAGCATTGGATGTTAGAGGACCTGTGGTTTGTATCAGTTTCAGGAGCAGAGTTGACCTAGACATGGTCTGTACGTGTAGGATGCACAGTACTTTTGTTCTTAGCACACTCATGTTTCTTGCTGTCTTAGAGACTCTAGAGTGCATTAGCATGCTTCTTTCTCTAAAGCAGAGTATGATTCATTGATGAGAACTGTGCTGTGTGTTTCCCTTCAGAAATGGAGTGAAATCCCAGGGTCTGTATCTTCCTACAAGCAAGACTTCTTTTCTGGTAAACACAGTCACTTTTCAGGTCAAACGAAGATACATCGTTCACTAAGCTCACACGTTTCTCTCTCTTCCCTGAAAAGAGTTGGATATTAGAGGACCTGTGGTTTGTATCAGTTTCAGAGAAGAGTTGAACTAGATATGGTCCATATCTGAAGGAAACACAGTTCTTTTGTTCGGTGCACACTCCCTTTTCCTGCTGTATTAGAGAATCTTGAATGCATGAGCATGCTTCTTGCTCTAAAGCAGAGTGTATTCCATGGATGAGAAATGTTTTGTGTGTTTCCTTTAGAAATGGAGTTAAATCCCAGGTTCTGTGTCCTCCTACAAGCAAGAAATCGTTTCAGGTAAATGCAGTCCCTTTTCAGCTCCAACGGAGCTATATCATCCACGAAGCAACCCTGTTTCAGGCTCTTAACTGAAAAGCATTGGATGTTAGAGGACCAGTGGTTTGTATCAGTTTCAGATGCAGAGTTGAACTAGATATGGTCCGTATGTGTAGGACACACAGTTCTTTTTTTCTGAGCACACTCATGTTTCCTGCTGTATTAGAGACTATTAGAAAGCAAGAGCATACTTATTGTTCTAAAGCAGAGTGTGTTTCATGGATGAGAACTGTGCTGTATATTTCCCTTCAGAAATTGCGTTAAATTCCAGGCTCTGTGTCTTCCTACAAGCAAGACATCATTTCAGGTAACAGGAGTCACTTTTCAGGTCAAATGAATATAAATCATTTAAGAAGCTCACTCGTTTCTCGCTCTTAAATGAAAAGCATAGGATGTTAGATGACTTGTGGTTTGTATCAGTTTCAGAAGCAGAGTTGAACTAGCAATGGTCCGCATGTGTAGGAAACCACGTTCTTTTGTTCTGAGCACACTTTCAAGTTTCTGGCTCTATTGGATACTCTAGAAAGCAAGAGCATGCTTCTTGCTCTAAAGCAGAGTGTGTTCGATGGATGAGAACTGTGTTGCGTGTTTCCCTTCAGAAATGGAGGTAAATCCCAGGTCTGTGTCTTCCTACAAGAAAGACATCTTTTCAGGTAAACACAGTCACTTTTCAGCTCTAATGAAGCTAAATCGTTCACGTATCTCACACGTTAATCACTCTTAACTGAAAAGCATTGGATGTTAGAGGACCTGTGGTTTGTATCAGTTTCAGGAGCAGAGTTGACCTAGATATGGTCCGTACCTGTAGGACACCCAGTTCTTTTGTTCTTAGCACACTCAAGTTTCCTGCCGTCTTGGAGACTCTACAATGCATGAGCATGCTTCTTGCTCTAAAGCAGAGTAAGTTTCATTGATGAGAATTGTGCGTTGTGTTTCCTTTCAGAAATGGAGTGAAATCCCAGGCTCTGTATCTTCCTACAAGCAAGAATTCTTTTCTGGTAAACACAGTCACTTTACAGGTCAAACGAAGCTACATCGTTCATGAAGCTCACACGTTTCTCACTCTTACCTGAAAAGCATTGGATGTTAGAGGACCTGTGGTTTGTTTCAGTTTCAGATGAAAAGTTGAACTAGATATGGTCTGCATGTGTAGGAAACACCGTTCTTTTGTTCTGAGCATACTCATGTTACCTGCTGTATTAGAGACTCTAGAAAGCAAGAGCGTGTTTCTTGCTCTAAAGCAGAGTGTGTTCCATGGATGAGAACTGTGCTGTGTGTTAGTCTAAAAAAGTGGAGTTAAATCCCAGGCTCTGTGTCTTTATCAAGGCCAGACTTCGTTTCAGGTAAACACAGTCACTTTTCAGAACAAATGAAGCTACATCATTCACGAAGGTCACATGTTTCTGCTTCTTAACTTAAAGGCATTGGATGTTAGAGGACCTGTGGTTTGTATCAGTTTCAGAATCAGAGTTGAACTAGATATTTTCTGCATGTGTAGGAAACACAGTTCTTTTATTCAGAGCACACTCACTATTCCTGCTGTATTAGCGACTCTAGAAAGCAAGAGCTTGCCTCTTGCTAAAGCAGAGTGTGTTCCATGGATGAGAACTGTCCTGCGTGTTTCCCTTAAGAAATGGAGTTAAATCCCAGCTTCTGTGTCTTCCTACAAGCAAGTCTCATTTCAGTTAAATGCCCTCACTTTTCAGCTCAAAAGTAGCAATATCGTTCCCGAAGCTCACACGTTTCTCACTCGTAACCGAAAAGCATTGGATGTTAGAGGACCTGTAGTTTGTATCAATTTCAGAAGCAGAGTTGACCTAGATATGGCCCGTGTGTAGGAAACATAGTTCTTATTTTCTGAGCAAACTCAGGTTTCCTCCTATATTATAGATCCTGGAAAGCAAGATTGTGCTTCTTCCTTCAAAGCAGAGTATGTTTTATGGATGAGAACTGTGCTGTGTGTTTCCCCAAAAAATGGAGTTAAATCCCAGTCTCTGTGTCTTCCTACAAGCAAGACTTCGTTTTAGGTAAACACAGTCACTTTTGCGCTCAAACGAAGCTACATCATTCACGAAGCTCAAACGTTTCTCGCTCTGAACTAAAAAGCATTGGAATGTAGAGGTCCTGTGGTTTGTATCACTTTCAGAAGCAGAGTTGAACCAGATATGGTCCACCTGTGTAGGAAACACAGTTCCTTTGTTCTAAGCACACTCACGTTTCTTGCAGTATTAGAGACTCTAGAAAGCAAGAGCATGCTTCTTGCTCTAAAGCTGAGTGTGTTCCATTGATGAGAACTGTTTTGTGTGTTTAATTTAAAATGGAGTTAAATCCCAGGTTCTGTGTCTTCCTACAAGCAACACTTCGTTTCAGGTAAACCCAGTCACTTTTCAGCTCAAACGAAGCTACATCATTCACGAAGCTCACCTATTTCTCGCTTTTAACTGAAAAGCATTGAATGTTAGAGGACGAGTGGTTTGTATCACTTTCAGAAGCAGAGTTGAACTAGATATGGTCCGTATGTGTAGGCCACACAGTTCTTTTGTTCTGAGCACACTCCTGTTTCCTGCTGACTTAGAGACTCTACAATGCATGAGCATGCTTCTTGCTCTAAAGCAGTGTATGTTTCGTGGATGAGAACTATGCTGTGTGTTTCCCTTCAGTAATGGAGTGATATTCCAGGCTATGTATCTTCCTACAAGCAAGACTTTATTTCAGGTAAGCGCAGTCACTTTTCAGCTCAAAGGAATCTACTTCATTTATGAAGATTACATTTTTCTGGCTCTTAAATGAAAATTATTGGATGTAAGATGCCCTGTGGTTTGTATCAGTTTCAGACGCAAAGTTGAACTAGATATGACCGCATGTGTAGGAAACACAGGTCTTTTGTTCTGAGCACACTCATGTTTCCTGCTGTATTAGAGATTCTAGAAAGCAAGAGGGTTATGCTTGCTATAAAGCAGAGTAGGTTTCATGAATGAGAACTGTGATGTGTGTTTCCCTTCAGAAATGGAGATAAATGCCAGTCTATTTGTCTTCCAAAGAAGTAAGACTTCGTTTCAGGTAAACACAGTCACTTTTCAGCTCAAACAAAGCTACATCTTTCGCGAAGCTAACACGTTTCTGGATCTCAACTGAAAATCATTGGATGTTAGAGGCCCTGTGGTTTGTATCAATTTCAGAAGCAGAGTTGAACTAGATAAGGTCTGCATGTGCAGAAAACACAGGTCTTTTGTTCGGAGCACACTCACGTTTCCTGCTGACTTAGAGACTCTATAATGCATGAGCATGCTTCCTGCTCTAAAGCAGTGCACGTTTCGTGCATGAGAAATGTGCTGTGTGTTTCCCTTCAGAAATGGAGTGATATTCCAGGCTCTGTATCTTCCTACAAGCAAGACTTCGTTTCAGGTTAACACAGTCCCTTTTCATCTCGAACAAAGCTAAATCGTTCACGAAGCTCACAAGATTCTCTCTCTAACTGAAAAGCATTGGATGTTAAAGGTCATGTGCTTTCTATCAGTTTAAGAAGCAGATTTGAACTAGATTTGGTCTACATGTGTAGGAAACACAGTTCTTTTGTTCTGAGCACACTCACGTTTCCTGCTATATTAGAGATTCTAGAAGCAAGAGCGTGCTGCTTGCTCTAAAGCAGAGTGTGTTTCATCAATGAGAACTGTGCTGTGTGTTTCCCTTCAGAAATGGAGATAAATTCCAGGCTCTGTGTATTCCTACAAGCAAGACATCTTTTCAGGTAAACTCAGTCACTATTGACCTCAAAGGAAGCTACGTCGTTCACGAAGCTCACACGTTTCTCGCACTTAACTGGAAAGCATGGCATGTTAGAGGAACTGTGGTTTGTATCAGTTTCAGAAGAAGAGTTGACCTAGATATGGTCCGTATGTGTAGGAAACACCGTTATTTTGTTCAGACCACAGTCACGTTTCCTGCTCTATTAGAGACTCTTAGAAAGCAAGAGCATGCTTCTTGCTCTAAAGCAGAGTGTGTTTCATGGATGAGAACTGTGCTGTGTTTTTCCCTTCAGAAATGGAGTTAAATCCCAAGCTCTGTATCTTCCTACAAGCAAGACATCATTTCAGGTAAACGCAGTCACTTTTCAGCTCAAATGAATATAAATCGTTTACAAAGCTCACACGTTTCTTGCTCTTAACTGAAAAGCATTGGATGTTAGATGACTTGTAGTTCGTATCCATTTCAGAAGCAGAGTTTAACTAGCAATGGTCCGTATGTGTAGGAAACACCGTTCTTTTCTTCAGAATACCCTCAAGCGTCTGGCTCTATTAGAGTCTCTAGACAGGAAGAGCATGCTTTGTGCTCTATAGCAGAGTGTGTTTCATCGTGAGAACTGTGCTGTGTGTTTCCCTTCAGAAATTGAGTTAAATCACTGGCTCTGTATCTTCCTACAAGCAAGACTTTGTTTAACGTAAACTCAGCCACCTTTTAGCTCAAACAAAGCTATATCGTTCACATAGATCACATGTTTCTTGCTCTTAACTTTAAAGCATTGGACGTTAGAAGACCTGTGGTTTGTATCCGTTTCAGAAGCAGAGTTGAACTAACAGTGGTCCGTATGTGTAGGAAACACTGTTCTTTTGTTCTAGGCACATTCACGTTTCCTGCTCTATTAGAGACTCTAGAAAGAAAGAGCGTGCATCTTCATATAAGCAGAGTATCTTTCATCGTGAGTACTGTGCTGTGTTTCCCTTCAGAAATGGAGTTAAATCACAGGCTCTGTATCTTCCTACAAGCAAGACTTCCTTTCACGTAAACTCAGTCACCTTTCAGCTCAAACAAAGCTACATCATTTACGTAGCTCACACGTTACTTGCTCTTACCTGTGAAGCATTGGATGTTAGAGGACCTGTGGTTTGTATCATTTTCAGAAGCAGAGTTGAACTCGCAATGGTCTGTATGTGTAGGAAACACCGTTCTTTTGTTCTGAGTACCCTCATGTTTCTGGCTCTATTAGAGACTCTGGAAAGAAAGGGCATTCTTCTTGCTCTAAAGCAGAGTGTGTTTAATGGATGAGAACTGCGCTGTGTGTATCCCTTCAGAAATGGAGTTAAATCCCAGTCTCTCTGTTTTCCTACAAGCAAGACATCATTTCAGGTAAACGCAGTCACTTTTCAGCTCAAATGAATATAAATCGTTTACAAAGCTCACACGTTTCTTGCTCTTAACTGAAAAGCATTGGATGTTAGATGACTTGTGGTTCGTAATCCGTTTCAAAAGCAGAGTTTAACTAGCAATGGTCCGTATGTGTAGGAAACACCGTTCTTTTGTTCTAGGCACACTCACGTTTCCTGCTCTATTAGAGACTCTAGAAAGCAAGAGCGTGCATCTTCATATAAGCAGAGTATCTTTCATTGTGAGTACTGTGCTGTGTGTTTCCCTTCAGAAATGGAGTGATATTCCAGGCTCTGTATCTTCCTACAAGCAAGACTTCGTTTCAGGTTAACGCAGTCCCTTTTCATCTCAAACAAAGCTACATCGTTCACAAAGCCCACAAGATTCTCTCTCTAACTGAAAAGCATTGGATGTTAGAGGTCGTGTGCTTTCTATCAGTTTAAGAAGCAGATTTGAACTAGATTTGGTCTACATGTGTAGGAAACACAGTTCTTTTGTTCTGAGCACACTCACGTTTCCTGCTATATTAGAGATTCTAGAAGCAAGAGCTTGCTGCTTGCTCTAAAGCAGAGTGTGTTTCATGAATGAGAACTGTGCTGTGTGTTTCCCTTCAGAAATGGAGATAAATGCCAGTCTCTTTGTCTTCCTAACAAGCAAGACTTCTTTTCAGGTAAACACATTCACTTTTTGGCTCAAACGAAGCTAAATCGTTCACGAATCTCACACGTTAATCACTCTTAACTGAAAAACATTGGATGTTAGAGGACCTGTGGTTTGTATCAGTTTCAGGAGCAGAGTTGACCTAGATATGGTCCGTGCATGTAGGACACACAGTTCTTTTGTCCTTAGCACACTCACGTTTCTTGCCATCTTGGAGACTCTACAATGCATGAGCATGCTTCTTGCTCTAAAGCAGAGTAAGTTTCATTGATGAGAACTGTGCGGTGTGTTTCCCTTCAGAAATGGAGAGAAACCAGGCTCTGTATCTTCCTACAAGCAAGAATTATTTTCTGGTAAACACAGTAACTTTTCTGTTCAAACGAAGCTAAATCGTTCACGAATCACACACGATAATCACTCTTACCTGAAAAGCATTGGATGTTAGAGGACCTGTGGTTTGTATCAGTTTCAGGAGCAGAGTTGACCTAGACATGGTCTGTACGTGTAGGATGCACAGTTCTTTTGTTCTTAGCACACTCATGTTTCTTGCTGACTTAGAGACTCTAGAGTGCATTAGCATGCTTCTTTCTCTAAAGCAGAGTATGATTCATTGATGAGAACTGTGCTGTGTGTTTCCCTTCAGAAATGGAGTGAAATCCCAGGGTCTGTATCTTCCTACAAGCAAGACTTCTTTTCTGGTAAACACAGTCACTTTTCAGGTCAAACGAAGATACATCGTTCACTAAGCTCAGACGTTTCTCTCTCTTCCCTGAAAAGAGTTGGATATTAGAGGACCTGTGGTTTGTATCAGTTTCAGAGAAGAGTTGAACTAGATATGGTCCATATCTGAAGGAAACACAGTTCTTTTGTTCGGTGCACACTCCCTTTTCCTGCTGTATTAGAGAATCTTGAATGCATGAGCATGCTTCTTGCTCTAAAGCAGAGTGTATTCCATGGATGAGAAATGTTTTGTGTGTTTCCTTTAGAAATGGAGTTAAATCCCAGGTTCTGTGTCCTCCTACAAGCAAGAAATCGTTTCAGGTAAATGCAGTCCCTTTTCAGCTCCAACGGAGCTATATCATCCACGAAGCAACCCTGTTTCAGGCTCTTAACTGAAAAGCATTGGATGTTAGAGGACCAGTGGTTTGTATCAGTTTCAGAAGCAGAGTTGAACTAGATATGGTCCGTATGTGTAGGACACACAGTTCTTTTTTTCTGAGCACACTCATGTTTCCTGCTGTATTAGAGACTATTAGAAAGCAAGAGCATACTTATTGTTCTAAAGCAGAGTGTGTTTCATGGATGAGAACTGTGCTGTGTATTTCCCTTCAGAAATTGCGTTAAATTCCAGGCTCTGTGTCTTCCTACAAGCAAGACATCATTTCAGGTAAAAGGAGTCACTTTTCAGGTCAAATGAATATAAATCATTTAAGAAACTCACTCGTTTCTCGCTCTTAAATGAAAAGCATAGGATGTTAGATGACTTGTGGTTTGTATCAGTTTCAGAAGCAGAGTTGAACTAGCAATGGTCCGCATGTGTAGGAAACCACGTTCTTTTGTTCTGAGCACACTTTCAAGTTTCTGGCTCTATTGGATACTCTAGAAAGCAAGAGCATGCTTCTTGCTCTAAAGCAGAGTGTGTTCGATGGATGAGAACTGTGTTGCGTGTTTCCCTTCAGAAATGGAGGTAAATCCCAGGTCTGTGTCTTCCTACAAGAAAGACATCTTTTCAGGTAAACACAGTCACTTTTCAGCTCTAATGAAGCTAAATCGTTCACGTATCTCACACGTTAATCACTCTTAACTGAAAAGCATTGGATGTTAGAGGACCTGTGGTTTGTATCAGTTTCAGGAGCAGAGTTGACCTAGATATGGTCCGTACCTGTAGGACACCCAGTTCTTTTGTTCTTAGCACACTCAAGTTTCCTGCCGTCTTGGAGACTCTACAATGCATGAGCATGCTTCTTGCTCTAAAGCAGAGTAAGTTTCATTGATGAGAATTGTGCGTTGTGTTTCTTTTCAGAAATGGAGTGAAATCCCAGGCTCTGTATCTTCCTACAAGCAAGAATTCTTTTCTGGTAAACACAGTCACTTTACAGGTCAAACGAAGCTACATCGTTCATGAAGCTCACACGTTTCTCACTCTTACCTGAAAAGCATTGGATGTTAGAGGACCTGTGGTTTGTTTCAGTTTCAGATGAAAAGTTGAACTAGATACGGTCTGCATGTGTAGGAAACACCGTTCTTTTGTTCTGAGCATACTCATGTTACCTGCTGTATTAGAGACTCTAGAAAGCAAGAGCGTGCTTCTTGCTCTAAAGCAGAGTGTGTTCCATGGATGAGAACTGTGCTGTGTGTTAGTCTAAAAAAGTGGAGTTAAATCCCAGGCTCTGTGTCTTTATCAAGGCCAGACTTCGTTTCAGGTAAACACAGTCACTTTTCAGAACAAATGAAGCTACATCATTCACGAAGGTCACATGTTTCTGCTTCTTAACTTAAAGGCATTGGATGTTAGAGGACCTGTGGTTTGTATCAGTTTCAGAATCAGAGTTGAACTAGATATTTTCTGCATGTGTAGGAAACACAGTTCTTTTATTCAGAGCACACTCACTATTCCTGCTGTATTAGCAACTCTAGAAAGCAAGAGCTTGCCTCTTGCTCTAAAGCAGAGTGTGTTCCATGGATGAGAACTGTCCTGCGTGTTTCCCTTATGAAATGGAGTTAAATCCCAGGTTCTGTGTCTTCCTACAAGCAAGAATTCGTTTCAGGTAAACACAGTCACTTTTCAGCTCAAAGAAGCTAAATCGTTTACGAATCTCACACGATTATCACTCTTTAATGAAAAGCATTGGATGTTAGAGGACCTGTGGTTTGTATCAGTTTCAGGAGCAGAGTTGACCTAGACATGGTCCGTACATGTAGGACACACAGTTCTTTTGTTCTTAGCGCACTAACGATTCCTGCTGTCTTAGACTCTCAAGTGCATGAGCATGCTTCTTGCTCTTAAGCAGAGTATGATACATTGATGAGAACTGTGCTGTGTGTTTCCCTTCAGATATGGAGTGAAATCCCAGGCTCTGTATCTTCCTACAATCAAGACTTCTTTTCTGGTAAACACAGTCACTTTTCAGGTCAAACCTAGCTACATCGTTCACGAAGCTCACACTTTTCTCGCTCGTAACTGAAAGCATTGGATGTTAGAGGACATGTGGTTTGTATCACATTCAGAAGCAGTTTTGAACTAGATTTGGTCTACATGTATGGGAAACACAGTTCTTTTGTTCTGAGCACACTCACGTTTCCTGCTCTATGAGAGATTCTGGAAAGCAAGAGAGTGCTGCTTGCTCTAAAGCAGAGTGTGTTCCATGGATGAGAACTGTCCTGGGTGTTTCCCTTAAGAAATGGAGTTAAATCCCAGCTTCTGTGTCTTCCTACAAGCAAGTCTCATTTCAGTTAAATGCCCTCACTTTTCAGCTCAAAAGTAGCAATATCGTTCCCGAAGCTCACACGTTTCTCACTCGTAACCGAAAAGCATTGGATGTTAGAGGACCTGTAGTTTGTATCAATTTCAGAAGCAGAGTTGACCTAGATATGGCCCGTGTGTAGGAAACATAGTTCTTATTTTCTGAGCAAACTCAGGTTTCCTCCTATATTATAGATCCTGGAAAGCAAGATTGTGCTTCTTCCTTCAAAGCAGAGTATGTTTTATGGATGAGAACTGTGCTGTGTGTTTCCCCAAAAAACGGAGTTAAATCCCAGTCTCTGTGTCTTCCTACAAGCAAGACTTCGTTTTAGGTAAACACAGTCACTTTTGCGCTCAAACGAAGCTACATCATTCACGAAGCTCAAACGTTTCTCGCTCTTAACTAAAAAGCATTGGAATGTAGAGGTCCTATGGTTTGTATCACTTTCAGAAGCAGAGTTGAACCAGATATGGTCCACCTGTGTAGGAAACACAGTTCCTTTGTTCTAAGCACACTCACGTTTCTTGCAGTATTAGAGACTCTAGAAAGCAAGAGCATGCTTCTTGCTCTAAAGCTGAGTGTGTTCCATTGATGAGAACTGTTTTGTGTGTTTAATTTAAAATGGAGTTAAATCCCAGGTTCTGTGTCTTCCTACAAGCAACACTTCGTTTCAGGTAAACCCAGTCACTTTTCAGCTCAAACGAAGCTACATCATTCACGAAGCTCACCTATTTCTCGCTTTTAACTGAAAAGCATTGAATGTTAGAGGACGAGTGGTTTGTATCACTTTCAGAAGCAGAGTTGAACTAGATATGGTCCGTATGTGTAGGCCACACAGTTCTTTTGTTCTGAGCACACTCCTGTTTCCTGCTGACTTAGAGACTCTACAATGCATGAGCATGCTTCTTGCTCTAAAGCAGTGTATGTTTCGTGGATGAGAACTATGCTGTGTGTTTCCCTTCAGTAATGGAGTGATATTCCAGGCTATGTATCTTCCTACAAGCAAGACTTTATTTCAGGTAAGCGCAGTCACTTTTCAGCTCAAAGGAATCTACTTCATTTATGAAGATTACATTTTTCTGGCTCTTAAATGAAAATTATTGGATGTAAGATGCCCTGTGGTTTGTATCAGTTTCAGACGCAAAGTTGAACTAGATATGACCGCATGTGTAGGAAACACAGGTCTTTTGTTCTGAGGACACTCATGTTTCCTGCTGTATTAGAGATTCTAGAAAGCAAGAGGGTTATGCTTGCTATAAAGCAGAGTAGGTTTCATGAATGAGAACTGTGATGTGTGTTTCCCTTCAGAAATGGAGATAAATGCCAGTCTATTTGTCTTCCAAAGAAGTAAGACTTCGTTTCAGGTAAACACAGTCACTTTTCAGCTCAAACAAAGCTACATCTTTCGCGAAGCTAACACGTTTCTGGATCTCAACTGAAAATCATTGGATGTTAGAGGCCCTGTGGTTTGTATCAGTTTCAGAAGAAGAGTTGACCTAGATATGGTCCGTATGTGTAGGAAACACCGTTATTTTGTTCAGAACACAGTCACGTTTCCTGCTCTATTCGAGACTCTTAGAAAGCAAGAGCATGCTTCTTGCTCAAAAGCAGAGTGTGTTTCATGGATGAGAACTGTGCTGTGTTTTTCCCTTCAGAAATGGAGTTAAATCCCAAGCTCTGTATCTTCCTACAAGCAAGACATCATTTCAGGTAAACGCAGTCACTTTTCAGCTCAAATGAATATAAATCGTTTACAAAGCTCACACGTTTCTTGCTCTTAACTGAAAAGCATTGGATGTTAGATGACTTGTAGTTCGTATCCATTTCAGAAGAAGAGTTTAACTAGCAATGGTCTGTATGTGTAGGAAACACCGTTCTTTTCTTCAGAATACCCTCAAGCATCTGGCTCTATTAGAGTCTCTAGACAGGAAGAGCATGCTTTGTGCTCTATAGCAGAGTGTGTTTCATCGTGAGAACTGTGCTGTGTGTTTCCCTTCAGAAATTGAGTTAAATCACTGGCTCTGTATCTTCCTACAAGCAAGACTTCGTTTAACGTAAACTCAGCCACCTTTCAGCTCAAACAAAGCTATATCGTTCACATAGATCACATGTTTCTTGCTCTTAACTGTAAAGCATTGGATGTTAGAAGACCTGTGGTTTGTATCCGTTTCAGAAGCAGAGTTGAACTAACAGTGGTCCGTATGTGTAGGAAACACCATTCTTTTGTTCTAGGCACATTCACGTTTCCTGCTCTATTAGAGACTCTAGAAAGAAAGAGCGTGCATCTTCATATAAGCAGAGTATCTTTCATCGTGAGTACTGTGCTGTGTGTTTCCCTTCAGAAATGGAGTTAAATCACAGGCTCTGTATCTTCCTACAAGCAAGACTTCCTTTCACGTAAACTCAGTCACCTTTCAGCTCAAACAAAGCTACATCATTCACGTAGCTCACACGTTACTTGCTCTTACCTGTGAAGCATTGGATGTTAGAGGACCTGTGGTTTGTATCATTTTCAGAAGCAGAGTTGAACTCGCAATGGTCTGTATGTGTAGGAAACACCGTTCTTTTGTTCTGAGTACCCTCATGTTTCTGGCTCTATTAGAGACTCTGGAAAGAAAGGGCATTCTTCTTGCTCTAAAGCAGAGTGTGTTTAATGGATGAGAACTGCGCTGTGTGTATCCCTTCAGAAATGGAGTTAAATCCCAGTCTCTCTGTTTTCCTACAAGCAAGACATCATTTCAGGTAAACGCAGTCACTTTTCAGCTCAAATGAATATAAATCGTTTTCAAAGCTCACACGTTTCTTGCTCTTAACTGAAAAGCATTGGATGTTAGATGACTTGTGGTTCGTAATCCGTTTCAAAAGCAGAGTTTAACTAGCAATGGTCCGTATGTGTAGGAAACACCGTTCTTTTGTTCTAGGCACACTCACGTTTCCTGCTCTATTAGAGACTCTAGAAAGCAAGAGCGTGCATCTTCATATAAGCAGAGTATCTTTCATTGTGAGTACTGTGCTGTGTGTTTCCCTTCAGAAATGGAGTGATATTCCAGGCTCTGTATCTTCCTACAAGCAAGACTTCGTTTCAGGTTAACGCAGTCCCTTTTCATCTCAAACAAAGCTACATCGTTCACAAAGCCCACAAGATTCTCTCTCTAACTGAAAAGCATTGGATGTTAGAGGTCGTGTGCTTTCTATCAGTTTAAGAAGCAGATTTGAACTAGATTTGGTCTACATGTGTAGGAAACACAGTTCTTTTGTTCTGAGCACACTCACGTTTCCTGCTATATTAGAGATTCTAGAAGCAAGAGCTTGCTGCTTGCTCTAAAGCAGAGTGTGTTTCATGAATGAGAACTGTGCTGTGTGTTTCCCTTCAGAAATGGAGATAAATGCCAGTCTCTTTGTCTTCCTAACAAGCAAGACTTCTTTTCAGGTAAACACATTCACTTTTTGGCTCAAACGAAGCTAAATCGTTCACGAACCTCACACGTTAATCACTCTTAACTGAAAAACATTGGATGTTAGAGGACCTGTGGTTTGTATCAGTTTCAGGAGCAGAGTTGACCTAGATATGGTCCGTGCATGTAGGACACACAGTTCTTTTGTCCTTAGCACACTCACGTTTCTTGCCATCTTGGAGACTCTACAATGCATGAGCATGCTTCTTGCTCTAAAGCAGAGTAAGTTTCATTGATGAGAACTGTGCGGTGTGTTTCCCTTCAGAAATGGAGAGAAACCAGGCTCTATATCTTCCTACAAGCAAGAATTATTTTCTGGTAAACACAGTCACTTTTCTGTTCAAACGAAGCTAAATCGTTCACGAATCACACACGATAATCACTCTTACCTGAAAAGCATTGGATGTTAGAGGACCTGTGGTTTGTATCAGTTTCAGGAGCAGAGTTGACCTAGACATGGTCTGTACGTGTAGGATGCACAGTTCTTTTGTTCTTAGCACACTCATGTTTCTTGCTGACTTAGAGACTCTAGAGTGCATTAGCATGCTTCTTTCTCTAAAGCAGAGTATGATTCATTGATGAGAACTGTGCTGTGTGTTTCCCTTCAGAAATGGAGTGAAATCCCAGGGTCTGTATCTTCCTACAAGCAAGACTTCTTTTCTGGTAAACACAGTCACTTTTCAGGTCAAACGAAGATACATCGTTCACTAAGCTCAGACGTTTCTCTCTCTTCCCTGAAAAGAGTTGGATATTAGAGGACCTGTGGTTTGTATCAGTTTCAGAGAAGAGTTGAACTAGATATGGTCCATATCTGAAGGAAACACAGTTCTTTTGTTCGGTGCACACTCCCTTTTCCTGCTGTATTAGAGAATCTTGAATGCATGAGCATGCTTCTTGCTCTAAAGCAGAGTGTATTCCATGGATGAGAAATGTTTTGTGTGTTTCCTTTAGAAATGGAGTTAAATCCCAGGTTCTGTGTCCTCCTACAAGCAAGAAATCGTTTCAGGTAAATGCAGTCCCTTTTCAGCTCCAACGGAGCTATATCATCCACGAAGCAACCCTGTTTCAGGCTCTTAACTGAAAAGCATTGGATGTTAGAGGACCAGTGGTTTGTATCAGTTTCAGAAGCAGAGTTGAACTAGATATGGTCCGTATGTGTAGGACACACAGTTCTTTTTTTCTGAGCACACTCATGTTTCCTGCTGTATTAGAGACTATTAGAAAGCAAGAGCATACTTATTGTTCTAAAGCAGAGTGTGTTTCATGGATGAGAACTGTGCTGTGTATTTCCCTTCAGAAATTGCGTTAAATTCCAGGCTCTGTGTCTTCCTACAAGCAAGACATCATTTCAGGTAAAAGGAGTCACTTTTCAGGTCAAATGAATATAAATCATTTAAGAAGCTCACTCGTTTCTCGCTCTTAAATGAAAAGCATAGGATGTTAGATGACTTGTGGTTTGTATCAGTTTCAGAAGCAGAGTTGAACTAGCAATGGTCCGCATGTGTAGGAAACCACGTTCTTTTGTTCTGAGCACACTTTCAAGTTTCTGGCTCTATTGGATACTCTAGAAAGCAAGAGCATGCTTCTTGCTCTAAAGCAGAGTGTGTTCGATGGATGAGAACTGTGTTGCGTGTTTCCCTTCAGAAATGGAGGTAAATCCCAGGTCTGTGTCTTCCTACAAGAAAGACATCTTTTCAGGTAAACACAGTCACTTTTCAGCTCTAATGAAGCTAAATCGTTCACGTATCTCACACGTTAATCACTCTTAACTGAAAAGCATTGGATGTTAGAGGACCTGTGGTTTGTATCAGTTTCAGGAGCAGAGTTGACCTAGATATGGTCCGTACCTGTAGGACACCCAGTTCTTTTGTTCTTAGCACACTCAAGTTTCCTGCCGTCTTGGAGACTCTACAATGCATGAGCATGCTTCTTGCTCTAAAGCAGAGTAAGTTTCATTGATGAGAATTGTGCGTTGTGTTTCCTTTCAGAAATGGAGTGAAATCCCAGGCTCTGTATCTTCCTACAAGCAAGAATTCTTTTCTGGTAAACACAGTCACTTTACAGGTCAAACGAAGCTACATCGTTCATGAAGCTCACACGTTTCTCACTCTTACCTGAAAAGCATTGGATGTTAGAGGACCTGTGGTTTGTTTCAGTTTCAGATGAAAAGTTGAACTAGATATGGTCTGCATGTGTAGGAAACACTGTTCTTTTGTTCTGAGCATACTCATGTTTCCTGCTGTATTAGAGACTCTAGAAAGCAAGAGCGTGCTTCTTGCTCTAAAGCAGAGTGTGTTCCATGGATGAGAACTGTGCTGTGTGTTAGTCTAAAAAAGTGGAGTTAAATCCCAGGCTCTGTGTCTTTATCAAGGCCAGACTTCGTTTCAGGTAAACACAGTCACTTTTCAGAACAAATGAAGCTACATCATTCACGAAGGTCACATGTTTCTGCTTCTTAACTTAAAGGCATTGGATGTTAGAGGACCTGTGGTTTGTATCAGTTTCAGAATCAGAGTTGAACTAGATATTTTCTGCATGTGTAGGAAACACAGTTCTTTTATTCAGAGCACACTCACTATTCCTGCTGTATTAGCAACTCTAGAAAGCAAGAGCTTGCCTCTTGCTCTAAAGCAGAGTGTGTTCCATGGATGAGAACTGTCCTGCGTGTTTCCCTTATGAAATGGAGTTAAATCCCAGGTTCTGTGTCTTCCTACAAGCAAGAATTCGTTTCAGGTAAACACAGTCACTTTTCAGCTCAAAGAAGCTAAATCGTTTACGAATCTCACACGATAATCACTCTTTAATGAAAAGCATTGGATGTTAGAGGACCTGTGGTTTGTATCAGTTTCAGGAGCAGAGTTGACCTAGACATGGTCCGTACATGTAGGACACACAGTTCTTTTGTTCTTAGCGCACTAACGATTCCTGCTGTCTTAGACTCTCAAGTGCATGAGCATGCTTCTTGCTCTAAAGCAGAGTATGATACATTGATGAGAACTGTGCTGTGTGTTTCCCTTCAGATATGGAGTGAAATCCCAGGCTCTGTATCTTCCTACAATCAAGACTTCTTTTCTGGTAAACACAGTCACTTTTCAGGTCAAACCTAGCTACATCGTTCACGAAGCTCACACTTTTCTCGCTCGTAACTGAAAGCATTGGATGTTAGAGGACATGTGGTTTGTATCACATTCAGAAGCAGTTTTGAACTAGATTTGGTCTACATGTATGGGAAACACAGTTCTTTTGTTCTGAGCACACTCACGTTTCCTGCTCTATGAGAGATTCTGGAAAGCAAGAGAGTGCTGCTTGCTCTAAAGCAGAGTGTGTTCCATGGATGAGAACTGTCCTGGGTGTTTCCCTTAAGAAATGGAGTTAAATCCCAGCTTCTGTGTCTTCCTACAAGCAAGTCTCATTTCAGTTAAATGCCCTCACTTTTCAGCTCAAAAGTAGCAATATCGTTCCCGAAGCTCACACGTTTCTCACTCGTAACTGAAAAGCATTGGATGTTAGAGGACCTGTAGTTTGTATCAATTTCAGAAGCAGAGTTGACCTAGATATGGCCCGTGTGTAGGAAACATAGTTCTTATTTTCTGAGCAAACTCAGGTTTCCTCCTATATTATAGATCCTGGAAAGCAAGATTGTGCTTCTTCCTTCAAAGCAGAGTATGTTTTATGGATGAGAACTGTGCTGTGTGTTTCCCCAAAAAACGGAGTTAAATCCCAGTCTCTGTGTCTTCCTACAAGCAAGACTTCGTTTTAGGTAAACACAGTCACTTTTGCGCTCAAACGAAGCTACATCATTCACGAAGCTCAAACGTTTCTCGCTCTTAACTAAAAAGCATTGGAATGTAGAGGTCCTATGGTTTGTATCACTTTCAGAAGCAGAGTTGAACCAGATATGGTCCACCTGTGTAGGAAACACAGTTCCTTTGTTCTAAGCACACTCACGTTTCTTGCAGTATTAGAGACTCTAGAAAGCAAGAGCATGCTTCTTGCTCTAAAGCTGAGTGTGTTCCATTGATGAGAACTGTTTTGTGTGTTTAATTTAAAATGGAGTTAAATCCCAGGTTCTGTGTCTTCCTACAAGCAACACTTCGTTTCAGGTAAACCCAGTCACTTTTCAGCTCAAACGAAGCTACATCATTCACGAAGCTCACCTATTTCTCGCTTTTAACTGAAAAGCATTGAATGTTAGAGGACGAGTGGTTTGTATCACTTTCAGAAGCAGAGTTGAACTAGATATGGTCCGTATGTGTAGGCCACACAGTTCTTTTGTTCTGAGCACACTCATGTTTCCTGCTGACTTAGAGACTCTACAATGCATGAGCATGCTTCTTGCTCTAAAGCAGTGTATGTTTCGTGGATGAGAACTATGCTGTGTGTTTCCCTTCAGTAATGGAGTGATATTCCAGGCTATGTATCTTCCTACAAGCAAGACTTTATTTCAGGTAAGCGCAGTCACTTTTCAGCTCAAAGGAATCTACTTCATTTATGAAGATTACATTTTTCTGGCTCTTAAATGAAAATTATTGGATGTAAGATGCCCTGTGGTTTGTATCAGTTTCAGACGCAAAGTTGAACTAGATATGACCGCATGTGTAGGAAACACAGGTCTTTTGTTCTGAGCACACTCATGTTTCCTGCTGTATTAGAGATTCTAGAAAGCAAGAGGGTTATGCTTGCTATAAAGCAGAGTAGGTTTCATGAATGAGAACTGTGATGTGTGTTTCCCTTCAGAAATGGAGATAAATGCCAGTCTATTTGTCTTCCAAAGAAGTAAGACTTCGTTTCAGGTAAACACAGTCACTTTTCAGCTCAAACAAAGCTACATCTTTCGCGAAGCTAACACGTTTCTGGATCTCAACTGAAAATCATTGGATGTTAGAGGCCCTGTGGTTTGTATCAGTTTCAGAAGAAGAGTTGACCTAGATATGGTCCGTATGTGTTGGAAACACCGTTATTTTGTTCAGAACACAGTCACGTTTCCTGCTCTATTCGAGACTCTTAGAAAGCAAGAGCATGCTTCTTGCTCTAAAGCAGAGTGTGTTTCATGGATGAGAACTGTGCTGTGTTTTTCCCTTCAGAAATGGAGTTAAATCCCAAGCTCTGTATCTTCCTACAAGCAAGACATCATTTCAGGTAAACGCAGTCACTTTTCAGCTCAAATGAATATAAATCGTTTACAAAGCTCACACGTTTCTTGCTCTTAACTGAAAAGCATTGGATGTTAGATGACTTGTAGTTCGTATCCATTTCAGAAGCAGAGTTTAACTAGCAATGGTCTGTATGTGTAGGAAACACCGTTCTTTTCTTCAGAATACCCTCAAGCGTCTGGCTCTATTAGAGTCTCTAGACAGGAAGAGCATGCTTTGTGCTCTATAGCAGAGTGTGTTTCATCGTGAGAACTGTGCTGTGTGTTTCCCTTCAGAAATTGAGTTAAATCACTGGCTCTGTATCTTCCTACAAGCAAGACTTCGTTTAACGTAAACTCAGCCACCTTTCAGCTCAAACAAAGCTATATCGTTCACATAGATCACATGTTTCTTGCTCTTAACTGTAAAGCATTGGATGTTAGAAGACCTGTGGTTTGTATCCGTTTCAGAAGCAGAGTTGAACTAACAGTGGTCCGTATGTGTAGGAAACACCGTTCTTTTGTTCTAGGCACATTCACGTTTCCTGCTCTATTAGAGACTCTAGAAAGAAAGAGCGTGCATCTTCATATAAGCAGAGTATCTTTCATCGTGAGTACTGTGCTGTGTGTTTCCCTTCAGAAATGGAGTTAAATCACAGGCTCTGTATCTTCCTACAAGCAAGACTTCCTTTCACGTAAACTCAGTCACCTTTCAGCTCAAACAAAGCTACATCATTCACGTAGCTCACACGTTACTTGCTCTTACCTGTGAAGCATTGGATGTTAGAGGACCTGTGGTTTGTATCATTTTCAGAAGCAGAGTTGAACTCGCAATGGTCTGTATGTGTAGGAAACACCGTTCTTTTGTTCTGAATACCCTCATGTTTCTGGCTCTATTAGAGACTCTGGAAAGAAAGGGCATTCTTCTTGCTCTAAAGCAGAGTGTGTTTAATGGATGAGAACTGCGCTGTGTGTATCCCTTCAGAAATGGAGTTAAATCCCAGTCTCTCTGTTTTCCTACAAGCAAGACATCATTTCAGGTAAACGCAGTCACTTTTCAGCTCAAATGAATATAAATCGTTTACAAAGCTCACACGTTTCTTGCTCTTAACTGAAAAGCATTGGATGTTAGATGACTTGTGGTTCGTAATCCGTTTCAAAAGCAGAGTTTAACTAGCAATGGTCCGTATGTGTAGGAAACACCGTTCTTTTGTTCTAGGCACACTCACGTTTCCTGCTCTATTAGAGACTCTAGAAAGCAAGAGCGTGCATCTTCATATAAGCAGAGTATCTTTCATTGTGAGTACTGTGCTGTGTGTTTCCCTTCAGAAATGGAGTGATATTCCAGGCTCTGTATCTTCCTACAAGCAAGACTTCGTTTCAGGTTAACGCAGTCCCTTTTCATCTCGAACAAAGCTACATCGTTCACAAAGCTCACAAGATTCTCTCTCTAACTGAAAAGCATTGGATGTTAGAGGTCGTGTGCTTTCTATCAGTTTAAGAAGCAGATTTGAACTAGATTTGGTCTACATGTGGAGGAAACACAGTTCTTTTGTTCTGAGCACACTCACGTTTCCTGCTATATTAGAGATTCTAGAAGCAAGAGCGTGCTGCTTGCTCTAAAGCAGAGTGTGTTTCATGAATGAGAACTGTGCTGTGTGTTTCCCTTCAGAAATGGAGATAAATGCCAGTCTCTTTGTCTTCCTAACAAGCAAGACTTCTTTTCAGGTAAACACATTCACTTTTTGGCTCAAACGAAGCTAAATCGTTCACGAATCTCACACGTTAATCACTCTTAACTGAAAAACATTGGATGTTAGAGGACCTGTGGTTTGTATCAGTTTCAGGAGCAGAGTTGACCTAGATATGGTCCGTGCATGTAGGACACACAGTTCTTTTGTCCTTAGCACACTCACGTTTCTTGCCATCTTGGAGACTCTACAATGCATGAGCATGCTTCTTGCTCTAAAGCAGAGTAAGTTTCATTGATGAGAACTGTGCGGTGTGTTTCCCTTCAGAAATGGAGAGAAACCAGGCTCTGTATCTTCCTACAAGCAAGAATTATTTTCTGGTAAACACAGTCACTTTTCTGTTCAAACGAAGCTAAATCGTTCACGAATCACACACGATAATCACTTTTACCTGAAAAGCATTGGATGTTAGAGGACCTGTGGTTTGTATCAGTTTCAGGAGCAGAGTTGACCTAGATATGGTCCGTAGCTGTAGGACACCCAGTTCTATTTTTCTTAGCACACTCAAGTTTCCTGCCGTCTTGGAGACTCTACAATGCATGAGCATGCTTCTTGCTCTAAAGCAGAGTAAGTTTCAATGATGAGAATTGTGCGTTGTGTTTCCTTTCAGAAATGGAGTGAAATCCCAGGCTCTGTATCTTCCTACAAGCAAGAATTTTTTTCTGGTAAACACAGTCACTTTACAGGTCAAACGAAGCTACATCGTTCATGAAGCTCACACGTTTCTCACTCTTACCTGAAAAGCATTGGATGTTAGAGGACCTGTGGTTTGTTTCAGTTTCAGATGAAAAGTTGAACTAGATATGGTCTGCATGTGTAGGAAACACAGTTCTTTTGTTCTGAGCATACTCATGTTTCCTGCTGTATTAGAGACTCTAGAAAGCAAGAGCGTGCTTCTTGCTCTAAAGCAGAGTGTGTTCCATGGATGAGAACTGTGCTGTGTGTTAGTCTAAAAAAGTGGAGTTAAATCCCAGGCTCTGTGTCTTTATCAAGGCCAGACTTCGTTTCAGGTAAACACAGTCACTTTTCAGAACAAATGAAGCTACATCATTCACGAAGGTCACATGTTTCTGCTTCTTAACTTAAAGGCATTGGATGTTAGAGGACCTGTGGTTTGTATCAGTTTCAGAATCAGAGTTGAACTAGATATTTTCTGCATGTGTAGGAAACACAGTTCTTTTATTCGGAGCACACTCACTATTCCTGCTGTATTAGAGACTCTAGAAAGTAAGAGCTTGCCACTTGCTCTAAAGCAGAGTGTGTTCCATGGATGAGAACTATCCTGCGTGTTTCCCTTATGAAATGGAGTTAAATCCCAGGTTCTGTGTCTTCCTACAAGCAAGACTCCGTTTCAGGTAAACACATTCACTTTTCAGCTCAAAGAAGATAAATCGTTTACGAATCTCACACGATAATCACTCTTTATTGAAAAGCATTGGATGTTAGAGGACCTGTGGTTTGTATCAGTTTCAGGAGCAGAGTTGACCTAGACATGGTCCGTACATGTAGGACACACAGTTCTTTTGTTCTTAGCGCACTCACGATTCCTGCTGTCTTAGACTCTCGAGTGCATGAGCATGCTTCTTGCTCTAAAGCAGAGTATGATACATTGATGAGAACTGTGCTGTGTGTTTTCCTTCAGATATGGAGTGAAATCCCAGGCTCTGTATCTTCCTACAATCAAGATTTCTTTTCTGGTAAACACAGTCACTTTTCAGGTCAAACCTAGCTACATCGTTCACGAAGCTCACACTTTTCTCGCTCGTAACTGAAAGCATTGGATGTTAGAGGACATGTGGTTTGTATCACATTCAGAAGCAGTTTTGAACTAGATTTGGTCTACATGTATGGGAAACACAGTTCTTTTGTTCTGAGCACGCTCACGTTTCCTGCTTTATGAGAGATTCTAGAAAGCAAGAGAATGCTGCTTGCTCTAAAGCAGAGTGTGTTCCATGGATGAGAACTGTCCTGCGTGTTTCCCTTAAGAAATGGAGTTAAATCCCAGCTTCTGTGTCTTCCTACAAGCAAGTCTCATTTCAGTTAAATGCACTCACTTTTCAGCTCAAAAGTAGCAATATCGTTCACGAAGCTCACACGTTTCTCACTCGTAACCGAAAAGCATTGGATGTTAGAGGACCTGTGGTTTGTATCAGTTTCAGAAGCAGAGTTGACCTAGATATGGCCCGTGTGTAGGAAACATATTTCTTATTTTCTGAGCAAACTCAGGTTTTCTCCTATATTATAGATCCTGGAAAGCAAGATTGTGCTTCTTCCTTCAAAGCAGAGTGTGCTTCATGGATGAGAACTGTGCTGTGTGTTTCCCCAAAAAACGGAGTTAAATCCCAGTCTCTGTGTCTTCCTACAAACAAGACTTCGTTTTAGGTAAACACAGTCACTTTTGCGCTCAAACGAAGCTACATCATTCACGAAGCTCAAAAGTTTCTCGCTCTTAACTAAAAAGCATTGGAATGTAGAGGTCCTGTGGTTTGTATCACTTTCAGAAGCAGAGTTGAACCAGATATGGTCCACCTGTGTAGGAAACACAGTTCCTTTGTTCTGAGCACTCTCACGTTTCTTGCAGTATTAGAGACTCTAGAAAGCAAGAGCATGCTTCTTGTTCTAAAGCTGAGTGTGTTCCATTGATGAGAACTGTTTTGTGTGTTTAATTTAAAATGGAGTTAAATCCCAGGTTCTGTGTCTTCCTACAAGCAACACTTCGTTTCAGGTAAACCCAGTCACTTTTCAGCTCAAACGAAGCTACATCATTCGCGAAGCTCACCTATTTCTCGCTCTTAACTGAAAAGCATTGAATAATAGAGGATGAGTGGTTTGTATCACTTTCAGAAGCAGAGTTGAACTAGATATGGTCCGTATGTGTAGGCCACACAGTTCTTTTGTTCTGAGCACACTCATGTTTCCTGCTGACTTAGAGACTCTACAATGCATGAGCATGCTTCTTGCTCTAAAGCAGTGTATGTTTCGTGGATGAGAACTATGCTGTGTGTTTCCCTTCAGTAATGGAGTGATATTCCAGGCTATGTATCTTCCTACAAGCAAGACTTTATTTCAGGTAAGCGCAGTCACTTTTCAGCTCAAAGGAATCTACTTCATTTATGAAGATTACATTTTTCTGGCTCTTAAATGAAAATTATTGGATGTAAGATGCCCTGTGGTTTGTATCAGTTTCAGACGCAAAGTTGAACTAGATATGGTCCGCATGTGTAGGAAACACAGGTCTTTTGTTATGAGCACACTCACGTTTCCTGCTGTATTAGAGATTCTAGAAAGCAAGAGGGTTATGCTTGCTATAAAGCAGAGTAGGTTTCATGAATTAGAACTGTGTTGTGTGTTTCCTTCAGAAATGGAGATAAATGCCAGTCTATTTGTCTTCCTAAGAAGCAAGACTTCGTTTAATGTAAACACAGACACTTTTCAGCTCAAACAAAGCTATATCATTAGAAAAGCTCACACATTTCTGGCTCTCAACTGAAAATCATTGGATGTAAGAGGCCTTGTGGTTTGTACCAGTTTCTGAAGCAGAGTTGAACTAGATATTGTCTGCATGTGTAGAAAACACAGGTCTTTTGTTCTGAGCACACTCACGTTTCCTGCTGTCTTAGAGACTCTAGAAAGCAAGAGTGTGCTTCTTGCTCTAAAGCATAGTGTGTTCCATTGATGAGAACTGTGCTGTGAGTTTCCCTTCGGAAATGGAGTTAAATCCCAGCTTCTGTGTCTACCTACAAGCAAGACTCATTTCAGGTAAATGCACTCAATTTTCAGCTCAAAAGTATCAATATCTTTCACGAAGCTGACACGTTTCTCACTAGTTACCGAAAAGCATTCGATGTTAGAGGACCTGTGGTTTGTATCAGATTCAGAAGCAGAGTTGACCTACATATGATCCGTGTTTAGGAAACCCAGTTCTTTTGTTCTTACCACACTCACGTTTCCTGCCGTCTTATAGACTCTACAATGTATGAGCATGCTTCTTGATCTAAATCAGAGTAAGTGTCGTTGATGAGAACTGTGCTGTGTGTTTCCCTCAGAAATGGAGTGAAATTCCAGGCTCTGTATCTTCCTACAAGCAAGACTTCATTTCAGGTAAACGCAGTCACTTTTCAGCTCAAAGGAATCTACTTCGTTCACGATGCTCACGCGTCTCTCACTCTTAACTGAAAAGCATTGGATATTAGAAGACCTGTGCTTGCTATCAGTTTCAGATGAAGAGTTGAACTAGATATGGTCTGCAAGTGTAGGAAACACAGTTCTTTTGTTCTGAGCCCACTCACATTTCCTGCTGTATTAGAGACTCTAGAAAGCAAGAGTGTGCTTCTTGCTCTAAAGCTGAGGGTGTTCCATGGATGAGAACTGTGCTGCGTGTTTCCCTTCAGAAATGGAGTTAAATCCAAGGTTCTGTGTCTTCCTACAAGCAAGACTTCGTTTCATGTAAACACAGTCACTTTCCAGTTCAAATGAAGGTAAATCGTTCACGAATCTCACACGTTAATCACTCTTAACTGAAAAGCATTGGATGTTAGAGGACCTGTGGTTTGTATCAGTTTCAGGAGGAGAGTTGACCTAGACATGGTCCGTACGTGTAGGACACACAGTTCTTTTAGTCTTAGCACACACACGTTTCCTTCTGAATTAGAGAATCTAGAATGCATGAGCATGCTTCTTGCTCTAAAGAAGAGTGTGTTCCATGGATGAGAACTGTGCTGTGTGTTTCCCTTCAGAAATGGAGTGAAATCCCAGGGTCTGTATCTTCCTACAAGCAAGACTTCTTTTCTGGTAAACCCAGTCACTTTTCAGGTCAAACGAAGATACATCGTTCTTAAGCTCACACGTTTTTCTCTCTTAACTGAAAAGAAATGGATATTAGAGGACCTGTGGTTTGTATCAGTTTCAGAGAAGAGTTGATCTAGATATGGTCTGTATCTGAAGGAAACACAGTTCTTTTGTTCTGTGCACACTCCCTTTTCCTGCCCTATTAGAGAATCTAGAATGCATGACCATGCTTCTTGCTCTAAAGCAGAGTGTGTTCCATGGATGAGAAATGTTTTGTGTGTTTTCTTTAGAAATGGAGTGAAATCCCAGGGTCTGTATCTTCCTACAAGCAAGACTTCTTTTCTGGTAAACGCAGTCACTTTTCAGGTCAAACGAAGATACATCTTTCACTAAGCTCACACGTTTCTCTCTCTTAACTGAAAAGAATTGGATATTAGAGGACCTGTGGTTTGTATCAGTTTCAGAGAAGAGTTGAACTAGATATGGTCCATATCTGAAGGAAACACAGTTCTTTGTTCTGTGCACACTCCCTTTTCCTGCTGTATGAGAGAATCTAGAATGCATGAGCATGCTTCTTTCTCTAAAACACAATGTGGTCCATGGATGAAAAATGTTTTGTGTGTTTCCATTAGAAATGGAGTTAAATCCCAGGTTCTTTGTCCTCCTACAAGTAAGAAATCGTTTCAGGTAAATGCAGTCCCTTTTCAGCTCGAACAAAGCTACCTCATCCACGAAGTTCCCCTGTTTCTGGCTCTTAACTGAAAAGCATTGGATGTTAGAGGACCAGTGGTTTGTATCAGTTTCAGAAGCAGAGTTGAACTAGATATGGTCCGTATATGTAGGACACACAGTTCTTTTGTTCTGAGCACACTCACGTTTCCTGCTGTATGAGAATCTCTAGAAAGCAAGAGCGTGCTTCTTGCTCTAAATCAGAGTGTGTTCCATGGATGAGAACTGTGCTGCGTGTTTCCCTTCAGAAATGGGGTTAAATCCCAGGTTCTGTGTCTTCCTACATGCAAGATATCTTTTCAGGTAAACACAGTCACTTTTCAGCTCAAATGAAGCTAAATCGTTCACGAATCTCACACGTTAATCACTCTTAACTGAAAAGCATTGGATGTTAGAGGACCTGTGGTTTGTATCAATTTCAGGAGCAGAGTTGACCTACATATGGTCTGTACATGTAGGACACACAGTTCTTTTGTTCTTAGCACACTCACGTTTCGTGCCGTCTTAGAGACTCTAGAATGCATGAGCATGCTTGTTGTTCTAAAATAGAGTAAGTTTCATTAATGAAAACTGTGCTGCGTGTTTCCCTTCAGAAATGGAGTGAAATCCCAGGTTATGTGTCTTCCTACAAGCAAGACTTCGTTTCATGTAAACACAGTCACTTTTCAGTTCAAACGAAGCTAAATCGTTCACGAATCACACACGATAATCACTCATAACTGAAAAGCATTGGATGTTAGACAACCTGTGGTTTGTATCAGTTTCATGAGCAGAGTTGTCCTAGACATGGTCTGTACGTGTAGGACGCACAGTTCTTTTGTTCTTAGCACACTCATGTTTCTTTCCCTCTTAGAGACTCTAGAGTACATGAGCATGCTTCTTTCTCTAAAGCAGAGTATGATTCAGTGATGAGAACTGTACTGTGTGTTTCCCTTCAGAAATGGAGTGAAATCCCAGGGTCTGTATCCTCCTACAAGCAAGATTTCTTTTCTGGTAAACACAGTCACTTTTCAGGTCAAACGAAGATACATCGTTCACTAAGCTCACACGTTTCTCTCTCTTAACTGAAAAGAATTGGATATTAGAGGACCTGTGGTTTGTATCAGTTTCAGAGAAGAGTTGAACTAGATATGGTCCCTATCTGAATGAAACACAGTTCTTTGTTCGGTGCACACTCCATTTTCCTGCCCTATTAGAGAATCTAGAATGCATGAGCATGCTTCTTGCTCTAAGGCACAGTGTGTTCCATGGATGAAAAATGTTTTGTGTGTTTTCTTTAGAAATGGAGTTAAATCCCAGGTTCTGTGTCTTCCTACAAGCAAGAAATAGTTTCAGGTAAATGCAGTCCCTTTTCAGCTCGAACGAAGCTACATCATCCACTAAGTTCCCCTGTTTCTGGCTCTTAACTGAAAAGCATTGGATGTTAGAGGACCAGTGGTTTGTATCAGTTTCAGAAGCAGAGTTGAACTAGATATGGTCCGTATATGTAGGGCACACAGTTCTTTTGTTCTGAGCACACTCACGTTTCCTGCTGTATGAGAGTCTCTAGAAAGCAAGAGCGTGCTTCTTGCTCTAAATCAGAGTGTGTTCCATGGATGAGAACTGTGCTGCGTGTTTCCCTTCAGAAATGGGGTTAAATCCCAGGTTCTGTGTCTTCCTACATGCAAGATATCTTTTCAGGTAAACACAGTCACTTTTCAGCTCAAATGAAGCTAAATCGTTCACGAATCTCACACGTTAATCACTCTTAACTGAAAAGCATTGGATGTTAGAGGACCTTTGGTTTGTATCAGTTTCAGGAGCAGAGTTGACCTAGATATGATCTGTACATGTAGGACGCACAGTTCTTTTGTTCTTAGCACACTCATGTTTCTTGCCATCTTAGAGACACTAGAGTGCATGAGCATGCTTCTTTCTCTAAAGCAGAGTGTGATTCATTGATGAGAACTGTGCTGTGTGTTTCCCTTCAGAATTGGAGTGAAATCCCAGGGTCTGTATCTTCCTACAAGCAAGATTTCTTTTCTGGTAAACACAGTCACTTTTCAGGTCAAACGAAGATACATCGTTCACTAAGGTCACACGTTTCTCTTTCTTAACTGAAAAGAATTGGATATTAGAGGACCTGTGGTTTGTATCAGTTTCAGAGAAGAGTTGAACTAGATATGGTCCGTATCTGAAGGAAACACAGTTCTTTGTTCGGTGCACACTCCCTTTTCCTGCTGTATTATAGAATCTAGAATGCATGAGCATGCTTCTTGCTCTAAAGCAGAGTGTGTTCCGTGGATGAAAAATGTTTAGTGTTTCCTTTAGAAATGGAGTTAAATCCCAGGTTCTGTGTCTTCCTACATGCAAGAAATCATTTCAAGTAAATGCAGTCCCTTTTCAGCTCGAACGAAGCTACATCATCCACGAAGCTCCCCTGTTTCTGGCTCTTAACTGAGAAGCATTGGATGTTAGAGGACCTGTGGTTTGTATCAGTTTCAGGAGCAGAGTTGACCTAGATATGATCCGTACATGTAGGACACACAGTTCTTTTGTTCTTAGCACACTCAAGTTTCCTGCCGTCTTAGAGACTCTAGAATGCATGAGCATGATTGTTGTTCTAAAATAGAGTAAGTTTCATTGATGAGAACTGTGCTTAGTGTTTCCCTTCAGAAATGGAGTGAAATCCCAGGTTTTGTGTCTTCCTACAAGCAAGAAATCATTTCAGGTAAATGCAGTCCCTTTTCAGCTCGAACGAAACATCATCGAAGAAGCTCCCCTGTTTCTGGCTCTTAATTGAGAAGCATTGGATGTTAGAGGACCTGTGGTTTGTATCAATTTAAGGAGCAGAGTTGACCTAGATATGATCTGTACATGTAGGACACACAGTTCTTTTGTTCTTAGCACACTCACATTTCCTGCCGTCTTAGAGACTCTACAATGCATGAGTTGCTTCTTGCTCTAAAGTAGAGTAAGTTTCATTGATGAGAACTGTGTGGTGAGTTTCCCTCAGAAATGGAGAGATCCCAGGCTCTATATCTTCCTACAAGCATTATTTCTTTTCTGGTAAACACATTCACTTTTCAGGTCAAACGAAGCTACATCGTTCATGAAGCTCACACGATTCTCACTCTTACCAGAAAAGCATTGGATGATAGAGGACCTGTGGCTTGTTTCAGTTTAAGATGAAGAGTTGAACTAGATTTGGTCTGCATGTGTAGGAAACACAGTTCTTTTATTCTGAGCATACTCAAGTTTCCTGCTGTATTAGAGACTCTAGAAACCAGGAGTGTGCTTCTTGCTCCAAAGCAGAGTGTGTTCCATGGATGAGAACTGTGCTGCCTGTTTCCCTTCAGAAATGGAGTGAAATCCCAGGTTATGTGTCTTACTACAAGCAAGACATCTTTTCAGGTAAAGGCAGTCCCTTTTCAACTCGAACGAAGCTACATCATCGACTAAGCTCCCCTGTTTCTGGCTCTTAACTGAAAAGCATTGGATGTTAGAGGACCAGTGGTTTGTATCAGTTTCAGAAGCAGAGTTGAACTAGATATGGTCCGTATGTGTAGGACACACAGTTCTTTTGTTCTGAACACACTCACTTTTCTTGCTGTATGAGAGACTCTAGAAAGCAAGAGCGTGCTTCTTGCTCTAAAGCAGAGTGTGTTCCATGGATGAGAACTGTGCTGCGTGTTTCCTTTTAGAAATGGAGTTAAATCCCAGGTTCTGTGTCTTCCTACAAGCAAGACATCTTTTCAGGTAAACACAGTCACTTTTCAGCTCATACGAAGCTAAATCGTTCAGGAATCTCACACGTTAATCACTCTTAACTGAAAAGAATGGGATGTTAGAGGACCTGTGGTTTGTATCAGTTTCAGGTGCAGAGTTGACCTAGATATGATCCGTACATGTAGGACGCACAGTTCTTTAGTTCTTAGCACACTCATGTTTCTTGCCGTCTTAGAGACTCTAGAGTGCATGAGCATGCTTCTTTCCCTAAAGTAGAGTATGATTCATTAATGAGAACTGTACTGTGTGTTTCCCTTCAGAAATGGAGTGAAATCCCAGGGTCTGTATCCTCCTACAAGCAAGATTTCTTTTCTGGTAAACACAGTCACTTTTCAGGTCAAACGAAGATACATCGTTCACTAAGCTCACACGTTTCTCTCTCTTAACTGAAAAGAATTGGATATTAGAGGACCTGTGGTTTGTATCAGTTTCAGAGAAGAGTTGAACTAGATATGGTCCCTATCTGAATGAAACACAGTTCTTTGTTCGGTGCACACTCCATTTTCCTGCCCTATTAGAGAATCTAGAATGCATGAGCATGCTTCTTGCTCTAAGGCACAGTGTGTTCCATGGATGAAAAATGTTTTGTGTGTTTTCTTTAGAAATGGAGTTAAATCCCAGGTTCTGTGTCTTCCTACAAGCAAGAAATAGTTTCAGGTAAATGCAGTCCCTTTTCAGCTCGAACGAAGCTACATCATCCACTAAGTTCCCCTGTTTCTGGCTCTTAACTGAAAAGCATTGGATGTTAGAGGACCAGTGGTTTGTATCAGTTTCAGAAGCAGAGTTGAACTAGATATGGTCCGTATATGTAGGGCACACAGTTCTTTTGTTCTGAGCACACTCACGTTTCCTGCTGTATGAGAGTCTCTAGAAAGCAAGAGCGTGCTTCTTGCTCTAAATCAGAGTGTGTTCCATGGATGAGAACTGTGCTGCGTGTTTCCCTTCAGAAATGGGGTTAAATCCCAGGTTCTGTGTCTTCCTACATGCAAGATATCTTTTCAGGTAAACACAGTCACTTTTCAGCTCAAATGAAGCTAAATCGTTCACGAATCTCACACGTTAATCACTCTTAACTGAAAAGCATTGGATGTTAGAGGACCTTTGGTTTGTATCAGTTTCAGGAGCAGAGTTGACCTAGATATGATCTGTACATGTAGGACGCACAGTTCTTTTGTTCTTAGCACACTCATGTTTCTTGCCATCTTAGAGACACTAGAGTGCATGAGCATGCTTCTTTCTCTAAAGCAGAGTGTGATTCATTGATGAGAACTGTGCTGTGTGTTTCCCTTCAGAATTGGAGTGAAATCCCAGGGTCTGTATCTTCCTACAAGCAAGATTTCTTTTCTGGTAAACACAGTCACTTTTCAGGTCAAACGAAGATACATCGTTCACTAAGGTCACACGTTTCTCTTTCTTAACTGAAAAGAATTGGATATTAGAGGACCTGTGGTTTGTATCAGTTTCAGAGAAGAGTTGAACTAGATATGGTCCGTATCTGAAGGAAACACAGTTCTTTGTTCGGTGCACACTCCCTTTTCCTGCTGTATTATAGAATCTAGAATGCATGAGCATGCTTCTTGCTCTAAAGCAGAGTGTGTTCCGTGGATGAAAAATGTTTAGTGTTTCCTTTAGAAATGGAGTTAAATCCCAGGTTCTGTGTCTTCCTACATGCAAGAAATCATTTCAAGTAAATGCAGTCCCTTTTCAGCTCGAACGAAGCTACATCATCCACGAAGCTCCCCTGTTTCTGGCTCTTAACTGAGAAGCATTGGATGTTAGAGGACCTGTGGTTTGTATCAGTTTCAGGAGCAGAGTTGACCTAGATATGATCCGTACATGTAGGACACACAGTTCTTTTGTTCTTAGCACACTCAAGTTTCCTGCCGTCTTAGAGACTCTAGAATGCATGAGCATGATTGTTGTTCTAAAATAGAGTAAGTTTCATTGATGAGAACTGTGCTTAGTGTTTCCCTTCAGAAATGGAGTGAAATCCCAGGTTTTGTGTCTTCCTACAAGCAAGAAATCATTTCAGGTAAATGCAGTCCCTTTTCAGCTCGAACGAAACATCATCGAAGAAGCTCCCCTGTTTCTGGCTCTTAATTGAGAAGCATTGGATGTTAGAGGACCTGTGGTTTGTATCAATTTAAGGAGCAGAGTTGACCTAGATATGATCTGTACATGTAGGACACACAGTTCTTTTGTTCTTAGCACACTCACATTTCCTGCCGTCTTAGAGACTCTACAATGCATGAGTTGCTTCTTGCTCTAAAGTAGAGTAAGTTTCATTGATGAGAACTGTGTGGTGAGTTTCCCTCAGAAATGGAGAGATCCCAGGCTCTATATCTTCCTACAAGCATTATTTCTTTTCTGGTAAACACATTCACTTTTCAGGTCAAACGAAGCTACATCGTTCATGAAGCTCACACGATTCTCACTCTTACCAGAAAAGCATTGGATGATAGAGGACCTGTGGCTTGTTTCAGTTTAAGATGAAGAGTTGAACTAGATTTGGTCTGCATGTGTAGGAAACACAGTTCTTTTATTCTGAGCATACTCAAGTTTCCTGCTGTATTAGAGACTCTAGAAACCAGGAGTGTGCTTCTTGCTCCAAAGCAGAGTGTGTTCCATGGATGAGAACTGTGCTGCCTGTTTCCCTTCAGAAATGGAGTGAAATCCCAGGTTATGTGTCTTACTACAAGCAAGACATCTTTTCAGGTAAAGGCAGTCCCTTTTCAACTCGAACGAAGCTACATCATCGACTAAGCTCCCCTGTTTCTGGCTCTTAACTGAAAAGCATTGGATGTTAGAGGACCAGTGGTTTGTATCAGTTTCAGAAGCAGAGTTGAACTAGATATGGTCCGTATGTGTAGGACACACAGTTCTTTTGTTCTGAACACACTCACTTTTCTTGCTGTATGAGAGACTCTAGAAAGCAAGAGCGTGCTTCTTGCTCTAAAGCAGAGTGTGTTCCATGGATGAGAACTGTGCTGCGTGTTTCCTTTTAGAAATGGAGTTAAATCCCAGGTTCTGTGTCTTCCTACAAGCAAGACATCTTTTCAGGTAAACACAGTCACTTTTCAGCTCATACGAAGCTAAATCGTTCAGGAATCTCACACGTTAATCACTCTTAACTGAAAAGAATGGGATGTTAGAGGACCTGTGGTTTGTATCAGTTTCAGGTGCAGAGTTGACCTAGATATGATCCGTACATGTAGGAGGCACAGTTCTTTAGTTCTTAGCACACTCATGTTTCTTGCCGTCTTAGAGACTCTAGAGTGCATGAGCATGCTTCTTTCCCTAAAGTAGAGTATGATTCATTAATGAGAACTGTACTGTGTGTTTCCCTTCAGAAATGGAGTGAAATCCCAGGGTCTGTATCCTCCTACAAGCAAGATTTCTTTTCTGGTAAACACAGTCACTTTTCAGGTCAAACGAAGATACATCGTTCACTAAGCTCACACGTTTCTCTCTCTTAACTGAAAAGAATTGGATATTAGAGGACCTGTGGTTTGTATCAGTTTCAGAGAAGAGTTGAACTAGATATGGTCCCTATCTGAATGAAACACAGTTCTTTGTTCGGTGCACACTCCATTTTCCTGCCCTATTAGAGAATCTAGAATGCATGAGCATGCTTCTTGCTCTAAGGCACAGTGTGTTCCATGGATGAAAAATGTTTTGTGTGTTTTCTTTAAAAATGGAGTTAAATCCCAGGTTCTGTGTCTTCCTACAAGCAAGAAATAGTTTCAGGTAAATGCAGTCCCTTTTCAGCTCGAACGAAGCTACATCATCCACTAAGTTCCCCTGTTTCTGGCTCTTAACTGAAAAGCATTGGATGTTAGAGGACCAGTGGTTTGTATCAGTTTCAGAAGCAGAGTTGAACTAGATATGGTCCGTATATGTAGGGCACACAGTTCTTTTGTTCTGAGCACACTCACGTTTCCTGCTGTATGAGAGTCTCTAGAAAGCAAGAGCGTGCTTCTTGCTCTAAATCAGAGTGTGTTCCATGGATGAGAACTGTGCTGCGTGTTTCCCTTCAGAAATGGGGTTAAATCCCAGGTTCTGTGTCTTCCTACATGCAAGATATCTTTTCAGGTAAACACAGTCACTTTTCAGCTCAAATGAAGCTAAATCGTTCACGAATCTCACACGTTAATCACTCTTAACTGAAAAGCATTGGATGTTAGAGGACCTTTGGTTTGTATCAGTTTCAGGAGCAGAGTTGACCTAGATATGATCTGTACATGTAGGACGCACAGTTCTTTTGTTCTTAGCACACTCATGTTTCTTGCCATCTTAGAGACACTAGAGTGCATGAGCATGCTTCTTTCTCTAAAGCAGAGTGTGATTCATTGATGAGAACTGTGCTGTGTGTTTCCCTTCAGAATTGGAGTGAAATCCCAGGGTCTGTATCTTCCTACAAGCAAGATTTCTTTTCTGGTAAACACAGTCACTTTTCAGGTCAAACGAAGATACATCGTTCACTAAGGTCACACGTTTCTCTTTCTTAACTGAAAAGAATTGGATATTAGAAGACCTGTGGTTTGTATCAGTTTCAGAGAAGAGTTGAACTAGATATGGTCCGTATCTGAAGGAAACACAGTTCTTTGTTCGGTGCACACTCCCTTTTCCTGCTGTATTATAGAATCTAGAATGCATGAGCATGCTTCTTGCTCTAAAGCAGAGTGTGTTCCATGGATGAAAAATGTTTAGTGTTTCCTTTAGAAATGGAGTTAAATCCCAGGTTCTGTGTCTTCCTACATGCAAGAAATCATTTCAAGTAAATGCAGTCCCTTTTCAGCTCGAACGAAGCTACATCATCCACGAAGCTCCCCTGTTTCTGGCTCTTAACTGAGAAGCATTGGATGTTAGAGGACCTGTGGTTTGTATCAGTTTCAGGAGCAGAGTTGACCTAGATATGATCCGTACATGTAGGACACACAGTTCTTTTGTTCTTAGCACACTCAAGTTTCCTGCCGTCTTAGAGACTCTAGAATGCATGAGCATGATTGTTGTTCTAAAATAGAGTAAGTTTCATTGATGAGAACTGTGCTTAGTGTTTCCCTTCAGAAATGGAGTGAAATCCCAGGTTTTGTGTCTTCCTACAAGCAAGAAATCATTTCAGGTAAATGCAGTCCCTTTTCAGCTCGAACGAAACATCATCGGAGAAGCTCCCCTGTTTCTGGCTCTTAATTGAGAAGCATTGGATGTTAGAGGACCTGTGGTTTGTATCAATTTAAGGAGCAGAGTTGACCTAGATATGATCTGTACATGTAGGACACACAGTTCTTTTGTTCTTAGCACACTCACATTTCCTGCCGTCTTAGAGACTCTACAATGCATGAGTTGCTTCTTGCTCTAAAGTAGAGTAAGTTTCATTGATGAGAACTGTGTGGTGAGTTTCCCTCAGAAATGGAGAGATCCCAGGCTCTATATCTTCCTACAAGCATTATTTCTTTTCTGGTAAACACATTCACTTTTCAGGTCAAACGAAGCTACATCGTTCATGAAGCTCACACGATTCTCACTCTTACCAGAAAAGCATTGGATGTTAGAGGACCTGTGGCTTGTTTCAGTTTAAGATGAAGAGTTGAACTAGATTTGGTCTGCATGTGTAGGAAACACAGTTCTTTTATTCTGAGCATACTCAAGTTTCCTGCTGTATTAGAGACTCTAGAAACCAGGAGTGTGCTTCTTGCTCCAAAGCAGAGTGTGTTCCATGGATGAGAACTGTGCTGCCTGTTTCCCTTCAGAAATGGAGTGAAATCCCAGGTTATGTGTCTTACTACAAGCAAGACATCTTTTCAGGTAAAGGCAGTCCCTTTTCAACTCGAACGAAGCTACATCATCGACTAAGCTCCCCTGTTTCTGGCTCTTAACTGAAAAGCATTGGATGTTAGAGGACCAGTGGTTTGTATCAGTTTCAGAAGCAGAGTTGAACTAGATATGGTCCGTATGTGTAGGACACACAGTTCTTTTGTTCTGAACACACTCACTTTTCTTGCTGTATGAGAGACTCTAGAAAGCAAGAGCGTGCTTCTTGCTCTAAAGCAGAGTGTGTTCCATGGATGAGAACTGTGCTGCGTGTTTCCTTTTAGAAATGGAGTTAAATCCCAGGTTCTGTGTCTTCCTACAAGCAAGACATCTTTTCAGGTAAACACAGTCACTTTTCAGCTCATACGAAGCTAAATCGTTCAGGAATCTCACACGTTAATCACTCTTAACTGAAAAGAATGGGATGTTAGAGGACCTGTGGTTTGTATCAGTTTCAGGTGCAGAGTTGACCTAGATATGATCCGTACATGTAGGACGCACAGTTCTTTAGTTCTTAGCACACTCATGTTTCTTGCCGTCTTAGAGACTCTAGAGTGCATGAGCATGCTTCTTTCCCTAAAGTAGAGTATGATTCATTAATGAGAACTGTACTGTGTGTTTCCCTTCAGAAATGGAGTGAAATCCCAGGGTCTGTATCCTCCTACAAGCAAGATTTCTTTTCTGGTAAACACAGTCACTTTTCAGGTCAAACGAAGATACATCGTTCACTAAGCTCACACGTTTCTCTCTCTTAACTGAAAAGAATTGGATATTAGAGGTCCTGTGGTTTGTATCAGTTTCAGAGAAGAGTTGAACTAGATATGGTCCGTATCTGAAGGAAACACAGTGCTTTGTTCGGTGCACACCCCTTTTCCTGCTGTATGAGAGAATCTAGAATGCATGAGCATGCTTCTTGCTCTAAAGCAGAGTGTGTTCCATGGATGAAAAATGTTTTGTGTGTTTCCTTTAGAAATGGAGTTAAATCCCAGGTTCTGTGTCTTCCTACAAGCAAGAAATCGTTTCAGGTAAATGCAGTCCCTTTTCAGCTCGAACGAAGCTACTTCATCCACAAAGCTCCCCTGTTTCTGGCTCTTAACTGAGAAGCATTGGATGTTAGAGGACCTGTGGTTTGTATCAGTTTCAGGAGCAGAGTCGACCTAGATATGATCCGTACATGTAGGACACACAGTTCTTTTGTTCTTAGCACACTCACATTTCTTGCCGTCTTATAGACTCTACAATGCATGAGCATGCTTCTTGTTCTAAAGTAGAGTAAGTTTCATTGATGAGAACTGTGTGGTGTGTTTCCCCTCAGAAATGGAGAGATCCGGGGTCTATATCTTCCTACAAGCATGATTTCTTTTCTGGTAAACACATTCACTTTTCATTTCCAACAAAGCTACATCGTTCATGAAGCTCACACGTTTCTCACTCTTACCTGAAAAGCATTGGATGTTAGAGGACCTGTAGCTTGTTTCAGTTTCAGATGAAGAGTTGAACTAGATATGGTCTGAATATGTAGGAAACACAGTTCTTTTGTTCTGAGCATACTCACGTTTCCTGCTGTATTAGAGAATCTAGAATGCATGAGCATGCTTCTTGCTCTAAAGCACAGTGTGTTCCATGGATGAAAAATGTTTTTTGTGTTTTCTTTAGAAATGGAGTTAAATCCCAGGTTCTGTGTCTTCCTGCAAGCAAGAAATCGTTTCAGGTAAAGGCAGTCCCTTATCAACTCGTACGAAGCTACATCATCGACTAAGCTCCCCTGTTTCTGGCTCTTAAATGAAAAGCATTGGATGTTAGAGGACCAGTGGTTTGTATCAGTTTCAGAAGCAGAGTTGAACTAGATATGGTCCGTATGTGTAGGACACACAGTTCTTTTGTTCTGAGCACACTCATGTTTCTTGCCGTCTTAGAGACTCTAGAGTGCATGAGCATGCTTCTTTCTCTAAAGCAGACTATGATTCATTGATGAGAACTGTGCTGTGTGTTTCCCTTCAGAAATGGAGTGAAATCCCAGGGTCTGTATCTTCCTACAAGCAAGATTTCTTTTCTGGTAAACACAGTCACTTTTCATGTCAAACAAAGCTACATCGTTCACTAAGCTCACACGTTTCTCTTTCTTAACTGAAAAGAATTGGATATTAGAGGACCTGTGGTTTGTATCAGTTTCAGAGAAGAGTTGAACTAGATATGGTCCGTATCTGAAGGAAACACAGTTCTTTGTTCGGTGCACACCCCTTTTCCTGCTGTATTAGAGAATCTAGAATGCATGAGCATGCTTCTTGCTCTAAATCAGAGTGTGTTCCATGGATGAAAAATGTTTTGTGTGTTTCCTTTAAAAATGGAGTTAAATCCCAGGTTCTGTGTCTTCCTACAAGCAAGAAATCTTTTCAGGTAAATGCAGTCCCTTTTCAGCTCGAACGAAGCTACATCATCCACGAAGCTCCCCTGTTTCTGGCTCTTAACTGAGAAGCATTGGATGTTAGAGGACCTGTGGTTTGTATCAGTTTCAGGAGCAGAGTTGACCTAGATATGATCCGTACATGTAGGACACACAGGTCTTTTGTTCTTAGCACACTCACACTTCCTGCCGTCTTAGAGACTCTACAATGCATGAGTTGCTTCTTGCTCTAAAGTAGAGTAAGTTTCATTGATGAGAACTGTGCGGTGTGTTTCCCTTCAGAAATGGAAAGATCCCAGGCTCTATATCTTCCTACAAGCATGATTTCTGGTAAACACATTCACTTTTCAGGTCCAACGAAGCTACATCGTTCATGAAGCTCACACGTTTCTCACTCTTACTTGAAAAGCATTGGATGTTAGACGACCTGTAGCTTGTTTCAGTTTCAGATGAAGAGTTGAACTAGATATGGTCTGCATGTTTAGGAAACACAGTTCTTTTGTTCTGTGCATACTCACGTTTCCTGCTGTATTAGAGACTCTAGAAATCAAGAGCGTGCTTCTTGCTCTAAATCAGAGTGTGTTCCATGGATGAGAACTGTGCTGCGTGTTTCCCTTCAGAAATGGAGTTAAATCCCTGGTTCTGTGTCTTCCTACAAGCAAGACAACTTTTCAGGTAAACACAGTCACTTTTCAGCTCATACGAAGCTAAATCGTTCACGAATCTCACACGTTAATCACTCTTAACTGAAAAGCATTGGATGTTAGAGGACCTGTGGTTTGTATCAGTTTCAGGAGCAGAGTTGTCCTAGACATGGTCCGTACGTGTAGGACGCACAGTTCTTTTGTTCTTAGCACACTCATGTTTCTTGCCGTCTTAGAGACTCTGGAGTGCATGAGCATGCTTCTTTCCCTAAAGCAGAGTATGATTCATTGATGAGAACTGTACTGTGTGTTTCCCTTCAGAATTGGAGTGAAATCCCAGGGTCTGTATCTTCCTACAAGCAAGATTTCTTTTCTGGTAAACACAGTCACTTTTCAGGTCAAACGAAGATACATCGTTCACTAAGCTCACACGTTTCTCTCTCTTAACTGAAAAGAATTGGATATTAGAGGACCTGTGGTTTGTATCAGTTTCAGAGAAGAGTTGAACTAGATATGGTCCGTATCTGAAGGAAACACAGTGCTTTGTTCGGTGCACACCCCTTTTCCTGCTGTATTAGAGAATCTAGAATGCATGAGCATGCTTCTTGCTCTAAATCAGAGTGTGTTCCATGGATGAAAAATGTTTTGTGTGTTTCCTTTAAAAATGGAGTTAAATCCCAGGTTCTGTGTCTTCCTACAAGCAAGAAATCTTTTCAGGTAAATGCAGTCCCTTTTCAGCTCGAACGAAGCTACATCATCCACGAAGCTCCCCTGTTTCTGGCTCTTAACTGAGAAGCATTGGATGTTAGAGGACCTGTGGTTTGTATCAGTTTCAGGAGCAGAGTTGACCTAGATATGATCCGTACATGTAGGACACACAGGTCTTTTGTTCTTAGCACACTCACACTTCCTGCCGTCTTAGAGACTCTACAATGCATGAGTTGCTTCTTGCTCTAAAGTAGAGTAAGTTTCATTGATGAGAACTGTGCGGTGTGTTTCCCTTCAGAAATGGAAAGATCCCAGGCTCTATATCTTCCTACAAGCATGATTTCTGGTAAACACATTCACTTTTCAGGTCCAACGAAGCTACATCGTTCATGAAGCTCACACGTTTCTCACTCTTACTTGAAAAGCATTGGATGTTAGACGACCTGTAGCTTGTTTCAGTTTCAGATGAAGAGTTGAACTAGATATGGTCTGCATGTTTAGGAAACACAGTTCTTTTGTTCTGTGCATACTCACGTTTCCTGCTGTATTAGAGACTCTAGAAATCAAGAGCGTGCTTCTTGCTCTAAATCAGAGTGTGTTCCATGGATGAGAACTGTGCTGCGTGTTTCCCTTCAGAAATGGAGTTAAATCCCTGGTTCTGTGTCTTCCTACAAGCAAGACAACTTTTCAGGTAAACACAGTCACTTTTCAGCTCATACGAAGCTAAATCGTTCACGAATCTCACACGTTAATCACTCTTAACTGAAAAGCATTGGATGTTAGAGGACCTGTGGTTTGTATCAGTTTCAGGAGCAGAGTTGTCCTAGACATGGTCCGTACGTGTAGGACGCACAGTTCTTTTGTTCTTAGCACACTCATGTTTCTTGCCGTCTTAGAGACTCTGGAGTGCATGAGCATGCTTCTTTCCCTAAAGCAGAGTATGATTCATTGATGAGAACTGTACTGTGTGTTTCCCTTCAGAATTGGAGTGAAATCCCAGGGTCTGTATCTTCCTACAAGCAAGATTTCTTTTCTGGTAAACACAGTCACTTTTCAGGTCAAACGAAGATACATCGTTCACTAAGCTCACACGTTTCTCTCTCTTAACTGAAAAGAATTGGATATTAGAGGACCTGTGGTTTGTATCAGTTTCAGAGAAGAGTTGAACTAGATATGGTCCGTATCTGAAGGAAACACAGTGCTTTGTTCGGTGCACACCCCTTTTCCTGCTGTATTAGAGAATCTAGAATGCATGAGCATGCTTCTTGCTCTAAATCAGAGTGTGTTCCATGGATGAAAAATGTTTTGTGTGTTTCCTTTAAAAATGGAGTTAAATCCCAGGTTCTGTGTCTTCCTACAAGCAAGAAATCTTTTCAGGTAAATGCAGTCCCTTTTCAGCTCGAACGAAGCTACATCATCCACGAAGCTCCCCTGTTTCTGGCTCTTAACTGAGAAGCATTGGATGTTAGAGGACCTGTGGTTTGTATCAGTTTCAGGAGCAGAGTTGACCTAGATATGATCCGTACATGTAGGACACACAGGTCTTTTGTTCTTAGCACACTCACACTTCCTGCCGTCTTAGAGACTCTACAATGCATGAGTTGCTTCTTGCTCTAAAGTAGAGTAAGTTTCATTGATGAGAACTGTGTGGTGTGTTTCCCTTCAGAAATGGAAAGATCCCAGGCTCTATATCTTCCTACAAGCATGATTTCTGGTAAACACATTCACTTTTCAGGTCCAACGAAGCTACATCGTTCATGAAGCTCACACGTTTCTCACTCTTACTTGAAAAGCATTGGATGTTAGACGACCTGTAGCTTGTTTCAGTTTCAGATGAAGAGTTGAACTAGATATGGTCTGCATGTTTAGGAAACACAGTTCTTTTGTTCTGTGCATACTCACGTTTCCTGCTGTATTAGAGACTCTAGAAATCAAGAGCGTGCTTCTTGCTCTAAATCAGAGTGTGTTCCATGGATGAGAACTGTGCTGCGTGTTTCCCTTCAGAAATGGAGTTAAATCCCTGGTTCTGTGTCTTCCTACAAGCAAGACAACTTTTCAGGTAAACACAGTCACTTTTCAGCTCATACGAAGCTAAATCGTTCACGAATCTCACACGTTAATCACTCTTAACTGAAAAGCATTGGATGTTAGAGGACCTGTGGTTTGTATCAGTTTCAGGAGCAGAGTTGTCCTAGACATGGTCCGTACGTGTAGGACGCACAGTTCTTTTGTTCTTAGCACACTCATGTTTCTTGCCGTCTTAGAGACTCTGGAGTGCATGAGCATGCTTCTTTCCCTAAAGCAGAGTATGATTCATTGATGAGAACTGTACTGTGTGTTTCCCTTCAGAATTGGAGTGAAATCCCAGGGTCTGTATCTTCCTACAAGCAAGATTTCTTTTCTGGTAAACACAGTCACTTTTCAGGTCAAAGGAAGATACATCGTTCACTAAGCTCACACGTTTCTCTATCTTAACTGAAAAGAATTGGATATTAGAGGACCTGTGGTTTGTATCAGTTTCAGAGAAGAGTTGAACTAGATATGGTCCGTATCTGAAGGAAACACAGTGCTTTGTTCGGTGCACACCCCTTTTCCTGCTGTATGAGAGAATCTAGAATGCATGAGCATGCTTCTTGCTCTAAAGCAGAGTGTGTTCCATGGATGAAAAATGTTTTGTGTGTTTCCTTTAGAAATGGAGTTAAATCCCAGGTTCTCTGTCTTCCTACAAGCAAGAAATCATGTCAGGTAAATGCAGTCCCTTTTCAGCTCGAAGGAAGCTACTTCATCCACAAAGCTCCCCTGTTTATGGCTCTTAACTGAGAAGCATTGGATGTTAGAGGACCTGTGGTTTGTATCAGTTTCAGGAGCAGAGTTGACCTAGATATGATCCGTACGTGTAGGACACACAGTTCTTTTGTTCTTAGCACACTCACATTTCTTGCCGTCTTAGAGACTCTACAATGCATGAGTTGCTTCTTGCTCTAAAGTAGAGTAAGTTTCATTGATGAGAACTGTGTGGTGTGTTTCCCCTCAGAAATGGAGAGATCCAGGCTCTATATCTTCCTACAAGCATGATTTCTTTTCTGGTAAACACATTCACTTTTCATTTCCAACGAAGCTACATCGTTCATGAAGCTCACACGTTTCTCACTCTTACCTGAAAAGCATTGGATGTTAGAGGACCTGTAGCTTGTTTCAGTTTCAGATGAAGAGTTGAACTAGATATGGTCTGAAAGTGTAGGAAACACAGTTCTTTTGTTCTGTGCATACTCACGTTTCCTGCTGTATTAGAGAATCTAGAATGCATGAGCATGCTTCTTGCTCTAAAGCAGAGTGTGTTCCATGGATGAAAAATGTTTTTTGTGTTTTCTTTAGAAATTGAGTTAAATCCCAGGTTCTGTGTCTTCCTACAAGCAAGAAATCTTTTCAGGTAAATGCAGTGCCTTTTCAGCTCGAACGAAGCTACATCATCCACGAAGCTCCCCTGTTTCTGGCTCTTAACTGAGAAGCATTGGATGTTAGAGGACCTGTGGTTTGTATCAGTTTCAGGAGCAGAGTTGACCTAGATATGATCCGTACATGTAGGACACACAGGTCTTTTGTTCTTTGCACATTCACACTTCCTGCCGTCTTAGAGACTCTACAATGCATGAGTTGCTTCTTGCTCTAAAACTGAGTGTGTTCCTTGGATGAGAACTGTGCTGCGTGTTTCCCTTCAAATTGGAGTTAAATCCCTGGTTCTGTGTCTTCCTACAAGCAAGACAGCTTTTCAGGTAAACACAGTCACTTTTCAGCTCATACGAAGTTAAATCGTTCACGAAACTCACACGTTAATCACTCTTAACTGAAAAGCATTGGATGTTAGAGGACCTGTGGTTTGTATCAGTTTCAGGAGCAGAGTTGACCTAGATATGATCCGTACATGTAGGACACACAGTTCTTTTGTTCTTAGCACACTCACATTTCTTGCCGTCTTAGAGACTCTACAATGCATGAGTTGCTTCTTGCTCTAAAGTAGAGTAAGTTTCATTGATGAGAACTGTGTGGTGTGTTTCCCCTCAGAAATGGAGAGATCCAGGCTCTTTATCTTCCTACAAGCATGATTTCTTTTCTGGTAAACACATTCACTTTTCATTTCCAACAAAGCTACTTCGTTCATGAAGCTCACACGTTTCTCACTCTTACCTGAAAAGCATTGGATGTTAGAGGACCTGTAGCTTGTTTCAGTTTCAGATGAAGAGTTGAACTAGATATGGTCTGAAAGTGTAGGAAACACAGTTCTTTTGTTCTGTGCATACTCACGTTTCCTACTGTATTAGAGAATCTAGAATGCATGAGCATGCTTCTTGCTCTAAAGCAGAGTGTGTTCCATGGATGAAAAATGTTTTTTGTGTTTTCTTTAGAAATTGAGTTAAATCCCAGGTTCTGTGTCTTCCTACAAGCAAGAAATCTTTTCAGGTAAATGCAGTGCCTTTTCAGCTCGAACGAAGCTACATCATCCACGAAGCTCCCCTGTTTCTGGCTCTTAACTGAGAAGCATTGGATGTTAGAGGACCTGTGGTTTGTATCAGTTTCAGGAGCAGAGTTGACCTAGATATGATCCGTACATGTAGGACACACAGGTCTTTTGTTCTTTGCACATTCACACTTCCTGCCGTCTTAGAGACTCTACAATGCATGAGTTGCTTCTTGCTCTAAAACTGAGTGTGTTCCTTGGATGAGAACTGTGCTGCGTGTTTCCCTTCAAATTGGAGTTAAATCCCTGGTTCTGTGTCTTCCTACAAGCAAGACAGCTTTTCAGGTAAACACAGTCACTTTTCAGCTCATACGAAGTTAAATCGTTCACGAAACTCACACGTTAATCACTCTTAACTGAAAAGCATTGGATGTTAGAGGAACTGTGGTTTGTATCAGTTTCAGGAGCAGAGTTGACCTAGAAATGGTCCGTACGTGTAGGACGCACAGTTCTTTTGTTCTTAGCACACTCAGGTTTCTTACCGTCTTAGAGACTCTAGAGTGCATGAGCATGCTTCTTTCTCTAAAGCAGAGTATGATTCATTGATGAGAACTGTGCTGTGTGTTTCGCTTCAGAAATGGAGTGAAATCCCAGGGTCTGTATCTTCCTACAAGCAAGATTTCTTTTCTGGTACACACAGTCACTTTTCATGTCAAACAAAGCTACATCGTTCACTAAGCTCACACGTTTCTCTCTCTTAACTGAAAAGAATTGGATATTAGAGGACCTGTGGTTTGTATCAGTTTCAGAGAAGAGTTGAACTAGATATGGTCCGTATCTGAAGGAAACACAGTTCTTTGTTCGGTGCACACCCCTTTTCCTGCTGTATTAGAGAATCTAGAATGCATGAGCATGCTTCTTGCTCTAAAGCAGAGTGTGTTCCATGGATGAAAAATGTTTTGTGTGTTTCCTTTAGAAATGGAGTTAAATCCCAGGTTCTCTGTCTTCCTACAAGCAAGAAATCATGTCAGGTAAATGCAGTCCCTTTTCAGCTCGAACGAAGCTACTTCATCCACAAAGCTCCCCTGTTTCTGGCTCTTAACTGAGAAGCATTGGATGTTAGAGGACCTGTGGTTTTTATCAGTTTCAGGAGCAGAGTTGACCTAGATATGATCCGTACATGTAGGACACACAGGTCTTTTGTTCTTAGCACACTCACATTTCTTGCCGTCTTAGAGACTCTACAATGCATGAGTTGCTTCTTGCTCTAAAGTAGAGTAAGTTTCATTGATGAGAACTGTGTGGTGTGTTTCCCCTCAGAAATGGAGAGATCCAGGCTCTATATCTTCCTACAAGCATGATTTCTTTTCTGGTAAACACATTCACTTTTCATTTCCAACGAAGCTACATCGTTCATGAAGCTCACACGTTTCTCACTCTTACCTGAAAAGCATTGGATGTTAGAGGACCTGTAGCTTGTTTCAGTTTCAGATGAAGAGTTGAACTAGATATGGTCTGAAAGTGTAGGAAACACAGTTCTTTTGTTCTGTGCATACTCACGTTTCCTGCTGTATTAGAGAATCTAGAATGCATGAGCATGCTTCTTGCTCTAAAGCAGAGTGTGTTCCATGGATGAAAAATGTTTTTTGTGTTTTCTTTAGAAATTGAGTTAAATCCCAGGTTCTGTGTCTTCCTACAAGCAAGAAATCTTTTCAGGTAAATGCAGTGCCTTTTCAGCTCGAACGAAGCTACATCATCCACGAAGCTCCCCTGTTTCTGGCTCTTAACTGAGAAGCATTGGATGTTAGAGGACCTGTGGTTTGTATCAGTTTCAGGAGCAGAGTTGACCTAGATATGATCCGTACATGTAGGACACACAGGTCTTTTGTTCTTTGCACATTCACACTTCCTGCCGTCTTAGAGACTCTACAATGCATGAGTTGCTTCTTGCTCTAAAACTGAGTGTGTTCCTTGGATGAGAACTGTGCTGCGTGTTTCCCTTCAAATTGGAGTTAAATCCCTGGTTCTGTGTCTTCCTACAAGCAAGACAGCTTTTCAGGTAAACACAGTCACTTTTCAGCTCATACGAAGTTAAATCGTTCACGAAACTCACACGTTAATCACTCTTAACTGAAAAGCATTGGATGTTAGAGGAACTGTGGTTTGTATCAGTTTCAGGAGCAGAGTTGACCTAGAAATGGTCCGTACGTGTAGGACGCACAGTTCTTTTGTTCTTAGCACACTCAGGTTTCTTACCGTCTTAGAGACTCTAGAGTGCATGAGCATGCTTCTTTCTCTAAAGCAGAGTATGATTCATTGATGAGAACTGTGCTGTGTGTTTCGCTTCAGAAATGGAGTGAAATCCCAGGGTCTGTATCTTCCTACAAGCAAGATTTCTTTTCTGGTACACACAGTCACTTTTCATGTCAAACAAAGCTACATCGTTCACTAAGCTCACACGTTTCTCTCTCTTAACTGAAAAGAATTGGATATTAGAGGACCTGTGGTTTGTATCAGTTTCAGAGAAGAGTTGAACTAGATATGGTCCGTATCTGAAGGAAACACAGTTCTTTGTTCGGTGCACACCCCTTTTCCTGCTGTATTAGAGAATCTAGAATGCATGAGCATGCTTCTTGCTCTAAAGCAGAGTGTGTTCCATGGATGAAAAATGTTTTGTGTGTTTCCTTTAGAAATGGAGTTAAATCCCAGGTTCTCTGTCTTCCTACAAGCAAGAAATCATGTCAGGTAAATGCAGTCCCTTTTCAGCTCGAACGAAGCTACTTCATCCACAAAGCTCCCCTGTTTCTGGCTCTTAACTGAGAAGCATTGGATGTTAGAGGACCTGTGGTTTTTATCAGTTTCAGGAGCAGAGTTGACCTAGATATGATCCGTACATGTAGGACACACAGGTCTTTTGTTCTTAGCACACTCACATTTCTTGCCGTCTTAGAGACTCTACAATGCATGAGTTGCTTCTTGCTCTAAAGTAGAGTAAGTTTCATTGATGAGAACTGTGTGGTGTGTTTCCCCTCAGAAATGGAGAGATCCAGGCTCTATATCTTCCTACAAGCATGATTTCTTTTCTGGTAAACACATTCACTTTTCATTTCCAACGAAGCTACATCGTTCATGAAGCTCACACGTTTCTCACTCTTACCTGAAAAGCATTGGATGTTAGAGGACCTGTAGCTTGTTTCAGTTTCAGATGAAGAGTTGAACTAGATATGGTCTGAAAGTGTAGGAAACACAGTTCTTTTGTTCTGTGCATACTCACGTTTCCTGCTGTATTAGAGAATCTAGAATGCATGAGCATGCTTCTTGCTCTAAAGCAGAGTGTGTTCCATGGATGAAAAATGTTTTTTGTGTTTTCTTTAGAAATGGAGTTAAATCCCAGGTTCTGTGTCTTCCTACAAGCAAGAAATCGTTTCAGGTAAAGGCAGTCCCTTTTCAGCTCGAACGAAGTTACATCATCGACTAAGCTCCCCTGTTTCTGGCTATTAACTGAAAAGCATTGGATGTTAGAGGACCAGTGGTTTGTATCAGTTTCAGAAGCAGAGTTGAACTAGATATGGTCCGTATGTGTAGGACACACAGTTCTTTTGTTCTGAGCACACTCACGTTTCCTGCTGTATGAGAGACTCTAGAAAGCAAGAGCGTGCTTCTTGCTCTAAAGCAGAGTGTGTTCCATGGATGAGAACTGTGCTGCATGTTTCCCTTCAGAAATGGAGTTAAATCCCAGGTTCTGTGTCTTCCTACAAGCAAGACATCTTTTCAGGTAAACACAGTCACTTTTCAGCTCATATGAAGCTAAATCGTTCAGGAATCTCACACGTTAATCACTCTTAACTGAAAAGCATTGGATGTTAGCCTACCTGTAGTTTGTATCAGTTTCAGGAGCAGAGTTGACCTAGATATGATCTGTACATGTAGGACGCACAGTTCTTTTGTTCTGAGCACACTCACATTTCCTGCTGTATGAGAGACTCTAGAAAGCAAGAGCGTGCTTCTTGCTCTAAATCAGAGTGTGTTCCATGGATGAGAACTGTGCTGCGTGTTTCCCTTCAGAAATGGAGTGAAATCCCAGGGTCTGTATCTTCCTACAAGCAAGATTTCTTTTCTGGTAAACACAGTCACTTTTCATGTCAAACAAAGCTACATCGTTCACTAAGCTCACACGTTTCTCTCTCTTAACTGAAAAGAATTGGATATTAGAGGATCTGTGGTTTGTATCAGTTTCAGAGAAGAGTTGAACTAGATATGGTCCGTATCTGAAGGAAACACAGTTTTTTGTTCGGTGCACACCCCTTTTCCTGCTGTATTAGAGAATCTAGAATGCATGAGCATGCTTCTTGCTCTAAAGCACAGTGTGTTCCATGGATGAAAAATGTTTTTTGTGTTTTCTTTAGAAATGGAGTTAAATCCCAGGTTCTGTGTCTTCCTACAAGCAAGAAATCTTTTCAGGTAAATGCAGTCCCTTTTCAGCTCGAACGAAGCTACATCATCCACGAAGCTCCCCTGTTTCTGGCTCTTAACTGAGAAGCATTGGATGTTAGAGGACCTGTGGTTTGTATCAGTTTCAGGAGCAGAGTTGACCTAGATATGATCCGTACATGTAGGACACACAGGTCTTTTGTTCTTAGCACACTCACACTTCCTGCTGTCTTAGAGACTCTACAATGCATGAGTTGCTTCTTGCTCTAAAGTAGAGTAAGTTTCATTGATGAGAACTGTGTGGTTTGTTTCCCTTCAGAAATGGAGAGATCCCAGGCTCTATATCTTCCTACAAGCATGATTTCTGGTAAACACATTCACTTTTCAGGTCAAACGAAGCTACATCGTTCATGAAGCTCACACGTTTCTCACTCTTACTTGAAAAGCATTGGATGTTAGACGACCTGTAGCTTGTTTCAGTTTCAGATGAAGAGTTGAACTAGATATGGTCTGCATGTTTAGGAAACACAATTCTTTTGTTCTGTGCATACTCATGTTTCCTGCTGTATTAGAGACTCTAGAAAGCAAGAGCGTGCTTCTTGCTCTAAATCAGAGTGTGTTCCATGGATGAGAACTGTGCTGCGTGTTTCCCTTCAGAAATGGAGTTAAATCCCTGGTTCTGTGTCTTCCTACAAGCAAGACAACTTTTCAGGTAAACACAGTCACTTTTCAGCTCATACGAAGCTAAATCGTTCACGAATCTCACACGTTAATCACTCTTAACTGAAAAGCATTGGATGTTAGAGGACCTGTGGTTTGTATCAGTTTCAGGAGCAGAGTTGACCTAAACATGGTCCGTACGTGTAGGACGCACAGTTCTTTTGTTCTTAGCACACTCATGTTTCTTGCTGTCTTAGAGACTCTAGAGTGCATGAGCATGCTTCTTTCCCTAAAGTAGAGTATGATTCATTGATGAGAACTGTACTGTGTGTTTCCCTTCAGAATTGGAGTGAAATCCCAGGGTCTGTATCTTCCTACAGGCAAGATTTCTTTTCTGGTAAACACAGTCACTTTTCAGGTCAAACGAAGATACATCGTTCACTAAGCTCACACGTTTCTCTCTCTTAACTGAAAAGAATTGGATATTAGAGGACCTGTGGTTTGTATCAGTTTCAGAGAAGAGTTGAACTAGATATGGTCCGTATCTGAAGGAAACACAGTGCTTTGTTCGGTGCACACCACTTTTCCTGCTGTATTAGAGAATCTAGAATGCATGAGCATGCTTCTTGCTCTAAAGCAGAGTGTGTTCCATGGATGAAAAATGTTTTTTGTGTTTTCTTTAGAAATTGAGTTAAATCCCAGGTTCTGTGTCTTCCTACAAGCAAGAAATCTTTTCAGGTAAATGCAGTGCCTTTTCAGCTCGAACGAAGCTACATCATCCACAAAGCTCCCCTGTTTCTGGCTCTTAACTGAGAAGCATTGGATGTTAGAGGACCTGTGGTTTGTATCAGTTTCAGGAGTAGAGTTGACCTAGATATGATCCGTACATGTAGGACACACAGGTCTTTTGTTCTTTGCACATTCACACTTCCTGCCGTCTTAGAGACTCTACAATGCATGAGTTGCTTCTTGCTCTAAAACTGAGTGTGTTCCTTGGATGAGAACTGTGCTGCGTGTTTCCCTTCAAATTGGAGTTAAATCCCTGGTTCTGTGTCTTCCTACAAGCAAGACAGCTTTTCAGGTAAACACAGTCACTTTTCAGCTCATACGAAGTTAAATCGTTCACGAAACTCACACGTTAATCACTCTTAACTGAAAAGCATTGGATGTTAGAGGACCTGTGGTTTGTATCAGTTTCAGGAGCAGAGTTGACCTAGATATGATCCGTACATGTAGGACACACAGTTCTTTTGTTCTTAGCACACTCACATTTCTTGCCGTCTTAGAGACTCTACAATGCATGAGTTGCTTCTTGCTCTAAAGTAGAGTAAGTTTCATTGATGAGAACTGTGTGGTGTGTTTCCCCTCAGAAATGGAGAGATCCAGGCTCTTTATCTTCCTACAAGCATGATTTCTTTTCTGGTAAACACATTCACTTTTCATTTCCAACAAAGCTACTTCGTTCATGAAGCTCACACGTTTCTCACTCTTACCTGAAAAGCATTGGATGTTAGAGGACCTGTAGCTTGTTTCAGTTTCAGATGAAGAGTTGAACTAGATATGGTCTGAAAGTGTAGGAAACACAGTTCTTTTGTTCTGTGCATACTCACGTTTCCTGCTGTATTAGAGAATCTAGAATGCATGAGCATGCTTCTTGCTCTAAAGCAGAGTGTGTTCCATGGATGAAAAATGTTTTTTGTGTTTTCTTTAGAAATTGAGTTAAATCCCAGGTTCTGTGTCTTCCTACAAGCAAGAAATCTTTTCAGGTAAATGCAGTGCCTTTTCAGCTCGAACGAAGCTACATCATCCACGAAGCTCCCCTGTTTCTGGCTCTTAACTGAGAAGCATTGGATGTTAGAGGACCTGTGGTTTGTATCAGTTTCAGGAGCAGAGTTGACCTAGATATGATCCGTACATGTAGGACACACAGGTCTTTTGTTCTTTGCACATTCACACTTCCTGCCGTCTTAGAGACTCTACAATGCATGATTTGCTTCTTGCTCTAAAACTGAGTGTGTTCCTTGGATGAGAACTGTGCTGCGTGTTTCCCTTCAAATTGGAGTTAAATCCCTGGTTCTGTGTCTTCCTACAAGCAAGACAGCTTTTCAGGTAAACACAGTCACTTTTCAGCTCATACGAAGTTAAATCGTTCACGAAACTCACACGTTAATCACTCTTAACTGAAAAGCATTGGATGTTAGAGGAACTGTGGTTTGTATCAGTTTCAGGAGCAGAGTTGACCTAGAAATGGTCCGTACGTGTAGGACGCACAGTTCTTTTGTTCTTAGCACACTCAGGTTTCTTACCGTCTTAGAGACTCTAGAGTGCATGAGCATGCTTCTTTCTCTAAAGCAGAGTATGATTCATTGATGAGAACTGTGCTGTGTGTTTCGCTTCAGAAATGGAGTGAAATCCCAGGGTCTGTATCTTCCTACAAGCAAGATTTCTTTTCTGGTACACACAGTCACTTTTCATGTCAAACAAAGCTACATCGTTCACTAAGCTCACACGTTTCTCTCTCTTAACTGAAAAGAATTGGATATTAGAGGACCTGTGGTTTGTATCAGTTTCAGAGAAGAGTTGAACTAGATATGGTCCGTATCTGAAGGAAACACAGTTCTTTGTTCGGTGCACACCCCTTTTCCTGCTGTATTAGAGAATCTAGAATGCATGAGCATGCTTCTTGCTCTAAAGCAGAGTGTGTTCCATGGATGAAAAATGTTTTGTGTGTTTCCTTTAGAAATGGAGTTAAATCCCAGGTTCTCTGTCTTCCTACAAGCAAGAAATCATGTCAGGTAAATGCAGTCCCTTTTCAGCTCGAACGAAGCTACTTCATCCACAAAGCTCCCCTGTTTCTGGCTCTTAACTGAGAAGCATTGGATGTTAGAGGACCTGTGGTTTGTATCAGTTTCAGGAGCAGAGTTGACCTAGATATGATCCGTACATGTAGGACACACAGGTCTTTTGTTCTTAGCACACTCACATTTCTTGCCGTCTTAGAGACTCTACAATGCATGAGTTGCTTCTTGCTCTAAAGTAGAGTAAGTTTCATTGATGAGAACTGTGTGGTGTGTTTCCCCTCAGAAATGGAGAGATCCAGGCTCTATATCTTCCTACAAGCATGATTTCTTTTCTGGTAAACACATTCACTTTTCATTTCCAACGAAGCTACATCGTTCATGAAGCTCACACGTTTCTCACTCTTACCTGAAAAGCATTGGATGTTAGAGGACCTGTAGCTTGTTTCAGTTTCAGATGAAGAGTTGAACTAGATATGGTCTGAAAGTGTAGGAAACACAGTTCTTTTGTTCTGTGCATACTCACGTTTCCTGCTGTATTAGAGAATCTAGAATGCATGAGCATGCTTCTTGCTCTAAAGCAGAGTGTGTTCCATGGATGAAAAATGTTTTTTGTGTTTTCTTTAGAAATGGAGTTAAATCCCAGGTTCTGTGTCTTCCTACAAGCAAGAAATCGTTTCAGGTAAAGGCAGTCCCTTTTCAGCTCGAACGAAGTTACATCATCGACTAAGCTCCCCTGTTTCTGGCTATTAACTGAAAAGCATTGGATGTTAGAGGACCAGTGGTTTGTATCAGTTTCAGAAGCAGAGTTGAACTAGATATGGTCCGTATGTGTAGGACACACAGTTCTTTTGTTCTGAGCACACTCACGTTTCCTGCTGTATGAGAGACTCTAGAAAGCAAGAGCGTGCTTCTTGCTCTAAAGCAGAGTGTGTTCCATGGATGAGAACTGTGCTGCATGTTTCCCTTCAGAAATGGAGTTAAATCCCAGGTTCTGTGTCTTCCTACAAGCAAGACATCTTTTCAGGTAAACACAGTCACTTTTCAGCTCATATGAAGCTAAATCGTTCAGGAATCTCACACGTTAATCACTCTTAACTGAAAAGCATTGGATGTTAGCCTACCTGTAGTTTGTATCAGTTTCAGGAGCAGAGTTGACCTAGATATGATCTGTACATGTAGGACGCACAGTTCTTTTGTTCTGAGCACACTCACATTTCCTGCTGTATGAGAGACTCTAGAAAGCAAGAGCGTGCTTCTTGCTCTAAATCAGAGTGTGTTCCATGGATGAGAACTGTGCTGCGTGTTTCCCTTCAGAAATG